>VHKM01000521.1:0-628139 GCA_007210695.1 Neogobius melanostomus
GTCCACGATCATCTCCACTGTCTTCTGGGCGTTCGCTCAGGTTGTTGGTGGCTGCACCAGGACGCCAGCCGGTCCACCTTCTCTCCTGTAGGACGCATCCCTCCGAAGATTGAGCCCGATCGGGGTGGTGTAGTCCGCCAAAACTTGATCATGTTTAACGGACTGGGATCGTGAGGTGCAGCAGTTTGTTACAGGAGAGAGCCAGGGGGAAAGTTACACAGCCCTGCGAGATTCACAGTTGTTTGTAGTCGAGTGTCCGGACGATTCCAAGCCGACGTGCTGACTCCGTCCGTCAGGAGATCAGTGATCCACTGCAGAGTGAGTCGGCACTGTTGAGCTGGTCTCAGAGTTGTCTCGTAGCAAGTCCAGGGGGATGGTGTTGAAGGCAGATGAAGTCCAAAACTAGATTCCTGTCGTAGGGTTCCTGGTGAGAGCCAGAGCTCCAGGGTGAAGTGGAGAGGCCAGTATGACTGCTCGTTCCACGCACCTGTTGGCTCTGTAGGAAAATGCACGGGTCCAGGAGGAGGGGCGTTGATGTACCTTGAGGGGGGCAGGACTCCATAGCGATCCAAAAGACTTCATGACCACAACGTCTTATACTGTGCGTAACAGGGCATAGCGTCTTTCAGATCTATGCCGTGAACCAGTCGCTGCAGTCGCAGACTACCGGATCAATGCGAGTGCAGTGTGAGCATTCAAACTGTACCTCCGAGATACGAATCAATGCTCCTCAAGATCCAGAAATTGGGCGAATCCGCTCCCCCCTTTCTTCCTTGACCAGAAAATACCTGGAGTAAAAGCCGCTGCGGCCTGTGTATTTGCCTGAATTGGCTCTTTTCCAGCAGTAGAGGAGAATATCCTCGCTAAGTCTCGGCTGAGGCCTCCTTAGCCTGCAGAAGGATAAAGGCCGTTGATGGGAGTACGTAGCGATTTGAAGCTCTGGTCTATTAGTTCTCAATACCCATTTAGATTTTGAATCTCCCCCGTGCATTTCTTCCAGCTCTCTGCCCTGAGAGACAGGTGGAGTGGGCCAGCTGCCTCTAGGTATTTCAACAGCGATCCTGTGCCGCCCTCTATCGGCGGTGGGCCGCTGTGGAATGCGCATGCGCGGCATTATTCGTGGCAATTCCTCGTGGGCCCAGGAGAAAGAGTGTGGGCTCCCCCTAGTGGTCGAGGCGCCGAATAAAAGGAATCTGTTTTGCATTTTGATTCTTTTTTGCTTCCTATTTTTCAAAGAAGTTGTGCACTGTGGCCCTCGGCCTTTGCCTGGATGCATCAGTGCACTGTTTATTTTTGAAAAATGTGTGTGTGGCTTGTGAGACTCGGAGTGCTGGAAAATCCAACACGGTGAAAATAGTCTTCTTCCTCTTTGTGGACACGCGGGGACGCCGGGCTCTCTGAGGGGCACCGACACTGGAAGTCGGGGATGACCTCCTGGGCAGCACTTGAAACTGCCAGAGGCGGGAAAACGAAGACCGAGCCCGTCGTCGTCCGAAAGCAGCGGTGGTGGACTGCTAGACGCTTTCTTCTTCCTCTCAGCGGCTTGATGGCCCTGTGGCCCGGAGCGGTTGCAGGAGCGAGGGCCGCAGTTTCTCTGGCCACGCGGGTCTAACTTGCTGGCCAGCAGCGACGCGGCGGGAGCCTGCGCTAGGTCGTCGCGAGATGCGAGGAGGATTAGCACGGCCTGTTTGAAACCCGATTTGGGCCAAGTGGACCTCGTGGTCGACTGAGTGGCGGCCATTTTGTGGGAGCAGAGCCGAAGGGCTTCCTATCTCGCTTTTTATTTTACCACCGCATGTTGCAATTGAGCAAGAGGCGGAGCAAAAACTCCTCTGGGCGTACTGGCATGTTCCAAGACTGTCGTCCCTTCTTGTCGGACAAATGGGCAAATTCAGCACCTTGCTCTCCTGTAAACTAAACATAGCCATGCATTTCCCGATACCTGTACGGCACAGCGTGGACACGCAAGGATTATGTCAGAGGACCGTGGTAATGTCTCCATTAGCAGGATTTGGGACGTGAGAATGTGCCTGCAGACGTCCGCATGAGTATGCGGCTCAACAAGGGAGGGACGTTTAGAGCGTCTCCACTGACAAAGCGGCTGTTTGTAGGCCCGTTCATTCATGGTGGACGGAAAAACGGTCGACTTAGAGGATGGCTGGTGGCTGCGTGCAAAGAGCTGAGGAGCTCGGGAAGGTGGCCGCCACCATGGATCCATGTGCGGGCATGCGGAAATTCCAGCCTGTCCATGTCGATACAATCCGAGAAGAGCCCAAAGATTGGTTTTGTGGAAGTTAGGGTGTCTTTCCAAAGAACTGACATCTCTTCGGTCAGCTCTGGGAAAGACCGGAGAAGCTTACTGCGCGACCCGCTGCTTGGGGTATTCCCTTCATAAGGGTGAGCGGGAGCCTCCGCCGCGACCGGTGCCAGGAATACCAGTTTCTCCACTGCGTGTTTGCACACGTCGTGAGGTCTGAAACTGAGAGGGCTTTGCAGCCCGTCGTCATTTCCTGGCCTGAGTCAGCGGGGAAACTCTCCTCTTGCCGGGGAGAACGAAGCAGTCTCATCTCGCGTCCTCCGACACCAAAAATCCTCTCCAAATGAGTCCTCCTCCTCAAATTCGAAGCAGGAGTGATCCTCAATCTCGGGAGGGGATGCGGGTCTAGCACCAGCCCAGGACAACGGCTGCGAATCACTTCGAGCCCGCCCCGAGTGGTGTGCTGCGGTTGCGGGCTCGGCCGCTCGAAAAGCTGGTGTGCTACAAGGTAGCTCGGTCATCAGAGCGGGATCCCTCGACAGAGGGCTTGGCGGGCCAGCGGCGGCGGAGACTTTTCACCGTGACCCGGGCCAGTGGTGGCACGAGCCGATGATACTAAAGCGGCTCGGCATGTTCCAGCCGAGGCACGCCAAGCGACTAGGTGTGAGTCATTGCTCGAGATTTGTCCCGCAAGTGCAGACGAGCACTACCTGCTCAATCTCCGTGGCGGGAGAAGCTTTTCACGCTTAGCCATGTTTGTTAACTGGAGTGCCAAACAAACCCAGCGCGGGAAAACTGCTTGGTGTTAGCAAGTCACTGAGCTAGTCACGCAATGTCCTCCTGGTATGTGGCAGGGCGGGTTGAAAACTACTAAACGCTCGGCGGCAGAGAGGTAGCTCTACCTATAAGAGTTAAATTAGCAGTCAGAACAGAAATTGCCGATAACTTGCCTAGTGAGGAGAAGAGGGATGAAATGACGTCACAACGTCGCCACTGCAGCCACCAGGGGCTGGCGTAAGCTGGTTTAAAGGCTCTGTGAATACGCGAGCGCGTATCCCTAGTGAGACTGCCTGAGCTAGGAGCAGGTTGTGGCCTTGGCTTGTGACGAAAGTCCAGAGGGCGTTCTCAGGAGAGGTGGGTTCCTAGGAGGACGAGGCATAGCTAACCTAAATGGCTCGCCGTCTAAGTTTTTACTGATTACTCAAAAATATGTCGAATGAGCCAAGCAACACTCCACGCATGTGTTTAATGAGAATAACATCTGATATAAAGCTGAAAAGTCATTTAATAATACCCCCTTATAAGCATGTGACCCGTCTCAGGAGGGCAGCAGGGGCGGGGACGAAGAAGGAAGAGGTGGACGCCTCACCTGCATCGATATGATGTACGGTCTCTCAGCGTGACAGAGGCGTCCTTTCTGACTCTGAAACACAGTCCATAAAGCAGCTTGAGATAAGTGGAGATTCACAGGCGCCCGGGACAAATGCCTGAATTATTTAAATGATTTATTTGAATACCCTCACCGCCAACCCCTCCTTATCAGCTTCGTTTAGACGGCTGCAGCCTCAACGGTGGGATCGCTGTTTCAACACCCGTCTGTTAAATATTGAAATATGGCGACTCACCTCGGGCTTTCCACTTTGATCGACTGCAGGACACGAGCAGCTGCAGGACTGAGGAACAAGAGGAGTAGAGGGAACCAGGCACATGGTCAACACCAACTGGGTGTTCTAGGCTCTGTGAACGAGATCGGCCTTGAGAGACATTAACTGCGTGTCTATTATGTTTTAGACGTCAATTATGTTTTCAGTGGACAGGTGCAGGTAAAGCTTGAGCAACCATATTTTATTGAGCAGCAGGTGGCAGCGCCTGCTCTTGGATGCCTGTCATAGGTAGAGAGGAACGCGGGTACTTCTTTCTAGCTGAGCTGATCTCAGGAGGCAAGGGACAATGGCTTCGAGAAGTGGAAGAAGATCGAGGGGGAATAGCTAACCACTTAGGAAAGTACAGGCAACTTCCACATGACAGGTTTTGGTTAGCGGTGGTTCTCGTAGTAGAGGTTAGAATCAAGGGAGCAGGAGGATGTTGCATCCATTTCATGCTAAGGAGCTAACCCTGCATAGCCCTCGCCTTTCATTCACATCACAGAGAGAGAAGCAGTTTTATAGAAGGAAACCACTGATTCAGATGTTTGAGGTCTCAAATAAAGCAATAAATATTGGCCTCCAAGTCACTGTCACTAGTCACAAGTCACACATCAAGGCAGATGTGTTATCTCCTTGTTAGAGATTCTGTAACTGAATTTATGATGAAGTATTAGATTTAAGGTTGACTTTTTGTATCATGAAGTTCCTGTTTGCTGAACTGTTGACTTAGTGCTAAAGCCAATAAGCCAGATGTCGCTAATGGTTTACATGAGAAGATCTGTGACTTGGTCTGTCTTGTTTATCTTCAGTTGGTTTTTCAAACACTCAAAGAAAGTAATCAAACTTGCTCCACCGGTTTATTAGTGTACTGAGCCCCACGAGAGAAAGGCCCAGACGTTACCCCCCCCCCTTATCCTTGGTTCAGGAAAGGAGGGGTAAATCATTTACACCCCTTCAGGAGCAGAAGTAATGTTTATGACCCTGTGATGTGTTTGAAGGTTGTATGGCCGTGCTTTATTTTTCAAATAACCAAGTGAAAGAAACTGAATCGGTGGGAGTGGACAGAGACGGGAAGAGCCTGTTAGGTCTCTCTCCCAACATGTACCGAAGAGATAAAATCTCGTCTGTCTTGTTTTTGAGGTAGTCCAGAAGTTGCGTGAATCAGAGCACAGAATATTTTGACACTTTTACAAAGTTTGTTTTTCAGCTTTGTCAGAAACTGGCATTTAGTGAAAACTCATATTAACTTGATTACGGAAAGAATCTAGTACAAATATTCTGTCGGGTCTTAATCAGTGAAAATCATCTGAAACACCTGGCAATATGGTGTTGGCTGCTGATAGACATAGGAATCAACAAATGTTTATCTCTATTCCTATTATAGATGGCTCTGTTCGCCGACCTGACGGCGATTGTGATTAATGTCAAACTTTATTTATAATAATTAAAATATAATAATAAAATAATAATAATAATATATAATAATAATGATAAATATGGTTTTAGTTGTTTTTCTGGACACTAAGGGCCCGTCTTGTGCCTGGGAAGGACTGTGCAATGTAACCGGTTTGTGTAGGTTGTGCCTTGCAGGCCACCGTATTAAGTTCATGCCGCTTGTGACTTAATACGGTAATATAATAAGTACTTTTCATGTTTGCACCAAGTCCATCTCTGACACTTTAACCGTATGAACCATATCAGGGAGTCTCCTGGTGGTTCCAGAGTCAGGACTAAACACGCTGAGGCTAAAAGCTTCAATCAGGAAAGTTTCATGAGGATGTGAGAAGGCCTCAACTCTACAATGTTCAAATCCAGGTGAAAAACTGGGGAAACATTGGATTAAGCAGAGGGAAGTTTTACATTTGAGGCGAAAATGAAGGTAAAATGCTTAGGAAATGTGAGAAAATATCAGCAGACATGCCCTGACATGTTCTGAACCATCGCTTGGTAATTTCAGATTGAATGCATTAGTTTGGGATTTTAAAGAGCAGAGCCTTACCTCCGTCGAAGAGCAGTGAGGAAGGCCAGAATCAGGAACGGCGCCGTCGTTACCCACAGAACTCGTACAACACGCTGCCAAAGGGGGCCCCTGAGCAGAGGCGAGAGGTGTTAAAGGGGGATAAGGAGAGAGGGGGAGGACGGTTACTGACCGAAGCGTGCCATGGCCACGCCGCCCAGCCGCGAGACTGATGTTTTGACCGCGCTCCTCGTCGTCCTGTAAACGCTGGCCCAGCATTCCCCATCCCTGGCAACACACACCTGACTCACCAGCGGGGCCACCCCTTTTCACTGGCAATTTTAGAGAGCTTAGTCTTTAAATATTAACTCCTAAGGCGAAAAAGTGATGAAACGGGTTAGACAAGGCGAAGAACTACTGATGCCAGTTTTTCTAGTCGGTTAATTATTTAGGCCCGCGCTCAAAGTGTGTTTGACCGCTTGATGCCAACACTTTTTGATATATGGTTAGGATTATTTTTTGTATATGAAGTGAATGCACAGACTACTTTTTGTAAGCAATCAAAAGCACATTTATGCTGTATAATAACTGCTGTCTCCCACAAAGGAAATGACATTATTTAGATCCTACAGCGATGTCCGTCCAGCCTTTCTGCTACACGTGATACAACATGTCTGTATTGTGAATGAATAAGCTGGAAAGACCAAAGCACACAGACTGTTGGGTCCTTCCTGGATAAATCTCTGCTCAAAGCCACAAACGCAAGAATAAAAACCATCGTTAAAGGGAGAGCTTGGTCTGTTTTTTTATCTAAGAATCTCTTTGCGTCTCGCCTTAAGAGTGAAACTGTGGTCAGAGCAAGGGGTTCTTACCTGCGACAGAACAGGAGGAGCCTACGCCCTGAGGACGAGGCGATTGACCAGCAGAATGTAGCTGGAGGAGAGGCGAACACTTGCCAGAGACAAACACTCTAATCCAGCCTGAACCGGAGGTAAAGAGGGGTTTAGAGAGCTAAAACTCATATCCAACCTAAACCAGGGCTTAAAATGGTTTGAAGGGGCTAAAGAGACTCTAATCCAGACCTACCAGGGCTAATGAGACTCTAATCCAGGACCTAAACCGGGGCTAAAGAGACTTAACCAGGACCTAAAACCGGGGCTAAAGAGCTCTAATCGCAGGACCTAAAACCGGGCTGAAAGAGACTCTTAATCCAGACTTCAAGGGTAAGCGACTCTATCAGGACTTTAAACCGGGAGCTAAAGAGACTCTAATCCGGACCCAAACCGGGGCTAAAGAGAGTCTAATCCAGGACTAAACCGGGGCTAAGAGGGTTTAAGAGGGGCAAGGAGATCTTAATCCGGCCTGAACCGGGGCTAAAGAGAGTCTTCCAGACCTAAACAGGGCTAAAGAGACTCTTAATCCAGGACTGAACCGGGGCTAAGAGAGTCTAAACCTGCACAATAATAGTGGCCTTGAGGGAAAGTGCCGTTGTGAAAGTGAAAAACCAAACTAATTCACCCATAACAACGATTCATATATGTTGAGATTTAGAGAGAGGAGGAATCACTGACTAAGGGGACAGGAACATTGATGCATAAGCCGATGAACTGGGGTTAGGTACCGACTCTGAACACACGAACCACACACATTAGAACATACTCGGATGCCCGAAAAAATTGGGCTAAATCAAAAAAAAAAAAAAAAAAAAAAGATTTGGACAAGCAAACTGTGGTTGGGGGGGGGCGTTAAAAGTTTAAAATAAAAGAAAGTATTTTGGTTAAAAAGCTTTAAAATAGAAAAAATATATTAAATAAATGACACTCGCCTCACCTGTCGGTCAGGGACGGGTCTAAGGGCGTTGTCTAACCAGTCAGGGTGTTGTCGGGCGTGGTTCACCTGCGGTCAGTGGGCGTGGTCAATGGGCGTGGTCTCCCCTGATCGGTCGGGGGTGTGGTCACCTTGGTCAGTGGCGGTGGTCAATGGGAGTGTCAGTGGGCGGTGGTCTCACACGTCGGTCACGGAGCGTGGTCCAGGGACGTGTCTCACCTGTCGTCGTGGGCGAGGTCAGGGGGTGGGTCTTCCTGTCGGTTCAGGGTGACGTGGTCAGAGGGGGCGTGGTCATGGGAGGCCGTGGTCTTCACCTGTTGGTTAAGGGTCCGATGAAGAGGTTGAATGAGCAGCTGCACGATGGACTTGAGGCCAAGGCAATTCCAACCTTCACGTTCTCATTGACCTGGGCTGTTACTCGGACGTCGGACAGTCGGACGAGTTCCCGGGACGGGATCGTCCGTGGAGACCGGGAGGAGACCGTGGAGATGGAGAGGAGACCGCAGAGTGCTCGGAATATTCACGGAGTTGTTTGTACGAGTTCACGATGTGTGGAACGAAGCGAGACGCAGCGTTTCTGGGCGGGCCCTCGGCCATGTCCTGCTCTACAGGAAGTTGGGGATGATGGGATGAAGGAGACAAAACATTTTTAAATGAATAATCTACGTTTATCAGCCCGAAGATTTTGGAAACATTAGGTTAAGCAAAGGAACGAAGTGAAATGTAGATATTTTTTAAGAAAATTTGACAAATTGGGCCGACTTGTTTGAGAAAAAATAAATAAAAATACCCAAAAATTAGGGTAGAATTCATCTTGGCTCCCGACACATAAAACACAAAGAAGGACAATAAAAAAAAGACAAGCAAGCATAGAAATTGTAGAAATTTGACAAAAATTAAATGCGGTGACACGCAACAGAAGACTCTAGTCAGTTTTAAGGTCTTACTGTAGCTTTAAAGTAGGTGATACAACGTCTCCGCTTCAGTTGATTGATTATGGAACTATGTTTCACAAGTCTGTGTCCATGAGCCACTTTCTGGTGTTGGTTCTAACAGAATGAGGGGGACCTCTGGAACTGCTCAGGCACTGATGCGTTCTTTCTATAGTTTATTGCTAATTGATCATTCCCTGTTCTTCTTGGGTACATTGTTTCATCTGCTTAAAGGATACTTCGGGATTTTTGACATTGGGCCTCTTTTCCTAGTTATCAGGTGTTGTTGATGATCTCGGAGATATTTTTCTCATTCATGGCCGTCTTATATTGGGAAGAGTTAGTTTGCTCTGCTAGAGCAATGCTAAAGCATGTATGGCTCAGTTAGCCTGCATTAAAAACAGTCTGACCCACTCCACAGTGCACCTGAGGTAAATATATAACACCGACTAACCATATAATGTCTATGTCATAGGTAATTTTAACCTTTGCGTTTAAATAACTTATATTTAGCGGCATCCACTTCGGGGCTTGTACTAAGCAGCGGCGGAAGTGATCTGAGAAATAGTCCTCAAAAATGCAGGTAATCTTGTGATCAAGGTCAGTTATATTAAAAATGATTCTATTACACAGACACTTTATTATGGTAGTCTGGTTATAAGTGATTTACCTAAGGTGCTGTGAGTGGGTAGACTTTTATAAGCAGGTAACTGATACCATAGAAATGCTTTAGCATTGCTCTAGGCTAGCGCAACTAGGACCTTCCAAATATAAGAACTGCATGAATTTTAAGAAATATCTCCAGACATCAAACACTCTGAATAACTAGGAAAATGAGGTCAATGATCAAAAATCCCGAAGTATCCCTTTAAAGCTACTCTAAGCCTTATTCCCGTTTTTCCATCACGTCACTTTTTGCTGACCTTCTTTTGTTGGATTTCTGTCGCTACTTTGACGCTTTTAAGATCTTAGATTTGGGTCAGATTTTTGAAACTCCAGCACAAGGTTGAAGTGACTGTCTGGAGCTCCCTCTACAGACACAGCGTGAATTACAGTCCGTAACAGATAACAATAACGTGTGGTTGCTACTGCGTTGTTGAAACAAAAACTTTGAAGCGTAGGACGCTCAAACCATCACATGTGGATTCATGGGCTTTAAAATATGGAGAGGTTTTTTCTTCCCTGATGCATTAACCAGACAGACTCCAACAGTAACAACGTACCAACCATGGTGAAAATAATGGATACATCCAAATCTGTCTGACCAGGAAACAAATAAGATTTTAGACTCAATATGTAGATTTATTGAGACGTTGTGAAAACGATTTTTAGCATTTTTGATAGTGTCAAAACATGGTTGCATCTCTTTACAGTTCCCTTGTTGAGGTGGAAAGTTGAGTCTGGAGAATAAAGTCATCATAGAAATGTTCTTCGGTGATTGTCTATAACCTTTTGAATGGATTTAGTTAAGTATATTCATTTAAATAACTTCTCTAACAATTGGAGATCACACATCTTGAATTCCATTGGGTTAATTACCCAATACTTATATGCTACTGTTACAAAATGATTGAGCTACTTTTTACTAAATGATTGTCCATCATCCATCCATTTTCTTTCCACTGTCCGTGCGGGTCGTGGGGGCAGCCGTTGAGCTGCCCGGTCACATAGCACCGGCCCCCATGGCTCCTTCTGCAAGGTGTGGGTCCACGAAAGGACGCTCGATGGTTCAACCGCCTGTTGGTCCTCTCCTAGGGGCGCTACCAGTGTACGCAGACACTGGAGGCAATGTGGGTGAAGTGTCTTGCCCAAGGACACAACGACAATGTGCACCTTCAGGAGGCGGGATTCGAACCCCTGACCTTCCGATCATGAGACGACCCGCTCTACCATCTGCGCCACTGTCGCCCCTAAATGATTGTTAAATATAGAAATGTGTCGCTACTTGCTTAAGCCTTATCTAATACTAGTTAGGAGGAGAAGTTAGGGCGGCACGGTAGCGCAGTGGTTAGCGCTCATGCTTCACAGCTAGAAGGTCCGGGTTCGATTCCCACCAAGGCTGGGGCCTTTCTGTGTGGAGTTTGCATGTTCTCCCTGTGTCTGTGTAGGTTTCCTCCAGGTACTCTGGTTTCCCCTACCACTAAAAACATGTTACAATAGGCCAGGATGAATGAGAGTGTGTTTGAGAGTGCGCATGGGGGACGACGGATGGAAATTAGCCCAAGGCTACAATCCAGTGTGGTTTGCACTGTCCCTACCAAATAAAACAGAACAGCGTGATCTTTGTCTTATGATTCTGTTATAACATTGTTTCAATAAATGTCCTACCTCAAAGTACTGGCAGATCCATTTTAGCAGAGATACAATGTTAGTGACGTAATGTCTGAGATGATGTCAGTTTGTGCATCTGGACTATAGAGACGGGCACGAGATTTGCTCGGCAGACTTCTGATGTTGTTATGATGTAACTTGTGTGTGCGCTTTTAATCAAATAAAGGCTTCTTCGAAAGAACTCACTCTCCTGAGGTATTTTTTGAAGTTCCGGACGGAGTAAAGACTGACACCAGGTACAATACTAAAATATGGGGTAGTAAATTTGAAACTCTATTTCGATACTGCAAATAAAACTTGATTCGACACCGATTTCGATACCAAGACAAAAGTACACACACTATATTACAGTTCCCTTTTGATGGTGGAAAGTTAGTCTTAAATAAAGTTATCATAGAAAATGTTCTTTCGGTATGTGTTATAACCTTTTGAAATGGATTTTAGTTAATATTTCATTTAAATAAACTTCTCTAACAATTTGAGTATCACCATCTTGAATCATTTGGGTTTATTACCCAATACTTATAATGCTACTGTTACTAAATGATTGGAGATACTGTTCACTATGATTTGAGAAATGCAGTTTCTTTTGTGTGATTTAAAGACGAGACGCTGCAGGTGAAAAGTTTAAATTATATCAATATGAAACTTCTGCTGTAGATTACTGACATAAATATGAGGGGAAATCTATGCAAGTTTGTGTCATTTCATGTTGTCATCTAAAAATAAGGCGTTTTATGTCGAAAATGTACAAAATTGCAGATGTTTTCAACAATTGTGAATAATGGACAGAGGTTTATATGGATGTAATATTTGTTTGTGACATATTAGTGACAAAGATTTGCTCAGACGGGGTTTTGGATCTTGTTTAGTTTTTGTGTAAACTAGTTATGAGTGGAAAGAACGAGGCTGCTGTTGGTCATCAAAAACTGAGGAAAAGATGAGGATGTGAGAAAGGGACACAATAAAAGTGAAACAAGTTTAAAATGACGTGAAATAGATGGGGGGAAAAAAATATTTGTTTTTAAAGTGGAAAAATGTTGGCAACATTTTTTGGGGCGAAATTTGGAAATATTGAGAATCAGTGTGAAAAAAAATTGTTAAAAAGGAGAAAAATTAAGAAAACATTTAGAAAGTGTTTTCTGCCCTTTTGTCGTTAAAGGAAGTTTCCTTGTTGTTTCACCTCAAATACATGATACAAATGTAAAATAAATTCAATGGAAAGAAAAGGAATAATTTAACATTAATCCGTTTCATGGTTCTATATGACAAATATTTTAGTATCGAAAGACGTACGGTTGAAGCTGGTATAGATCAAAATGAGATGTAATGGTACACCACCCTGAGGAACAAATCTTTTTTTTTTAAGGGCTCAATAAAATCAGGAACTAGTTAGTTAAAAATCCCTCTGAAAAAAGGTTAAAAAGTAAAGTGTGGAGTCTGCAGGAGTTTCCCCACTCACCCACGACGGTCATGAGCATGTTGTCCAGCAGCAAGGCCACGAAGACGATGAAGAGGATGAGTCTCCGGGACCGGTGCTCCTCCTGAGCCACTGCCGAAAGCCGTACAGCCACTCCAGCACCATCGCCACGGGAACGGCGAGGAAAAATCACAGAGAAACAGGGACCGAGGTCAAGAAAAGAGCTGGAAACCACGTCGGGGAATCTGCAGAAAAATGTGGAGAGAATGTGAGGAAACGTGAAGAATGGAATAAGAAATGGAATGTCCAGGTTTTAGTCCATGTTTAGTTCCTTTAAGCGCCTCTGTGGTGATGCTCAGGAGCAGACTGTTGCTCTGGCAGAGTCCGGAGCCGAGAGGGACCAGGGGGGAGGAGACAGGTCTGGCTCAGATGCCCTCCCACAGGAACATCAGCCAATGGAGTGAATGGAAACACACACAGGTTTGGGGAAGTTAAAATAGGCTGCGAGAAAGAAATGTCCAAATGTTTTCACTGATCGTTATTTGGAAGTGATTGGAAAAAAAACTTTGGGTCCATCAGTCCACAGTATATTTTTCCAGTCGTGCTGTGGAGCATCCAGGAGCTCGTTTAAGTGTAACGAGGGGGGGGGGGGGTGCTATGGGGGTGTTTGAAGTGGAATGAAATTTGACCGGAAAAATAACTATTGCAAAAAAAAGAGGAATTGAGTGACCGGGTGAGAGCACACCGTTTGCCAAGGAGGACAAAAAGTAGTGGTGGGTTATTAAAATTTAATGCAGGAATAGTTAAAACAATAAAAATGCCCACAAATAAAAACACTATGCTAAAAGTCCATTAAAAACAAGGTGGGCTAAAAAAGATGTTAAAACTACTAAAAGGGCACGGTCCACGGTAAGGTGCAGGCAGGTCCCACTCCCTCCTGGTCCAGGGCAGCACTCCAATCTGGGTCACACGCACCGGGTCACCTAAAATGCAAAGCATACGCCAGCACGGGGGTCCGAGACTACAAGGCCTTAGGCTATGATGGTGGAGTGTCGCTACGATACTTACACACAAGGCAGAGTTATCCTCTGCCCAGGCTTGTCTCCAGCATCACAACACTCCTTCACTCCGTCTCGATCCCTCCTGGCTAGCTCTCGTCCTCCGCACGCTGAGACACCTACGCGGAAACTAGCGGCAGTCAAGTGTTCTAAACAATAATATTCTCGCGCTACCTTTTTCCGACAAGTGCTACTACGTGCCCAAAGGGTACTCACACTGAAGGCAGAGTCCTCCTCTGCCCCTACGTGTATGTTGCTCCGCAGCACTTGCGGTCCCAGCGTGGTCGTGGTCCCGATGCGTGTGCCGTCCTGCTCTCCGACTCGTGGTGGTGTGCCGTGGCCGTCCTGTTCCAGCTCCTGCTCCTGCTCCTGCTCCGGCTCCGGCTCCTGCTCCTGCTCCTGCTCCTGCTCCTGCTCCGGCTCCGGCTCCGGCTCCGGCTCCTGCTCCTGCTCCTGCTCCTGCTCCTGCTCCTGCTCCTGCTCCTGCTCCTGCTCCTGCTCCTGCTCCTGCTCCTGCTCCTGCTCCGGCGGCCGCGTGTCCTCTCCTGCGCCTTCCTCTCCTCCTTGCTCGCTCTCTGTTCCTGCTGTTGTGGCTCCTGTGCTCCCTTTTGTCTGTTCCAGTCCCAATCAGACACAGGTGTGCTGATCGCTTCGCAGCAGGGATCGGGGTAAAGGTCATGTGGTTAAAAGCAAGTGACTTGGCAAGTCCTTAAAACTATAAATAAGTTAAAATGCACTGCAAAGATAAAACCAATATAAAAACACACTAAAACCACAGCACACAATAAAACAAAATAAAATGCCAGGTCACTTGAGCCGGATCACATAAGCAGACACTGTTTATTCATTCTTTAATGTTTGATGAAGATCAGACCATATTTAGTGACCAATTTACTGTAGGCAGAAACGTGAGAAATTCCAAACGATGTACTTACTTTTTCCTCCCACTGTATCTGTTTTGTGGATCCTTGTGAAGAGGCTCCGCCCCCTGACTCCAAGACTCACGGCGGCTCCTGAACCGATCCAGGCTCAGTCCAGGAGGAGACTCTTCAGGGACATGGATCTGTTCTCCTGGTAAGAACCGGCTTCAGACTTTCATTTACTGAGTAACTCCCTCAGTGTCATTCAGAAGCATTCAAGTGGATTCACACGGGAGCTAATCTGAATGTATCGGCCAATTATGCTGAAAATAACAAAATTCTAATGAATGTACCACTCTGAAACTCTGAAACAGCAATGAAACCAAAACATAAAGCTCAGACACAGACCTACTTAAAAATCATTGGGGCAAACCCCGGGGGGCGAGGTGGACGTGAGCTCCGCAGACTCGCCCTACACCACCATCCACGCCACGTACTCTCCCCAGGACGACTACGCTCTCATCGGCCTCACCTCCTACAACGTCCAGGTGAGCCGAGACGCCGTCCTGACCGCCGTCCTGACCGCCGTCCAGACCACCGTCCGCCGCGTCATCAGACTAAAGACTGAGAAGCTAAGACTTAAATGTGTGTGGTAAAGGGTCTGTATCTAACTTTAAAGGGTCTGTATCTAACTTTAAAGGGTCTGTATCTAACTTTAAAGGGTCTGTATCTAACTTTAAAGGGTCTGTATCTAACTTTAAAGCGTGTTATTATGTTTTATCCTCATCCCAAACACACAGGAGTCATTCTGCATGTTCCATCCATCTCCCTCTTCTTCTCAAAGCGCACACTCACATAAACATCACACTTTTGTTTCCTGTTTGAAATGAGCGTTTTTTTCCCCAAACAAATGCACAGAGAAGCCAGGCCCTATATTAAAGTATGGTGAGGTATGAAACGTCCTTTCATGGCATTAATATCATTTCTGTGATTTCTTTATCATTAACATCTTATAAGATGAAGTTCAGCGGCCACTTAAAGGAATATTTCAGGATTTTTGACATTGGGCCTCATTTCCTAGTTATCCAGAGTGTTGTTGATGTCTGGAGATATTTTTTTCTTAAATTCATGCAGTTCTTATATTTGAAGAGTCTAGTGGCGCTAGGCTAGGGCAAGGCTAAAGCATTTCTATGGTATCAGTTAGCCTGCATTAAAAACAGTGTGACCCACTCCACAGTGCACCTGAGGTAAATCACTTATAACACCAGACTAACCATATAAATGTCTGTGTTAATAGAATCATTTAAAATAACTTATATTTGAGCAGCATCAGCTTCGTGGCTGTAAGCTAACGCAGCGGCGGAGTGATCTGCGAGAAAATAGTCCCTCAAAATGCGGTAATTCATGTGATACAAGGTCAGTTATATTTCAAACATGATTAACACAGACATTTATATGGTTAGTCTGGTGTTATAAGTGATTTACCTCAGGTGCACTGTGGAGTGGGTCAGACTGTTTTTAATGAAGGCTAACTGATACCATAGAAATGCACTAGCCTGCCCTAGCCTAGCGCCACTAGACTCTTCAAATATAAGAACTGCATGAATTTAAGAAAAAATATCTCCAGACATCAACAACACTCTGGATAACTAGGAAATGAGGCCCTATGTCAAAAATCCTGAAATATCCCTTTAATGTGTATCCAACGCCACAAAAACTAAAAGTTAACTTCATAGAAGAATAGATTTTATTGTCTACTGAAATTCATCTTTGGCTCACCGACTCATAAGAACACAAGACGACATACAGTGAGGAAAATAAGTATTTGAACACCCTGCTATTTTGCAAGTTCTCCCACTTAGAAATCATGGAGGGGTTTGAAATTGTCATCGTAGGTGCATGTCCACTGTGAGAGACATAATCTAAAAAAAAAAAATCCAGAAATCACAATGTATGATTTTTAACTATTTATTTGTATGATACAGCTGCAAATAAGTATTTGAACACCTGAGAAAATCAATGTTAATATTTGGTACAGTAGCCTTTGTTTGCAATTACAGAGGTCAAACGTTTCCTGTAGTTTTTCACCAGGTTTGCACACACTGCAGGAGGGATTTTGGCCCACTCCTCCACACAGATCTTCTCTAGATCAGTCAGGTTTCTGGGCTGTCGCTGAGAAACACGGAGTTTGAGCTCCCTCCAAAGATTCTCTATTGGGTTTAGGTCTGGAGACTGGCTAGGCCACGCCAGAACCTTGATATGCTTCTTACAGAGCCACTCCTTGGTTATCCTGGCTGTGTGCTTCGGGTCATTGTCATGATGGAAGACCCAGCCTCGACCCATCTTCAATGCTCTAACTGAGGGAAGGAGGTTGTTCCCCAAAATCTCGCAATACATGGCCCCGGTCATCCTCTCCTTAATACAGTGCAGTCGCCCTGTCCCATGTGCAGAAAAACACCCCCAAAGCATGATGCTACCACCCCCATGCTTCACAGTAGGGATGGTGTTCTTGGGATGGTACTCATCATTCTTCTTTCTCCAAACACGTTTAGTGGAATTATGACCAAAACGTTCCATTTTGGTCTCATCTGACCACATGACTTTCTCCCATGACTCCTCTGGATCATCCAAATGGTCATTGGCAAACTTAAGACGGGCCTTGACATGTGCTGGTTTAAGCAGGGGAACCTTCCGTGCCATGCATGATTTCAAACCATGACGTCTTAGTGTATTACCAACAGTAACCTTGGAAACGGTGGTCCCAGCTCTTTTCAGGTCATTGACCAGCTCCCCCCGTGTAGTTCTGGGCTGATTTCTCACCTTTCTTAGGATCATTGAGACCCCACGAGGTGAGATCTTGCATGGAGCCCCAGTCCGAGGGAGATTGACAGTCATGTTTAGCTTCTTCCATTTTCTAATGATTGCTCCAACAGTGGACTTTTTTCACCAAGCTGCTTGGCAATTTCCCCGTAGCCCTTTCCAACCTTGTGGAGGTGTACAATTTTGTCTCTAGTGTCTTTGGACAGCTCTTTGGTCTTGGCCATGTTAGTAGTTGGATTCTTACTGATTGTATGGGGTGGACAGGTGTCTTTATGCAGCTAAAGACCTCAAACAGGTGCATCTAAATGTAGGATAATAAATGGAGTGGAGGTGGACATTTTAAAGGCAGACTAACAGGTCTTTGAGGGTCAGAATTCTAGCTGATAGACAGGTGTTCAAATACTTATTTGCAGCTGTATCATACAAATAAATAGTTAAAAAATCATACATTGTGATTTCTGGATTTTTTTTTTTAGATTATGTCTCTCACAGTGGACATGCACCTACGATGACAATTTCAGACCCCTCCATGATTTCTAAGTGGGAGAACTTGCAAAATAGCAGGGTGTTCAAATACTTATTTTCCTCACTGTAACATAAATAACATAAAAATATGACAGAACAATTCAGTCCATTTCTGTGTTTATGCTGCTTCATTCAGAATTCCCACAAAAGGACAAAAGATTTCTTCAGCGTTTAGCCAGTGGAACTCTATATCGCCTCCTAGAGTTTTATTGATTGATTGATTGATTGATTGATTGGATTTGTTTGAGTGATTTTTACAACAACATTATTACAGTGCAGAAAACAAACAAAGCAACAAAAAAACTCAAAAGGAGTTTGAGGCCGAAGCAAGAAAGCTTATAAGTGCCTACACACATATTCAAGATTAACTTTCCAGATACAGTGATACAACATCTCATGTTTACATACAATACAACACTTTACATTACAAACTCCTGAATTCCTTATTTTTATTTACAATTTGTACTTTTTTACTTATTCCTCATTCCCGTTCACATAATAACCATTTCCAATCATTACTTATAAACACCAGTCACCATTCTGTTAATTGACTATTAATTTAGTTATAATAAGTATTACATAATCAACACGACCCATTATTATTGACATTCCCATTTCCACTGTAAAATATTGGTTGTGATTGTTTTATTATTTTGTTGTTTGCCTTGTTTAGTGAGGTGCCTTAAAAAGCCAGGGTGTAATGTGGCCAGTAGGTCGAGGGCAGTAGCCAGTCATTTCATTCCTTTAAACAATAAACAATTGTGATTGTTATTTGTGTACAACATGACCGAAAGGGTTTAGGCTGAAGTGAAAACTTATTATGCCTAACCCAGTTTACAGACTTCCACGAGAAAACAAACACAAACATTTATAGTGTTCATAAATGTCTTTAGCATATTTCTCAAACACACTTCTCTTATACTGTTTTTTGAATTGCTGTAGGCTATCAGCACCTTTTAAGGGTTCCTCTAGATTATTCCACAGATTTACACCTCTCCGGGTGATACAGTGACTTTTTACATTTACGTTTAGAGGCTCAAAGTGAGGGTTCAGAGGGTGAGCAGGAGGCCTGGGTTTAATTAATCCATGAATCGATTTGAATAGCCCGATATTGATTCAAAAACCCTTAAATCGATTCTTTTAATAAAAGCTTTTAGATTTGGGTAAAGCCAAACTGGAGGAAATGCCCTGGGTTCATGCGGGGCTTAAGAGTTTAAAACTCTTTGTTTATGCTTTTATTTTCCTCTTTTACAGTTTTATTTCTTCTGATCCTCTTCGGTTTTTGAGCGAGCTCGGGGAACTCTGGAGCTTTAAAGTTTGTCCAGATTGTGTCCAGTTTTCAGTTTTGTTTTGTGTGTCATAAAGTAATAAAGTAAATCTACTCCAGTGCTTCAGATTTTGAGTATCTGTACTTCACTTCATTTAAAAGAGAAACAGCACACTCTCTGTAAAGGCTCCTCAGTGAAGAGTCCAGCAGAGGGCGCTGTCTGTCCGCTCTCCCAGTGAGCGCGAGCGGACTGTTTCAGCCAAAAACAGGACTCTGCGAAGAAACTGCTGCAACTTTCTCCACCAAAGCTGTGACCGCGGGGTGAGCGAGAACCTGGAGAACCTGGAGAAACCGGAGGCTGTGGCTGAAAGCAGCTGCTGCACGTGCCAGGTGGGTGTTTTAGCTCGTGTTTCCTCTGCTGCACGGAGCTAAACTATTATTTAGGCCTATTTTAAATGATCAGACTTATAAATAAACTGAATTATTTAGTCACTGCACTGATTCAACGTTTACATGAACAAATGAACAGGAAATTGTAAAGTCAAAGCATTTTTCTCACATCTCAAACTTCCACGTCAGTCGCTCCTACAGACTCAAACTTTTAATATCTAATTCCTGCCTGATTTATTGAGCTTTATTGAGGGATATTGTTGTTTTTGTGTGTGTTTTAAGACACACACAAAAAAACAATATCCCAAATCCCTCTGAGCGAATGTTTGTCACTAATATGTGCAGGGTGAAAGTGGGACATACAGATGTTTACATGCACTTCATAAAAAGACACATTTGCATTTTTTTTCCTCACTGTCTAACATGAAACCAGAATTAACTTTTATTTTCTTTAGGTAATTTGGAATTTTAAATAATATTTCTATTTGTCAAATTCCAGAACAATGAGCGATAGAATTATCTATACATTTTTTAATTACGTTTTACAAACCCAAAAGTTTACATGCATGTCATTAATATTTCGTAGCATTGCCTTTAAACTGTATATTTTGGGTCAAACGTTTTGGATTTCCTTCCACAAGCTTCTCACAATAGTAATATTCCTCCAAACAGAACTGGTGTAACTGAGACACATTTGTAGGCCGCCATGCGTGCCTATGCCTTTGCAGCTCTAATACATTTAAACTGGTCTGAGATCAGGACTTTGTGATGACCACTTCAAAACCAGTGCTCCATCCGAAACCAGTAAATTGGTAAGAGGTCTTACGCCAAACTAGATGTGCGTCAGCGTCCGCCATGATAAGAAGCGTCCGAATTGGGCTGTCAGTTAGGAAGGAGCTAGGGAAAGGAGCCTGTATGCTAACTATCATAGCCACTTTTAGCATAGGGACCTCTGATGCTAACTATCATAGCCACTTTAGCATAGGGACCTCTGATGCTAACTATCATAGCCACTTTAGCATAGGGACCTCTGATGCTAACTATCATAGCCACTTTAGCATAGGGACCTCTGATGCTAACTATCATAGCCACTTTAGCATAGGGACCTCTGATGCTAACTATCATAGCCACTTTAGCATAGGGACCTCTGATGACTATCATAGACCTATTAATACAAGATTAGCATAGGGACCTCTGATGCTAACTATCATAGCCACTTTAGCATAGGGACCTCTGATGCTAACTATCATAGCCACTTTAGCATAGGGACTCTGATGCTAACTATCATAGCCACTTTAGCATAGGGACTCTGATGCTAACTATATAGCACTTGCATAGGGATCTCTGATGCTAACTATCATAGCCACTTTAGCATAGGGATCTCTGATGCTAACTATCATAGCCACTTTAGCATAGGGACTCTGATGCTAACTATCATAGCCACTTTAGCATAGGGACCTCTGATGCTAACTATCATAGCATTTAGCATAGGGACCTCTGATGCTAAATATCATAGCCACTTTAGCATAGGGACTCTGATGCTAACTATCATAGCCACATTAGCATAGGGACCTCTGATGCTAACTATCATAGCCACTTTAGCATAGGGATTCTGATGCTAACTATCATAGCCACTTTAGCATAGGGATCTCCGATGCTAACTATCATAGCTACTTTAGCATAGGGACATCTGATGCTAACTATCATAGCCACTTTAGCATAGGGACCTCTGATGCTAACTATCATAGCCACTTTAGCATAGGGACCTCTGATGCTAACTATCATAGCCACTTTAGCATAGGGACCTCTGATGCCAATTATCATAGCCACTTTAGCATAAGGACCTCTGATGTTAACTATCATAGCCACTTTAGCATAGGGACCTCTGATGCTAACTATCATAGCCACTTTAGCATAGGGACCTCTGATGCCAATTATCATAGCCACTTTAGCATAGGGACCTCTGATGCTAACTATCATAGCCACGTTAGCATAAGGACCTCTGATGTTAACTATCATAGCCACTTTAGCATAGGGACCTCTGATGCTAACTATCATAGCCACTTTAGCATAGGGACCTCTGATGCTAACTATCATAGCCACTTTAGCATAGGGATCTCTGATGCTAACTATCATAGCCACTTTAGCATAGGGACCTCTGATGGCGATTAGGAGCTATGTGCCATCCCATAAGCCACTGCGCCACCAATCTCCCGCCCCCTCACCCCCACCCTCGAGTGGTTCATGCGCAACCACTGTTGATTGACAGGGGCACATTTAATTATAAAAATAATTAAAATAATAAGATTCTGCACAAGCCAAACTTTATAAAAGTGACTTCATACATGTTGTCGTCACCACAGCTCAGTCACATGGTTTTAAAGAGCCTCCTCAGTAAATGGCCTAAATGAAGCAGTTTGTGCTTTTGCTTCATTTAGTAGAAACTTAAGCCACATGGATCATTTGCATAATGTAGCTTTAAGAAACAGCTGTTGAGATAAAATAAAGGGAAATGTGAAGGATCATTTGGATGTTTTTTTTTTCTCCTTAAATGTCTTGGACACTATGTTGTTGTAGGACAATATACAGTAGGGGGCGGTATGCACTTTTGTTTGGCCTGCACTGAACTTTAAAGAAGAAGAAGAACAGCTGTTGGTGATGTCACTTCCCCTTCCCCTGGGTAAGGACGGTGGAATTGGGCGAATGCTGCTGAAGCTCTAGTTCACTAACTGCATAGAGATCTAACAGCTGAGCCCATGAAAGGTTAAGGATTAGTTGCTAGTGTTAAAACTTAGAGGCTATAGTTTAATGGTTTCAGATGCAGCAATTGACTGTGTTTTCCTTAAGCCACTTTGTAACCAGTATTTTTTCCCCATCATTTTCATTTTCATTTCTCGGTGCGGTGTCGGTGCACAGCCAGACGGGGGCAGTGTTGAGTTACGTATAATCAGCTCCTCAGTGTGATCGCAGCATTTCGTCTCCTTTTACTGTTTTATTTGATTTGACTCTTATTATTCTCTCAATCAGAATCTGTGTCACCCGGAAAGTTGTTGAACGGCTTTAAATCTAAAATATCTCGCAAATAATGACATTGCCGTGTAGACGTGCAGCAGATACAAAACATATGAAACAGACTCGGATTCTGCAGTTTTGGACGACATCGATCACATTTATTTGCTAAAACGTGCAGCAAACGTCTACATTTACATCACTTTGTCGCACAAAAAGATAAACAGACAAACGGGCAGAAAAACCCGCACTAATGTTTTTCCTCATCCCCCTGTTTTTTTTACACTATTTTCTCTCCACTTTTCCCCCGATTTCTTTACAGTTTTTTCTCAATTTTTTCACAATTTCCCCCATTTAAAAAAAAAAAATTTTCAAATTACTCCCCTTTACCCGATATTTTCTCCACTTTTTCCTCATTTTTTTGTCCTTTTTTCTTTATTTTTTTCGCTATTTTCCCCCCATTGTTTTCTCCCCCCATTCTCCACTCTTTTCCCATTAGAAAAAATAATAAAAAATTCTCCCATTTCCATCAATGTTTTTCACCTTTTCTTTTCTCAAAGGTTCCCCACATTCTTCTTAAATGTTTTCTACTTTTTTTTTTACCACTTTTCCCCAACATTTCTTCCCCTCATCTCTTGACGTCTCTCTTGTTAATTTGCACATCTTAATCTTAATCTTAATCCAATCACTTCCAAATTCTCGCAGCCTATTCTTACATCCCCAAACCTGTGTGTGTTTCCATTCACTCCATTGGCTGATGTTCCTGTGGGAGGGCATCTGAGCCACACGTGTCTCCTCCCCCCTGGTCCCTCTCAGCTCCGGACTCTGCCAGAGCAACAGTCTGCTCCTGAGCATCACCACAGAGGCGCTTAAAGGAACTAAACATGGACTAAAACCTGGACATTCCATTTCTTATTCCATTCTTCACGTTTCCTCACATTCTCTCCACATTGTTCCAGCCATTTCTGCAGATTCCCCGACGTGGTTTCCTGCTCTTTTCTTGACCTCGGTCCCTGTTTCTCTGTGATTTTTCCTCGCCGTTCCCGTGGCGATGGTGCTGGAGTGGCTGTACGGCTTTCGGCAGTGGCTCAGGGAGGAGCACCGGTCCCGGAGACTCATCCTCTTCATCGTCTTCGTGGCCCTGCTGCTGGACAACATGCTCATGACCGTCGTGGGTGAGTGGGGAAACTCCTGCAGACTCCACACTTTACTTTTTAACCTTTTTTTCAGAGGGATTTTTAACTAACTAGTTCCTGCCTGATTTATTGAGCTTTGAACCCTTAAAAAAAAGCAGAAATTTGAATTTTTACAAATTTGTTCCTCGGGCTGGGTACCGTTACATCTCATTTTTTTCTATACCAGCTTCAACCATACGTCTTTCGATACCGATACTAAAATATTTGTTATATAGAATATCTTATTCTTAAAGTGAGCACTTTATTTTGTTATCTCTTTATATATAAATGCTGCCCTATTTTATTTTCTAGGCTATTTTTATTAAGATGTTTTTTTATTTATTTAAATGTGCACCTTACAGAGCTTTGTTATACAGTGTATACATTTATAGTGAGTTTTCAATAAAACTACTCGTATTTGGCTTTGACTTAACATTTCATTCCACAGCTCTCACTTTGCGGAAAAAAATATCGGGATATATATCGTATATCGATATTCAACCAAAATATATCGGGATATGACTTTTGGTCCATATCATGAAACAGATTAATAATGTTAGATTATTCCTTTTCCTTCCATTGAATTTCTTTTACATTTGTATCATGTATTTGAGGTGAAACTTCCTTTAACCACAAAAGAGCAGAAAAACACTTTCCACAATTTTCTTAATTTTTCCCCTTTTTTAACCAACTTTTCCAAATTTTCCCCAAATTTTCCCAAATGTTTCAATTTTTTCCCACTTTTTTCCATTGTTCCGAATTGTTCACCATTTTTTCTCAATTTATTACTTTCCCCACAATTTTGGCCAAATTTTTCATCTTCCTTTTTTTCAAACGTTTTTCACTTATTATTTTTCTCTTAATATTGTCCCTTTCCCCATCCTCGTCTCCATCTTGTCCTCAGTTTGTGACCTTATTCTTTCCACTCATCACTAACTAGTTTACTTAAAAACTAAACCGGATCCAAAACCCTCTGAACAAATCTTTCCCTAATGTCGCAAAACATCACATTCATTTAAACCTCTGTCCGTTATTCACATTTGCTCATCAACTGTGAATAAAAGCCTTTATTATAATGATGTGAAAACTATAGTCATTAGTATATGGGTCAATGATATTTTTGTAAAAATAATTTGATCTTTTCATTACATGTATCACTTTATTCTACAAAACCTATTTAGTTCAAACACATTTTCATCACATTTCAATAATAAATATTGTTTTATGTTTTCACACCTCAAACCCCTAAAATGTCAGGTGGTGCAAATGATTAGACTAATAAAGCTTCTGAAAAATGTATTTTCAGAGTAACACTTAAAAAATAAAACATCATGGCATAATTGTATATTAAATATCTTTCAAATAAGCCGTCATTTGTGAATATTAATAGTTTTAAAGCTTTTGAGACTACAAAGACTTTTGTCCGACAATTTGTAATCTTAAAATATCAGGGAGGCACAACCGTAAGAACAGGGCTTTTATTTTGAAATAAAGAATAGTATCAGCAAACAGGATATGACATCAGCCAGAAGAACAAGTCGTCTTTATGGCTGAGTGAAAAGGTTTGAAAATCTCTTTCAAGAATTTAGAAAAAAATATATTTTTCCGACTCATAGGTAAACTGTCACACTTTTGGTGTCAGGTGGTACAACCAATGTAAATATTGAAAAATATTATTTTATTATAAAAGTCTTAATTTGTTTTAAAACTAAATGTTTACCCATGCTAACAAATGCTAACGCTAATGTAAGAGTCCAAATAAAAGCTAATTTAATTTGAAATGAGTTGCTAATGTCAGGTGGTCCAACTGCAAAAAATGTAAAATTACCATCTAAGAATTATAGGGATGCACTGATCCAATACTGGTATAAGTTATCAGAGTCAGTACTAGAAAAAAAGATCAGATATCGGTTTAAAATATCCGATACTGAACCGATAACTGTTTTGGGCTGACACCGAGCGCTCAGTCCATGATCCTCCTGTTTTATTACTGATTACAGCATCAGTCAGTTACAGATTACAGATGAAATGTTCAGAGGAGAAAGACTGTCGAAGATATACTTGGAAAAGATTTGACTTTGTACACATTTTTGGAAACTATTTGAATTTTAGAAAAAACTTGGTTGCGCCACCTGACACGTTTTTATACAGAGAAGCTACAAATACATCAAAAAAATAAATGTAAATGTTATTTAACAAACATAACTTGTTTACACACAAAATTATCGACTCAAAAATATGCATGCCATCAGTTTTGAAAAAGCTTTTTGAAAATGTTTTTGACCCCTTATACGTCATTGACCCATTTATAGTATAGTATATTACTATGTCAGTAATCTACAGCAGAAGTCTCATATTGAAATAAAATGTCTACGTTGAAGAAAATTCAACAAATCGGAATAGAATTTTTGCATTTTCATCAAACGTACGGCACACAGTGGATTTTAGATTTAATTCCTGCTGAAAAACAGATATTTGTATCTAAAGTAAAATCTCTAAAGGTCTGCATGATTTCTAACAAGGCTTTGACCTAAATGTGGACAACCGCTGAAAACATCTGGATCGATGTTTGAGGCTAATGCTAACGGCTATAGGATAAATACATTGAGCAGGCTATTGCTAACGGACTAGCCGACGACTTGCTAACTGTCCGCATTCGTAAGGATCGAACGCTGCTTCTCCTTTTTATTTCTATGGTGAATGAAAGCTACGACGAAGCTCCTGATTGAACCTGACATTCATTTAAAAGTGTTCAGAGGTAAAAGATTGTGGGCCTCGAGGCTCTGCTGGGGGTGTGGGCGGAGCCATGTAGACATTTTAAAGGGGGGTATTATGTAAAATCTACTTTTTCAAGCTTTATATCATGTTATTATGTCATTCCCTCATTAAACACATGCCTGGAGTGTTGCCTTGGCTCATTCACATATTTTTGAGTAATCAGTAAAAACTTAGACGGCAGCCATTTTAGGTGTAGCTATGCCTCAGTCCTCCTAGGAACGCCCCCACCTCCTGGAGACGCCTCTGGACCTTTTGTCACCAGCCAAGCCACCAACCACTGCTCCTCAGCTCAGCAGAGCCCCCTCCCCGCACAGTAGTGTTGTTTAGATGCCACAGCAGTGTGCTGAAGGGGGCGTGTCGGAAAGCTTCTTAAAGAGACAGAGGCCTATTTCAAGACGTTCAGTACAGCCATTTTGAGAGAGCAATTTTATTCAAGGCAGTTATTTTAATTTACTGCATATACAGACCAACAGAAGGTTACGTCA
This sequence comes from Neogobius melanostomus, assembly GCA_007210695.1. NCBI lineage: Eukaryota > Metazoa > Chordata > Actinopteri > Gobiiformes > Gobiidae > Neogobius > Neogobius melanostomus. Next base: position 26,738 of record VHKM01000521.1, read on the forward strand.
TCATTGTAGTATGCTATAGACTGGTGCTATGTGATTGAAAAAAGCATAATACTCCCTCTTTAAAGTTGAGTAAAAATAATCTAATCTTTATTTATTATTCTTTTAATTTATTGGTTGGGACAGGGCATGTTTACGCTTTGTCGTCACTTTTTTGTCGTATTTTTGTTGCTTTTTTGTCGACGGTTTTGTTGCCTTTTACTGCGTCTTCATCCTCATTTACGTCTCGTTTTTGTCGCTGCTTTGACGCTTTTTTTCAAGAAGCTTTTAGATTTGGGTAGGGCTGGGCGATAAATCGAATTCATTCAATTAATTCATGCTTTTAAAAACAGACGATGTGGAAAATGGCTAAATCGTAAAATCGTGTCGGCCGCTCCATGTCCGCCTCACGTGCGCCGTGTTGCCAATTTAGCAGCGTTTCAGACGCTCCACAGCGACTGTTTACTGAAATGTCCCCGAAGAAAACCCAGAGACTTTCTGACTCTGCTGCTTTACAAAGGCCGTGTGTTTTCGACGGCGTAATAGAGTTTTCTTCCGCTAAAACTGAGTTTCCCTCAGTCTGATCCTCTTCCTTCTCTCACCCTGATGCTCTGAGCGGAGGCAGCAGCTTAACTCCGCCCCTTTCCCCTTGAGTCTCCATGGAGACGGTCGTCAATCACAGCAGAGGCATGAGGATGAGGAAACTAAAATGCTTTTGAAAACTCCATGGCTTATTAAGAAGTTTTACTTTTGAGAGCAGACAAGGAATATTTAAAAGAGCAATACTGTAACATTTTTAATGGGCCTAAGTGTGGGCTTTATTATAAATCTAAATATTAATGGTCTGGACTCTGAGCAGTTGTCTTATTATGAAAGATCAGGAGACCTTTTAAAAAAAAAAATCCAATAAAATTGATTAAAATCGTAATCGTCAACAAAATTGAGATTTTCATTTTTGGCCACATCGCCCAGACCTAGATTTGGGTAAAGTCAAACAGGAGAAAATATGCTCGGTTAAAGTGGGAGTTAGAGGTTAATGAACACACCACGCCGGATTGTAGCCATGGGCTAATCTCACACTCGTACTCTCACTCATCCTGGCCTATTGTACATGTTTTTGAGGGTAGGGGAAACCTACACAGACACGGGGAGAACATGCAAACTCCACAGAAAGGCCCATGTGATCTTATAATTATTTTTTTATTTGAATAGGGACAGTGCACATTAATAAACTTTTCTCCACAGTAACTCTAGTTCTCTGAATGTGCTTGGTCTAAAACAAATCACTGTCAGGCCTTTTCTCAGTGGTAAGATAAAAATATCCGTCAGGTGCAGGTTTCACTTAGTTTTAAATCAGTGGTTCCCAAACTGTGGGTCAGGGACCAGAGGTGAGAGAATGTGACCTTTTACCATTTTAAAGGAACAGGCCACAGTTTTTCCATCCTGAGATCTGTTCTTACCTGAGCTTAGACGAGTTGATGCGTACCTGTCTGGTCTTTACGCGTGCGCTCAGTTATGCTAATGTTGTTAGCGTTTAGCCTTTCCCAGCAAAGGTTTACAGTAGTGTTCAAAATAATAGCAGTCCAACATGACTAACCAGATTATTCACAGTTTTTGGTATAAATCATAGAACTACATGGACAACAATTTACCAGTAGGTGCAGTAGATTCTTAGAAACACAGACAGACCCAGCATTCATGGTATGCATGCTCTTACTTCTGTGTAGTTGAATATTCAATAGAAAGTTTACCTTTATCCATTCATTCTTTAAAGGAGGGGTATTATGTAAAATTGACTTTTTCAAGCTTTATATCATGTTATTATGTCATTCCCTCATTAAACACATGCCTGGAGTGTTGCCTTGGCTCATTCACATATTTTTGAGTAATCAGTAAAAACTTAGACGGCAGCCATTTTAGGTGTAGCTATGCCTCAGTCCTCCTAGGAACGCCCCCACCTCCTGGAGACGCCTCTGGACCTTTCGTCATCAGCCAAGCCACCAACCACTGCTCCTCAGCTCAGCAGAGCCCCCTCCCCGCACAGTAGTGTTGTTTAGATGCCACAGCAGTGTGCTGAAGGGGGCGTGTCGGAAAGCTTCTTAAAGAGACAGAGGCCTATTTCAAGACGTTCAGTACAGCCATTTTGAGAGAGCAATTTTATTCAAGGCAGTTATTTTAATTTACTGCATATACAGACCAACAGAAGGTTACGTCATCATTGTAGTATGCTATAGACTGGTGCTATGTGATTGAAAAAAGCATAATACCCCCTCTTTAACATTGTTAGGTTTATTTAGATCCTCCTTATTTTCACACCTTAAAACTCCTTGTTTATGTCTTTAAGTGGATCTGTAATTTGTACTTTTAGTTCATTTTTGGAATATGTATAATTTTGTTTTGTTGTCTCAAAGTTTTTGTTTCTTTTGACTATATATATATATTTTTGTAAATTTTGTCTGGGTATCTTGGGGGGTTTGGGAGGACTCTGGAGCAAGTTTGTTTTGTTTGTGTGACTGTCTTCATGTGTATTTTGTCCTGTCTGTATCCTGTCCTGTACTGTGTCCTGTTAATTGTTATTTGTGTCTTGTGTTTATGGACCCCCTCGAAAACGAGATGGCACATCTCAAGGGGCATTCGACAGTATCTTGTATCTTAATTGTGTTTTGGTCGGTGCGCCCCAAACATAAGCCTCCTTTAGCTTCTAAAGGTCTCTTTAGAATTTCGTAGTAGTTAGTAGTTGTTTATTCGGTCTTAGCATCTTAGCCCCCACTTTAACCGAGTGCATTTTCTCCAGTTTTACCCAAATCTAAAAGCTTCTCGACTTAATTTCCTAGTTATCCAGATTGTTGTCAATTTCTGGAGATTTGTGTTTATTTTTTATTCATGCAGTCCTTTTGAAGAGTTTAGTGGTGCTAGGCTAGTGCTAGGCTAGTGCATGTCTATGGTAACTAGTAGCCTGCATTAAAAACCTCCTCCAAACGTTGCCATATCTGATTTGTAGAAAACTCCTTTGTGAATTCCACGTGTAGTAACGCCGGCCTCAGGTAAACAAACGACTGTAGATCCGGTAACTGAGCAGATCACTCCGCCGCTGCGTTAGCTTACAACCAGGAAGCTGATGCTGCTCAAATATAAGTTATTTTAAATGCAAAATGGTTATATTTATATGGGTAGTCTGGGGTTATAAGTGATTTGACTCAGGTGCACTGTGCTTGGGTCAGACTGTTTTTAATGCAGGCTAGTAGTTACCATAGACATGCACTAGCCTAGCCTCACATACAGTTACCTCAGTCATTTAACAGCATTTCATAAACTAAAACACACTTGCCCGTTTTTGGAGGTTAAAATGAGGTACAGCATTTTCTCCAGTTTGCCTTTACCCAAATCTAAAAGCTTCTTCACTGGAGTTTACAGCCTATAGGTCAGTGTAACGCCTCATTTGAAAGCTAAGACCTACAAAACTGATCTAACCGTGTATTTGTCACATTTTTGTCGTTCTTTTGATGCTTTTTCTCTTTTAGATTTGGGTAAAGCTGAACTGTTGTTTTTGTCTCCCCTCAGTCCCCATCATCCCGAACTACCTGTATCAGCTGGACAAGCCCGAGGCCGCGCCCCAGAACCGCAGCGTCTCCGCTTCGTTCCACAGCATCGTGTCTCTGTACGACAACTCCGTGAAGACGTCGGGCACCGCGGCGGCCTCCTCCCCGGTCACCACGGTCTCCACGGTAACGAGTCCCGGTCCCACGGCGAGCCCTGGGAACTCGTCGGACTGTCCTTCGTCCACGTCCGGCCTGGTCAACGAGAACGTGAAGGTCGGGATGCTCTTCGCCTCCAAGGCCACGGTGCAGCTGCTCACCAACCCCTTCATCGGACCCTTAACCAACAGGTGAGGCCCCCTGACCACACACCCCTGACCAACAGGTGAGGCCGCACCCCCTGACCACACACCCCTGACCAACAGGTGAGGCCGCGCCCCCTGACCACACACCCCTGACCAACAGGTGAGGCCGCGCCCCCTGACCACGCCCCCCTGACCAACAGGTGAGGCCGCACCCCCTGACCACACACCCCTGACCAACAGGTGAGGCCGCGCCCCCTGACCACACACCCCTGACCAACAGGTGAGGCCGCGCCCCCTGACCACACACCCCTGACCAACAGGTGAGGCCGCGCCCCCTGACCACACACCCCTGACCACGCCCACTGACCGACAGGTGAGACCGCGCCCCCTGACCACGCCCCCCTGACCAACAGGTGAGGCCCCCTGACCACGCCCCCCTGACCAACAGGTGAGGCCCCCTGACCACACACCCCTGACCAACAGGTGAGGCCACGCCCCCTGACCACGCCCCCCTGACCGACAGGTGAGACCGCGCCCCCTGACCGCTCCTCCCCGCTCCAGCTGATATAAAATTATCATAAAATCACAGAGCCAAACCAGTTACATACTGTTGTCAAATCACAGTCAAAGGGGAGGAGCAAAGGGCGCAGCCATGGAAACCACCTCTGCCAGGTAAAATAGACTCCAAATAAAAGGGGGTGTTAAAGCTGATTATGATTTCAATATTCAATAAACAAAATAACCAGTGACGTGCACAGACATTTTGAGGGGCAGGTGCTCAAGACAAAAGGGTAATCTGTGTCTAGTAACACTAACAGACCATTAATTAATACAACAACATACAACGTACATTGTACAAGGACGTGGACCTAATAATAAACTAGATAGACTTTAGAGAACAATGGTTCTGCACTTATGATTATGCAAAGGTTCTACAGCCTACACTTAAAACATCTGGTTTGTCCAAGTCATTGCTTTGTCCAAATCTAAAATATCTGAAATAACAATAATCCACTGAGCTGTTCATGTTCCCGTGCTCCTCCCGCAGAGGGACAGTGTCCAGAGGCCAGGCTCCTCCCACAGAGGGACAGTGTCCAAAGCCCAGGCTCCTCCCGCAGAGGGATAGTGTCCAGAGGCCAGGCTCCTCCCACAGAGGGACAGTGTCCAAAGCCCAGGCTCCTCCCGCAGAGGGACAGTGTCCAGAGGCCAGGCTCCTCCCACAGAGGGACAGTGTCCAAAGCCCAGGCTCCTCCCGCAGAGGGATAGTGTCCAGAGGCCAGGCTCCTCCCACAGAGGGACAGTGTCCAAAGCCCAGGCTCCTCCCGCAGAGGGATAGTGTCCAGAGGCCAGGCTCCTCCCACAGAGGGACAGTGTCCAGAGGCCAGGCTCCTCCCACCCACAGAGGGACAGTGTCCAGAGCCCAGGCTCCTCCCACAGAGGGACAGTGTCCAGAGGCCAGGCTCCTCCCACAGAGGGACAGTGTCCAGAGCCCAGGCTCCTCCCACAGAGGGACAGTGTCCAAAGCCAGGCTCCTCCCACAGAGGGACAGTGTCCAGAGGCCAGGCTCCTCCCACAGAGGGACAGTGTCCAGAGGCCAGGCTCCTCCCACAGAGGGACAGTGTCCAGAGGCCAGGCTCCTCCCACAGAGGGATAGTGTCCAGAGGCCAGGCTCCTCCCACAGAGGGACAGTGTCCAGAGGCCAGGCTCCTCCCACAGAGGGATAGTGTCCAGAGGCCAGGCTCCTCCCACAGAGGGACAGTGTCCAAAGCCCAGGCTCCTCCCGCAGAGGGACAGTGTCCAGAGCCCAGGCTCCTCCTCTCTCCTCAGCTCAGCTCACTCTGCTCTGGCCCTGGTCTTAGTCTGAGTAATACAGCTCATTTTCAGACCATTTTAAGGCGCGACAAACTGAACCGCAACAGTGACTGACTTCTAACCGCTGACTTTGTCCGGACGTCCTCGCCCCGTCGGCCCTTTCGTTTACTCCCCTTAATAATCCAGTCATGTCGCGCTAGTTCGTACATAAAGTTAACAAATGTACTCAGTTTACTTTACTCCTACAGAGATGGGCTGTACCATCTTCTCACACGGGGGAAACACGGGGACAGTTTCCGCTCGAGCAGAGGACGAATGAAGCGCGATGTGAAGTCGTGGAGCATTAAAACTGTATTTTCAGCACATGTTGGCTTAGTAGGACAAATATCTAAGAACAATGAAATAAATAGTTATTTTTTTGGGAGAAAAAGAAACGGTGGTCGGGAGAAGGGCACTTAAAGGGCAGGTGGTTGAGCACCACCTGGGCTCTATCTGTGCACGTCCCTGAAAATAACCTTGTTACATTAATGCAATTACGGCCGAGCGAGTGCTGATCTGCGCCACAGCGGGACGAGCTGTCTTTCTGATGGACCCCCTCCAAAATGAGATGCTACATCTCAAAGGGCTTTCCACCAGTAAACAACTATCTCTCCCGGGACACGAACATTGTTTATTTCACGGTGGGGTTAATAAAGTTTTGAGTTTGACCTGTGAGAGCCTGTAACACAAGGCAGTCTGATGTAAACGAGGCTCAGAAACCTCTTTTTTATAAACCACCTGTAGCGGCACAGATAGAAAATAACCATATCCCTTGAAGCTTGTCCTTGCACCAAGATCTGTCCTTAAAAGTTCAGATGCCCGACAGAAAGTCAGCAGCTGTAGTGTCTCTGGAGTCAGAGCGCAGAGAGATGATCACCAACTAGATTCTGCTTCACACCGTCACAAACTCTCCATCTCTCTCTAAAGAGCCTATTGGTGTGTTCACACCAAACGCCTCCGGCGCCTCCAAAGCGTCAGGTTTACATTGAAAATACATGGGGGACGCGCCTCCGGGAGCGTCGAGAGGCCCCGCGGCGCGTGACGCGCCTCCTGTGCAGCGCGTTTTGAAGATTTTCGCGCCTCGGACGCGGCGCGGCCGCTTTGGAGGCGCGTGACGCGCCTCCAAAGCGGCCGACGCTAGAGTTGGAATTGTTGAACTCTTTCGAGAAATTCGCGAGCGTCGACCAATCAGGAGCTTTCTCCAACAGTGACACTGTAGCTAAGCCACCGTCGGTCTGGGGCAGATCCTCTGCCTGCCCGCAGATGTAAACAGTCATGGAGGATTATCCTGTTGTGAACCGGAGCTACAGCAGCTCTGGGACTTTTACAAAGACTCACATCAGTGTTTCATTTACCTAAACACCCAGGATTAAAAGCGGCAACAAGAAAACTTATTTGAGTGGCTGGATCTGCGCTGGGAATGTGTTTGGGCCTTGATGATGCACAGAGCATTCCCAAAGCTGCTACAAGCCAATCGATGTGAAAACGAGAAATATGCACGAATAAAGTCTATTAAGCCCCATCTACATAAAGCAACCGTGTAACAATGATCACACACTGAGCCAGGCTTGTTGATTTTTAAGTGTATTGCTCACATTTTATCTACAACGGGCCGTAGTTTTCTCCCCGAGTTAGCTGCGCATAGAAATAAATTATTTCTATGCTAGCCGCTTAGCAGCAAACAGATAGCTCGCATTGACCCCCTTGAAAACAAGTATTATGCACTAATCACGTCAATAAAGCCCTTAACTACACAGAACAGCCTTTATGATGGGCACACACAGAGATGGGCTTGGCGCATTTGTGGTTTATTGCACACACTTTTTTTTTTTAACAACAATGAGCTGTATGCGATCGCAAAAAGCTAACCGGGCTAACCTAGCTTATAGCCACTTGCCACCAATGTCCCTTCAACCGTATGGGCTGGATATGAGCTTAAATACTGGGGAGATCCTGCGTAGACCATGGGGGAATATTTAAAGATCCATAAGACATGGCAGGAGCAAAGAGGGAGACTACAGTAGTTAGCCTCCGAACAACTGTAGTTTTCAGACACGAGCTGTTTCCAAGATGGCTACGAACAGACTCTGAGTTGACGCGCGGCCAGGGCGTCTTGACGCTCTGTGACATTTGTGACAAGCGTCTGACTTCAGTACAAGTGTCCAACTACGGACTTGAGGCGCGTCTTTGACGCCCAGGAGGCGTTCGGTCTGAACACGGCATATGTCACCGGCCTGGAGACTAGAGTGAAAAAAACAGATTTTGAGTCAAGAAAGTACATTTTTTGACCGAGACTATATTTTGTTTAGTGCTTATACTATTGCACATAAAACCATATGACTTAGATTAGATTAAATTGTAGTTTCTCAGTGATGCACGTTTTCCCTGCTAATTTCAAACCATTATGCTGATAGAGCTGAACAATGGCTGACAGGGGTGGGGATGGTTATAACACAATCATTCCCTATACAGTTAATAACACTTACTTGATTGTAATACTTTTACAGAATGCCTAGACAAATAAACCTCTATTTGAAGCTTATCACATGACGTGGCCTCTGTTTTTATTTCTTTAGTCTAACTGTTACAACTCACCCCAGCATGTGTTACAACCAATGGCCGCTGGCTGCTCTGCTTTACGACGCAACACTGGAGGCCGCCATTGCTGTAGTACCTCCATATCGCCGCTAGTCTCCAATTGAAAAGCATTGGACTTTAGACACGTTAAAAACAACTTTAACGCCTGGTTTCTATTTTTTAAACACTTTCTACGGCTACATATTCCTCCTGAGATAACGCTGGGTTAGTCACAATTAAAGAATCCAGGCTGGTACTAATGAGGGTCGGACTGTTAGCATTGGAGCTGCGCGAGCTACACGTCACGCAAGGGCGGAGTCTACAGTGAAGATCCCGCCCTTATGCCCTTATTAGGAACATGCTTCGTCAGAGCTGGGGAGGAGGAGTGAGGAGGAGTTGTCTATTATGTTGTACAGTCTATGGTTACAACTCACCCTGGTACTGGGGTAGGTTGTAACCAATGGCCGCTGGCTGCTCTGCTTTGTGACTACGACACTGGAGGCCGCCATTGCTCCGCTATTGCTGTAGTACCGCCATATGGCCGCTATTCCCCCATTGGAATGCATTGGCATTAGACACGTTAAAAACAGCTTTAATGCCCGGTGCCTAATGTTTTAGAAGTGGCTAGAGCTCGATATTCCTCCTGTGATTACGCTGGGTTAAAAACAATCTGGGGCACCGGGCTGGTTATGGTAGCATGAATTTTAGAAATCTCCTACTTAACGGGGATCTGACTGTTGGCATTGGAGCTGCGCGAGCTACACGTCACACAAGGGCCGAGTCTACAGTGAAGCTCCCGCCCTTATGCCCTTATTAGGAACATGCTTCGTCAGAGCTGGGGAGGAGGAGTCTGTAAATCCTCCATGATTTCCCCCTCGAACGTGGTCATTGTGGTAAACGGGGAGGAGTGAGGAATGACGGTCTATTAATAATATGTCTGTGGTTGTAACACAGGAACACCATGTATTTGACATCAGCTCACGAGGTCTGTGATAATCTTCCAGAGGTTTGAATTGGTGCCATTTGTAGTTGTCAAATGTGGGGACTTTGTATAAAAGTGTGAGAACTCTAGCTCAAACATTCAGTGAGTTACAGGTGCTGAAGCAGAAAGTGTTAGAACCATACCCGGTCTCCCCCTGCCTGTCAAAAGCACCCGCTCTTTAAACAAAACAGAAACCTAAATACCCGGCCTTGTGTTCCTTCGGTGAGTAGTTTGGATCTGCTCAATCAAATCTGAAATTGCAGCTTTTATGGCCTCGATTGGCAGATTGCATAGAGCGCATCTGTTTTGCTGAAATGATGTCAGACCCTCGTGTTCCTCGGTGCCGTGACCGTGTTTCCCCAAAGTCGAGAGGGTTATTTCCAGCGCTTTCGTGTCGTTTAAGGCCGAAGCGGCGTGAGAATAATCCGAGTGTTTTTCACGCCGGAGGAAACTGCGCGGTTAATGCTTTCGCTCGTGCCTCTGCGAGAAGGTGACTGCACTGACGCTCTTATTTCAACTGAACGAACACGTCGCACAAACACGGGGATTTATCCAGGAAGTGACTCCAACATGGCTGTGTCTTTCCCACGCTTATTCATTCACAAATACTGACATGTTTGGTATCCACGTGTAGAAGGAAAGGCTGTGACCGAGATGACGCTGTAATCCAAGTATTGTCTACAACAGTGGTTCCCAAACTGAGGGTCCCCAGATGATTTCAAGACAAAATAAAAATAAAAATGCTACTGTTTATAATATATCTTTGAGTGTAGAACAGCATATAAATACACACTGACTTGTTTTTATAATGTCTTTCTGCCCTAAAGTTGCATAAGAGGCGATAACTTTATACAATGGCGGTCCCGAGTTGTTTGTGTCTTTTTTGGGGTCCCAGCCAAACAAGTGTGGGATCCCCATGGTCTACAAGATGATATCAAATGTACTTTTTGGAAGATATGCTAATTTATGATATCAACTTTCTCTCTAATGTCAAGAAATGTGGGAAAGATAAGGAAACACATGGGGTGGAAAAAATGTTTCTTTTTTTTTGTCTGTTCAGGACAATCGTTTTGAACAACAGAGCGATGTAAATGTAAATGTAGATGTTTGTAACACATTTTTGCAGATAGACAGAAACGTTACTGATCCCGAGTGAGAGTTATTGTTCAGTCTAATGAGGGACAGTCTGGCTGTGGAGCAGCTGCTGAACGTGCTCCTCTTCTCGATTAGGGCTTTTCCACCAAGGTGCTGGTTCAGAGCTGGAGCTGGTGCCGGGTTGGTTCCGTACTGACTTGGTTTTCCACCAAATTGAGAGCTGGTATTCTGCCTATTACCATAGCAACACTTTGGGAAGTCAACTGTCACATAAAACATGGATAGTAACATCTTACTACAGCCATGTCTGGTTATAAAATACACACAAATATGTTTATGTTCCTGTTACAGCCGTTAACATTTTGATTTCTTCTTTCTAACTGCTCCCTCTTGTTTTAGCTGGAGCTAAAGAGCCTAAAGCAAAACAACAGTTTCCTCCACAGAGACTGTTCTGGCTTCTCCAGGAAGTTCTAAGCACTAACTAACTAATATTGGTTGTTTGTCTGAAGAGAAAGCCACGCCCCCAGCCACTGACATCACTCGTTTCTTGCTCCAGCTTTTAACTGGTTCCCAAACGGCACCAGTTTTTGGAACCAAGAGCCAGCATTATTTCAGTGGAAAACGAAAGAACCGGTTCTGAAACTGGAACCAGCACCAGCACCAGCTTGGTGGAAAAGGGCTATGTGAAGGCCTCGTGCAGAGGGTGTGAGGTTCATAATGGCCCGTGGTCTGGACAGAGCGGGCCTTTTTGATGATTTTGTTCAGCCAGGAGATGATGATCTTGCTGGTGCTACAGCGCTCACCACCACAGACTGATAAACCATATTCAGCAGTTTGGAGCAGATGTTAAATGAGCGCAGGAGAAAGTACAGCCTGGACTGGCTTTTCTTACAGAGATGGTCTGTGTCGGTGGTCCAGTCCAGCTTATTGTCCAACACGACCCCGAGGTACCATCTCCACGCTCCCTCGATATGCACCAAGGTGTGGGGGCTTCCTTCTGAAGTCCAGAACCATTTCTTTGGCCTTCTGGACATTCAACTTCAGCTGGTTCTTCCTTGCTCCTTGATGTTTGAAAATATCATTGTTATCGAGAAAGTTCTATAAAATATGAAGTTATTCAATATCGCCCTGGCCTATCAGACGTTACTGACGTTTTACTTCTCATTTTTGACGTTTTTTTTCAAGAAGCTTTTAGATCTGGGTAACGACAAACTGGAGAAAATGTGCTCGGTTGAGGTGGGGGTTAAGAGGTGAAGCCACTTTTGTCTATAAAAAGAACCCTTCAGCCTGTCGTTGTTGGTTTTCCGTTATCTTCAGCCTGCCGTTGATGGTTTTTCCGTTATCTTCAGCCTGTCGTTGATGGTTTTTCCGTTGTCTCCAGCCTGTCGTTGATGGTTTTCCGTTATCTCCAGCCTGTCGTTGATGGTTTTCCGTTATCTTCAGCCTGTCGTTGATGGTTTTCCGTTATCTTCAGCCTGTCGTTGATGGTTTTCCGTTATCTTCAGCCTGTCGTTGATGGTTTTCCGTTGTCTCCAGCCTGCCGTTGACGTCGATGAGGCTGTTTGTTCCCGTTGACTCGCGTCCTGTCAGTCTCCCGTGTGACGTGATGCATACGGCAGGAGCAGGAAGTGCGCCACGCTCGCTCTAAACCGCATTAAACTCATCAGAATCGGCGTCGTCCTGAACTCTGGTCTCTGCTGCTGCATCGCCCCCCTCCCCCGTCCCTCCGACTCCGACGTGATTTACGGCCCTCGGAGCGGCCTAAGTGCGGCGTCTGTCAGAGGGAATCCGCCTGGAAACTAACCATCTCCCCATCTGCGCCGTTTGACTTTATCACATTAAGGCCTCGCAAAACCGCTTTTCCAGGAGAGAACAATTACTGCGACTATTTTCAGTCAAACGAGATGAACTTTAAAGTGGACATGTCCGGAAAAAACGGAGGCTTTCAAATGTTCTTTTCTTAAAATTAAGCCAAAACCCAAGGCCTTAAAGGAACAGGCCAGAGTTTTTTTCCATACTGAGATCCTGCATATCCAGGAACCAGAGGGACAAACTTTACAGGAGAGCCAAAACAAACTTCAATCAACTGTATTTATCAACCTTCAACCACAACATTGCAACCACATACATACATGAGTATGTACTTAAAGGGATATTCCAGGATTTTTGACATTGGGCCTCATTTCCTAGTTTTCCAGAGTGTTGTTAATGTCTGGAGATATATTTCATGCAGTTCTTATATTTGAAGAGTCTAGTGGCGCTAGGCTAGGGCAAGGCTAAAGCATTTCTATGGTATCAGTTAGCCTGCATTAAAAACAGTCTGACCCACTCCACAGTGCACCTGAGGTAAATCACTTATAACACCAGACTAACCATATAAATGTCTGTGTTAATAGAATCATGTTTGAAATATAACTGACCTTGTATCACATGAATTACCGCATTTTGAGGGACTATTTTCTCGCAGATCACTCCGCCGCTGCGTTAGCTTACAACCACGAAGCTGATGCTGCTCAAATATAAGTTATTTTAAATGATTCTATTAACAGTGAATACCTCATTCATTTGTTAACTCAAAGAAAATGCCACATTAGATCATTTTGAAAGTGTCAGTTCAGCATCAATTCTTTTATAAGTCCATTTTTAACATGACCTATGCTGATGTCAACAATCTTTGCAATAAAAGTTGTAAAACTGGGAAAGTTGATGCTACAACGCTCTGTGATAAACACCAAGACACCACAACAGGAGAGAAACAGCGCCCCCAATTTGACGCTGGTGGCCAAAACGTGTACTGCATCCATATTTACCATTGAGAATGAATGGGAGAGAGATCAACTGCATGATCTCTCGCCCTGTCTGTCTCTCTCCCTCCATCTTGTGCTGTTTCCCTAAACGATGAAACATTCATATTTACCATTATCCTACATGAACTGAATAATTAAGGGTTAAATTAGATACATATTATGTTCTTACCCGAGATTAGACGAGTTGATGCGTTTTCGACATTCTGGTGAAAATCAGTCACAAGTTCGTATACATCGAATGCTATTTTATATAGTTTATGTTACAGCCTTTTGCTTATGATTTCAGAACCATAAGGGACTTTTGCTTTGGAATCTGCTGATTTTTGTCTTTAAACGAGCTCCCTCTGAAATATCTAAACATGAATGTCCTGACACGTTGTAGAGTTTAGAAGCGCCGTATGCAGAATTATAGACCAGATTTTTTTTTTTTAATCAGCCAAAAATCTCGGAATCGGCATTTGACAAACTCATAACAGTCGACCTCTGGAGAAAACAAATGTCAGTGTTTGTGAATGAATAAGCGTGGGAAAGACCAGGGAGCCACACAGACGTGTTGGAGTCACTTCCTGGATAAATCTACATGTTTTGGGAAAGATACGACCAGCCTGGATGAGTGCAGTGTTGGGAGGGCATTCGGAGTAATATTCTAATGCCGTGTGTGGTTTGTGTGTGTTTCAGAATCGGGTACCAGATCCCCATCTTCGCCGGCTTCTGCATCATGTTCCTGTCCACCATTAGTCAGTGACTCTCCTCTCTCTAAATCTAACTATTATGAACTTGTTTTATGGAAGTTTTTATTTTGGTTTTTCACTTTCACGGCTGCACTTTCCCTTCAAGGCCACTATTATTATGGAAGATTTAGCTCCTCTTTAGCCGCATTCCTAGAACACAATTGATATTCTTCATTCAGTTCAAGCTATTAGCCATTACATCACATTTTAAAGGGAACTCATCGACTTTGTTTTTCTTGGATCACTGTGGCGTGTGACGCAGGTGAAGTGTGTGTGTTTGTCTCTGCAGTGTTCGCCTTCTCCTCCAGTTACGCGCTGCTGTTCGTCGCTCGGTCTCTGCAGGGCGTCGGCTCCTCCTGCTCCTCCGTCGCAGGTAACGACACCCCCTCTGCTCCTGACGACAGTTTCACTCTTTAAGGCGAGACACAGAGATTCTTAGAGTAAAAAAAACAGACCAAACTCTCCCTTTCCGATCTTCAATGAAAGGTACTCGAGTCATCTTCTGTACTCAGTAGTTGAAGATGACTCAAGTACCGTCATTGAAGATGGACAACTCCTGTACGACTGAGAGCTTACACAGACATCTTTCTTTCTGACATTTATTCTCTGACGTGTTTTGAGCCGGAGATTTATCCAGGAAGTGACTCCATCATGTCTGTGTGGCTCCCTGGTCTTTCCCACGCTTATTCATTCACAAGTACGGACATGTTTGGTATCCACGTGTAGCACGAAAGGCTGTGACCAAGATGACGCTGTAATCCAAATATGGTCATTTCCTTTGTGGGAGACAGCAGCGGCTAAAGACGGGAGAAATTAGGGATGCATCGATCCGATACCATTTTCGGATATCGGAGCCGATACTGGAAAAATACCATATCGGCTACAAATACCCAATACCAAAGCAGGGACTGAAACTATGACTGAATCACTGATGAAATAAAGAATAAAGTGTTTGTGTTTTTAGTTTAAGCCCAAACTAATCTAACCTCTTAGTAATGATCACTTTATGTGAGCTGTTGATATTAATCACTTATACCTGAGGATATTAAAGGGATATTTCAGGATTTTTGACATTGGGCCTCATTTCCTAGTTATCCAGAGTGTTGTTGATGTCTGGAGATATTTGTTTCTTAAATTCATGCAGTTCTTATATTTGAAGAGTCTAGTGGCGCTAGGCTAGGGCAAGGCTAAAGCATTTCTATGGTATCAGTTAGCCTGCATTAAAAACAGTGTGACCCACTCCACAGTGCACCTGAGGTAAATCACATATAACACCAGACTAACCATATAAATGTCTGTGTTAATAGAATCATGTTTGAAATATAACTGACCTCATATCACATGAATTACCGCATTTTGAGGGACTATTTTCTCGCAGATCACTCCGCCGCTGCGTTAGCTTACAGCCACGAAGCTGATGCTGCTCAAATATAAGTTATTTTAAATGATTCTATTAACACAGACATTTATATGGTTAGTCTGGTGTTATAAGTGATTTACCTCAGGTGCACTGTGGAGTGGGTCACACTGTTTTTAATGCAGGCTAACTGATACCATAGAAATGCTTTAGCCTTGCCCTAGCCTAGCGCCACTAGACTCTTCAAATATAAGAACTGCATGAATTTAAGAAAAAAATATCTCCAGACATCAACAACACTCTGGATAACTAGGAAATGAGGCCCTATGTCAAAAATCCTGAAATATCCCTTTAAGTGCAGAAAAGTCCAGTGATCCTTGTGTAAAGTTTTCCCATTAGTTTATTTATAGATATAATGTAACATGTCGTTTGCAAGAGAAGATGAGACTTAATTGATCTTGAAATGGAGTAAAGAGACCATTCACTTTTTCAGTCAGACACTTTAAACACTTGTATCGGTTAATATCGGATATCGGCCGATACTCAAACTCCCAGTATCAGTATCGGAGACAAAAATGCTGGGCAAAAAATCAATTTGAATTTGTTAACTGCACAGCAACTTCTCAGTTTTTTGCAGTGATTGCCTTTTTGGGTTTGTTGATGCACTTTAACCAAAAAATATATATATACGTTCACTAGTTATTCTGTTTTAAATGGGGGAATAAAATCAAATCGAATCGTAAATCGAGTTTTTTTATGCTGGGTTTAATGGGGGAAATCACCCAGCTGTAATAAAAACACCCAAAAGACCCCAAATCCCTCTGAGCAAATCTTTCTAAATAATCTGTATGTCACAATATAAAATACAAAATGCATTATTTTGATATGAAAACATCAAATGCAATACATTTCCCCCTCATGTCAGTGATCCACAGCAGAAGTTTCACATTGATCTCTCTACATTTAAATCTTTATTCTTTATTCACCTGCAGTGTCTCGCCTTAACTATTGTTTTTAAAGACTAAGATCTTCTAAATGTGCTCTGGGATAAAGGGTGTGGCCCCCTGCTGGTGAGTCACGGTGCTGTGTTGCAGGGATGGGGATGCTGGCCAGCGTTTACACGGACGACGAGGAGCGCGGTCACGCCATCGGCATCGCGCTGGGCGGCCTGGCCATGGGCGTGCTCGGTCAGTAACCCCGCCTCCTCCTCTTCTTCTTCTTCTTATCCCCCTTTAAAGGGATATTTCAGGATTTTTGACATTGGATAACTAGGAAATGAGGCCCAGAGTGTTGTTGATGTCTGGAGATATTTTTTCTTAAATTCATGCAGTTCTTATATTTGAAGAGTCTAGTGGCGCTAGGCTAGGGCAAGGCTAAAGCGTTTCTATGGTATCAGTTAGCCTGCATTAAAAACAGTCTGACCCACTCCACAGTGCACCTGAGGTAAATCACTTATAACACCAGACTAACCATATAAATGTCTGTGTTAATAGAATCATGTTTGAAATATAACTGACCTTGTATCACATGAATTACCGCATTTTAAGGGACTATTTTCTCGCAGATCACTCCGCCGCTGCGTTAGCTTACAGCCACAAAGCTGATGCTGCTCAAATATAAGTTATTTTAAATGATTCTATTAACACAGACATTTATATGGTTAGTCTGGTGTTATAAGTGATTTACCTCAGGTGCACTGTGGAGTGGGTCACACTGTTTTTAATGCAGGCTAACTGATACCATAGAAATGCTTTAGCCTTGCCCTAGCCTAGCGCCACTAGACTCTTCAAATATAAGAACTGCATGAATTTAAGAAAAAAATATCTCCAGACATCAACAACACTCTGGATAACTAGGAAATGAGGCCCAATGTCAAAAATCCTGAAATATCCCTTTAACCCTCTCTGCCTCTGCTCAGTGGGGCCCCCTTTTGGCAGCGTGTTGTACGAGTTCGTGGGTAAGACGGCGCCGTTCCTGATCCTGGCCTTCCTCGCGCTCTTCGACGGAGGTAAAGGCTCTGCTTGTTTGATCTTTTAGCTTAGCTCCATCCACAGTACACACATGATGATCCATTTTTCATTCTTCACCTCTTAACGCCTTAAGCACATTTTCTCCAGTTCGGCTTTACCCCAATATAAAAGCTCAAGCCTACACACCAGTGTAATGTAGCACTTTTTTGTGACTGTTTTGTTGCGTTCTCCTCCGTTTTCTACTAGTTTTTGTTGCACTTTTTCCGAGAAGTTTTTAGATTTGGGTAAAGCCAAACTGGAAAAAATGTGTTGGTTCAGGTGGGGGTTAAGTCGTCGCCATTTTTTTATTTCTGAGTCAATGGGTGTGGCCCCTTCTGACCGTCCCACCAGCGACGGGTCAATATAGACCATAATGCATTGCGATACTACTAGGAGTGTGACAATATATCGATTTTCCGATATATCGCGATTTTTGCGGGACGATACCGATACTTTTTATTCCGACATCGATACTTTTGATGACATCATGCATATTAATGAGGCAGCAGTGCTCCACTGAATTCAGTCAGACCAGCAGGGGGCAGCACTACAGTTTTAAGCACTTGGACCAAACACTGTCACACAAATACATTACTTTTAATGATAGTTTTTATAATTATAAAGAAGATTAATCTGGGGTTGATTTATTCCTTTTAAACAGGACTGTGGTTTCTTGTTTATTTAAATGTAAATGAAGTCACTGACAGATCTATGACCCATTTTCAGTGAGTAAGTCAGGGATCATTTATAAAAGTGGTACAAAGCTCATGAAAAGAAATGTAAATGATGAATAATATGTAGTATGTTCAAATAAAGGTTAAAAGTAGCATGTTTTTTTTTTTTAAATCGTGATGTATCGTAGATTATTTTTGTGCAATATATCGATTATCGCAGTATCGGCGTATCGTGAGATAATCAGTATCGTGAGCCATGTATCGCGTATTGAATCGTGAGCTACCCAGAGGTTCCCACCCCTCGATACCACCGTCTGAGGAGAATCCAGCGACACAACACGTTTTACCCGAATCTAAAAGCTTCTCAACTGGAGACAACAGTGTAACGCCTCATTTGAAAGCTAAGACCTACAAAAGTGATTGCAACTTTTTTGTCGTTTTTTTTTGTCTCCTTTTAGTCGTGTTTTGTTGGTGTTTGATGCTTTTTCCTCTTGTTCCTCCAGCCCTGCAGCTGTTTGTCCTGCAGCCGACCAAAGTGGAGCCCGAGGTGAGTCTCCATCATTTCAATATTGGGTAACGCTTTAGAAAACAGCCCGCGAGTTCCAGGTGTAAGTACGAGTAACAAGAAAGTAATTACACATGTAAGTACAGGTACAAGGGGGGAACAATGTGTAACTACGTGTCAAGGTGTAGTAAAAGTATTCATTTTCATTTTTTTATTTATTTATTTCATTCAAAAGTGACATCATACAATCACAACAAAACCGCAAAGCCAATACAGTATGAATGAAATGGAGCAATTACTGGTGCTGAGCTTTCACATACTGTAGTTGTGGCAAAAGGGAATGTGGTATTGTGTATTTTAATGTAGCAGGACAACAGTATTACTGTTATGAAAGTGAAGACATGACTCCAGGTGTTTTTATTGATTGTGTTTTTTTACAGTGAGACAGCGTTGCCTGTAAAAAGCAGAAACAAGAGTGAACAGAGAAACATAACAACAAGTGTTAAAAATGATCACACTTCATTATCATTCCTGAGTCAGACGGAGCCTTTCTGTGCTGAAGTGAATTGTTTGTAGTTGTAGGGAAACGGGAGGAAACCTATGTTGGCACAGGAAAAACATGCACATCTGCACAGAAAGGCTCTGTCTGACTTGGGAATTGAACCCGGGACCTTTTAGCTGTGAAGCAAAAGCGCTAACCACTGTGTCATCATATCACATGTACTTATGCTGTACATGCACTTTGATAGTGTGATCATATTTGGAGACTTGTTCTGCTTATTTTTCTCTGTTCACTCTTGTTTCTGCTTGTTACAGGTAACAGTGTCTCACTACAAAAAATAAACATCAATAAAAACACCTGGAGTCATGTCTTCACTTTCACAACAGTAATACTGTCGTCCTGCAACATTAAAATTAATTAAGCTAAGGCTGACAAAGTGATCTAAGATTGTACGTCACGTTGTTGCGTTTTCTTCCTCGTTTACGTCTCGTTCAATGGCCGCTGGCTGCTCTGCTTTATGACTGGAGGCCGCCATTGCTCCTCCATTGCTGTAGTACCTCCATATCATCGCTAGGCCCCATTGAAAAGCATTGGACTTTAGACACGTTAAAAACAACCTTAATGCCTGGTTTCAATTTTTTTAACACTTTCTATGGCTACATATTCCTCCTGAGATAATGCTGGGTTACTCACAAAAAAAGAAACCAGGCTGGTTTTCGACATTTTTTTAAAAAAATCTCCTACTTAACGGAGGTCGGACTGTTAGCATTGGAGCTGCGCGAGCTACACGTCACGCAAGGGCCGAGTCTACAGTGAAGATCCCGCCCTTATGCCCTTATTAGGAACATGCTTCGTCAGAGCTGGGGAGGAGGAGCCTGTAAATCTGCCATGATTTCCCCTCGAACGTGGTCATTATGGTAAACGGGGAGGAGTGAGGAGGAGCTGTCTATTCTTTTTAACGGTCTATGGTCTCGTTTTGCACTCGGTTAAGGTGGGGGTTAAGAGGTTAAGACTCGTTCACTTTACACAGTGTCTTCAGCAGAGACTGAGAGGTGCAGGTTACTCACGAGCAGCAGCAGCACGTCTGACTCCCCCCTCACTGCAGCCTCTCTTCTCCTCCTCTCCTCTATGGGGCCAAACGAGGGTGACGTTAGAAGTGACCGAGCTCTTCCACGTTTCCTCTATTTAAATACAGTTACATGAGTAATTACATGATCTAGTCTAGTCACACAAAATTAAACATGTCGATTTTCTAAGCAGATAAAAAGGGGAACTATATTGTCGGCGTCCGCGCAGTAATATCTTCACTTTACTGTGTGGATGTTGAAGTGCTCCTAAGGTGTTATTACGCCTCACAATATAGTTCCCCTTTTTATCCGCTTAGAAAATCCACATGTTTAATTTTGTGTGACTAGACTTGGATCATGTAACGTAACTGTATTTAAATAGGGGAAAGTGTAAGAGCTCGGTCGCTTATAACGTCACCTCCGTTTGGCCCCATAGAGGAGCGGAGGAGAGGCTAAATGCTAACAACATCTTCGTGACTGAGCGCACGCGTAAAGACCAGACAGGTACGCATCAACTCGTCTGAGCTCAGGTAAGAACAGATCTCAGTCTGGAGAAACACTGGCCTGTTCCTTTTATATTAAAATCTAATGTATTCCACCCATTAAACAAAATAACGTAAAGTCATGTTGATGTGAAGGCTGCCACCTACTGTTTGTATAGGCCAATTACAGCCTGCTTTGATAAAAACTTGATTGATCTTATTGATTCCTAATGTTTTTGCCACCAGCTCGTCACTGTTGGAAGTTAACGAATACATCTCGCTCTCTGCACTTCTTCAGATTGTTAGCCCAGTTTCAGACTTCATGCCGCCGTTCTCTTAAAGGGGAAGTGGCGTTTGATAAGGAGCTTTCTGCTGGAGAGAAAGGGAAGTCTGTGTTTGTGTTGGAGGCGAGGACTGGAGAACAGGACACACTCGCTCTGTCGGATTGAAAATATGAAAACGTCTGGGAGGAACGACACGATGTGGGATTTCTATTGGAGACGTTAAACTCGTAGGATTATGTAGGGGATCATTTTATTTCTATTGAACATTTCAACAACCACGTCAGTCACACCAAAGTGCTTTACAGCCCAAACAAAAAACACACACAACATAAACAGTTTCCAAACACTGTCCCAAGAAACAGGTTAAACACACAATAATCACACTATAGTAAAACACGATCAGGAAGTGTAAGGCGAGATTGAATATGTTTTTAAAGGCAAAACGATTTTTTCACCATCATTTTCAGGCTTTGGGCCAAATTTGTCACTAATATATGAAGTTTCTGTAGCTATATTTCCTATAGACAGACCTTAATTAGTTGTTTTTTTTCGTACCTGACGGTTTCGGCTACAACTGTGGCCTTCCTCAGAGGTTGTCACGTGATGTTGCTGTGACGTGTCTGGTCAGCTGATTTATACAGTTTTTGGCACTGTCTTCCTGCTTGTGGTAGCAGGCTGACAGCGCCATCTGCAGTCCGACTTCTTCAGAACTGTGTCCCAGATGTGGGAAAGTTGGTACGCCCCCTCGACCCGGTTCACAGTCTGGGGGGCGCGTTTCCGGATCTCGATGGCTTCTCTGATCCAACGGTGGTGTTTGTTGCTCTCGGTGCCGATGACCTGGGCATTGTCCCGGTCCATCAGATGGCTCTCCCTCTTGCAGTGTCTGATATGGCAGACTTCAGCTGTTCTTGTTCTGCTTGTCGTCTGGTGGCTCGTGTGCACGCTTTTGATGTTTCTTTTTCACATTCTGTTCGATGTTCCCCACGTATGATTTGTTGCACGACAAACAAAACAAAACTGTATAAATCAGCTGACCAGACACGTCACAGCAACATCATGTGACAACCTCTGAGGAAGGCCACAGTTGTAGCCGAAACCGTCAGGTACGAAAAAAAAACAACTAATTAAGGTCTGTCTATAGGAAATATAGCTACATAATCATTTGAAGACCTAATGAACCTAATCGGACTATATGAAGTTTCTCTTGGACAAAAAAAATGTATTTGTCATTGTACAAGAAATAACGTTCAGGTGTTGGGTTTGTATTCAAATGCATTTTTCTCTCATTGGTGCAACATTATCTCCACATCAGTAACTCCTACAGACTTTAAACTTTACAGTCTTGGACTGAACAATATTTCAGATTGATTTTTTATATCTTATTCCTGCCCGATTGAGTTTGAATTCCAAAAACACAAGGCACTAATAAACAGGCTTATTTTAAAACTAAACAATTCAACCTGGATAGACTCAGACAGACAAAAGCAGCAATTAGGAAGATTTATTGACATGAGTGTTTTGTTTGGCGCTCAGACCCGGCGGTAGACAGTGATGTAAGAACTGGAGTCAGGATGGTTGGACAGGTTGGAGTTAGGGATGTCTCCCCCGGAGCCTGGACACTGGTGGTGGCAAGCGAGACCCATGAAGATGCAGTAGGTAGAGCCGCGTACAGGAGAGGCGGAGAAGGGGTGGAGGTGGATCGCAGCGCAGCTGGGAAGCGGACGAACCATGATGCTGGAGGCTTAAAAGCAGGATCAAGGTAGATGATTGGCTGTCACGGAGATGCGTCTCTTCGCTGATGGGCTGAGGTGGAGGTGTGGCCCTCACGGAAGCGATCATTGGCTGGAGGTAGGTGATGCTGAGATTGGTCTCCCAGGTTGAATTAGCGCCTCGGCTTCATTAACGATGGAGTCGCTCTGAAACTCTGCGACGAAGCATCTGGTCACGTGACAAAAGTCTCAAACTGCTTCACTCTGTGAGTCGTGTATCAGTGTCTCAAAGTCATCGGCTCGGCAGCTCTGACTGAATGAAATAAAATGTGGGGCATTTTTAGGCCTAAAACACTTTTTACTGTTTTTTTAGTTTTAGTTTATATGAAAACATTAAATAACTTGCAGTACATTTTTCCCTCATATTCATGTCAGTGATCTACAGCTGAAGAGTCAAATAGATTGAAAAGGTTTCTCTGTCCACCTGCAGCGTGACGCCTTAAGCAGGAGCACGCTCTTATTTGAAGGTCGTTCCTCGAGGGCCGCCACAGAAAAGGCCGGGTCATGGGGACAGACAGACAGACAGACAGACAGTGGAGAGAGTCCTGAATCCTGAAAAAAATGTTTACTTTTATTTGACCAGTACTATCTGCAGAATCACATACGTCGACCACCTCTGCCTCCGGATCGTGCCTCCACATGGAGTTAAAGTGAAGATGCTTTCAAAGGGAATGTGGAAAATCCATTTCCCAACATCCTGAACGGATTTAGCGAAGTAAACATGTTGATGCTCGTTTGTTAAAGGGACTTTCACCTTACGAGAGGATGGTCCCAGGATCTGTGCCGGTAGGTCACATGGTTCTCCAGTTTACTCTTTTCATTCATTCTTTCCTGACACTTCCTCCTCCTGCTGGTGCGGGAGACTGGGTTAACTATTGCTGCTTCTGTTTGTGCATCGCTTTAAACGATGGTGTGTGAGAAGGTGAGGGGCATGAGAAGTAGGGCTGAATGATATGGACACAATTTCCTATCTCGATATTCATGCCAGATATCCCTATCGATACGATATAACTATGGGTTAGGTGAAAACTTCACCTAACCCATAGTTAGAAAAATAAAATCATAATACAAAAAAGTGCAGTTTTATTGATGAAAATCTATATTGTTTATATCTTGCTTTTTCAATTTTAATATTTTGAATGTTCATATTTTGATATAAATACGATAACAATATATCTTTCAGCCCTAGTGAGAAGGTGAGGGGCGTGGGCAGGTGAGGGGCGTGGGAAGGTGAGGGGCGTGGGAAGGTGAGGGGCGTGGGAAGGTGAGGGGCGTGGGCAGGTGGGGGCGTGGCAGGTGGGGGCGTGGGCAGGTGGGGGGCGTGGCAGGTGAGGGGCGTGGGAAGGTGAGGGGCGTGGGAAGGTGAGGGGCGTGGGAAGGTGGGGGGCGTGGGCAGGTGAGGGGCGTGGGCAGGTGAGGGGCAGGTGGGGGCGTGGGAAGGTGAGGGGCGTGGGAAGGTGGGGTGGGCAGGTGGGGGCGTGGGCAGGTGGGGGGTGGGCAGGTGAGGGGCGTGGGCAGGTGAGGGGCGTGGAAGGTGAGGGGCGTGGGCAGGTGAGGGGCGTGGGAAAGTGAGGGGCGTGGGCAGGTGAGGGCGTGGGCAGGTGAGGGGAAGGTGAGGGCGTGGGCAGGTGAGGGGCGTGGGAAGGTGAGGGGCGTGGGAAGGTGAGGGCGTGGGCAGGTGAGGGGCGTGGGAAAGTGAGGGGCGTGGGCAGGTGAGGGGCGTGGGAAGGTGGGGGGCGTGGGAAGGTGAGGGGCGTGAGAAGGTGAGGGGCGTGGCAGGTGAGGGGCAGGTGGGGGCGTGGGAAGGTGAGGGGCGTGAGAAGGTGAGGGGCGTGGGAAGGTGAGGGGCGTGGGAAGGTGAGGGGCAGGTGGGGGCGTGGGAAGGTTAAGGGCGTGAGAAGGTGAGGGGCGTGGAAGGTGAGGGGCGTGGGCAGGTGAGGGCAGGTGGGGGCGTGGGAAGGGTGAAGGGCGTGGAAGGTGAGGGGCGTGGGCGGAGGGCAGGTGGGGGCGTGGGAAGGTGAGGTGCATGGGAAGGTGAGGGCAGGTGAGGGGCGTGGGGAAGGTGAGGGGCGTGGGCAGGTGAGGGGCGTGGGAAGGGGGGCGTGGGCAGGTGGGGGGCGTGGGCAGGTGAGGGGCGTGGGAAGGTGAGGGGCGTGAGAAGGTGAGGGGCGTGGGAAGGGGGGGGGCGTGGAAGGTGGGGCGTGGCAGGTGGGGGCGTGGGAAGGGGGGGCGTGGGCAGGTGGGGGCGTGGGCAGGTGAGGGGCGTGGGAAGGTGAGGGCGTGGGCAGGTGAGGGGCGTGAGAAGGTGGGGGCGTGGGCAGGTGGGGGCGTGGGCAGGTGAGGGGCGTGGGAAGGTGAGGGGCGTGGGCAGGTGAGGGGCGTGAGAAGGTGAGGGGCGTGGGCAGGTGAGGGGCGTGAGAAGGTGGGGCGTGGCAGGTGGGGGGCGTGGGCAGGTGAGGGGCGTGGAAGGTGAGGGGCGTGGAAGGTGAGGGCGTGAGAAGGTGAGGGGCGTGAGAAGGTGAGGGGCGTGGGCAGTGAGGGGCGTGAGAAGGTGGGGGCGTGGGCAGGTGGGGGGCGTGGGAAGGTGAGGGGCGTGGGAGGTGAGGGGCGTGGGCAGGTGAGGGGCGTGGGAAGGTGAGGGGCGTGGGCAGGTGAGGGGCGTGGGAAAGTGAGGGGCGTGGGCAGGTGAGGGGCGTGGGCAGGTGAGGGGCGTGGGAAGGTGAGGGGCGTGGGCAGGTGGGGGCGTGGGCAGGTGAGGGCGTGGGAAGGTGAGGGGCGTGGGCAGGTGAGGGGCGTGGGAAGGTGAGGGCGTGGGCAGGTGAGGGGCGTGGGAAGGGGGGGCGTGGGCAGGTGGGGGCGTGGGCAGGTGAGGGGCGTGGGAAGGTGAGGGGCGTGGGCAGGTGAGGGGCGTGGGAAGGTGAGGGGCGTGAGAAGGTGAGGGGCGTGGGAAGGGGGGGGCGTGGGCAGGTGGGGGGCGTGGGAAGGTGAGGGGCGTGGGCAGCTGAGGGGCGTGGCAGGTGAGGGGCGTGGGAAGGTGAGGGGCGTGAGAAGGTGAGGGGCGTGGGAAGGTGAGGGGCGTGGAAGGGAAGGGCGTGAGAAGGTGAGGGGCGTGAGAAGGTGAGGGGCGTGGGCAGGTGGGGGCGTGAGAAGGTGAGGGGCGTGAGAAGTGAGGGCGTGGGCAGGTGAGGGGCGTGAGAAGGTGAGGGGCGTGAGAAGGTGAGGGGCGTGGGCAGGTGAGGGGCGTGAGAAGGTGAGGGGCGTGAGAAGGTGAGGGGCGTGGGCAGGTGAGGGGCGTGAGAAGGTGAGGGGCGTGAGAAGGTGAGGGGCGTGGGCAGGTGAGGGGCGTGAGAAGGTGAGGGGCGTGAGAAGGTGGGGGCGTGGGCAGGTGAGGGGCGTGGGCAGGTGGGGGGTGTGGGCAGGTGAGGGGCGTGGGAAGGTGAGGGGCGTGGGAAGGTGAGGGGCGTGGGAAGGTGAGGGGCGTGGGAAGGTGAAGGGCATGAGAAGGTGAGGGGCGTGGGAAGGTGAGGGGCGTGGGAAGGTGAAGGGCGTGAGAAGGTGAGGGGCGTGGGCAGGTGAGTGGTGCCATTTATTTATTTTTTTATATGTTGGAATGAGTGTAAATATTCACTCTCCTTCAAAAAGTGCCCAATTCACCAAATACTTCAATAATATCCACTTGTTATGGGGCCATTTTCGGTTATAAAAAATGTACTTTTTTGTTTTGTTTTTTACATAAACATGGCCCACCGACGCAAAACATAATTAAAACTGCTAAATTTGGTATCAGTGGATTTTATGAAATCAAACTAAAGATGAACTAAACACACATTTATTTCAAATTGTTATTTTATGAGTGAAATATTAGTGACCACGAAAGAAAATTTAAAAAAATGGCACTAACACTAAATTTGGACTAATTCCACTTGGAAACTGACCGGATAGTCCGAGTCAACCTCAGAATTAGTTTTTTGATATTTGTTTTGTTGTTCAGGATTTTGTTTTTTACATAAACAAGGCCTACAAACTGAAAACATTTTTTAAAACACAAACATTTAGAACGACATGTATTAAAAAGATATGTTTATGACTGAAATATTAGAGTGGTAAATGACCCGAAAGGACCACGAGTGTAACGCCTTAAAAATGGAGCACATAAGGGTTAAATTAGTTCAACATTTGTCCCGGGGCCTTGGAATAATCTCCACCTTTATCCTCAAGCTGCTTTATGGTGACTGTGTTTCAGAGTCAGAAAGGGACGCCTCTGTTCACGCTGATGAAGGACCCGTACATCATCATCGCTGCAGGTGAGGCCCTCCTCCTTCCTTCTTCGTCCCCGCCCCTCTGCCCCTCCCTGAAGGACGGGTCACATGCTTTAAAGGATCTGTATCCTGCTATTTTAGCCGTTCCAAAGTAAAGTATAGGCATTTATATGATATATTGTACCTCTATCACTATGGAGTACTCATTTTTGAGAGAAATATAAGTATTTTCTGGGGGTATTTTCCAAACCCTGAAGACAAGACGCTTCGATTCAGTTAACTCCGCCCCTCTCTCCGCTCATTCCACATATACAGTATTATAAATATAAATATCACTGCAAAAAGTGAAGTTACTTCACATAATGCAGTTATAAGGAGTTGACATGTGCAACACAGTTTCATAAATGGCTAACACACACGCTAACACACACGCTAACACACACGCTAACACACACGCTAACACACATGCTAACACACACGCTAACACACGTTTTGATTGACTCACCGCTCAGCCTGGCCTCCCCATCGGGTGTTTACGTTATGGGATTGCGTTGGTTATAAAAGTGAATCCACTTTGATTCTGGCCGAGGTTCACCAAGCATCCATCAGGTTGGTTGATAAAGTCGCTGAATCCCAGAAAGAAATTCCAACTTCTGGCGAGTGCACTCTTCTTTAGGAAGGTTGAATAGTCCTGTTCCTCTCGTAGCCAAACGCGAACCCGTGACATTATCGTTGGGTAAGAAAAAGAACAGGCGTGTCCAGAGTAGGTTAGAAAGAGCTCCGTCTTCACAAACATGACTTCTGTTCGGATCCTCCGGGGGTGCGTTTGTTTACTCTCCCGGGACAGCACAGACGCGTCGGAGACTTAATTTTTTTTTTTTTTCTTTGTTATAGCAGGATTCAGGAGGATTACTTAGAACTGCGTGAATGAAGCCAAAAAACGCTCTGGGGGTGTTTTTGAGAAGGAAGTAGCAAAACAACATGGTTAAAAGCTCCAAAAAGTCGATTTTGCATGATATAGGACCTTTAATCACATGTTTAACCCGTGTCCTGGGTGTGTGTGTTTCAGGCGCCATCTGCTTCGGGAACATGGGCATCGCGATGATGGAGCCCACTCTGCCCATCTGGATGATGGAGACCATGTGCGCCCGGAAATGGCAGCTCGGTATTTACCTCCACCAGGTTTCAGCCTTTTACAAACGGTGCACACGGTTCATCTGTGGCTTATGTTGTTACACCTGTGTGAAAAGCAACAGGGGGATGATGCAACAGGGGGGTGATGCTCTAACAGCGCACAGGAGAACAGGAGAAATTAGGAAAGTTCTTCACAGTCGGGGTGATTTAAACTCACACTGTGCGCCTGACATGACCTGCGTTACCATGGATACTAGCTTTGTCTGTGATATCATCCTGTTAAAGTTGTGCTAACTGCGGCTTAATGCTAACATTGTCAAAATCCCCTTTTAGAACATCCATCCATCCATCTTCTTCCACTTTTCCGTTTCCGGGTCGTGAAATCACATTGCACCAGCCCCTATAGCGCCTCCTGCAGGTGGTGGGTCCACACAGGGCTGGACTGGCAGAAAAAATCAGCCCGGGACCTTTGGGTCAAGACTGGCCCTCTAAAAAAATCAGTCATATTCAATGTCGAGGTGAAGAGCAAAACAATAAGAACTAAAACAGTATAAGCTACGAATCGAGGACAATAGCTGCATGTTGTTTCTGCCGAATCAAGCTAACGCCTCATAGCTCAACACTTTAATCTTGTTGTTTACAACTTGATGGAACTTTTGTAAAATTACTAAACAATCTTAAAATGTGAGTTCCGTTAATGAGGTTCCTCTCGCGACTGCAACACAAATAAACTTCTCAAACCCAACCAAATTATCCCACTGTAGATTTAGGCAATGAAATGGTCAAACTCACCACGGAGTTAGAGAGGTGTGTAGAGACAATAGAAGTCCCAAAAAGGCCAAAACTTTGTAAATCCTTTCAATGGAAACTAGAAGCTATTTCCAAACTGTGCACACTGACGACGAGCAGGGCAGGAGGGCGAGTCACCTGACAACTCCCAACATGCACTTCTTTGCAAACATTTGTCTAAAATGTATTAAAAAATAGACGCACGAGGTTCTGTGGGTCCAATAAACTATTTCCTCTTATATGGGCAAATATGATGTGAGGGCGTGTTACGTCCGAGAGGCCCATTGCTCATTATACGAGATTATCTGGGAATCATAACTCGAGAAATCTGTGTAAGCTCTCAGTCGTACAGGAGTTGTCCATCTTCAATGAATGTACTTGAGTCATCTTCTGTACTCGGTAGTTGAAGTCTCCAAACGTTTCGCCTCTCATCCAAAAGGCTTCGTCAGCGGACTAAAGTCCCGCTCAGTACGCAGCGTAGATAAAGACCAACAGGGAGGAGTTAGGGTTGGCCTGGCTCCTCCCCTCTAATCACAGCTACTCTCCCCTGTGGGTAAACACCTTTGAAGTAGAGCGTCTGTAACGACCTGCTCACCCCAGTATCGGTCAGTCATGTCCTATTCATAGATGATCACTGCCAATCACCTGCCTATTGTTCTTTTGTTAGCTGAGGTATCGTCTCCTTGGACTGGCCGTGCCCTGTCGTTTTTCCCCGGATAAGATCGGAGTAAAGTGAAGAAAGATTCAATCTGAGCCCACCATTCCGGTTCATGGAGGGGTTTTCTTTCCTGACAAAAATAGCTTCTTTTACTCCTCTTTCAAACCAACGTTCTTCTTTAGCTAAAATGTTGACCTCCCCGTCCTCAAAGGAGTGGTAAGGCTTGTAACGCAATCTGAACAGGCTCCTGACTCACGCTTTGCTCACACGCTACAGAACAAGAAGACCATGCCAGTGAGACTAGCTGATAAACAACGGTCGACACCATAATCATTCTGAACATGACGTACAGTACAGATAATACAGTATACAAACACATAGACATAAACAACTGATTCACTGATAGGCAGTCACCCTCTCTGCGGAGAGAAGTGCAAGACTAGGATAAAGGCAACGGTCGACGGAGGTCGGGACTTCACTTCTTCTTTTCCTCTGAAGTCACCAGCTGGTTATACTGCTTTGTAACTAGGAACAACGGCAATAAAGGCCTTTTCTTTGAGACGACTTCTATCTCCAGTGTAAGCTTTGGCCATATCCAAATAACGGTTCTCGCGTGATACAAAAGAACCGGGTCCTTACAGAGTGGTTGGGGGCTTTGAGGTGGAGGTGTAAAACTTGTTTGGTTTCTCCAAGAACATTATATTGGAGAAACAAAACAAGTCTTACAGAAGAGACTTTATCAACACCAAAGAGAAAGCACAAGCGGCCCCCAGTCGGCGATGCACCTCCACCTCAAAGCCTCCAAGCACTCCTTTGAGGACGGGGAGGTCAACATTTTAGCCAAAGAAGAACGTTGGTTTGAAAGAGGAGTAAAAGAAGCTATTTTTGTCAAGAAAGAAAATGGTGGGCTCAGATTTAATCTCTCATCACTTTACTCCAATCTCCTTCGGGGAAAACCGACAGGGCACGGCCAGTCCAAGGAGACGATACCTCAGCTAACAAAAGAACAATAGGCAGGTGATTAGCAGTGATCAGCCATGAATAGGACAGGACTGACCGATACTGGGGGGAGCAGGTCGTTACAGACGCTCTACTTCAAAGGTTGTTTACCCACAGGTGAGAGTAGCTGTGATTAGAGGGAGGAGCCGGGCCAACCCAACTCCTCCCCATGGTCTTTATCTAAACTGCGGGCTGAGCGGGACGCTGTCCACTGACGAAGCCTTTTGGATGAGAAACGTTTGGAGACTTCAACTACCGAGTACAGAAGATGACTCAAGTACCTTTATTGAAGATAACTCAAGAAAGATGTCACATCCCTCTAGTGGAAGAATTGTGTAATTGCATCTATATAATGATAGGGATCCCAATAGGTCTTGGCGCTTATTGTGGGCCGGTGTAATGTATTACGGGGCTTATCTCTCGATCCAACTGGCCCGACCGGCCCAAAAGTACTTCGGCCCACCGGGAAAACTCCCGGTGCTCCCGATGGCCAGTCCAGCCCTGCAACAACCTCATATACGAGAAGGGAAGGGAGCGTAACAGGCAAATCAAACCATGAAGCGTCTCAGGGTCGGCCCTTTGTCTCCTCTTCCCCTCCCCCACAGAGCAAACATTTACTGATATATTTTTAATTAAAGCACACATTTGTTTAGGGCTTTTGTAAGTGGCTGTGGGACGAGAGCCGTGTGGTTTAGTGTCCGTCACTGCAGAAGCTGATCGTCGTCTGTTTGTTCTGATATATCTCTGTTTCAAATGCTCAGTTACAATAGAAGAACATTGTGTTTGCTGTGAGCGTTTCCTCAGACCCGACTGTGACTTCACTGTGAGCGGGACGACTCCAGCTCGTCTCCATGGAGATGTTTTCATTTCATTTATTATTACTTATTTACTTATTCATTATGTGGTATGGAGCACAGACCTAAAGGGATATGTCAGGATTTTTGACATTGGGCCTCATTTCCTAGTTATCCAGAGTGTTGTTGATGTCTGGAGATATTTTTTCTTAAATTCATGCAGTTCTTATATTTGAAGAGTCTAGTGGCGCTAGGCTAGGGCAAGGCTAGTGCATTGCTATGGTATCAGTTAGCCTGCATTAAAAACAGTCTGACCCACTCCACAGTGCACCTGAGGTAAATCACTTATAACACCAGACTAACCATATAAATGTCTGTGTTAATAGAATCATGTTTGAAATATAACTGACCTTGTATCACATGAATTACCGCATTTTGAGGGACTATTTTCTCGCAGATCACTCCACCGCTGCGTTAGCTTACAGCCACGAAGCTGATGCTGCTCAAATATAAGTTATTTTAAATGATTCTATTAACACAGACATTTATATGGTTAGTCTGGTGTTATAAGTGATTTACCTCAGGTGCACTGTGGAGTGGGTCAGACTGTTTTTAATGCAGGCTAACTGATACCATAGAAATGCTTTAGCCTTGCACTAGCCTAGCGCCACTAGACTCTTCAAATATAAGAACTGCATGAATTTAAGAAAAAAATATCTCCAGACATCAACAACACTCTGGATAACTAGGAAATGAGGCCCAATGTCAAAATCCTGAAATATCCCTTTAATCTAACTTCGCCTGAACTGAGGGCGTTTTCTCCACTTCAGCTCTACCCAAATCTAAAAGCTTCTGAACTGGAGAGCAACACAGCACGGTAGCACGCCGGTTAGCGCTCGTGCTTCACAGCTAGAAGGTCCCGGGTCACATTTTTGTCCGTTTTGTAGGCCTTAGCTTTCAAATGATCCGTTATTGGCCTATAGGCTGTGTAAACTCAGGTCGAGAAGCGTTAGATTTGCCAAACTGGAGAAAATGTGCTTGGTTACGGTAAGGTTTTTTTTAAATGAATGAAGTTCTTGTATCACCTGCTTCAAAAGTCACGTTTTCTGTGGAGCCGGTTTTGTTTTGGCGACGGGAGAATCCACAATGTTCCGCCGTGTGGCTTTAATAACGTGTCAGTCTGTCAGAGAGAGAATTATTACAATGAATGACTAAAGCAGGAGCCCCATTCTTTAAGCAGGGGCTGATACTCTTCACTCCGAGGGCGATATTTGCGTAATCTCCGCGGCGGCGCCTCAGATCCACAGATACGGCGCTTTTATAAGACGCGGCGGCGATAAGGCCTCGGTGGCGCGGCAGGAAATTGCACCTTCGCCTCAGAGCCAGGTGCGCGGCCCGGGATAAGATCAGCTTTTAATGACAGCGCCGTGTTTGTGAGCAGACACATATTAGACCAGGGGAAATAAGATCTGGAGCAGGACCGACTCAAACAGACGTCATTCTGGACACGTTCATGCTTAGCTTTAGTCTTCTGCCACAAATGTGAGTCAGTTTAGTTTAGTTTATTAGTTTATTTGAGCAGCAAACACTCTGCTCAAAAGGAGTGGGCCGAAGCAAGAGCTTATAAGCCCCGCCCCCAAAATCAATACAATTAAAATCATCATTTCACAAGAACATAGTGGAACAACAAAGGAACAAAACAGCAACAAGGAAACAGCAAAACAAAACAGACCCTACACACCCGCAGCATCCGACCATACCCCAAAACGGATCAATACTGATTACGTATCAACTAATTACAAAACAACTATGATAATGCTACACACTTACAAACTATTTACAAAGAACTATAACTTACAAAACACTGTTTGAAGTGTTCGTACATCAACAGAAAAGAAGCACAATTACAACAACGGTCTAGTTTCATGTACGAAGTCTAGTACAAAGCACGTAACAAAAGGAGATCATTACATTTCTGTCAGATGGTTACCATGGTAACATTGTTAGCATTACCAAAAGTCACTAGTTTTATGTTAAAAAGACAGATTAATAAACATATTATACTCTGTGAATATTATCATGTACATTTATTATGTAAGCCCTACACAGTGTAGTGCGTTACAAAGCCAGGTGTAGAGCGGGTCAGTTGTAGAGGGCAGTAGCTCCTCATCAACAAACCCCTACACAGCTGCCCTAACTAGCTGATTTTGTAGATGATGTTCCTATGCTGTGTGCTGCGTTAAAAGACGAGGATTACGAGCCCGTTGGGAGGATCCCTCTCAACAGATCCATAGCTCGCCTACCCTAATTCTCTCTGTCATTTTGAGCAATAGAATGACACCTGTTGAGAGCAACACCATTCTTCCTTAAAAAAAGCAATTTGATCCTATTGCGCCCCTAGTGGCAACTCATTTCTTCTTCTCTATACTTTACAAAAATCTTTTGCTTGAATTTATATTTGAACAGGTTGATGTTTGAACCTCGTTTCATCTCCATCTCCAGTTTGTTCCACAATTGTACCACATTAACTGTCGGACTAAAGTTGTGCTGTGTTTCTGAGGCCTGAAGTTTTGACCAAGATTAGTTAAACACATCTTTTAAACGTTTGAAGGATATTGTTATAAGGCAAGGCAATTTTATTTATTCCGCGCATTTCATACACAAGGCAACTCAATGCGCCTTACAAAAGAAGATAGATGTTTTTTATTCAGCTTTTATTCATCTGCAGATTTTAGTCACAGTTTGAGTCTGATGAACTGCCTTTAATTCAGTTTGAGTCTGATTTTAATCTGACTTTGTGGTCTCCAGGCGTGGCGTTCCTCCCGGCCTCCATCTCGTACCTCATCGGGACCAACATCTTCGGGACGCTGGCTCACCGCATGGGCAGGTCAGACTCCGCCTTCACTTTACCACCTGACACAGACCGACCTCGGTTTTATCCAAGCGTCACAAAGCATTGAACTCGACTTGCATAAACCCTGCTCGAATACTCGGATCTGGGGCGGAGTCGCATCAGACACAAGCGCCCCCTGCAGGAGTCCTGACACGCTGCGTTTATTTTACTCATTACACTGCGTTCAGTTACTTTGCAAATGATATTTCAGTGTTGTTGTGGAATTTCTTACCACTATAAGGGAAAAAGCTTGAAAGTATTGTCTAATCAAAAGTGTAATTTATTTTAACACACGTGTGGAGAGCCGACACACAGGAAAATCCATGCTGAACTCATGCTGACTCCGCTTTATAGACAGCACAGCACAGCAGGACACAGAAACGGTGACGCGGTATGTGACGTCACGGCATGCCCATCTGCTGTGTTTAATGCAGATGAAGAGCAGACGTCTGCGGTGCTAGGACAATCGAGAAACCCTTTGTTTCCAGGGCCGGTCTTTGGCCTATTGTCTTAAGTGTGATATGGGCAATCATCAGCGGTCTTTGTGCCCATTGTGATGTCTTTAGGTGTGATGCAGAAAGCCGGCGCTCCCCAGCAGCCCGACCAAAAGGCCCAGCATGGACGGTCCATCACAGTCTGTGTATTTGTTTGTGACTAGTTTAGTTAGATAACTCTAAAAAAAACTGTCACAACAGTGTCAAAAAGATCAATGAAACTCATGGATGGTCCCAGTGATTGTTATAATGGGGGTCGCGCCTCCAAAAGTTTGGGAACCCCTGCTCTAAAGCACCTACTGAATATAAATAAATCAGCTCTCTGCCCCAATAAAGCGCCCGCTGCTGTCACAGTTCAACACTGACACATTTTACAGTTTAGGAGCTTCACACACACAATCATAGACCAGACACATCAGCCTTAGAAAAACCCACATCGGTCGACCTCTAACGTGTTGTATCTTCAGTCGCATTGGCCACATTTCTCTATCTCCTCTTTCTTAAACAGCGGCGCAGACACTGAACAATGTGGCCTGGGGTTCACAGCTGGGCAGATGTTCTAAAGCAGGACTCTTCTGTCTGTTGCAGGTGGCTGTGTGCTCTGATCGGGATGGTCCTGGTGGGATTCAGCGTCATCTGTGTGAGTCGCCCATATGTTTCCACATGATTCAATACAAAATGGCTGACAATGTGTTGCTGTTTTCTACCTTTATGGTACCGGGCTGAAACGGGCCGGTCGTCAGGGAGATACTGTAAAGTCATTAGTGCTCATTACTCACGAGTAGGAGTGTGACAACATATCGATTTTCCGATATTTTGTGGGACGATACGATGCCAATACTTTTTATTCCAATATCAATACTTTTGATGACGTCATGCATATTAATGAGCAACGTCATGCATACTAATGAGGCAGCAGTGCTCCACTGTTTTCACAGTCAATAGAGGCCAATAATGATCAAGAATCCAGTCAGGCCAGCAGGGGGCAGCACTACAGTTTTAAGCACTTGGACCAAACACTGTCACACAAATACATTACTTTTAATGAGAGTTTTTTATAATTATAAAGAAGATTAATCTGGGGTTGATTTATTCCTTTTTAAACAGGACTGTGGTTTCTTGTTTATTTAAATGTAAATGAAGTCACTGACAGATCTATGACCCATTTTCAGTGAGTAAGTCAGGGATCATTTATAAAAGTGGTACAAAGCACATGAAAAGAAATGTACATGATGAATAATATGTAGTATGTTCAAATAAAGGTTAAAAGTAGCATTTTTTTTTATCGTGATGTATCATAGATTATGTGTAATTGTGCAACATATCGATTATCGCAGTATCGGCGTATCGTGAGATAATCGTTATCGTAAGCCATGTATTGCGTATTGTATCGAATCGTGAGGTACCCAGAGGTTCCCACCCCTACATCAGAGTACTAATGACTTCATGACTTCATCTGCAGGTGGAACAAGTGTTTTTGCCCTTTTCCAGATGCCTAAGGCGAGACGCTGAGGGTGAAAAGGGGAAACTAATAATAATGTCGACACTTTTTTGTTTCTGTAGCTCGTTTTCATCTCATTTTTGTCGATATTTTGAAGCTTTTTTTCGAGAAGCTTTTAGATTTGGATAAAGCCAAACTGGAGAAAATCTGTTCGGTTCAGGTGGGGGTTAAGAGGTTAAAAAGTGGAAAAAAAATCTAAAAATTCAAAGACGGAAAGGTGAAATGTGTCTCTGCATTCGAGCCAGGCTGACTTTCACCAGAGATACCACAGAGGGGGGAAAATAGTTGTTTTTTAAGGTTACTTCAATGTTTTGTTGAAAATATAATGTTTTAAAAGGTTCCAGATAAAATGACTGAAAGTTTTTGCTCCTGCCGTATCTGTTTCAAACGTTTGCACGTGCTCAGTACGTCAAAAACCAGGAGACTGTGGGAATATCCTGGGCTGATTCGGAAACATGATCCTTCACATTTCCCTTTATTTTTTATTAAAAAAAATAAACAGCTGTTTCATAAAGCTACAGTATGGCTTATGGTCTGGCACATAGCTCCTAATCGCCAGTGAGTTAGCATCAGAGGTCCCTATGCTAAAGTGGCTATGATAGTTAGCATCAAAGGTCCCTATGCTAAAGTGGCTATGATAGTTAGCATCAGAGGTCCCTATGCTAAAGTGGCTATGATAGTTAGCATCAAAGGTCCCTATGCTAAAGTGGCTATGATAGTTAGCATCAGAGGTCCCTATGCTAAAGTGGCTATGATAGTTAGCATCAGAGGTCCCTATGCTAAAGTGGCTATGATAGTTAGCATCAGAGGTCCCTATGCTAAAGTGGCTATGATAGTTAGCATCAGAGGTCCCTATGCTAAAGTGGCTATGATAGTTAGCATCAGAGGTCCTATGCTAAAGTGGCTATGATAGTTAGCATCAGAGGTCCCTATGCTAAAGTGGCTATGATAGTTAGCATACAGGCTCCTTTCCCTAACTCCTTCCTAACCGACAGTCCAATTCGGACGCTTCTTATCATGGCGGACGCTGACGCACATCCGGTTTGGCGTAAGACCTCTTACCGATTTACTGGTTTCAGATGGAGCACTGGTTTCTAATAACCTGGATTTCGGCTTATCCAGGAAACTGAAACCAGGATTCAGTGTTTAGAAGAACCAGACAAAACCGTTAATAACCAGGATACTCGAGTGCATGTAAACACACTCATTATGGAATGAATGATTCTTTTCACATCCGTGTCCTTTAACTTGCATGCTTTCACCGAGTCCATAATGTTTGAGCAGTGACAGAGCGCAGGAGGCTGGGAGGGCATCTGAGCCAGAGGGTGGAGGGACAGGCTGATGAGATTAGGCCCGTGTTAATGTGATCTGGAGCCGAGCCGCGACTCTGTCTTTATACCAGAGAAAACACCACAGGTTTGACCTCAGACCTCGCACGGAGCCAGGGGTTTCTCGAAGCGCTGCAGCGTTCACCTGACTCTCAGATTATTCAGACACTTTCCCGCTTTTGGGCAAACTCTTAAATCTGACCTCGAAGCCGTGACTCTAACCGTCTCCGTGTGCTTTTCCAGGTGCCTTTCGCCAAAGACATCTACGGCCTCATCATCCCCAACTTCGGAGTGGGATTCGCCATCGGTCAGTTCTTTTTCTCTTTCTATGTGGAGGACACAATTGACCTTTCGCAAAGCCCCGCCCCCTTAGTTACTGTTGCTACGCCCGACAAACAAATGGTAAAACACGAGCAGTGCAACAGATTGCCTTGCACGTCAGTGACCTTTTTTGGAGCAATACTGCCGTGATATCCTCCATACCGAGGCAAAAGGGGTCACATCTGCAGTGGAGGGAAATATTCAAGATATTAAACTATCCAACGAAGGATAAAGGACTATTGGCACTAAAGCTACAGACACGTCTCCAGAAATATCAGAGAAACCTTCTGATCTCTTCCTTAAATGCAACAGCACAGCCTTGTGGACCAGTCGTGCTCTTTCACTGCCCGGTAAGCACCCTCTTACTTTTTTAGTATTTCTAAAAATAGGAACATTTCTCCGGTGCGCTAAAGTTAACACTAGCTAAACCTACAGGTGCCACAGTGACAATCAGCTACAGTCAGTTATCAGGAAAATACACAGTACTTTTATCATAAAGGGAGACAAACACACGTGAGACTGTAGGGTTGTAAAAGTTCACCGCCGCAGTTAAAGTTACAGCTCCAGTTTGTGTAACGTTATGTGACTGTCAGTAGCTAGATGTTAGCATGATAAGGTGTTAGCCTAGCCTTACCTTAGAGCAGACGTTTGCTTGTTTATTTGGAGACATTTAGCTGGGCGTAGGCCGTCCACATTGTTTGATCCATTGTAGGCAGAGCTCAGGTTGTGTTTTCGCTTTGGGAAGGGAAATAACTGGACTCTCCCTGACACACTCCTGTGGTCCCTAGTGTCTGATTTACATCCTCCATAGGCAGATCGCTTCACCATTTTGCTTCTTCTTCTTTGTCTGGTGGGTTTTTGTTTTATGTTAAAATAAGTGCATCTGCTCAGTGCTCAGTGCTGGTATGTCCCATTGTTTTGCATTGGAGATCTGCGGCATGACAGACCTGGCTTCATAGCAACGGTTGCTAGGATGCCTGATTGGACAATTACCATTTTGGGGCGTGGTTTTGCGAAAGGTCAATTATGGGGAATGAAACCTGGTCGGGCGTGACTGTTGATGACCCTGTAGGGGGCGCAATGACAGTGCCAGCAGTCTTCATAAGTCCAGATGTTCTGGGATGGATGATTTATTTCTTTATTTGGTCGGGACAGCGCATGTTAAAGGTACATTATGCAGTGACCCAGTGGCTGTATGAGTGGTCATCCCGGTGGCCTGTAGGACACTCGAGGACCAATAGAATAGAAAGGGAAAACTTTATTGTCTACCATCCACAGTGATGGCAGAAATGTGTCTTTGGCTTGCTCACTCATTCAATACATTTGCCCAGCAATGTAATAAAAATACATAATACATTAAAGCCATTATAATTTAGGGTTTCCGATGGAACTGTTTCCATGGTTACATATACAGTGCCATGAGAAAGTATGTGCCCCTTCCTGATTTCTTACATTTGATGATATTTGGGGATATTTATCACACTTAAATTTTCCCGACCGTGTTTCTATTACACAAAGACATTCCCAGTGAATAAAATGAAATGCAGTTTCCGAATGAATATCACATTTACTAAAGAAAAGAAAAGTTCCAGTATCGGCTCCGATACCAGTATCAGATCGTTGCATTGTTACTAATACAGTAATGAATGGATACGACAGAGTTTTACTTTGAAGGCTTAAAAACAGAAGGAGTTTCCAGGCTTGTTTCCTGAGGTCCAGTTGTATCTTGATGATAGTTTAACTCATTTTCCTTCCGTCATTCATGTTTCCAGGGATGGTGGACTCTTCCATGATGCCCATTATGGGTTACCTGGTCGACCTGCGGCACGTGTCGGTTTATGGAAGCGTTTACGCCATCGCCGACGTGGCCTTCTGCATGGGCTTCGCTCTCGGTGAGAAAACTTAGGAGATCCTGCCTCTAGAAGTAATGTATGAAGAGCTGGGCAATATGTCGTCTACAAGTAAAGATGCTGTTTGGAAGATGTGCACGTTTGTCTTCCAGTGTGGAGAAATGAGGAACAAATCTGAAATAATAATAATAATAATAATAATAATAATGAGGGTGGAAAGAGGAAAACAAATGTGAAAAAATTGGGGGGGAAATTGGAGAAAAAAATGTAGGGGGAAGAGAAATGAGGAAACTAAAATGAGGGGGAACGGAGATAAAAGTAGGGGAATAATTGGGGGAAAACATTTGGGGTTAAAAATAAATGTAAAATATGTTGTTGTTTTTTCTGACCTTGGCGATGTATATGTAGATGTTTGCAGAAATATCGCTTCATAATTGTTATCGATAATATTGAGATATTATATTTTGTCCATTTCACCCAGGCCTTACCATGAAGTTCATTTCCGTCTCTCTCCGTCCCCAGGCCCGTCCATCGGAGGCTCCGTCGCCGAGAGCATCGGGTTCCCGTGGCTCATGA
Source organism: Neogobius melanostomus (assembly GCA_007210695.1). Classification (NCBI taxonomy): domain Eukaryota; kingdom Metazoa; phylum Chordata; class Actinopteri; order Gobiiformes; family Gobiidae; genus Neogobius; species Neogobius melanostomus. The sequence continues at coordinate 66,843 of VHKM01000521.1, forward strand.
CCATCATCGGCCTCATAGACGTGCTGTTCGCGCCGCTCTGTATTTTCCTCAGGAATCCTCCAGGCAACGAAGAGAAGATCGTAAGACACAGACCTTCACACGCTCCACACCTTCACACGCTCCACACCTTCACACGCTCCACACCTTCACACGCTCCACACCTTCACACGCTCCTCACCTTCACACGCTCCAGACCTTCACACGCTCCACACCTTCACACGCTCCACACCTTCACACGCTCCACACCTTCACACGCTCCACACGCTCCTCACCTTCACACGCTCCAGACCTTCACATGCTCCACACCTTCACACGCTCCAGACTTCACACGCTCCACACCTTCACATGCTCCAGAAACCAATTTGACCAGTGTGGGGGATTGGTCTTAAACCGATGTGGCCAGTGTGGGGATCCATGACTCGTTCCTCCTCTTTGTCGAAGCCACATTTGTCCCTTTGTCTTTCAGGCGATTCTGATGGACTCCAACTGCTCCATGAAGACCCGGACGTACTCCACGCAGGACCCGTATCAGAGCCACGACCCGGACCTGGACGAGGACTACGACGAGGACTACGATTAAAACTACCAGATCCTCCGCTCGCCTCTGGATCCACCGCAGAGATCTATTTTGTCGTAAAAAACGGAACAAAGATGAAAAAAAAAAAATCGTTGAAAAAAAAAAAAAAAGTCTGGATTTCTCTGGTGAATGTTGTCCGTCGTGTGTCTGTAGCAGCAGAGAGGGGAACAGCGCCGCCTTGTGTCCGTTTGGTTCGTCTGTCGCGGGTTAAGGAGGTCTTGACTAGTTGGAGACTCGAGTAGCCACTGGTCACGGAGATGTTTCTCTGTGAAAACGAGCAGGTTTGATTTCAGCATCTACGTCTACGTGGTCTCAAGCAGCTGGGGCGACGTCGTGAACTCTATTTGTTGTCCCAACCTGTGAGACGTTTCTGTGACGTCCCTACCTAAAATTTATTATTTACCAAAACTTTACCAAAGACAACTTGAACATTGGAACAGCACTTGGGCGGCGAGTGATGATGTAGATGCCTGACCACGCCCATATCAGACCAAGGCAAGGCGAGGTACCTGGGCTTTGGGAAACAGTCAAGGGCTGATTCCGAAACCGTTAAATTGGTAAGAGGTCTAACGCCAAACCGGATGTGCGTCAGCGTCCGCCATGACAAGAAGCGTCCGAATTGGGCTTTCGGTTAGGAAGGAGTTAGGGAAAGGAGCCTCCATGCTAACTATCATAGCTACTTTAGCATAGGGATCTCTGATGCTAACTATCATAGCTACTTTAGCATAGGGATCTCTGATGCTAACTATCATAGCCACTTTAGCATAGGGAACTCTGATGCTAACTATCATAGCCACTTTAGCATAGGGACCTCTGATGCTAACTATCATAGCCACTTTAGCATAGGATCTCTGATGCTAACTCACTGGCGATTAGGAGCTATGTGCCATCCCATAAGCCCCCTCGCCCCCACCCTCGAGTGACTCTTCATGCTCAACCACTGTTGACTGACAGGTGCACAATTAATGAAGAAAAAATATATATGAGAGATTCTGCACAAGCCAAACTTTATAAAAGTGACTTCATACATGTTGTCGTCCCCACAGCTCAGTCACATGGTTTTAAAGAGCCTCCTCAGTAAATGGCCTAAATGAAGCAGTTTGTGCTTTTGCTTCATTTAGTAGAAACATGGCTAATTTGCATAATGTAGCTTTATGAAACTGCTGTTGAGATAAAATAAAGGGACATGTGAAGGTTTCACTGAGACTTCCTGGAGACTCGCCTTATCTCCAGGAGACGACTCTGAGACATCTCTGACCAGCGGTGACTCGAGTCTCCAACTAGTCTCCAGGCCAGTGAGAGCAAAAATGTCTTATTCTGGCTTTACAGTTTGAGTTCACCAGTGACTTTTGTGATTTTGTTCTCACTGACTTTGATAATGAGACTTTGCAGCCACACTGATGCAAACATATCTTGCCCAAATGTTTCATGTAGATTTACGCCGCTCTTTTGACATCACTTTCAGCTAGAATCCGGCTAATCAGACAAGATGGCCGCCACATTCGCCATTCCTGCCTTGGCGTGTCGTCTCGCGGCGCGTTTCCCCCTCTCTCTCTGTTTGTCCGTGCGCGTTCCGGAGCCGAGAGCCTTACGAGCGTAGACCTGTCTTTTATTCTGAAACGTGTGTCTTCTCTGTTGTTTTATTTTGAAAAACCTGTAACTGTCGCGCCTGTTTGAAAACGTTCTGTGTCCGAAATGTGGTGAGCTGCCTCTGTCCAAAACAAACGGAGTCTTATTTAAAAATCTGTCAGTGCCTTAAACCCGACTGCGCCTCTTTGTCTTCATTCATCATCAGAGTTAATTCATCTTTCCCACGCTTATTTATACACTAATACATGTTCGGTATCCACGTGTAGCAGGAAAGCCTGTGACCGACATGACGCTGTAATCCAAATATGGTCATTTCCTTTGTGGGAGACAGTAGCGGCTAAAGACGGGAGGAATATACACAGGGCGCATGTGAAGACAAAGGGACTAAACTTTAACAACATCTGCATCATCAAAAGAGGATAAAAGAGTGACGAGAAAAAGTGGCAAAAATGTAAAAAAAAAAAAAAAAGACACAAAAAGACACAAAAATGCGATAAAGACACGGCAACAGCGTGAGGAAAAAGATCTGCTGGGATCAGTTTTGTAGGTCTTAGCCTTTAAATGAGGCGTAACACTGGTCTATAGAGTTCAGGAATGTGATGTCATATCGCTAAGCATTATGGGATTAGCAGCAATTATAAACTAATGGAGATTTTAAAAGTTAAAATACTGGAGTTATTGTTCACATTAAAACACTTGGACACCACAGTGTGTTAGATGTATTTACCAGCAGTAACTCAGCAGCTAACGGAGTTGTTCCACAGCTTTTTTCTCCACTTTTTACTCTGTTTTTAGCTAATGTTAGTCAATGGAAATGTATGCTAACAGCTGCAAAGATGGCCGATCTCCATGGTAACTGTGGAATTTCCCGAATGTTTGTTAAGTGGTGACGTCACAGCTCTACTTCCGGGTCCGCAGATGTGCAAGAAACTACAAAAAACTCTTTAATACCACAATCAATATTTCTGAAACTCAACAGAGAGTTACTGAACATACTTATTTATCAGGCCCATTAGCCAAAAATGCTGCACCTACTGCTATAAAAGTAATATTTACCAAAATCGATACTTCCGGGTTAGCGAAAAATGCTAACAGGGTTCAGCTACGCTAAACCCTGGAAGTAGCGACTTTAGTAAATATTACTTTTTTAGCAGTAGGTGCAGCAGTTTTGGCTAATGAGTCTGAGAAATAAGTAGCTTCAGTAACTCTGTGTTGAGTTTCAGAAATATTGATGGTTGTTTTTATGAGATGTTTATGTTTTTTTCTCACATATTTGCCCGTCTGCCAGGACCTGGAAGTCGTGATGTCACACTTAACAAACGCAGTTACCATGGAGATCCGCCATCTTTGCAGCGGTTAGCATATATTTCCATTGACTAACATTAGCTAAAAACAGTATAAAGAGTGGAGAAAAAGCTGCTGAGTCACTGCTGGTAAATACATCTAACTCACTGTGGTGTCCAAGTGTTTTAATGTGAACAATAACTCCAGTATTTTAAATTTTAAAATCTCCATTAGTTTACAATTGCTGCTAATCCCATAATGCTTAGCGATATGACATCACATTCCCGAACTCTATAGGCTACAGTCCATAAGCTTTTAGATTTGGGTAAAGCCAAACTGGACAAAATGCACTCGGTTAAGGCGGTAAGAGGTTAAAAAGTCATTTGGACCAAACCACCCTTTGCTCTGCCTGATCCCGTTAGGTCTCGAGGCTAAGCAGGAAGGGCCTGGCAGTGTTAATTTTGACAACATATTTTAATTTAGTTTTAGTCTTAGTCTTTTGACGAAAATGTAATTCAATTTTAGTCGAGATTTAGTCAAAAGTTTTAGTCGACTAAATTGAAGACAAATTTAGTCGACTTTACATTTATAATATTCATTATAATCATATTTAAACAGCTCCTCTGCTTCATGGAGCTGCTCCACATGAACAAAGCTCAGAGCTGATCCTTTGGCAGAGGATTTACATGATCTGAGGCTCTTTCAGACGGTCAATAGAAGTTTGGATGATTTTAGTCTCTCCTTTTCATTTTTATTTAGTCTTATTTTAGTCGACTAAAATATCTGGACATTTTAGTCACAGTTTTAGTCTCATGAAAAACATTTAATTTAGTTTTAGTCACAAAAATATCACTTTGACTAAGATTAAGACTAAATATTTTAGTCGACGAAATTAACACTAGGGCCTGGTCAGTCTGTGGATGGGACACCGTTTGGGAAACACAATGAAGCCTGGGTGAACGTAGTGAGTGGGTGGTGGGAGGGGCCGATGGCGCAGACTGGTTGCCACAGCTGCCCTGGGACTGACGGAAGGGCAGCTGCGATAGTAGCTTACCACCACCAAGTATGGAGTGAATGAATAATGCATGAAATTCTAAAGCGACTTTGAGTGTCTGGAAAAGCGCTATAAGATTATTATTACTATTATTATTTTCTTATTTTTTCTGTCAGGCTTTCACTCTGTCTTGACTTTGTCCTGATGCAAAGGTTGTGATCGTGGTCGGGTTGTTGGGCTCCTGAGGTGGGACGCAGTAACACAGTCAGATCCTCAGAAGTCAAGTGGAAAACCCAATGTCCTAAACAAAATGTCCCCAGCTCTGAGCCAGAGGATTGTCCGCTCCTGGAGCGACTGCAGCCCAATAACCAGAGGTCTGTAACATCTGCTCCACCTGAAACTCATTATGGTGCTCCCTCTCTGTGAGGCGTAGAAAACATCTCAGGTGGATCAGTAACCATGGAAACCATCAGGACCATCAAAGTCATCGGAATCAAACTTCAGTGTCCCATGTTTGGTCTCAGTTCTGTGGCTCTTTGTTTCTGAAGCTTCAGATGATAAACCTCTGATAGTTATTGGGAACAGAAGATCCTCCAGACGATCAGATCCTTTAGTTCCATAACCCTCAGGATCTGACTGTTACTGCGTCCCTCACAGCGAGAGGCTCAACAACACAAACACCATCTAAACCTTTGCATCAGGACAAAGTTGCATTTTGAAGTTCTACTTGGATCCCTGAGAAGATTCATCCATTTTGTTCCACTTTATCCGGGGCCGCGGAGGCAGAAGTCTGAGCAGAGATGCCCAGACTTCCCGATCCACACACACCACCTGCAGCCTGGGACATCTCCCAAAGGACGGACGAGGACCATCCGAAACAGACGCCTGAGCCTCAGCTGCTCCTGTCGAAAGAGCAGCGACTCTACTCCGAGCTCCTCCCTGATCTCAAAGGGCATTTCTAACTCATTTCTGCTGCGCTTGTATCTGCGATCTTCTCCTTCCAGTCATTAAGGCAAGGCAAGGCAAGTTTATTTGTAGAGCACAATTCATACACAAGGCAATTCAAAGTGCTTCACAGTTGCAGAAAGAGAAATTACAAGAAAACAGATAAAATCAATCAATAAAACATCAACATAAAGTTAATCAATGACAGTAAAAGGCAAGAGTGCAGATAAAATACTTTCAGTTTTCATATGCACGGGTAAAAAGAGCTGTTTTCAGCCTGGATTTGAACATTGTCAGAGTTGAGGCCTGTCTCACATCCTCATGAAGACTGTTCCAGATTTTAGCTGCATGAAACTGAAACGCAGCCTCACCGTGTTTATTATTGACTCTGGGAACCACCAGGAGACCCCTCCCTGAAGTTCTCAGGGCCCGAGATGGTTCATACGGCTCTAACATGTCAGAGATGTACTTTGGTGCTAAACCATGAAAAGACTTGTAACAAGCAGAGCTGTTTTAAATTCTATTCTCTGAGTGACAGGAAGCCAGTGCAGAGACCAGAGCACTGGACTAATGTGGTCGTATTTCCTGGTTCTTGTCAGGACTCGAGCAGCAGCGTTCTGGATGTTCTGCAGCTCTAACAGCTCGTTTAGAAAGGCCAGTGAGCAGCCGTTACAGTAGTCTAACCTGCTGGAGACAAATGCATGGATGAGTCTCTCTAAGTCTGGTTTTGACACTATTCCTCTGATCTTAGCAATGTTCTTCAGATGGTAAAAAGCTGATGATGTTATTGCTTTGATGTGGCTGTTTAAGTTCAGGTCTGAGTCCATGATTACTCCTAGATTTCTAACCTGATTTTTTGGTTTCAGAGCGAGAGACTCAAGGTGACTGATAACACTTTGTCTTTGTGTCTGTGGGCCAAAGACAATGATCTCAGTTTTGTCTGAGTTTAGTTGGAGAAAGTTGTTTTGCATCCACAAACTGATCTGTTCGATGCAGTGACAGAGAGTATCTACAGGCCCATGTTCACCTGCCGTCAGTGACACGTAGATCTGAGTGTCATCTGCGTAGTTGTGGTACGACACATTGTTGCTGTTTATTAGCTGACCCAATGGAAGCATGTACAGGTTGAATAAGAGGGGTCCCAAGATTGACCCCTGGGGGACTCCACAGGTCATGGAAATTTTGTCTGAGACACAGTTGCCAATTTCGACAAAGTACGTCCTATCCTCGAGATAGGACTTGAACCAGTTTAGAGCAGTACCAGAGATTCCCACCCAGTTTTCTAACCTGTGAAGTAAGATCCCGTGGTCCACTGTGTCAAAGGCAGCGCTCAGGTCCAGCAGAACTAAAACTGAGACCTTACCTGCGTTTGTGTTCATACGAATATCATTTGTCACCTTGATCAGATCATTAAGATTTTATTCCACAAATGACTCACTTTTTAAGATCCCAAATCCCTCTGAGCAAATGGAACAAATAATAAAGCCGCACATTTAAACCTGGCTCTGACTTCTGTCGTATCATAGACAATATCAATGATCTTTCTCCCCGAGCCGGCCCTGGTTTTCCGAGTGTTCTCTGAGCTCTTCCTGCTGCTGTAATGAAGGAGACGCCGTGCAGATGGACATTTAGATTACAGACTGTCGCCGCTCGGGGCTGGAGGGGGGGGGGGGGGGGGGGGAGCTCTGCAGGAAAACTAATATACCTGAGAGAGAGAGCGCTCAAACGCACGGGGCAAATGGAGCTGAAACAACGTCCAGCTCAATATTCCTGTCAGGATCCGCGGACGGAAAGTGTTTGGAGCGTTTGGCGTTTCACCGGTTTTGGGTTCGAACCTCGTGAAATGGTTCGAATGGAGTCGATTTCTCCAACGTGAGATCGATAAAGGCGATATTACCTTAATGTAAAAATATAACAGGAAACACCGACTCTGGTTGGATGGATTTTTTTTAATGTCTAATTCTCTAGTCGTCTAGAGCCAGAAAACAGAATAATGTGAATTTATTCCATAAAAGACCATTTCTTTTACATTTGTATCATTTATTGAGTCACTTCCTTTAAGGCTGTTCCTGGACCAAAACCTGGATCTAAAGGGCCGCTCTCACCGGCCTGGAGACTAGTTGGAGACTCGAGTTGCCGCTGGTAATGGAGAGTCTCCAAGTAGCCTCGGTGAAAACAAACAGCGTCTCCGAGAGGTCAAGCAGTTTGTCCTAAACCTGTGAGACGTTTCTGTGACGTCCCTGCCATGTCTGAGAGACCTGTCGGAGACCAAGGAAATGCGTGTCTTTGAGATCTCCCTGGTCTCTGACAGGTCTCTGAGACATGGCAGGGACGTCACAGAAACGTCTCACAGGTTTAGGACAAACAGTGTCCACGACACAACAGCTTGACTCAGTGAGACATAGACTCGCCTCATCTCCAGGGGACATAGAGACATCTCTGTGACTCAAGTCTCTAACCAGTCTCCCATAGTCTCCATTATTAGAAATGAACCTTAAATGTCATTGAACAGCTTTACATTGTTGTACAAGTGCGGCACAGATGGATGAGCGGCTCGTCTTGTGACCGCAGGGTTGGTGGTTTGAATCCCACAGGTGCACAGTCATCGTGTCCTTGGGCAAGACACTTCACACCCAGTGTCTGACGCTTCACTTTGAAAAGAAAACTCATCTTAAGGAAGAAGTGACACAAATGTACTCGAATAAAGAGATGAATCTAAAGAGAAGATACAAACGTTTATTGCCAGTGGAACAAGCGTGTGGTTTCTTACTTCAGTTATATATACGTTTGTTTAAATGTAAAGGGACTAGATGCAAGTTGGTCATTTTATGCTCACTACTGCCACCTCAGGTCTTCCGTGTAACTGCAGTCTCTATGTTAAGCTGAATGAACACCTTTGTGAGTGACAGTGCAGGATTTTAGAGGCAGTTGTGGTGAACAGGTCTGGTCTTAGGACATGGCTGGGACATGTAGGGGAGGAAAATACTGAATAACATTTTTAAACTCCGTATAGTCCCTTTAAGTGAAAAATGTCAAAGTAAATGTCTGATTTGAAGTGGGATTCGCACCACTGGCATTAGCGTTTTCAAACAGACTCAAATTCAACATAAAAAACCTTAATTGAGGAAAGTCGAAGTCATTTAGTCACATTTGTGGCGTATGAATGGGTGAGAGGTTCTCCATGTTCTCCCCGTGTCTGCATAGGTTTCCTCCAGGTACTCCAGATTAAAAACATGTACAATAGGCCTGTATGAATGATGTACGATGGTCACGTTGGTGCAGATGTGACAGCGTTTGTCAGTCTCCCCCAGGGGAAACTGAACAGAGTGGAGTGAATGTAAAGCGTCTCATGTAAAGTGTGACCATGTCTGTGAAAGGCACTTTACAAATAAAGCTCTTCCTTTGTGCAGGATGGAGAAGCGTTTTATAAATCTGACCGTTTATTTGACTGCATAAGTGATGTTTTAAATCACATTCAGCTGTAGTTTTGGCTGAATTATTCTGTCTGCTCTGAAGTTTTTGTTGCGTCCAATTTGTCTTTGAAAAATCTAAATTTCTCCTCGTTCCTCTGTTTGTATTTTCCATTTAAGATTCAACATTTCATCAGATTTTTTTGGGCTTTTGTGACATAAAGATGTAGTTAATGGGCATTACCTTCAAAAGCATCAACTTAAACTTCCCGATCGTAAAGAATTAGAAAAGAAGAAACGGAAAACTAACAAAATCTCAGCATCAGTAAAACCACGCGTTCAAAAACCACACCGAGTTTGTTTTTTCTCTTTATTTCCATATTTACACCAAAGGCTCAAACAGGCATTAAAAAAAAAACGTTCCAGAATTTCCCCCAAAAACCAAAGCGACGTTTCCCAAAGTGCAACGTTTCCAAACCTAAAACACAGGCTCTGGTTTTTTTTTCCTGGACAGAAGCGTTCGGAGCTCGTAACGGCAGCAAAGCTTTTCCTGAAACAACACAGTCCCAAAAGAAAAAAAACTCACAAAACAAGACGAAACGAAGACGAGAGAAATGAAATATTGCACAGGTTTCATGTTGAGGCTGCTTCAGAACAGGCCGGGATTTAAATCCTGAAGAAAACACAGACTCGAGGACAGATTTACACTTGTTAAGCTGGGAAAATGCCATCTTATCAGAGTTTATTCATCACACTGGATAAAACTGCCTTAAAAGTGCTTGAATGATCAGAATTTATTTAGACTCGAGGAACAGGAGCGACGTTTCCTGCCTTTGACTCTAGGTTTGTTAAGTGGTGACGTCACAGCTCTACTTCCGGGTCCGCAGATGTGCGAGAAACTACAAAAAACTCTTTAATACCACAATCAATATTTCTGAAACTCAACAGAGAGTTACTGAACATACTTATTTATCAGGCCCATTAGCCAAAAATGCTGTAGCTACTGCTATAAAAGTCATATTTACCAAAATCGGTACTTCCGGGTTAGCGGAGAAAAATGCTAACGCAGCTATGCTAACCCCAGAAATATAAGAACTGCATGAATTTAAGAAAAAAATATCTCCAGACATCAACAACACTCTGGATAACTAGGAAATGAGGCCCAATGTCAAAAATCCTGAAATATCCTTTAATAGGAAAAACTGGCTCCTGAAAACAACCAATATTAGGATTTTTTCAGAGGGATTTTGGATTTCTTGTCGAGTTTAAATGATAAAGTATTTCTTTCAGTTTGAGGAACAAATAGACGTTTGACATGTAACGCTAAAGTGGAGAGAACGCACTTGGTTAAATATAGTGGCTAAACAAAGTGAAAACAGAAATGTGATATTTGAGTTAAATACAGGTTTGCCATGAGTCGTCGGACCACATGACAAAGATGGAGGTTTGTTGGTTTTTGTAGCTCTTTTAACTCCGATAAGACGGCGTTTCCTCAGGTTTGTCAGACACGAGTTATTAGAAAAAACACGTTGGTGAATTTGCTGAACATGAACCCGTGTGCAGCAGTCGCTCGGTGAAATAACATGAAGCCGATGCAGAGACAGATAAAGACAGAGCGGCCGCCGCAGTAAATCACTGCACCGAGGCTCCGCGCACGACTCCAGATCTGTAATAAACCTCCAGAGAGGAAATGGCAGCAGTCGCCATGGCGAACGCCGCGGCCATCTTGCGATCGTCAGATTAGATCTTACTTTAAAGCACAAAGAGACAAAGAGACTGTTTACCAGCTCAGCTCAAACACGAGGCTGCAGGTGGAGAGACCGACTTAAAGGGATATTTCAGGACTTTTGACATTGGGCCTCATTTCCTAGTTATCCAGAGTGTTGTTGATGTCTGGAGATATTTTTTTCTTAAATTCACGCAGTTCTTATATTTGAAGAGTCTAGTGGCGCTAGGCTAGGGCAAGGCTAAAGCATTTCTATGGTATCAGTTAGCCTGCATTAAAACAGTGTGACCCACTCCACAGTGCACCTGAGGTAAATCACTTATAACACCAGACTAACCATATAAATGTCTGTGTTAATAGAATAATGTTTGAAATATAACTGACCTTGTATCACATGAATTACCGCATTTTGAGGGACTATTTTCTCGCAGATCACTCCACCGCTGCGTTAGCTTACAGCCACGAAGCTGATGCTGCTCAAATATAAGTTATTTTAAATGATTCTATTAACACAGACATTTATATGGTTAGTCTGGTGTTATAAGTGATTTACCTCAGGTGCACTGTGGAGTGGGTCAGACTGTTTTTAATGCAGGCTAACTGATACCATAGAAATGCTTTAGCCTTGCCCTAGCCTAGCGCCACTAGACTCTTCAAATATAAGAACTGCATGAATTTAAGAAAAAAATATCTCCAGACATCAACAACACTCTGGATAACTAGGAAATGAGGCCCAATGTCAAACATCCTGAAATATCCCTTTAATAGGAAAAAGTGGCTCCTGAAAACAACCAGTATTAGACTTTTTCAGAGGGATTTTGGATTTCTTGTCGAGTTTAAAAAATAATTTGACATTCTTTTTGTGACGATCAGGGATTTCTTTTTGTTTCTAGGTGAAAATGTGCATCTTGAACTTGAACATTTACCACATTGAGTTTTAACTGCAGTGTCTCCCAGATCTGTTAATTAAACCGTTTATTCTAGAGTTTTATTATAGGTCTGTGGACTGGGATAAACTCCTCTTTAGAGAATCCTCCTCCTCCTCCTCTGCTGCTCCAAACGCCGTTGTCAAAATGTCAAACTGATCAAACTGGAGCTGCTTTTACTCCAGACTCCCACACAGGAAGTCTAAGGATTTAGCTTTGGATTCTTCTGAGACGGTTATTTCCTGCACGACTCCAAAGGTTAGTGACGTTTCTTACATTTCTCCCATCATTAATCATCATGAATGTGTTGTTTTAAACTGATTTCTGTCCAAGTGCTTCTCCTTTTCTGCGTCGTTTTTGACCCGTCTTCAGCCACGTTTTATTTTTAGAAACCCATCAAGCTCCATCAGCCGCGGCCTCTTCACGCGACAGTGAATCAAAACAGGAGGAGGAAGAGGAGGAGGAAGAATCGCAATCGAAGCGAAAGTGCGATTCCAGACGCTGCAGGTGAAAAACATATGCAGAGATATCAGTTTTCTGTCATTTTAGGTTTTCATATAGTGTAAAAAAAAAAAAAAAATTAAAAAAAAATCGAGATAATGGATCAATTTTATTTTGTTGTATTGGTTAAAGAGATTTTGGATCTTGTTTCATTATTGAATAAACCATAAGTGGAAAACTATCTGTAAAAATTAGAATTGTGTCTTGTTTTTTGGGTTTAAAGCTCGATAAATCTGTCAGGACACAAGGATTTTTAAAGTGAGGAGTCTTATGGAGCGACTAAAGTGCAGATGTTGTTAAACTTTAGTCCCTTCGTCTACACTCGAGATGGGAATAGTTTTTATCAATATTAATGCCATTGATCATTTCTCAAGCAGAACCAGTTCTTTATTACCATCCCCTAGTCTGCACATGTGTATATTCCTCCCGTCTTTAGCCGCTGCTGTCTCCCACAAAGGAAATGACCATATTTGGATTACAGCGTCATCTCGGTCACAGCCTTTCGTGCTACACGTGGATACCAAACATGTCAGTATTTGTGAATGAATAAGTGTGGGAAGGACCAGGGAGCCACACAGACATGTTGGAGTTAATGTTACAAACTGTTCCAAAATTTTCCAAACTTTTCAGATTTTTTCAAACTGTTTCAATATATATATATATATATATTTTCTTAAAACTTTCCAAGCTTGTTTAAAAAAAAATATAAAAATCCTAACTTTTTCAAACTGTTCCAAATTATTATTATTATTATACTATTTTTTACTTTTCCAAAATTCAGTGTCAATGTTCCAAACTATTATAAAATAATAATAATCTAACATTTTCAAACTGTTCCAATTTCCCCCCCAAAACTTTCCAAACTTGTTTTATGTCAAAAAAAAAATAAAAAATAAAAAAATAAAAAAATTATTAATTAATTTATTTTTTTGTGGTTCTTTGTATTTACTTTGCCATGTTGGAGTCAATGTTCCAAACTATTTTCAAAACTTTTCCAAACTGTTCCAAAAGAAACAAAAAACAAAACAAAAACAAGGAAATGACCATATTTGGATTACAGCGTCATCTCGGTCACAGCCTTTCGTGCTACACGTGGATACCAAACATGTCAATGAATAAGCGTGGGAAAGACCAGGGAGCCACACAGACATGATGGAGTCACTTCCTGGATAAATCTCAGAGCATAAACATCATGAAGAGAGAGTTTAATCCGTTTTTTACTTTGAAACTCAGACTCTCGACTCTGCGTCTCGCCTTTAAACCTAAATTCAGAAGCTTTGATTTACTGCGACGGCCGACGCCAAAGAAAACAACAGAAGACGTCACACGGTAAAGGTACATTCATTTTAGCCAAACAGAAAGTAAAAACAAACAAATGCCCGTCGCTAAACACCCAAACAAACAAAGAGATGAACTGAACTTAAACATTAAAATTCTCATAACAACAAAACAACAGTCTCGGTTTGAGCCCTGAAGGAGAGAAAGAGGAAAACGTGAAGACGCTCGATGGTCGTTTCTCGAAGACTCTTTGGAGGTTTCGTTTCCTGCTTCGTCTCCTTCGCAGCTTTGAACCAGAGCAACAAAAAGCCTTAAAGTGACTCGGCAAAAATAACAAAGATATAACGTAGTGTCAGGTTAGGAAATTAAAGAGCCGTAAAGAAACATTAAATCATGGACGAGAGAGCGACGGGAGCCTCGGAGGGACAAACAGTACAAACATCTCTGAAGGAAGCGGATTGGTTTGTTTTGTAGTTTTTAAAGATGCACCGATACAAGCCTGGACTTTTCTAATGTTATTCCACTTTTACAGGAGGCTCAGACTTTAGCTCCATTCCTTCACTCCTTTATAACATTTGTTTCCTTTAAAACAGTATTTCTGTTCTTTTTAACACCACATGACCGATATTTACTGAACATGTGACAGTGATACAGTGAGTGCTAACACTGAACCCTGGGAATGAACAGAGAAAACAAAGATAACAATGAAGTTTCAAAGGAATGAGCTGAGATACGAGACTTAGAAGGAATAACCGATCACCAACGATGAGTCTCACATTCTGCCGTTGGAACTGGTTTTGAATTGGTGGTAATAAGTTTGTTTTGTCTTCTCTAATGCGATGTATCTGACGTTAACCTGGCTCTTTTTAAACAGCTGATCACAAAGAAATATCACATCTACTCTGGAGTTTCTTTAGTGATGCTTTTCTGACATTAAATATCAAATTACTTTCCCCATAACACAGTGAAGGCTTATTTTAAATATAAAAATATCTTCAGGCAAACCTGTATCTAGCTACGCGACCGCTCAAAGGTTTGGGGTCACTTAAAATGTCCTTGAGGATGACATTAAATGAATCATCGTTAATGTTGTGATTGCCTTTTCTAACACGTGTAAGACATGGAGGGCCACAGATCAGAAACTGCGTGTATTGAAGAGACGTTTAAACCGTAGCCCAGACTTGTATTTATTCTTGGAACCATAATGCAGCTCAGTCTCACATTAAATGTTACTTTTTGAGGTTTTAATTGTGTGGAATTACTAAAATTGCAGGAAAATTACCATCTCTGGCGACATGTGGCAATAAAACAAGAACCCTCGGGCCGCAGTTTGGACACCCCTGTGTTAGCGGGTCACTGATGATTAGAAAACCCTGGTGTAATTATGCTAGCACTGCTGAAACCTGTTTGAGCGGCAGTGTAAATGATGAATCAGCGTTTAGCCTTTTATCTGCAGGAGATCCAGATAAAGTTGCAGTTTTTTGCCGTGTTTGTCAATACGTTTGTTAAAGTGCATATGACAGATTCTAATGCTCTTGAAAATATGACTTATTTAGATGGATTACAAAGTAAAGAAAACTGGGTATAATCTTTAGCAAAATCTGAAATATAATCGTGTTAACTGTGTTTTAGCTAAAATTGTGTCTAATGTGTCAGATGCACTTTAAGTGTGACATCACGACTTCCACTTCCGGGTCCTAGCAGATCGACAAATATGCGAGGAAAAAAAACTCTTAAAAACATCAATCAATATTTCTGAAACTCAACAGAGAGTTACTGAAGCTACTTATTTCTCAGACTCATTAGCCAAAAATGCTGCACCTGCTGCTAAAAAAGTAATATTTACTAAAGTCGCTACTTCCGGGGTTAGCGTGACGTTAGCATTTGTCTCGGCTAACCCGGATGTAGCGATTTTGGTAAATATGACTTTTATAGCAGTAGGTGCAGCAGTTTTGGCTAATGGGCCTGATAAATAAGTATGTTCAGTAACTCTCTGTTGAGTTTCAGAAATATTGATTGTGGTATTAAAGAGTTTTTTGTAGTTTCTCGCACATCTGCGGACCCGGAAGTAGAGCTGTGACGTCACCACTTAACAAAGTTATAGAGGCTAGCCCTGCCATGTTTGCCACGGCAACGACCGTCACGACCAATCTACGGCTGTATTAGCTTACTTATCTTTGGGGATGACATTAACCAGTCCAAGCACGTGTATCGGTATCGGTATCGTATCGGTGTATCGGTATCGTATCGGTGCATCCCTGATGGTTTCAGAGCTGATTTTGTCCGACAGTGGGGATTCATTAGCTGATGAAAAGACACTTTGAGCTACAATATAGTCCTTTTCCACAATATTCTAATCTTCTGAAATGTTGAGTTTTTACAAGCTGTAAGCCAAAAGAGAATTAGGGTAGGCGAGCTACCCTGATTGAACCATTGCACTTTTGTGTCCGGTTCTGGCTTCCCTTCGACGCTTCCTCGCGCTCAACGTAAAAACGAGACACACATGAAACACCGGGTAAAGAACGAACGTTTAAACCAACATTTTAATCAAACATCACCTTCATCAAACCCCCAAATAAATGCATGTGTTAAAAAAAGTGCAGAGAACGGACGATATGTTTTCAAAGCTGCAGGTTTTTTTCCGATAAGTCTCGTTTGTTTCTTTTTCATGATTGCCACAGAGGAGGACGTTAGCGACATTAGCGCAGCCAGCTGTGTTTGGAAGATTGGATCTTTTTTTTTTTTATTCCTTTTTTCTTGTTTTGTTTTTAAAGCCACGATAAACAGCTGTGGAGACAAACGTGCAGCAGAGCGAAGGGCCAAGACTTCACAGTTCCCTTAGAAATAAAAATAAAACACAAAGAGATAAAGACGGCACCACTTTAGGACGAGACACGGTCCAGGTCTTCAACTACGGGGAGGTTTTTAAGCTGAACGATACTCTTTCCGATACCGATACTAAAGAAAACAGAAGAATAATGTGTGGAAGATCTGCAGGTTCATCTCCAATGTCAGGAATGTGGGGGAAATGGGGAATCATTTGGGGAAAAATGGGGAGGAAATGTGACAAAAATTAAGGGAAAAAAAGGGTAATACATTTGGTGAAAATTGGTGAAAAAATAAGGGAAAATGAACAGAATATTCATAAAAAAAGAAAAAAATATGGGGGGGAAAAATAGGGAAACACTGGGCTATAATTGTACAAAAATAAAAAATAAAATAAAGTAATTTTTCAGTGACTGCATTCGATATTTTTTCCCGATACCAGTACATTAACGATACTTGGTTTCCGATACCAATACTAAAATATAATGTGTGGAGGATCTGCACTTTTACAAGAGCGGGTTCATCTCCAATGTCAACAAATGTGTGAAAAATGGGGAATAATTTGGGGGGAAATTGAGGGAAAGATAAGGGAAAATAAACAAAATATTAATTAAAAAATTGGCAAAAATACGGCAAGAAATAAGAAAAAAATAGGAAAAGAGAAAAGATTGAGGCAAAAAATTGATAAAAAAAATTGGGTGATTATTGGGCAAGGACTTGTTTGTATCTAAAGTCAATGTAATCTAGACCTTATATGGGGTACACACTTATAAGCTTCATTGCTTCAGCCGACTCCATTCTGAGTATCCACTGTATATGAATTTTGAAAGACAAAATCAATGTAAAATTGCTCAATTAAAGTAACAATAATTTCGGGAAAAAATAGTAATTTTTCAGTGCTTGTATTCGATATTTTTTTCGATACCAGTACTTAAACGATACTTGGTTTTCAATACGATACCTGAACAATACTATGTTGTAATACTAGTATAGGTAGTACACTATTTTTGATACCAGAAAACAGAACAATAGTGTAACAACATCAGGTTCATCTCCAATGTCAGGAAATCATTGGGGGGGAAATTATGGCAAAAAAAATAAAAAAATAAAAAATTAATTGGGGGGAAATAATAGTCATCAAAATTTGAATAATGAGGGAATTTGGGAAAATGTATCTGCACATTTTCTCCAGTTCAGCTTTACCCAAATGTAAACGTTTCTTACAGCCTGTAGGCCAGTGCCTCATTTGAAAGCTAAGACCCGCACACCTGATCTAAATGGACCTTTTCCCTCGCTTTGTTGACACTTATGTGGCTTTTTTGTTGCGTTATCATAATAAAGCCAAACTGGAGAAAAATCTGCTCGGTTAAGGCGAGGGTTAAGAGGTTAAAGCTGTCCCTGCACCAACAGCATCAAAACAATAAAGATTAGTTTTTTCCGTTCCTGCTTTTCGAT
Organism: Neogobius melanostomus; assembly: GCA_007210695.1. Classification (NCBI taxonomy): domain Eukaryota; kingdom Metazoa; phylum Chordata; class Actinopteri; order Gobiiformes; family Gobiidae; genus Neogobius; species Neogobius melanostomus. Next base: position 84,355 of record VHKM01000521.1, read on the forward strand.
ATCGGTAGAACCTAAGCCTTTTTACCGACGCCAAACTGGTATCGTTTAACGGTGGATGAAATGCCTGACATCTGAAACCCCACACACAGCCCGTTTCTAATCCCCTCAGCTCTTTATCTGAACACGTTTCAGCTAAGGTCGAGTCTCGTCCTAAAGTGGAACCTCACATACTTCGCTTTAACTCCTTCCCTCCTTTAGTCCGTGGCGCTCCTAATGCAGCGCCTCCACGCAGATCTGCTCCTCGCTGATGTTGTCCAGCAGCGGCACCTCCACCCCGGGCTGCAGGTGTCGCTGTCGTACACCTCCGCGTCCTCCTCCAGCCCCTTCCCTTCTTTAAAGGCCGGGTGTTCGTTGGGCGACGTGCTCTCCACAGACTCCAGGTCCTCGATGCCGGCGCGGTAGTGGATCATCAGCAGAGTCAGCGCCTGCAGCCGCTCGCCGCTCTTCGCCAGGGCGGCGGCGATCAGCGCTTTCCTCCGGGCGTCGGACTCGCGCTCCTCCACCAGCAGCGCGTTGTTGTGCTCCAGCTCCTGGTCGATCTCCTGCTGCAGCTTGTCCAGCATCAGCTCCAGCTTCTGCGAGCGCTCGTCCGTCGGCAAACCGCGGTACAGGTCGCGGCCGATCTCCTTTGGAAGACCAGATAAAGTGTGAGTTTAATTCCAATACAGACAATAACATTAGATCATAAGTAGGGCTGGGTACCGTTCTGTTTTTGTTTCCATACCGGTACTTTAACGGGAAAATCCACAGTTACCATGGAGATCCGCCATGTTTGCAGCTGTTAGCATACATTTTCCATAGACTAACATGAGCTAAAAACTAGGGATGCGCCGATCCGATATTGGGATCTGATATTGGAGCCGATAATGGGGAAAAAAATACGATATCGGGTATCGGCTACAAATATCCGATACTGAACAGATACCAGTTTTGGCTCGATGCCTCAAAAACACAACTTTTACCACCTACAGGTGAAACTCCGCAAAGGGAACGTGGGTGCAATATCGGAGCAACTGTGGTAAATAAAAGGGCTCGGAACTCCTTCAAATGTATTTTAACCCCTAGACCCGAGCACATTTTCTCCTGTTTGGCTTTACCCAAACCTAAACGCAAAAAAAAAAAAAAAAAAAAAAAAAGAGTCAAAAGAGCGACGAAAAAGTGCCGGAAAAGCTACAATGACACAATAAAAAATGACAAAAACACAGGCCAGGTTCAGGCAGGGGGTTAGAGGTTAAAACATGAACCCTATTCATTCCTCATTTCCTCCAGTTTGGCTTCTTGGTAAAAATGGTCAAAATAGCGACAAAACTGAGATGAAAACGCAACAAAAAGGCCCAAAAAGATCAACGGAAAAGTGACAAAAAAATTACGAAAAATTTATTAAAAAGTGACAAAAAATGGAAAACATATTTGACGTAAAAGTGAGAAAAATGCGACAAAAATTGACAAAAATTAGACAAAAAAGTGTCAAAAAAGTGAGAAAAACGTGACACAAAATGGAAAAAAAGCGGAAAAAAAAGCGGAAAAAGTGACAAAAAAAATTGACAAAAATGCGACAAAAAAGTGACAAATGTGACAAAAAGGGACAAAAAATTTGACGTAAAAGTGACAACGTGTAGCAGGTCTTAGCTTTCAAATGAGGCGTTGGCCTATAGGCTGTAACCGTTTAGATTTGAATAAAGCTGAAGTGGAGAAAATGTGCTTGGTTTAATTACCTTCACGGCGATGAACACGCTGTCGTCCAATCCCCCGTCTTTCCTCACCAGCTTGGCCCCGCCCCCTCCCGCCCCGCCACTGTTGGGCTGCTTGGACGGGCTGGCGCCGCTCGCGTACGTCTCCGTGTCGCTGCTCTCGTTGTCGGACGTGTTGGGCGTCTGCTTGGGCGAGGGCTCGGCGGGCGCCACGTCGGCCACCTGCTCCGCCAGCCGCGCCTTCTGCACCTGCCGCAGGTTGAGCAGGCGCGAGCTGGTGTTGATGATGTGCCGCGTCAGGCCCGTGGTGGCGCGGTTGATGGTGGACTTGGCCTCCGGGTCGGCGCTCTTCCGCTCCGTCGCCGCCATGCAGTACGGGATCTCCGCCAGGCACTTGTCCTGGCACTTCTTATGGCAGACGTAGGAGCAGACCATGCACTGCGACGCCGCCTTCGTCCACACCTTCTTCTTGCAGTACTCGCACCACGTCGGGTTCTGGAACTGCGTGTCCTGGAGGAGGGACACGTTAAACATTTGAGTCACGAAGTATCGAGGTTTTTACGAATATTCATGAATATCCAAATTAAAGGCACACTGCGTAACATTTTGGACTATCCTGTTGCCGTCAATACAAAACCTGACCAGCTCGACACAGAAAATGCTCTCACTGCAGGAATCAAAGAATGGATTTGGATAGGAACCTAATTTATTTAAATATACCAAACATCTGTCATACAGAACCATAAATGAGAAAACTATACAACTAAGTAAATACACTCAGAAATCTCTATTGTATTGTATTGTATTGTATTGTATTGTATTGTATTGTATTGTATTGTATTGTATTGTATTGTATTGTATTGTATTGTATTGTATTGTATTGTATTGTATTGTATTGTATTGTATTGTATTGTATTGTATTGTATTGTATTGTATTGTATTGTATTGTATTGTATTGTATTGTATTGTATTGTAAATGATGTAAATAATAACACACTGTAAACAATAGCTCAAATAAATCAAATCAAATGTTTTCCTCCAGAATCATTTAATGCACAAAAATCTTCCATTATCTCATCCAAACTCCAAAATTAGGCACCGGCAAAGAAACATCTGTAAACCTGACAATTATTGAGACTGACCAAAGTTCAGACTATGATTTGATTTTGACTTAATTTTAATCAAATCTATGATATTCCCTCAGATCTGTTGACTCATGTTGCAACATTACGCAATTCGCATTACGCATTACGCAAATCATGAAAATGGATTTGATTTTCTCTGCACAAATACATTCTGACGGTTAACCTGCCGTCTGCATTTGTTTTACTTTTGTCCACATGTGGCTAAGTTTTGGGTCAGTGTACAGTTATGGTTAAGGTCTATGGATATTGTTTTGCGAATCACACCTCAGAATATCGTGTTATTGAGTTATATGTGTTTTTCAGGGTAAATGCACACACCCTTTTGAATACGATTATTCTGATGGGTATTTTTAAAGCTAAAACTTTATCAAATGTATGTATAAAACACTTTAAGAACAGAGTTTATCATCAGCATATGAAACAATTATAGCAACAAATAACAGAATAATTAGCATGAAAAGAAATGTCTGCTTACTTGAGTTAGAGATATAAGGTGTACTTGCTATGCCATTTGTTATGTCATGAATGTTTTGCCAATTATATTGCATTTTGTTTGTGGATTTTTGATTGGAATTAGTGATTTCATTTTATTTTTCATTTTCTATGTTATTATTTTCGTTTGCTTTGTGCTTCCTTTTGGTTTATAGTTTGTGTTCCTGTCAAAACACTATGAATGGGTGGATGGTTGTGGTTGTGATCGTGGTATGAATGCAAGGGGGCGTGGCCGGGGTTGGGTTTGAAGCTTGTCTTGTTATTTTATTCTGTAAATAAAAAAATAAAATAAAAAATAATAATAAAAATAAATAATAATAAAAATAAAATAAAAAAAACAAATAAATAAATAAATAAATAAAGACTTGACAATGTAAAATAAAATAAAAAAACCTGTCATCTCCACATCCTCACCTGGAAATTGTGGCGCATCTCGACCAGCTGCAGGGTTCCGTACGCCAGCTCGTCTCGCTGCATCACCACGTGCGGCGTCTGCTCGCGCTCCCTCTCCCGCGGCTCCTCCTCGTAAACGCACCCCTCGCGCTCCCTCTCCGCCGGCGCCGCGCCTCCCTGCAGGTCCGCCTCGCTCTCCGACAGGTAGCAGAAGTTGAGCGTGACGTCCCCGTAGCACAGTTTCTCGTTGAAGCCCTTGTGGGTGCTGAGGCTGCGCAGGGCGGTGCGGCTGACGTTGGCCCTGGGCTCCGGCGGCCCCAGCCTGAACGTGCTCTGGTATTCCGACGAGGACGTGGCCATGCACTCGAACGCCACGTGCTCCAGCTGCAGGCTGACGTGACCCAGGCACAGCAGGCTCCCCAGCTTGAACGGGTTCTTACACCACAGGGCCACGTTGAGGAATTTATGCTGCGCCTCCACGTCGAACACAACGCTCGCTTTGGGCCAGCGCCCGATCTGACTCCTGTACATGGTCTCCTCCGACTCCCAAACGGAATGGTCATCCACGCTGTCCCTCGTGCTGCAGGAGCTCTCAGACATCTTCTCCTTCGCTTGCTCGACTTTCGCCAACTCCTCGCTCGATATCTTGGCGTCTCCTTGTTTGGCTTTTTCCGCCTGCGCCGCGTCTCCTCCCGATCCCGGCGGCGCCGCCTTTTCCGGGGACCGTTCCAAGGAGCTGAGCGCGGTGCTGCTCGTCGACGTCGTGAGCGTGGACGATGTCGCCGATGAGTCCAGGTTTTCGGCGAGGCTGGTTTCGGACGACGCGGAGGTCAGTCTGATCTGCGGCCGGGGCGGGACCGGGGGCCGCGTGGGGACGGGCGGCGGCGGGACGCTCGGTCTGTGCAGGAGGCTTTCCGAGCTCAGATCCGAGTTGGATTTATGCGGCGGCGCTTTGGGCGAGTCCTTGGGCTGCGGCTTGAGCGGCGACTGCAGACCCACCAGATTCAGCTTCCGGTTCAGGATGGGGGAGATGGTTCCCAGCGGCTTCGAGGCCAACGAGGCCACGCTGCGCTTCGGGCTTTGGTTCACGGTCAGCAAAGAGTCGTCCTTAGATTCTGACGGAGCCGCGTCCCTGGACTGCGCCAGTTTAGCGTCGACGATCAGCTCCTCGAACTCCGAATCCATGTCTTTGACGTCGGGGATGTCGGACAGGGTCGTGATGGGGGCGGGGTCCTCCTCGTACGCAGACGGTTGGGAGATGAAGTGGGCGTCGTCCAGGTGGGCGTAGTGCTCCGGCAGCGCGCCCAGGTGTCCCACGGGGGCGTTCTGGTGACGCACCGGCCGCTCGTACAGGACAATGATCCGATCTCCGGCCTGTTTCAGCAGCTTGGGCACCTGCACCGAAGACGTCACCTTCACTCCTGAAACAGACGAGCTGAGGTCATGGGCGGAAGAAACCATAGACCGTTAAAAAGAATAGACCACGCCTCCTCACTCCTCCCCGTTTACCATAATGACCACGTTCGAGGGGGAAATCATGGCGGATTTACAGACTCCTCCTCCCCAGCTCTGACGAAGCATGTTCCTAAAAAGGGCATAAGGGCGGGATCTTCACTGTAGACTCCGCCCTAGCGTGACGTGTAGTGTGGAAATATTTCTATACATGTTTTTGTCATACTAGGCTTTAGTGATTATATATAAAACTGTGTTGGTGTAATCTGTGCCTTAAAGAGGGGGTATTATGCTTTTTTCAATCACATAGCACCAGTCTATAGCATACTACAATGATGACGTAACCTTCTGTTGGTCTGTATATGCAGTAAATTAAAATAACTGCCTTGAATAAAATTGCTCTCTCAAAATGGCTGTACTGAACGTCTTGAAATAGGCCTCTGTCTCTTTAAGAAGCTTTCCGACACGCCCCCTTCAGCACACTGCTGTGGCATCTAAACAACACTACTGTGCGGGGAGGGGGCTCTGCTGAGCTGAGGAGCAGTGGTTGGTGGCTTGGCTGGTGACGAAAGGTCCAGAGGCGTCTCCAGGAGGTGGGGGCGTTCCTAGGAGGACTGAGGCATAGCTACACCTAAAATGGCTGCCGTCTAAGTTTTTACTGATTACTCAAAAATATGTGAATGAGCCAAGGCAACACTCCAGGCATGTGTTTAATGAGGGAATGACATAATAACATGATATAAAGCTCGATTTTATATAATACCCCCTCTTTAAGGTTCATTTGAATTGGGCGGACATTTTATTACTACATTGTTATTGTCTTTTCTGGTGGAGCCACTGGGGGGCAGTGTGTTAGAAGGAGGAGTCGGATTGCGCAGGGGAAGTGCCAACAAGAACATTCCAAGAGCACTGATTGGTTCGACAAGGACACGCCTACTTCATCATGTACTTTTGTGTTGCTCAGGGGGAGGGCCTCTCTCTCTCTTCTCTCCTCGCTGGCCGACCACCATGCTGAGGGACAGCTTATTAGGGAATAAAACAATGATTTGATTTTAATAGAACGAGCCTCCGTCTTCTGTCCATACAAAGAATACGCCGACAGTAGCTCGTCCAGCTACAATGTTAACAGTCCGACCCTCAAGTACGAGATGTCAAAAAAAAATTCTTTCAAAAACCAGCCTGGTTTCTTTAATTGTGACTAACCCAGCGTTATCTCAGGAGGAATATGTAGCCGTAGAAAGTGTTTAAAAAATAGAAACCAGGCGTTAAAGTTGTTTTTAACGTGTCTAAAGTCCAATGCTTTTCAATGGGAGACTAGTGGCTATATGGAGGTACTACAGCAATGGCGGCCTCCAGTGTTGCGGTTTTAAAGCAGAGCAGCCAGCGGCCATTGGAATAAACAGGACACGAACTGTTGGGTAAACACTTGAATCATAAAAGACAAATGGAACACAGGAAAGTGTTCAGTGACTCACAGTGAGCACGACGGCATTAACAGAGTAGTCGACCTCATTTTAGACGAGTTCACTTAGTCCTGTGTTAATCTCTCTGCCTATTTTTAACATTAATGTCAAGGCGAATCCCAATTTTATGTGTTCTGGTGGGACAATAAACAGTGTTACACACAGTTACCATCTAGCGCAGGTATAGGTAAACTTTTCGATGCAAAGGCCACATTGGGTTTTCGACCCATCGCCAGGCCAGACTAACCATATAAATGTCTGTGTTGATAGAATCATTTAAAATAACTTATATTTGAGCAGCATCAGCTTCGTGGCTGTAAGCTAACGCAGCGGCGGAGTGATCTGCGAGAAAATAGTCCCTCAAAATGCGGTAATTCATGTGATACAAGGTCAGTTATATTTCAAACATGATTCTATTAACACAGACATTTATATGGTTAGTCTGGTGTTATAAGTGATTTACCTCAGGTGCACTGTGGAGTGGGTCAGACTGTTTTTAATGCAGGCTAACTGATACCATAGAAATGCTTTAGCCTTGCCCTAGCCTAGCGCCACTAGACTCTTCAAATATAAGAACTGCATGAATTTAAGAAAAAAATATCTCCAGACATCAACAACACTCTGGATAACTAGGAAATGAGGCCCTATGTCAAACATCCTGAAATATCCCTTTAACTTTTCTCTCTCACAGACTCATTCACACTGAATCAACTACGATCTAACTCCGGGACCGAACGCTTGTTTACTTCAGACCCTGGATTCACAGCAAGGAAGATGATCCTAACAGTCCAGAGGTGTGAAGAGGAGGCCCGGAGTAAAAGACACAAACGCAGGAGGAGAGACACCACTATATTGTATATTGTCTACATGATGGATTTGGACGTGGACTTAATGCAGTCTGTAAATGAGGCGTTATTCCTCCGCTGTTAATAAGCTGACGTCATCACACGACTCATCGACTCGACTCACCTCCATTCCACCCATCTTTAGTTTCGTTTTTTTAGTTTTTTAGTTTGTTTGAGCAGTAAACATTGTGCTCAAAAGGAGTGGGCTGAAGCAGAAGCTTATAATTGTATATTGTACACGGGTGTATGAACGTATGAATGGGTGACTGGTTCCTTTATGTAAAGCGCTTTAAGTGCCTAAAGCAGACATACAGGCACTATATCGTTCCCCTTTCTCACACCTTCCTGTGTGTGTAAACTGTCTCACCTCCGATGGCGATGAGGCGGTCTCCTCGCTGCAGGTCGGCGAGCGCGGCCGGAGAGTTCGGCGTCACCGTCTCGATGCTGACGTGGACGGCGTCTCCCTCTGAGGCCGGGATGTGTCGGAAGGTCATTCCCACGCTCCCACAGGCGCCTTTCACCACCACAGTCTGGAAAACACACAGAGCACACGCTAAACACGCTGAACACGCCCCAGCTGCAGGTCCGGATCAAACTGGTCACAACTTCACACATGAGCGATTCTTAAAGGGGGGTATTATGTAAAATGGACTTTTTCAAGCTTTATATCATGTTATTATGTCATTCCCTCATTAAACACATGCCTGGAGTGTTGCCTTGGCTCATTCACATATTTTTGAGTAATCAGTAAAAACTTAGACGGCAGCCATTTTAGGTGTAGCTATGCCTCAGTCCTCCTAGGAACGCCCCCACCTCCTGGAGACGCCTCTGGACCTTTCGTCACCAGCCAAGCCACCAACCACTGCTCCTCAGCTCAGCAGAGCCCCCTCCCCGCACAGTAGTGTTGTTTAGATGCCACAGCAGTGTGCTGAAGGGGGCGTGTCGGAAAGCTTCTTAAAGAGACAGAGGCCTATTTCAAGACGTTCAGTACAGCCATTTTGAGAGAGCAATTTTATTCAAGGCAGTTATTTTAATTTACTGCATATACAGACCAACAGAAGGTTACGTCATCATTGTAGTATGCTATAGACTGGTGCTATGTGATTGAACAAAAGCATAATACCCCCTCTTTAAATTTCCCCTCATTTCTGATCCAGCTGGTTATTTTAATTCACAAAAACAGCTGGACAATTAAAAAAGGTGCCAATGTTCAGCTTCACGCTAACCGGGCGTCTCCCAGAGAGTGACGAGGACACGCTTAACCTCTTAACCCCCGCCTGAACAGAGCACATTTTCTCCAGTTGGACTTTACTCAAGTCTAAGGCTTCTTGAAAAAGGCGTCAAAATAGCAACAAAAACGAGACAAAACTGTGACGAAAATGAGACGAGAAAGAAACGAAAATGTGACCAAAAAAGTGTCTATTAAGCGATGACAACACAGCAACAACACAAGGAAAAAGATCCATTTACATCAGTTTTGTAGGTCTTAGCTTTCAAATTTCATTTCATTTCATTTTTTATTTATTTCAATCGTTCTGAATATTCTTTCATGTTTACATAAAAATAATGCTAGTGGTCAGACAATTGAAAAGGAGCACAAAGAAGACAAACTTATATTATGTGCCCCTTTCTCCAAAAAACAAACAACATTTTTCAAGATGGTCTGATGTAACAACACATCAGTCACAAATAAATAACAAATACGCAACTAGCAACAAGTGGTCGCAAGTGTACAAACATGCCACAAGCAGGGTTTGCTCATCAAAACAAATAATCCTCTTTCATTTAATTTCTAGTTCATATGATTTAATTATTGTTTCCTTAAATATTCGTTTAAACTGAAAAACATTTGTAGAGTTTTTTAAAGTGTCATTCATGGAGTTCCACAGCTTGACTCCAGCCACTGAGAGCCTCTGGGTGGTACTGGCAAAAGGAAGAATAAAGTTCCGTTTGTGTCGGAGACGAAAGTCTGATTTAAGCGAGAATAGTGTTTGTACAGTTTGAGGCAACAAATGGTGTCTTGCCTTATACATTATTGTAAGTGTTTGGGCTTTTATAAGGTCTAGTACCTTTAGCAATTTGGATGTTATGAATAATTGGTTAGTGTGCTCTCTCCCATGGACTTTATGAATGAGGTGTTACACTGGCTTATAGGCTGTAAGAAGCTTTAGATTTGTCGAACTGGAGAAAATGTGCTGCTCGGTTCAGGTGGGGGTTAAGAGATTAAAGGTCCTATATCATGCAAAATCGACTTTTTGGAGCTTTTAACCATGTTGTTTGTGCTATTTCATTATTTTTGTCATAAGAAATAAATAAATAAATGAAAAACAATTTAAAAAGTGGAAGTGCCTGACGCCTAAGCAGGGCTCATGTTGAACTGAGCAAAGAGGGAAACACATCACAGTCACATGTGCACATTGTGTATAATAGAGGTTACTGTATAATTCTGCTATTTAGGAGCAAAAAAACAATAATACCAGGATTCAATTCATTGCATTATTTTCAAATCACAGTAATAGATTTAATCTGTGACCTCTGCTTTAGAACATTCAGTTATGACTGTGTGTGTCGTATTTTGACTGAGACACCAACTACTCTCTTTAGCTTTAGTTTGTCCGTTTGGTCACATTTTTCACACTTTTTTGTTGCTTATTTTCCCAATTTTTTCCAGCATTTTTATTACCAATATCTTCCCCATTTCCCCCAATTTGCTGCCATTGTTTGTCTAAACGATTCCCCATTTGTTACACATTTCCTGACATTGGGGATGGTAAATGTAAATGTGCAGCTCTTCCACACATTGTTCTGTTTTCTGGTTCTAGACGACACATACTTTAGTATCGGTACCCAGGTGTCGTTAAAGTCCTGGTATTGGAGAAACTTCACCTGAACGTTTGAACACAATGGGAAATCTTCAGCCTGAGGAAGTGACGGCGCCGATGCCCATATAAGGACAGCGCAGTCAGCGGCGGAGAAAGTGCTCATTGACACAGACTGTAATTACTGCCACAGCCTCCTGACGACTTAATGACACACGTCCTCTCTGCTCGCTCTGCCTCACACCTGGGCCAGAAGAAGAAGAAGAAGGTCCAGGAAAAACCAGCTCGAAGAGTCGGACGCGGAGCTCGTCTCCCAGAGTAAATTTAGCTTTGGTTCTTCTGCGAACACGAGGACGTCACGATCAGCGGGCTCTATACTCGTCACGATGGCACAGTGGTTAGCCCTCACAGTTACAGAGAACTAACCCAGACATGGTTATTGGCAGATTAGATTAAATGTGCCTGTGCTTCAGCTGTTATTTCACATTTATTGATTCATTTCAAAAGGAAAAGACGATCTCGCTCAAGGCTCTGATTAAAATGGACACACTTGAATCTTTGAATCTTAATTCTTTGTCTGCCATGACGGTAATTCCCGTCATTTAGACTTTTTAATATAATTAGGGACGCACTGATCCAATACTGTGTTGAAACCGTTAATTAATAACGAGAGGCAGCGCCAGATCGTGTCAAAAAGACCAGATTGATTAAGACAATAGCAGCATACAGTAGTTCACAGGCATTCAGACAAAACAATAGGTTTGTAAGATTCTTCCGCCATGTAGGCCACAGTCTATCCTGACTCACATCTGAATATGAGAAACCGTATGTCTGGGTCGCATAAACATTAGCATACTATAACAAGGATGAGAAACATTTTCAATCCAATTCTCCACAACTGGAATTGGATATACCAGAAAGAATACGATTTCGGTTATCGGCTACAAATATTCGATACTGAACCGATACCAGTTTTGGCTCTCACCGCTTTAAAGCAGTACTAAGTAACGTGTTTACCTTAATAAATCCTTCCCGTAGTCCCTCTGGGGGTAATACAAGTGTTAATGGTTTGATTGGAGGGTCTTTCATCTCACCCTGGTGTCTCTGGCCAGAAAACCATGCTTGCAACTTAACTGCCACCGGGTCGGAGTCACCAATACACACTAATGGCTCTTTTCCACATGCAGGCTCGTGTCAGCCGAATGGCTCTTTCACCCGCTTTGTCGAGCTTTTCCATAACAAAGGCCAAACCGGTCTGACCAGGTATAGGTTTTGGGACCGACCTCTGGCTGTGGCCAAAGCGCTGACCCGTGTCTGATGTGACGTGAACAGACTCTGGCCTCTGATTGGCCGAGAGAGTGGACAGCCCTCACTATTGACACGCAGGTCATATGGATTTAATATTTCACAACATCATACCGCTGTGCTAAAAGGGGATTTTGCTGATAATAGCTGTTAGCGCAGCTTTAGCTGGTGTTAGCATAACTTTTGCATGTAGCTTACCTTCATAGTTCGTAGTTTAGCAGTTTATTTTCTGTTTTAATACAGCTTGGCTCCTCTGAATGATTCCATAACTCCCACCAGGGCAGCATTTGTCCACATTTGTTCTCATCATGGCTCTAAAAACTTTTAATGACGATCTGTACAGTATGCGGCTCTATGCGGCTCCGCCCACAACAAATGCATGTGTGTGTGTGGTGGAAACAGAAAGGTCTGCGGGGTTGTGTCGATACGTGCACGTAGATCGAGGCGTGCGCGGCCGGTTCGCGCTATGTGGAACGACGGCTTAATGGAACCATGAAGAAGAAGCTAACAGGCTAACGGGCAAAGCTAACTGCGGGCTAGCGCCACTTTAAACAGTATTTACAGCCAAGTTTGAGTGAAATAGAATATTTCCATTGTATAACTGGATGTACAACACCCCTCTGTCCCTTCGCCTTTTCTCTCAGTGTAGTATTTACTCTCCAAGACATCGACAAAAATCGTAACTTGCTACAACACCTGCAGTTGCGCTCATGGCCTCTAGGGGCAAGAGTTATTTAGTACTGCTTTAACAAACAGGCTGTCATTTTGAAGCTCAGAACCTGGAGAATTCAGTCGCTGAGTTAGCTTTGGCCTCAGTATGCTAACGCTAACGGCAGCTAATCAAAGCTGGGACAGAAACTATGAACGAAATACTTAAATCTGTGACTGCAGTCAGTGGCCATGAGTTTTGTGTGCGTTTACATGAGAGTTAATGTAACTTAAAAAGCCTAAATAGGACTTTATTTATATCGCGCCTTTCACAGACAAAGCGCTTTACATGAGACGATTATACATTCACCTCACTTTCACCCCACAGTTTCCTCTGGGGGAGACTGACAGAAACGCTGTCACGACTGCACACATCTGCACACATCTGCGCCAACGGTCCCTCTGACACCATCATTCACACACATCATTCACCCTGGCCTATTGTACATGTTTCAAAGAAAAAAAACTAATGAGAAATGGAAAAAGTTGTTTCCAGATGTTTTTAATGTTGTTAAATGTATTTCAGTTAAATGTATGAAGAGGGAAGTCAATTAGTGTAATAAGATTTGTAAACATGTGAATAAAATCATAATTATGTGAATGATGCAACAGCCAAGTATTTGAATTTATCTTCAAGGTTAGCATATTTTTCACAATGTTCCAGTAGTATCTAAGAAGATACTGTTTGGTATCAGAAGTACGTAAGAGAGCAGCCTGGTATCAGGTTGACCATGTGTAGTAAGACAACGGAGTGAACTGGACGAATGTAAATCAAGGTTGGCCCCGGACTGTCCAGGTCAGACTGGGTATTATTGACATCAGGTGTCCTTGTACAGGCCGGGCCTTCCGATTGGATAAGTATAGTGTGATTCATGTTTTAAGATATGGTGTGATACATGTGTTTGAGAGGTGACGAGCAAATATCTGTAAACTCCACCTCTATGTGTAATACGCTGTGGAAAAACCAAATAAAAGGCTGTACCAAAAAACAACTCTTTGAGAATGGGTGCAGGAGAACCACTCTGCGTGGCTGTGGTGAACTGCGATTCTCCCTTGCAAGCCAACCAAAGTATTGATCTCTGTGTCATTTTCTTCTAGTTGAAGCGTTCTCCAGAATTGGAAAACAAAGGTATTAACCCTAATTTTCTGACAATTAGTTTTTTAAATACTTCAAAACGTTCTGAATCGTTGCTTAAAAGAACAGTTTTGGATGAAAACGACCGTTGTTCATTTGCGTCTATGTGTAACTGATAAACCCAGTAGCTCTGCAGTGTTGTGTTTATTTTGTACGAATATAAACTATAAATAAACGAAAAGACAAATGCTTTGCAAACTGTATGACCTCAAACTGTCCTTTTCTTTGGATTGTACGGCCATAAAGGACTGATATTAATGTCAAAGCTCAGACTCGTGAGGTGTTTGATGTTTCAGACGCTTGAGAGACGAGGGGCAGGTTTATACAGTTCTTTGAGCGCTTAGGTCCCGGGTTCAATTCCCACCTGGACGAGGCCTTTCTGTGGAGTTCATGTTCTCCCCGTGTCTGCGTAGGTTTCCTCTACCACTAAAAACATGTACAACAGGCCAGGATGAATGAGCGTGAGGGACGACAAATGGGAATTGGACCCAGGCTGTGAGCCGGCGTGTTTACATGCATGTGTCCGTGTTCATCAACATGCTGTCCCGGCCAAATACACTTATGAATGAATAAATAAAATAATAATTCTCCATCATCCAGGACAGTAAAGAGGACTGGATGCAGCTGGACCTTGGATTAAATGTAGGACCCAGTCTTTTGAATATTATAGACGTTTCCTCTGGTTCCTTTGTGTGAGAGACAGTTTGACAGATTTGCATTTCAAGCATCAAAACTGGAGGATCTGGGCCTTAAATATGATTTTCTACTTGAATCAATCCTGTAAATAAGATTGTTAAACCTATTGCAGCTCATACTGAGATAAATGACGGCCCTCGTCTTATCTGGAATATGTCATGTTCATATCGTAGAATGTGATGATCCGGAGTGAAATGAATCTGAATAAGCCTCTAACTGAACACACTAGAGAACAAGAAGTGTCAGTGAGATTAGCTGATACACAATGATAACACCACAGTCATTATGTATATAATGTGAAGTACAGATAAAGTACAAACACACAGACACAAACAACTGACTCAGTGAAAAGTGGTCACTCTTTCTGCGCAGAGGACAAAAACTAGGATAAAGAGGAACTGTCCACAGAGGTCTGGACTTCACTTCTCTCTCTGAAGTCACCAGCTGGTTTGACTTCTTTCTAACTGCGGTAATAAACACCTGATCTTTGAGACGACGTCCATCTCCAGTGCTTTGGCTGTTTCCAAATATCTGTCGTGTTAGAGCCGGGTCATGACATATTGTAACTCATCAATATTGGTAGTGATTGGATTCACACATTATGTTTAGGGCTGAAACATCATGGTCGTTTTTGTAATAATTGGACCTTAGTTTATATGAGTAGACAGAAAAGACAATAGCGGCTCCAGTTTGACCCAGTGACCGTGAGCCTCGGTAAAGCCCGGCTCCTGAAGCTCCTGAAGAGACCCTCTCTCAGACCTGACGTTCTGCTCAGTGCGCCTGATGCCGCCTGTCACAGGGTTTCCCCGATGCTTTCTGACGGATCGCCCTGAGGCACAAACCAAAGCGAGACCTGTCACGTCCCGTTAGCTCCACTTCACCAGATTCACACCAGGACCAGGTCTAGGCCCGGTTTACGCCGCGGAAACCACACGAGGTTCAGGAACTGGAGCTAAACAACAGCTGCAGATGTTCCAATGTGCTCCGTGTGAGAAATTCATCTGAAGTTTAGAACAAATCTAACCTTTTAGGCGGCAGAAAGTCACATCTAATGCTTTATAAATCCCCAATAATATACAATTAACGCCACAAGAGGAGAAATGATTTTAAAATAAAGTCGGTGCAGCCAAGAATCCTACGGTGGTAACTATGGTAACGCTCAATACGCTGAATGTCTGTTTATGGGTCATGTCTCTGTAAAGGCTGGACCGATCCACATGAAACAAAAACTGACCCAGAGTCCAGCGTCTTCTCGCTCTGCTCATATGAACTCAGGTCACATGACTGTTTCCTTAAAGCGTCCAAAAGTGGAGACGATATTCAGAACGAAGAATAAGAGGAATGTGGCCGGTTTGTGAATCCAGTCACTTCCAAATAAGGAGCAGGGGAAACATTTGGACATTTTCGGTTTGGACTAAAGATCCAGCTTTTCCGATACCGATACTGGGGGTTTGAGTATCGGCCGATATCTGATGTTAACCGATACCAAGAGACTCTTTAAAGTGGCTGCTGTGAGTGAAAAAGTGAATGTTCCTTTTTCCTCCATTTTGAGTCTGATCTTTTCATGCAAACGAGACGTTACAGACATAGACACAATAATTAATAATAACAACAACAACAACAATAATAATAGACTCCGCCTCCTCACTCCTCCCCGTTTGCCACAATGACCACGTTCGAGACAGACTCCGCCTCCCCTGCTGTGACGGGGCATGTTCCTAAAAAGGGCAGAAGGGCGGGATCTTCACTGTAGACTCCGCCCTTACGTGACGCGTAGTTCAGTTGTAGCCGCACCATTAGCTCTAATGCTAACGGCCTGTCGATCAAAGTCCCTCATTAGTATCGAGATTTCTAAAATGTTTCTTACGAACAACCGCTTGGTCCCTTTAATTGTGCCCAGCGTAATCACAGGAGGAATGTCTAACTGTAGAAAGTTCCAAAAAATTAGAAACCAGGCTTTACAGTTGTTGTTAACGTGTCTAAAGTGCAATGCTTTCCAATGGGGGACTAGCGGCTACATGGAGGTACTACAGCAATGGCGGCCCCTAGTGTCGTCACAAAGCAGAGCAGCTGGCGGCCATTGGTCCTAATGTGTTCTGTTTTCTTTCTTTTTTTTAATGAGTAGATAATCAAAATAAAAGGAAAGTTCAATCTTGCCCAAGGCGACAAACTGTCTGTGGCCGGCCCTGCTCAGCCTGGATTCATCTAATCGAAACTGCAATCCCTACTTTCTCAGTAATCGTCATGGGACTTTATAATTGACAGGTTTTCAGACGCTTCTTTGGCAGGAATCGACAGACGATACTAGATTTGTTCCAGTATCGGCTCCGATGTCGACTTTCCAAAACCGTCTCTTTTGTTGAGTTGTTTCGACGCCGCAGAAAATGTGTCCCATTTAACTGCAGCTGAATCCGTTTTGTTTTTCACTCGAAATTTTAATTCAGGGCCGGTCTGAATCAAATGTAATTCTTTTAAACAAGATTTAATTTTGCCACAGTGTGTTCAGTAAGTTTAGACCTATAGTTTAACCCTAACTTTTCTATTGGAGTCCATCCGTCTCTCTGGTTTAGCTTCAGAGTCCCTTTGATAAAATAAATAATAAGTGTTTCCTAGAAAACAAAGGGCTCTTTCTGCTGCTGTGACGCTGCAGCTCCATTCGAACACATTAACCTTTGATTAAAGATGAAAGGGAGAAATCTGACCCTTTTCGCTGGATTTGGTGAATTTTCGGCGTATCTTCTGTGTTATTTTTCGAGGAGGAGGCGGACGCTGGTGTTTCTGTCGATGGAAACGAGGTTACGGCGCCTGGAGTCACCGCAGCGCAATTAAAGCTCAGCCCCACGACGGGAGCAGACGGAGGAGAGCGACAACGGCATTACGGGTTTAAGGCCACACGCTGCAGGTGAATGCGGAGAAGAATTAAAGAGAGATATCAATTTGAAACTTTCACTGTAGATTAATGACGTAAATATGATCGTGAGAGTCTGTAACGTGTGAGTCTGTTGTTAAAGTTTAGTCACTTTGTTTGCACATTCGTCCTGTGGATATTTCCCCTCTTTCAGTCCTTCCAGGAAGTTGTGATTTTTTTTCTGCTTAAAACAATATATTTTTCCATAAAGATTTAACTTTTCTTTGTATTTTACATCAGTTTTAACCAAAGAGACTCTGGGGAATAAGAAAAGACTTATAATAGACGTTATTTTAAATAGTTGTATCATCTAAAAAACAGAACCATGTGCCCCTCTCGTCTCCTCACTCTGTGGACAGTGGGCGGAGCATCAGGCTCTGACTCCACACAAATCTGATTAAATAGAGCCATGGGTGAGAATCTGTGGCGAACAAACCAAAGGACAAATGTCTGTTTATCTTCACACATGGACATTGAGCTCCGGCTCCGGCTCAACAGGACTGTGACTCGTAAAGTTCTCACAGTAAAAGCACCCGCCCCTCCCACAAACGCCACCGCATCACAGGGGAAAGAAGTGTCTAATGCGCACGCAGCGTTTATCTGTCAGGTAAAGCCAAAATCGCCAAATAAAGATCCATCCATTTTGTTCCACTTGTCCGTTGCCGGGTCGTGGGGGCAGCTGTTGGAGCTGCACCAGCCCCTATAGCTCCTCCTGCAGGTGGTGGGTCCACAGAAGGACGGCCTCATGGTTCTAACCGGGCCTGTTGGTCTCTCATAAGGGGCTTCTGAACCGCTCTGTCTGACCCGTCACCTAGGACCTGTTTGCCCTGGGAGACCCTACCAGGGGCACCAAGCCCCCGACAACAGAGCTCCAGGATCATTCAGGTCAAACCCTCCACCACGTTAAGGTGGGAAATAAAGATCCAGGAGCAGAGAAACGTAGCTCGTTAACAGTCTGAATGACTTTAGCCTGAGGAGGCGCTGGGACTTCCTACGACAAAACAAGTCAAATGGATTTAATTGATCAGAAACTCACTTTAGTTGTGCAAAAGTAAGTTGCGGAGTTTAGGGAAAGTATCGAAGGAAATCGCGGATCATTGGAATAGTTACGGGAAAGTTGCGGCTTTTAGAAAAGTTGCAAAGCTGCACTGATTTCGCGGCGTTAGCTTGATGTTGTGTTAATAGTTGCGATCGCAACATCGTGAAATCCTGGAGGGACAGGTCTTCAGCCACTGCCGTCTCCCTCAAAGGAAATGACCATATTTGGATTACAGCGTCATCTCGGTCATAGATGCTACACGTCTGTGGCAGCTGGTGATGTAAACACAATAACTTTTAACCTCTTACCCCCCGCCTTAACCGAGCACATTTGAAAGCCAAGACCTACGAAACTGATGGAAACTTTTTCATCGCCTTTTTGTCGTTCTTTCGTGTCTTTCTTGTTGATTTTTTGTTGCTTTTCATCCCTCTTTAGCCACGTTTGTGTCACATTTTGGAAATGTTTTCGTCTTTTTTAGTAATTCTTTTGCTTTAAGATTTGGGTAAAGCCAAACTGGACAGAATCTGCTCTGTTCATGTGGGGGTTTCTAAGTCCAGAATCATGATCAGCTGAAGCCTCGCCGTACGAGCAGCGGTGCTCATTAGCCCCGCGAGTCCACAAAGCCTCACAGAAGTGTAAATGAAGCTCGCTGCCTTTGTTTGCGTCGCCGTGGAAACCTTTTTGTCTTTCGGGTTCCTTTGAAAACCGGCTCCATTCGTCCGCAGCTCGACGCGTCTTTGTTCGTGACGCCGTCGCTTCATTAGAGCATCGACTGGGCGCGTGCGGATCACGGACGAAGTGGAGCTGCACCGGATGAAGCCGAGTGATCTTTTAACACTCCATACTGTAATAGTAATGATAATGATAATAATAATAATAATAATAATAATATGTGAACCTGTTGCATATGACTATACAGTTTAAACCAGGGGTGCCCAAACTTTTTGTCTCCGAGGGCCAAAATGAAAACGTGCCTGTGGGTCGCGGGGCCAAACACGGCGATGTGAAGTGTTATACAACTGCAAATAATAATAGTTACTTTATTTTATTTGTTGGTAGCCCATACATTTGCATTCCATCTTTGCAAATAACAT
This sequence comes from Neogobius melanostomus, assembly GCA_007210695.1. Lineage (NCBI taxonomy): Eukaryota > Metazoa > Chordata > Actinopteri > Gobiiformes > Gobiidae > Neogobius > Neogobius melanostomus. The sequence continues at coordinate 103,540 of VHKM01000521.1, forward strand.
GCTATATTAAAACAAATGTTAACTATGGCAAAAGCCAGGTTTTAGTAGAACAGAACAATTGTAGCAATATGTATCTGCAGTGACTTTACCTCATTCATTTGTTAACTCAAAGAAAATGCCACATTAGATCATTTTGAAAGTGTCAGTTCAGCATCAATTCTTTCATAAGTCCATTTTTAACATGAACTATGTTGATGTCAACAACCTTTGCAATAAAAGTTGGAAAACTGTGAAAGTTGACGCTACAACGCTCTGTGATAAGATACCACAACAGTGTTTCCTTAACTTTGCGAAAGGAGAGAAACAGCGCCCCCAATTCGACGCTGGTGGCCAAAAAGTGTACTGCATCCATATTTACCATTGAGAATGAATGGGAGAGAGTTGGTATTAACCAGACAGCGCAAAAGTAGGTCACTCTCTGGCGGGCCAAATTTGGACCGCGGGCCCCACTTTGGGCACCCCTGGTTTAAGGTTCTACTGGTATGGAAAAAAACGAAAGCAGGTCCGGAATAAAGTCTTCTCTCTTTAGATCCAAGTTTTGATGCTGTTGGTTCAGGGACAACATTAACTGACTTGGTTGGTTCAGCTTAAATCAGGTCCCCCCAGTTTTTTAATTATTTATTCTTTCCCTATTTTTTTTTTTCCGCATTTTTGCCCCAACTTTTTCTCGTTTTCCCAATTTGTTTCCATCATTTTTGCTCATTTTTATTCCCAATTTTCCCCCCTTTTGTTTTACACAATTTCTTGACATTGGAGATGAACCCGATATGGTAAATGTGCAGATCTTCTGGTTCTAGACAAATATTTTCGTATCGTTATCGAAAACAAAGTATCGTTAAAGTATTTGTATTGGGAAAAAAATAAAGTAACAGTATAGGCCCTACATATTCCCGTAGTTACAAGAGGTTTTGAGCTGAGAGTCTGAATTTTAAATGAGGTGATGTCGGGAGGTATTGAGGCAGTGTTGTTTCATCTGTATCTGCTGGTCTATTGTGTGATGTTTAGGGTCGGCTGATTATTCTGCATAAACAAGTGTGTCTGTGTGTCCAACTAAATTCAGACAAAACTGAGATCATTGTCTTTGGCCCACAGACACAAAGACAAAGTGTTATCAGTCACCTTGAGTCTCTCGCTCTAAAACCAAAAAATCAGGTTAGAAATCTAGGAGTAATCATGGACTCAGACCTGAACTTAAACAGCCACATCAAAGCAATAACATCATCAGCTTTTTACCATCTGAAGAACATTAAGATCAGAGGAATAGAGTCAAAACCAGACTTAGAGAGACTCATCCATGCATTTGTCTCCAGCAGGTTAGACTACTGTAACGGCTGCTCACTGGCCTGTCTAAACGAGCTGTTAGAGCTGCAGAACATCCAGAACGCTGCTGCTCGAGTCCTGACAAAAACCAGGAAATACCACCACATTAGTCCAGTGCTCCGGTCTCTGCACTGGCTTCCTGTCACTCAGAGAATAGAATTTAAAACAGCTCTGCTTGTTACAAGTCTTTTCATGGTTTAGCACCAAAGTACATCTGACATGTTAGAGGCGTATGAACCATCTCGGGCCCTGAGAACTTCAGGGAGGGGTCTCCTGGTGGTTCAGAGTCAATAATAAACACGGTGAGGCTGCGTTTCAGTTTCATGCAGCTAAAATCTGGAACAGTCTTCATGAGGATGTGAGACAGGCCTCAACTCTGACAATGTTCAAATCCAGGCTGAAAACAGCTCTTTTTACCCGTGCATATGAAAACTGAAAGTATTTTATCTGCACTCTTGCCTTTTGCTGTCATTGATTAACTTTAAGTTGATGTTTTATTGATTGATTTTATCTGTTTTCTTGTAATTTTTTCTGCAACTGTGAAGCACTTTGAATTGCCTCGTGTATGAATTGTGCTCTACAAATAAACTTGCCTTGCCTATAAGAGTCCGAGTCCGGCTCCTCTGTCGAAGGTAAATGAAGCTCTGCTAAAGGAAACCAGGAGCTTTTCTCTGACGGCTGCAGAGCGTCCTCAGACTTTAAGTGTTGGTGTTTCTCAAAGCGTCACTACAGTCATTATTCATTCACTCCAGACTCAGTGATAAACTACTAATGTAGGCACAACAGCCCTGGGGCAGACTGAGAGAAGCGAGGCTGCAGTCACCGGCCCCTCCGACCACCACTCACCCACTCACCCTCATTCATTCTGGCCTATTGTACATGTTTTAATGGGCGGGGAAACAGGAGTACTTTGAGTTTCACACGAGAATCTTGAACCACTTCCACCTTCACCGTTTGGAACAAAAAAAAAAGACACTAATGACCAACACAAGGAGCTGCATCACCACAACAAACTGAACACTGACTGGATTTGTGGTTCTTCTCCCCACACGATTCCATACTTGCCTTAACTCTCCCGATTCGCACGGGAGACTCACGATTTTTAACCCTATCTCCCACTCAGTCATTTCTCCCGCTAATCTCCTGATTTTACAGTGAAGGAAACAAGATTGTGGGGGATATATTTGCATGATCTGGCAACCCCATCCTTAAGAATCACTCCTCTGTCATCGCTGTCAGCGCACACACAGAGACAGGTATCACGCATTCATCGCTCTGTTTGTTTTTGTGCTTCATTAGAGGGAACGAGAGCTCCTCCCCTCAGTGTTACCATGGAGACATTACTCACGCCACATTTGACTAAATTATATATTTTTTAAAGCTTATAGGCCTGTGTGTAGACCTTACAATCATCAGATGATAACATGTAAAGTCTAATTTAGGCATATCATATTTTCTGTTCCTATTTTGCAAAAGTATTTTAATTTAATCGAAGATTGTTTTAAATCTATAGCCTATTTTCCATAGGTTTTTTGTTCTCACTTTTGAGCTCAAGTGTCCTACTTTTCATTCTTAACTGGTCTCCCTACTTATGGTACTCATTTGTTTCTTTGTCCTCAATGGTAAACAGAATAATATGCAATATCAAAGAAACAATATTTCCAGCACAGGTTTCCTTCATCAGGAAAATACAAAGTAAGAAATGACATCAACAATTACAAACACACCTGGCACGATACACCGATGAAAAAACATCTCCCTATTTTTCACAACCCAATGTTGGCAAGTATGTGATTCCAGCCGCTCCCGCTGAAGTGCAAATGTTATTGGCTCTGGAATATCAATCCGACTCTGGTTAGAAACCGGAGGAAACCCCTGCAGACACAGGGAGAACATGCAAACCCCACAGGAGGGAATCCAACCCGGGACCTAAGCTGTGGCCAAGCTGTTAGCCGCAGTAGCTTCGCAGTAGCATTGACAGAGATCTTTTGGTGGATCCAAAAGATCTCTGAATGAGAGCCAAACCGATACCGATGCTGAATATCGGATCATCCCTAATATGACCCCGGGCGATACGATAAACGACTATAGAGAGAATTGAGATGAAAAGGAGGCAGAATTATAGTTTCATGGTTTATGGAAATGGGCTCCACAGCCACATGAGCGTGTGAACAAAGTAAAGTCAACAAAGTGAAAATGGTCAAGTCATTTCACCAGAAGAGCTTGTGCAATAATTATTGTGATTGTCTGGGATAATACCTATGGTCACATGATCAGGAGACACTTATCATGAGACTCTCCCACAGTCACTGCAGCACAGCCTAACCCCTCATTCACTACATAGGCCCGCACTATATAGTCGACTATATAGTCACTGATTCTGTTGGTGATTCGGACAGAAGCCACTACTGTCTCCGAGCTGCGTGACGTCACACACGCTGCGGTGTGCAGAATTTTATTTTTTCTAAATTTATTTATTGTTACAAACGTTTATTTTATGAAACAGGACGGCACTTTTACAGCCGTTTTATTTGACATTTAAATTTAAATTTAAACTATCATCAAAAAAATAAATAAAATAAAATCACTCCAGCGTTAGCTCAAAGGCAGAAAGTAGGACAGAGCCCGGTGTCTGAAGCTCCAGCAGAATGAGTGACTACATCTGCTAAAAGTCGCTAAACTCCGGGAATAATGTGTTTCTGCGATAAAGACCAAACTCATGAGACAGTGGAATATTTATGGATAAATACGAGTCAGATACGTTTTATTTCACATGGATTTTACATGAATGGCTTGGATTATTTGAGAGGAAGCTATCGGTCATTTAACAGCTCAAGCTAAAGGTTAGCAGCTAACGTTAGCATTATTCACCGTAACCGTTTATATTTAAGTCATTTATTCATGATAAATACACAACACACGATTGAAACAGCTGATTTCATTCAGTCGTGTTTAGTTCAAAGACCTGTCGCTGTCGGCCGTTCTTCTCCGACTCTCGCAATGCATTGTGGGCTACAGTATACTGACCCGTGTAGTGACCACCGCTGCTCACTACTTTTCAGAATGCATTGTGGGACATTTTGAGTGCACTACTTTTTTCTCTCTGGACATTCGAGCACCCCTACAACATGGAGTATCCACTATATAGTCACTATATAGGGAATAGTGTGGACATTCTGACACAGCCATGGTTTCCTCCATGTTAACCTCGTTACGTCCTGATTCATTATTTTCTTTTAGGTCTTGTTTTGTCGATTTACTGTAAACACATTCTCTAATTGCACATCTGAATCCCCGGTGTCTGAAAGAGCAGAAGTTGTTTTTGAAATGTAGAAATGTAAAGTTCAGGCGTATTCCTTCGCCGCGTCCGCTCGCTCACAAACGTCTGGCGAGCGGAGATTGCGTGCCTCTCGCTCCCGTCGCCCTTCGTCTCTATCGCCGTGGCATTTCCGTTTCCCGCTGCCTTTGAACGCGGCGCCGTCCAGCTCCCGACCTCCACGGCGCCCCCTGCAGGGACCTCTGAACCCTCACATTTAGTTTGTCATTCGCTGAACTTCAGAAGTCACGGCTCCTTCTCCAGAAGACGAGGAAAACACGGCTGGAAAACGCTCAGGGAGGAGAGCGTTAAAACCAGCTGCTGTTCATTTACAGAAACTGCTACGACAAATATAACAGGAAATAAACAGAAATAAACTTCTCCTGAACGTCTGTCAGAGTAAAACAGACCAAACTCTCTCTTTAGCACAGCGCCATTTCAATCAAACCAAACGGCCTTCACAATGATCCGTCAAAGCTAAAAGTATTCGGTAAATGAGAATGACTCCACACTTTAGTGTCTTGGACTTAACAATATTTTAAAGGGATTTTTTAGAGGGATGTTTTAATATCTAAGTCCTAAACTAACAAGATCCAAAACTAATATGTCACCAAATTAAACCACATTTAAACGTGGCATGGTTAGATATAATAGGCCTTATGTTTTAATGAAAACAAACTGTCAAAAAACTTAACATATTTATGACAGTATCTGCAGCAGAAGCTTCAAATCTCTACATTTCAAAAGTTTCACCTTAAAGTCCTGCTGCTTTACTGGTGAAATACTTTTAATGCAAGTCTGATTTAAACATTAACCCTGTAGGTCCTGACACCTGTGGCGGCGCTGCTGTAATCATGTTTCTGTGTTTGTCTGATGAGTTTTGGTCGGTTCAGATGAGGTTCATGCGTTTAGCTCCTCTGCAGCGGTTAGTCTCATAATGTCTGCTTCCTCCCATCGATCTGCTCTGCCCTGGGCCCAGGAGGCCGGCGAGCGTGACTGCGGAGCCGAGAGAGTCATCAGGACCGCCTCCTCTGCATCTGACCCTCCTCTGCATCTGACCCTCCTCTGCTCCATCTGACGCTCCTCTGCATCTGACGCTCCTCTGCATCTGACGCTCCTCTGCATCTGACCCTCCTCTGCTCCATCTGACCCTCCTCTGCTCCATCTGACGCTCCTCTGCATCTGACGCTCCTCTGCTCCATCTGACGCTCCTCATCTGACGCTCCTCTGCATCTGACCCTCCTCTGCTCCATCTGACCCTCCTCTGCTCCATCTGACCCTCCTCTGCTCCATCTGACCCTCCTCTGCTCCATCTGACCCTCCTCTGCATCTGACCCTCCTCTGCTCCGTCTGACCCTCCTCTGCTCCGTCTGACCCTCCTCTGCTCCGTCTGACCCTCCTCTGCTCCGTCTGACCCTCCTCTGCTCCGTCTGACCCTCCTCTGCGTCTGACCCTCCTCTGCGTCTGACCCTCCTCTGCTCCATCTGACCCTCCTCTGCTGCATCTGACCCTCCTCTGCATCTGACCCTCCTCTGCTCCATCTGACCCTCCTCTGCTCCATCTGACCCTCCTCTGCTCCATCTGACCCTCCTCTGCTCCATCTGACCCTCCTCTGCTCCATCTGACCCTCCTCTGCTCCATCTGACCCTCCTCTGCTCCATCTGACCCTCCTCTGCATCTGACCTCCTCTGCATCTGACCCTCCTCTGCATCTGACCCTCCTCTGCATCTGACCCTCCTCTGCTCCGTCTGACGCTCCTCTGCTCCGTCTGACCCTCCTCTGCTCCGTCTGACCCTCCTCTGCTCCGTCTGACCCTCCTCTGCGTCTGACCCTCCTCTGCGTCTGACCCTCCTCTGCGTCTGACCCTCCTCTGCGTCTGACCCTCCTCTGCGTCTGACCCTCCTCTGCGTCTGACCCTCCTCTGCGTCTGACCCTCCTCTGCGTCTGACCCTCCTCTGCGTCTGACCCTCCTCTGCGTCTGACCCTCCTCTGCGTCTGACCATCCTCTGCATCTGACCATCCTCTGCATCTGACCATCCTCTGCATCTGACCATCCTCTGCTCCGTCTGACCATCCTCTGCTCCGTACAGTTAAACAGTGCCTACTTGGTACTGACCGGAAAGCTCCAGTAGGGGGCAGTATCAAAAAACAAAACTTTTTCCACGTGTTCCCCATTTAAATACACAATCCAAGTCTAGTTACACACAATTAAACATGTGGATTTTCTAAGCGGATAAAAGGGGAACTATATTGTAAGGCAGGGGTGCCCAAACTTTTTGTCTCTGAGGGCCAAACACGTCTATGTCGAGCGTGAAACACATATAACTGCAAATGATAATAGTTACTTTATTTTTCGGTAGCCCATACATTTTCATTTGATTATATCTATGCAAATAACATTCTATATTAAAACAAAGCCTAGTTTCAGTAGAACAAAATCAACAATTGTAGCAATATGTAAAATGTAAAAAACAACAACACCTGTATCTACATTAGTTTAGTTTAGTTTATTTATTTGTTTGAGCAGTTAACCTGCTCAAAGGGAGTGGGCTGAAACCAAAGGCTTATAAGCGCCCACCCCTACATTACATGCAGTGACTTTACCTCATTCATTTGTTAACTCAAATAAAATGTCGTAATAGATCATTTTGAAAGTGTCAGTTCAGCATAAATTATTTTATAAGTCCATTTTTAACATGACCTATGTTGATGTCAACAAGCTTTCCAATAAAAGTTGTAAAACTGGGAAAGTTGATGCTACAACGCTCTGTGATAAGGAGTGAAACAGCGCCCCCAATTTGACGCTGGTGGCCAGAAAATGTACTGCATCCATATTTACCATTGAGAATGAATGGGAGAGAGTTGGTATTAACCAAATGCGCAAAAGTAGGTCACTCTCTGGCGGGCCAACAGAATTGTTTCGGCGTACCAAATTTGGCCTGCGGCCCCACTTTGGGCACCCCTGTTGTAAAGCGTAATAACACCTTAGGAGCACTTCGACGTCCGCGCAGTGAAGTCAAAGTGCTTAAAGTAACACGGTATCGAAAAGAGTCCAGTTAAGGCACCGGTCTCGAAGCAGGTGTCGTTACAGTACCTCAGAGTATAAAGTACCTCAGAGTATAAAGTACCTCAGAGTATAAAGTACCTCAGAGTATAAAGTACCTCAGAGTATAAAGTACCTCAGAGTAAAGCTTCTGGTATTGGAGCAGATACTGGAAACACATCAGGTTTCGGGGTTTGGAGGAAGCTCACGCCGGCTCCATATTTTTAGTCTGGTGTGACGCGGGTTCGATTCCTCCTGTAGCGTCGTTCGCTGCTGTTGCGTCACGGAGCAAAAGGTCCACAGACTCAGAGCAGGTCGGGACGGGAGCGAGCGGCGCCCGGGGGAGAGCTGTCAGTAACTATCACACACAGGTCTGCGGATACAGGAGGGGGAGGAGGGGGAGGAGAGGGAGAAGAGAGGAGGAGGAGAAGAGAGGAGGAGGAGGAGGAGGAGAAAGAGTGTCCAGGAGGGGTGAATAGGCAGCTCTGTTTGCTGCAGGTGTCTGTGACTGCGTTCACGTTCTAGAACGTGATGATGTCCTAATTTGAGGTCGACCGATATATATGAGCTGGCCGATATTTGGGGATTTTAATATCGGCTATCGGCCAATCTAGCGCCGATGAAACCGATATCTCGGTGATAAAGACTTCCCATTGTGAGTCCTCCCACAATGTTCAAGGCCTCAGAAACATAGCGATGAAAATTGGTTTGTTTCACTAAACTGGAGCCAAAATGGACCAAAAACAAAACATCTATAAAAAGTAAAATGACAAATGTTGTGCCTCATCAGTATTTGAAGTCCTTTCTACTGACCAACATTGAGCTTATGTTTTTAAATAATAGCACGTTCACACGCGCCGACAGAGAAGACGGTTTTCCTCTCATGTGGATTCTTCCAATAACTATGATTAAACTGCAATAGTTTAAACAGAATCAAAACTTGGTAACAAATGTGACTGTGAAGCACTTTCATTTCCTTCATTGCCACAAACTCAAACAAAGGTAAGAGAAATCTGCACATATTTAATGTATTTTGAGCCTTAGAGCAAACATTGTGTCCAAACTGTGTCCTTCGGGTACTCCGGTTTCCCCTACCACCAAAAACATGTATAATAGGCCAGGATGAATGATGTGTGTGTGTGTGTGTGTGAATGCATGGAGGTGGTCAGAGGGACCGTTGGCGCAGATGTGTGCAGTCGCGACAGCGCTTCTGTCAGTCTCCCCCAGGGGAAACTGAAGCTACTAAGGTAGTTTACCACCACCAAGTATGGAGTGAATGTAAAATGCTCTCATGTAAAGCGCTTTGTGACCATGTCTGTGAAAGGCGCTATATAAATAAAGATCTTCTTCTTCTTCAAACTTTAAACTACATTTCTTTAATCTTAACCTGAGCAACAGCGTTATTTAGAATTATTCAAGGCCCTTAATTTCAACACAGTTTGTTCAACACTTTACTCGCGGCGCGGCACGAAAACCCATTTTGACATTTCAGAATCAGGAAATCAATCAGCGGAAAAAGGAATCGACGGGAAAAGGATTGATCCCGAAGGTAAACGTTTAGAGCGGTGATTAGCATGCTAGCTCAGACGCCGCTCGATACGACACAAACACGGGCTCATGTCACACAATGGAATAAACATGTACATTTACATTATCGCTCAAAAGATCATTGATAATATCATCCTGAACAGACGACGTGCAGAGGCTTTTGGACGTCTTTACCGGGTTTTTGTGGAGGTTCTGTGGATTTTTTTTTTTACTGCAGAGTCCAAAATGGTTCTGCTAAAGACATTTGAGACCTAAAAACTTCTGAGACTCCGAAGAGGCCCCGAGAGCCCCCCCTACAGCACAGAGGAGGCGTCACAAGAGGAGCTACAGTGGTCCCTCGATTATCGCGGGGGTTACGTTCTAAAAATAACCCACAATAAATGAAATCTGCGAAGTATAGTCAGCTTTATTTTTTACAATTATGTTTTAAGGCTGTAAAACCCCTCACCACACACTTTATACACAAGGTCACACAGGTTCTCTTTATGCCTGGTGTCCATAGACATATTAATACAAGTATGGAGTGAATGAATAATGACGACAGTGCAGCGCTTTGAGAAACTTGGTAATACAGGCTTGTAAAGCGCAATACAAGTGTAAGGCATTAATAGACCGTCAATACTCACTCCTCCCCATTTACCATAATGACCACGTTCGAGGGGAAATCATGGCGGATTTACAGACTCCTCCTCCCCAGCTCTGACGAAGCATGTTCCTAATAAGGGCATGAGGGCGGGATCTTCACTGTAGACTCGGCCCTTGTGTGACGTGTAGCTTTCTTTCTTTCTATTGGTTTATTTGGTTGGGACAGTACAAGTTAATGAACAAGCCACACCAGATTGTAGCCTTGGGCTAATTTCCATCCGTCGTCCCCCATGCGCACTCTCAAACACACTCTCATTCATCCTGGCCTATTGTACATGTTTTTAGTGGTAGGGGAAACCGGAGTACCCGGAGGAAACCTACGCAGACACGGGGAGAACATGCAAACTCCACACAGAAAGGCCCCGTCCAGGTGGGAATCGAACCCGGGACCTTCTAGCTGTGAAGCACGAGCGCTAACCGCTGTGCTACCGTGCCGCCCAGCTCCAATGCTAACAGTCCGAGACCCTCATTAAGTAGGAGCATAACCCAGCGTAATCACAGGAGGAATATCGAGCTGAAGACAGTTCCAAAACATTAGGCACCGGGCATTAAAGTTGTTTGTAACGTGTCTAAAGTGCAATGCTTTTCAATGGGAGACTAGCGGCTATATGGAGGTACTACAGCAATGGCGGCCTCCAGTGTCGTCGTCGTAAAGCAGAGCAGCCAGCGGCCATTGCTGGTGTCACTGTCACATTACAGACGTGAGGATGGAAACATCGCCTCCGCTGTGCGATTGTTCAAACTAAGAGACAATCGTAGAAAAGACCAAAGTTTAATCGTAGCAGTTTCAGGTTCAGAAGGCGAGTGTTTAGCTCAGGCGCCACATGGTGGGTCGGACCCGCTCATGACCGGCCTGAGCTGCTGTGACTCTGCAGCGCTGACACTGACAGAGATCCTCTCTGCAGCGAGAGGAGGCTCACTCTGAGACGAGCCAATCACGACGCAGAACACAATGAGCGTATGGCGTTCATACACTGTCAAAAAGCTGCAAAATTGTACTAAAAATAAATCTGTGAAACAGCGAGGCCGTGAAAGGTGAACTGTAGGGCTGGGCGATTTTGAAAAAAATATATATATACATTTTTCCCATATTGATCGATCTCGATTTTCGATTCCATTTTTGTTGTTTTAAAGAAAAAAATAAAATAAATGTGGTCTTTCCTGGACTAGCAAGTAAACAGATGCTGTGGCCAAACTGAAAACTCCAGCTAACTCCGCAGCAAAAACAAACTCCACACTCCTCACAGTACAACATCCCCTCACAACAACAACACACACACACATCTGCAAAGGAGACTGTTAAAGAGGGGGCATTATGCTTTTTTCAATCACATAGCACCAGTCTATAGCATACTACAATGATGACGTAACCTTCTGTTGGTCTGTATATGCAGTAAATTAAAATAACTGCCTTGAATAAAATTGCTCTCTCAAAATGGCTGTACTGAACGTCTTGAAATAGGCCTCTGTCTCTTTAAGAAGCTTTCCGACACGCCCCCTTCAGCACACTGCTGTGGCATCTAAACAACACTACTGTGCGGGGAGGGGGCTCTGCTGAGCTGAGGAGCAGTGGTTGGTGGCTTGGCTGGTGACGAAAGGTCCAGAGGCGTCTCCAGGAGGTGGGGGCGTTCCTAGGAGGACTGAGGCATAGCTACACCTAAAATGGCTGCCGTCTAAGTTTTTACCGATTACTCAAAAATATGTGAATGAGCCAAGGCAACACTCCAGGCATGTGTTTAATGAGGGAATGACATAATAACATGATATAAAGCTTGAAAAAGTCCATTTTACATAATACCCCCCTTTAAGAAATTCTGTATTTCTTAAGAAAGTATTACATTAAGGTGTATTGTTCATTGAAGCTTGGTCTTGGTGCTCTTGCAAAGCTGACGTTGGTGATTGGTCTGTTAAGATAAGGAAACATTCTGAGCACTGAAGCTTGACTTAATTTTTAAAGCTTGAAAAACCAGATGCCCTCCAGAGTAAATCCCTGTGTGTCCTGTGGGTTCAGGAAAGGGGTTAAAGCCCCCACCCTGACTGAAGGGGGGCTGGGTTTGGGTTTTATGATGTAGCGGAGAGTTTTGTATTGTGGAGGACAAGAAGGGGCGTGCCTATTTTTCCATAAAGCTTTGTGAAATCTTTGTATTGCTGAGAGTGAGCTGGAAGGCTGGCGAGTCCACTCACCTCCCGGATTCAATATAAGAATAAATTCAATGTCTGACCTGTGTGTTTAATCTGTTTATTTCTGAGGCAGAATTAACAGAGCGTTTCCAGGTCTGTTGTGCAAAATTCCCTAACAGAATTTGGAAACAATTGGAAACAAGTGGAATGTTTGAAGAATGTCAGACGCAGACGACGAGCGCAACAACAACTTATATACATAAAGAAATACTCGTAAACTGTGCATATTAGTAAAAAAGACGATCAAACTTACAATTCACTGTTAGAGTCCAGCTAATCCACGGCTGCAGCCTCAAAAATAATCCACATGGTCCAAATAGTGATGATAGTTTTCCTCTTCCTCCCAGTGCGTCCTGATCCTCTGAGGCTCCTCGTGTGTTTCTGTTTTGTCCTTTAGACGAGTTAGCACATCTTTGTAGCTGATTTTACTCTTAAATTCACCAGGTCGTCTCCTTGTTGCCGCATGTGCTTCCTGTTTGGGCCGAGCGATCCCCGGGATTGACCTGACAGGCGCTGCAGCATCAGTCTGACCAGTGCAGGACACCACGCTCTGAAACGGGGACAAACCCAGGAGGCGCTGCATCGTTTCAGAGGAGACTCACTCACTTAGATTAATCCCGGTTCATTTAATGAATAAGTATTAATCGTTTTAAGTCAAAGCTCCTCCGTTTGCCGTTGAGCTCAAAGCGGTCGTGGCATTTGGTTTATCGCCGGCCCGCAGCCGTGTCCCCCCCGCAGGCCTCTGTAGTCACATTAAAGGGACCCCAGCGGAGTGTCCCCTCAGGGCCCCTGTAGCCGCATCAAAGAAGGCGGAGCCGGGGAAAGGTCAAAACTCTCGACTGGAACAATGAGGAGGAAAACAGGACGGGGCCGTTTCTGTTACTGTGACACGTCTTTAATTTAGTGCCGTTTTAAAACTAGAATCAAGGCGGAATATCAGAGTGAAAGCTTAACTAGAGATTACAGACATACAGTAAATGAGAAAAAATGTATTATTATTATTATATACGTTTTCGGTCATTTTACGTTTTCATACAAAATGAAAAACATTTTAAGCACAAAAATGGCCAAAATGTACAATATTTTCAGAAAAGAACTCTACATAATAGATTAAGCCGGGTTTAAACTGGTGATGGCTTTATGTTTGTTAGATAAGAGATAAGATAAGCCTTTATTGATCTCACAATGGAGAAATTCACTTGTTACATTCAGCTCTCAGAGACACTCAGGCTGTGCAGGATGGACAGGAAATGTGTTCACAGTTAGATAGTAAAAAAGAGGTATCCTGATCTACAATGACTATCAAAAACTTCAAAAAGTGTAAAAAGTAATAATAATAATAATGCCTTACACTTGTATTGCGCTTTACAAGCCTGTATTACCAAGTTTCTCAAAGCGCTACACTGTCGTCATTATTCATTCACTCCATACTTGGTGGTGGTAAGGTACTGTTGTAGCCACAGCTGCCCTGTGGTAGACTGACGGAAGCGAGGCAACCAGTCTGCGCCATCGGCCCCTCCGACCACCACCAACCACTCACTCACTCACTACATTCGCTAGGCTTCCTGGTGTTACCAAATGGTCTCCCATCCAAGTACTAACCAGGCCCTTCCCTGCTTAACTTCCAAGATCTGACGGGATTGGGCAAATAAAGTAAAATAAAATAACCTAAACAGACTATAGTGAGGGGGGCAAAAAGTATATAAGTACTAATAAGAGGGAATGTGGATGTAGTTTTTTGTTATTCGTGACAAAATCTGTAAAAATTAGATTCAGATTCATAAAACTTTATTGATCCCTCAAGGGCAATTAATTTGCTGCAACCTCCAACAGATATTGCACAAACAAACACATCACAACATTCACTGTGTGTCACTTCCAACAGCACAGACAATAGCAGATAATTTAAAAAAAGGACACATTTCAAAAAGGTCAATGTCACCTAGTAAACACACTCCCTTCAGAATTCACCAGTTCAGTGACAGAGGGGACAAAAGAGTTAACAAAACGATTTGTTTTCCGAAAGGGTACATAAAAACTACGTCCAGAAGGCATGAGCAAAAAACTCAGAGGACAGAGCCTGGAGAGGCCGACCCAAGATACATTTAGCTTCTTTAGCGCCTGCTCCTCCCATAGAGACTGTAGGTCTCTTTGTTTAACTCCAATAATTTTAGAGCAAACGGAACAACACTTTTGTAGGTCTTAGCTTTCAAATGAGGCGTTACACTGTTGCTCTCCAGACGAGAAGCTTTTGGATTTGGGTAAAGCCAAACTCGATTAAGGCGGGTGGTTCGGGTCATTCATTGTGTCTTCTTGTTTACAAATTGGTTTTAAAGGTTCTTTTATGGCGTCAAATGAGGGTCTGCTTTAACGTAAACGTAAAAGAAGTTTTGGAAACGTAGGTTGTCAGTATTGTAATCGTAAAGAGCAAACTGTAAATGTAACTCTAAACTCCATAAACGAAAAAAGTATCATAAATAGAAAAAGAAAAAAAATGTAAACTTAAAACTTTCATTCACGCTTCTTCTTTTCATGCTTCAATTCACAAGAGACAGTTATGATACATTTATTTCTGAGCCTTTTTTTAATGGGGGCGGCCTCAACGCTCATTGGCACACTACAGACTCTCTCAGACAAAAAGGCAATAATCCCAAGAGTTTTGTTCATTCATGTGAAATCCATGTTTAATAAAACTAGGGATGGGAATCGAGAACCGGTTCTACAAGTAGACCCGGTTCTGTTTGAGCAAAGCATCGGAACCGTACGTCTACTTCATTATCGATCCCCCTTATCGATGCTCCCGCTCTGAAAACACTCTTTTTGCGCCGCGGAGCTAGACGTGTGCGTAATGACATAGTTCTCCAAGTCTGTTGACGCTGCTTCGAAGTAAGCAGGGAAACATCGGCCCAATCTCAATTCTACCCTTTAGCCTCCGCTTAGCCCTTCCCCTCCGTATTGCGCGTTCACGAGACGAAAGAGTGTCGTCAATTAAAACAGTCCATTGTTATAAACGTGTCAGTTCTACGTTTTTGCTTTGCTGCTGCGAACGCTCCGTTTATTTGCGCTCTGTACCTATTGCTGTTTCTTTCCAAACTTTTGATATGTCGCTATTGACATGACACACGGGGTTCAGTGCCTCGCTGCTACGCCGGTGTCTCTCCCCATGCCGCTGTGCTCTGATCCCGGGTCCGAGACTGTCTGTCCCTGGTCTGAGCGCACCTCTGCAGCCCCCGCTCATGCCCGGGGCTCAGAGCGGAGGCTGCGGGTGCCTGTCCCCGCCCTGAGAGCGGGTCTACTCGTCCCCGAGTGCGCTATATGAGCGGATCGACTGATCTCTCTGGCTAACGGGCTGCAGCAGAAGTAGTTCACACGGACGGGGGAAGGAGAAAGTAGCGCCGGATGAAGCAGAAATAGATGAAAATCTGTAGGGTTTGGGCTGAGACCGAGTCCTGTTGTTTAGGTTTTACAAAACAGCATCAGCCTGTTACAAGTTACAGACACTTGTTGAAAAGTACAAATGTTACCATTATATTTGAGGATGCCAGGCAGGCTGAGTGCCAGCAGGAGCCACAGTATATTTGGAAACTTGCTTAATTTAATGAATATTTTTTCTTGGGAAAACAATGCGTCGAGTTTATCGAAAGCAAATTCATTCCTTGCTTTTCCCCAACACACAGACAAGCCAGGCATCGATAAGAGAATCGATAAAGAATCGAAAGGTAAAATTATTGATGGCATTGATATCAATAAAATCTTATCAATTCCCATCCCTAAATAAAACGTATTTGAGTCATATTTATCCATAAATGTTCCACTGTCCTTTGAGTTTAGTCGCTCTTTATCGCAGAAATACATTATTCCAGAATTTTAGTGAACTTATAGTAGAAGCAGTCACTCATTCTGATGGGGTTCAGGGTTCCGACACACTATATACTATACAGTCTACTATATAGTGCCTATATAGGGCCTTTGTAGTGAATGAGGGGTTAGGGACTAGGGTGGACATTCAGACACAGCCTCTGTAGTGTGTGTTTGATTTCAGCTTATAGTGATGATGTCACATCCTGTCACTCCAGCCAATGAGCGTTGAGCCCGCCCCCATTAAAAAAGAAAAAATGTATCGTAACCGTCGCTTGTGAAATGAAGAATGAAAAGAAGAAGCGTAAATGTTTACAATTTTTATTTCTATTTGATACTTTTTTCATTTAGAGTTACATTTACAGTTTTCTCTTTACGATTACAATACTGACAACATACGTTTACAAAACCTCTTTTATGTTTACGTTAAAGCAGACCCTAATTTGACGCCATATTCTTTTAGAAAGACACTAGTTATAACAAAAAGAGGGGGTAAGAGGTTAAAACATGTCTTTGTGGAAGTGTCGCATTTGGGACAGGCTGGTCAGAGTCCAGGGCCGTTTTTCAATCCACCCCTGATTACAACTTATTTAAAATATCTTAGATCAGTAAAACTGGTATCGGTTCAGTATCGGATATATACCAGTATTAAATCTGTGCATCCCTAATCATAAACCCATTTGGCTTTTGACTTTTCATTATTTGAATTTTAATGAATCCGGCTGATAAAAACCATGTCAGTATTTGTGAATGAGTGAGCGTGGGAAAGACCAGGGAGCCACAGCCATGTGTGAGTCACTTCCTGGATACATCTGATTCACTACTTTTAATTCAGTTTAAGTCACACAACAACATGACTTTGACTAAAATGATGACGAAATATTTCATTAGACAGAATCCACACTGGTTTATGCCACCACTAAAAACATATGCAATAGGGTCTGCGCTGAAAACCGGCTCTGACTCTGACTCTGTTGTTAAACCAGTGAAGTCCCAGAGATTCAGACGGAAAAAGGACTGAGGCCGGTCTTTGTGCAGCGATGAAATGATCTGATGAGAGTCGGCAAACACACGGCACAAAGGCAACACCTGCTGCAGGTTCAGACACGCACAGGTCCACAGCGCCCCCTGCAGGACAGCACCAGGACTGCAGCTGGGCCAGGAAAAAGGGTCAAGGCCAGTTTGAAACCACTGGCTTTTTCGTTGTTTTTTTGAGATTTTTTTCCCATTGCTCTTTTGGTGCGTTTCAGTCACTTTTTCAGCAAATTTTGTCACCCTTTTTTTGCATTTTCATCCCTGTCACTATTTTGACATTTTTTTCAAGAAGCTTTTAGATTTGGGTAAAGCCAAACTGAAGAAATCAAAAATCAAGTTTATTAGCGCTTAAATTCTTAACACTATTATAAAACTTAGTGTTCCTGTAAGCAGCAGTTTTCTTGACGTCGGACGAAGAGAAAAGTTCTGCATTTCCAGGGCACATTAGGCTGTGTATTGTAAACTCGCCTAAACACACTGATCTAAACTTTTTTTTAGCATTTTGACCCGAGTCCTTCCCTCTCTTTAGCCCCAGTCCTTCCCCCCCTCTTTAGCCCAGTCTTCCCCCCCTCTTTAGCCCAGTCCTTCCCCCCCCTCTTTAGCCCAGTCCTTCCCCCCCTCTTTAGCCCAGTCCTTCCCCCCCTCTTTAGCCCAGTCCTTCCCCCCTCTTTAGCCCCAGTCTTTCCCCCCCTCTTTAGCCCCAGTCTTTCCCCCCCTCTTTAGCCCCAGTCTTTCCCTCCTCTTTAGCCCCAGTCTTTCCCTCCTCTTTAGCCCCAGTCTTCCCCTCCCCAGTCTTCCCCTCTTTAGCCCCAGTCTTTCCCCCCTCTTTAGCCCCAGTCTTTCCCCCCTCTTTAGCCCCAGTCTTTCCCCCCTCTTTAGCCCCAGTCTTTCCTCCTCTTTAGCCCAGTCTTTCCTCCTCTTTAGCCCCAGTCTTTCCCCCTCTTTAGCCCCAGTCTTTCCCCCCTCTTTAGCCCAGTCTTTCCCCCTCTTTAGCCCAGTCTTTCCCCCCTCTTTAGCCCCAGTCTTTCCCCCCTCTTTAGCCCCAGTCTTTCCCCCCTCTTAGCCCCAGTCTTTCCCCCTCTTTAGCCCCAGTCTTTCCCCCCTCTTTAGCCCAGTCTTTCCCCCCTCTTTAGCCCAGTCTTTCCCCCTCTTTAGCCCAGTCTTTCCCCCCTCTTTAGCCCAGTCTTTCCCCCCTCTTTAGCCCAGTCTTTCCCCCCTCTTTAGCCCAGTCTTTCCCCCCTCTTTAGCCCCAGTCTTTCCCCCCTCTTTAGCCCCAGTCTTTCCCCCCTCTTTAGCCCCAGTCTTTCCCCCTCTTTAGCCCCAGTCTTTCCCCCCTCTTTAGCCCAGTCTTTCCCCCTCTTTAGCCCCAGTCTTTCCCCCTCTTTAGCCCCAGTCTTTCCCCCTCTTTAGCCCAGTCTTTCCCCCCTCTTTAGCCCCAGTCTTTCCCCCTCTTTAGCCCCAGTCTTTCCCCCTCTTTAGCCCCAGTCTTTCCCCCCTCTTTAGCCCAGTTTTCCCCCCCTCTTTAGCCCCAGTCTTTCCTCCTCTCAGCCGCGCTCCTGTTCGCTCCTGTTTCTGCGTAAACGTCATAATCCCGTGTTTGTGTTTCCGATAATTGCCCGTGACATTTGCCTGTGTGTGGCCGTCTGCTCGGGCCGCTGCTCCAAACGGCCTGGATCGCTGTAATTAGCGGCGCAGCGTAGCCGGGGGGCGCCGTGGAGCGTGCGCCAAATGTCAGGCGCGACGGAGGGGGGCGCGGGGGGCGCGGGAAACGGCCGATTGATGGCACAATAACGGAGCGGCGCGCGGCTAATCGCCCGCTGATCGAGTTAGCGCCGCCGCGACTGGACAAACAGGCCTATGACATTCACACTCCCAAAACCAGAGCCCAAATGAGATGATGATTTAGATTATTACAGAGACGTGACGGAGACGAGGAAGACTTCTATGCTTAACAATGGATGAGATTTTATTTATTTTCAGAAATCTAAATAACGGTTAAAGCCAGGTTTCAATGTGTGATTTTATTTTGTGACATATTAGTTCAGACGGATTTTGGATCTTGTTTTAATCCAGTTTTTAATGAACTACGTACTTAATGAAGAAAAAATGTCCCTATTTTGTGGGTTCAACGTAAGTTTAAAGTAGGGCTTGGAGAATTAATCCAAATTTAATGTGTTTTTTTTTAATCAGTCTCATTAAATCGTCAGGTTTACAGCAGTTTGGAAGAGACCATGGAAGATTTTTGTGCATCCAAACTTTCCCTCAGAGCCGCCATGTTGGTTTGTCTAACGTCGCCATGACAACGGGGCTGTACTTCCGGTTCACGTCTGTAACGTCGTAGTTTTTCATTCATGCATACTTTTTAACAAACAAACAGCATTTGTGTCGGAGTAATGCTTTGATGCATAATATTATCACTATAGCTTAAATTAACTGGTACATTTAAGGGGACATGGCAGATTCGCACAGGAACAGAAACTCCGAGGACGTCAGTCATATTTACGTTTTACCTGAGGTCCCGGGGTCATTCCTATCCCGAGCAGTGTTAATTTTCGTCGACTAAAATATTTAGTCTTAATTTTAGACAAAGTGATATTTTTGACTAAAATTGGATTAAAACTAAATTAAAAGTTTTTCATGAGACTAAAACTGTGACTAAAATGTCCAGATATTTTAGTCGACTAAAATAAGACTAAATAAAAATGAAAAGGAGAGACTAAAATCATCCAAACTTCTATTGACCGTCTGAAAGAGCCTCAGATCATGTAAATCCTCTGAGCTTTGTTCATGTGGAGCAGCTCCATGAAGCAGAGGAGCTGATTAAATATGATTATAATGAATATTATACATGCAAAGTCGACTGAATTTGTCTTAAATTTAGTCGACTGAATTTACTTGCAATTTTAGTCGACTAAATTTCGACTAAAATGTAATTACATTTTCGTCAAAAGACTAAAACGAAATTAAAATATGTTGTCAATATTAACACTGATCCCGAGCGAAAAGGGCTCATGTTCATAAATCTGCAGAGCCGCTGTAAGCCATTATGGTGACCAACCCAAAAATAAATTATAATAATCAGGGAGGAGTGTAGCTCATTAAAACTAAACTCATGCTCAAATTTACACCGTTAATATTTGTAGAATTAAATCACTAACTTTAGATGTAACAGTTTAATAGGTGGTGCCCCCTCCCCCCCGACCCTGTGTTTCTCTGCTCCGTCCCTGCTCTTCATCTCTTTCCTTTCTCTCAGAACACGACACTAATGTTTATTCAGGATCTGAATGATGTTTGCCCGAGCGTGACGTGCGTGAAGTTTCCTCACGGGGCAGAGATTTGTACGTGTGTCGTATCATCGCTCGCATTGACCACGTGCCTCTTCTTTCATCGTTCCCGTTGAATGCGGGACGGTTTGTGTCAGCTGCGTTTATAAAACAGCGGTGCCAACACTGTACAAAGCCGTTCAGTCACACCGGTGCCTCTCAGACGTACATGTATGAAGTTTTATTATGAAAAAATAAAATTAAATCGACAATCGAGATCGATCAATATGAGAAGAGTAAATCAATTATTTTTGTGAAGGTAGACACGCACATCCCAAAAAACCTAAAAAGCGTGCCGGACCGAGAGAGAATAATAAGAAATAAAAAATGGGCGCCAAGTACGAACCAGGACAAAACTGAAGTTTTAGTCATCGGTCCTGAGGCCCAGAGAGAGAAACTTTTACCCAAACTACAGTCATTGTCTTTTAATCCTTCCTCACAGGTGAAGAACCTGGGTGTGATTTTTGACTCTGAGCTGACTTTTATTCCACACATTAAGAATATCACAAAGATAGGTTTTACCATCTAAAGAACATAGCCAGAGTCCGCCCCATTCTCTCTCGGGCCAACACGGAGACACTGATGCATGCTTTTATCACCAGTCGTATCGACTACTGTAATGCCCTGCTCTCTGGTCTTCCCAAAAAAGAGTATCTCAGGTTTACAACTTTTACAAAATTCAGCAGCTCGTGTCCTGACAAAGACCAGGAGGCGGGACCACATTACACTGGTTTTAGAGTCGCTGCATTGGCTCCCCGTGTGTTTCAGGATCGATTTTAAAAGTTCTTTTAATGGTTTTTAAATGTCTTAATGGTCTTGGTCCTTCTTATCTTTCAGAACTGCTTTTAAAGTCATCAGAAAGACTCACGGCGAGGCGTCTTTCCAATATTACGGCCTGAGGAGGAGCTCAGGACCACAGAGAACGTTCATGTCTTTAAGAGCAGGCTCAAGACCCACCTTTTTAGATGTTATGTTATTATGTTATGTTATATTATATTATATGTTGTTATGTTATGTATGAATATGATGCAGGGCGTATTGTTTTAAATGTTGTAATCTGTAAAGCACTTTGTGATACCTTGAAAAGCGCTTTATAAATAAAGATTGATTGATGTAAACTGTGCAGACCTTTCTTCTTGTTTTTTTAAATCTATATTTTTACCATATCGTCCAGCCCTGGTTCAAAGCTCGATAAATAAGGCAGGAACTTGATATGAACAAAAAAATAAAAATGTTAAATGAGTCTTTCAGAGCGACTGAAGTGTTGTAACAATGTGATGAAAAAATGATCCTCGAGTTCACAATTTTGAAAATAAAACTAAACAGAAACATTGAAACAGCGCAAAAAGTAAAACGTCTTAATGTGAAGATTATGGAACTTATTAGTTTCCAGGTGAAAGTTTGCTCAGAGCGTCTCCTGTAAAGTGTCAGTGATGAGACAAACCAATCAGAGCGTCAGTTCCACTTACGGCGGCGGCGGATCATCTGTGCGGCGTTTATAAGGTCAGTTTCATACCACGACATCGACGCTTCAATCCTTTCAGAGTTTAACTTTGGCGGCACATGACAGCGCTTCAATACGACCGTTTCCAGACCTTCACAGGCACAACTGTGCAGGGACGGACCCGGCGACCCCGTGGTCAGTGGGCAGTTACCTGTTTGATGGAGGAGCGCGTCTTCTCCTTCCACTGGTGACTGCTGAGCTCCACGGTGCAGTGGACGTACGTCTCTCTGTCGTACGAGCCCAGGATGAAGAGCCTGGAAACAACGGAATAAAACGGCATTAATGATCTCACCACACGTTAGAACTGAGGCGCTTTAGTGAAGAGAAGTCACAGGTTTTAGTCCCATCTTTGACTTGAGTTTCATTTTTTAAGAATATGACAGTGGTGATATAGCTGAGATTTCTTGTCATGAACCTTAAGAGAACTTTTGTACAAAGATTCCAGGGGCCTTAATGCTGTTTTACAGGCCTGCGACCAACTCGTCATGCAATAACGAAGTGCGGAACTATCATCGCATTTAGATATAAATTAGAAGCATCTATAGTCAGAGTTTTCCTAATATATCTAAAATTTGCTATGTTAAATTTCAACGTATTGGTTAGTTTTTTAATATGTTTTTTGAAATTTAAATTACGGTCAAGAATTACTCCTAAATATTTAATATGGTCTACATTTAAAATTTCCTGACCTTCAATTATGATTTTTTGTCCAGTTTCACATAGTGAGAACTTACGGCGGTTTGTGAAAAACATAGAAACCGTTTTGTCAACATTCAAAGTTAAATGAGGTTTATTTTGTGACTTTATTATCATCATCATTATTATTATTATTAAAGCAGACGCATAGACTTTACTAGGGTGGCACAGCGGTTAGGGCTCGTGCTTCACAGTTAGAAGGTCCCGGGTTCGATTCCCATCTGGACGGGACCTTTCTGTGTGGAGTTTGTTCTGCCCGTGTCTGCGTGGGTTAAAAACATGTACAATAGTCCAGGATGAATGAGTGTGTTTGAGAGTGCACATGGGGGACGAGGCTACACTCCGGTGTGGCTTCATTAACATGCACTGTCCCGACCAAATAAACCAATAAACCTAAAGCTAAAGCTAAAGTGCTGAAAATATACAAATAATCAAAGCATCAAACATTAGGCTGGACATTGGTGAAGAATACACTACATTTTGTCCTCCTGTGCTTCTTTCAAAAGATTCCCTAAGGTTCTGTATGATGTGCTTGTTTTCAGTTGTTCCAAACATAAGTTTAACACAAGACAGTAAATGGTCATTTTATTCTTCCCTCGTGTAACACTCAGACTGGACAGAAGGTGGTTCTGTTCAGAGGAATGAAATCCTGGAACTCTCTGCCTAAAGACATTTCTTGCCCGTGACGTCACTTTCCCAAAGTCAGTCATGATGGCGATACTCAGCCATGTACTCGCCTCTCAAAACAAACAGTACCGCCAAGTTTGAAACAGCAAAATGGTTCATTATTGTCGTGTTCTCGGCTGTCACAATACATCAGACAGAGAAACTACTTTGCAGTATTACCGTTTACCCAGAGTTGTGCAGAATAAGGGAGAGCAGACACAACAATTATCTAAATAAAGGAGACGATAGATTGCAGCCTCAATCAGAATTTGGATAGAAAAATCTGGATAACATCTGAATTTGCGCAGCTCATTTTGTAGCCGGTGTGTGGATTTACATTTAATGACCAGGGTTAAGCCTCTGTGTAAAAAGGTTTATTTAACATTTTCAATTAGCAAAGTTAATTCCAACATCTACCAAAACAAAATATTACACACATTTCTAAGAGTGTAATGGCAACTGCACTCTTAGAAGCAGTATAAAGAGCTGCTTCTAAGAGTATAAAGAGCATGATATCAAATATTGATGAGAAAATGGATTCACTTACGGGAGGTAAGATTGCGAGATCGCCAATAAACAAACTGGCATTTGCTTTCATTTCATATGGAACTTCATCCAATTAACTCAAGTTTGTAACTGAAACGTTTTTTGTTTTGCATTCAGTCTTGGCCTGAGCTGTATCTCCAGCACGGCGGCACATCCGGGTCTGAACCAGATTTGTGACGTCCGTGGAAACGCCCTATTGTGACATAAACATATTTAAAAAGACTGAACACACCGCAATGAAATCATGTAGTAAATGAGTATTTATGTTTAGGCTGTTTTATGAAAATGTGATTTTATAATCTGGACCCCAGGAAGACACGGGAACGGCTAAAGGGATTTTAATAATAAACAAACAAAGAGGGGATTCTGGACCTTGTTTTGTTTTAGAATAAGCAGTTTATTAGTGAGAAAAATGTGGAAAAATTCAAATTTACGCTTGTTCTTTTGAAATTCGAAGCTCAATAAATCAGGTTAGGGATTAAAAAATCCCACTGAAAACATCTTGATATTATAGTTCAGTCCAAGCCTGTGAGGGGTGGGGTCTGTAGGAGCGACTAAAGTGTTGTCGCACCAATCTGAGAAAAATGCATTTTAAGAGAATGACCTTTGAAATGAGAATTTTCCAAATAAATCTATGGAGAAACATTGAACCAGTGCATAAACTAAACATGTTATTGTGAAGATTAGGGGGGATGAAAGTGAATGTGCTGAGAGATCAACTGTTGCCTGTAATGTCTCACCTTTAACTACGTTTTATTCTGTTTTAGTCCAATGTTCATCAATAAAAACTTGACTTAGAAATATGGATCTGTCTCAGTCCAACAAACAGCTGGTGTGATGCTGCCCTCTGCTGGCCAGCCCACAGCACTGCAGCGCACACCTCAGACCGAAAACAGACCAGTAAAAACTCCAGGGATGAACCATGTTTTCTGTTATTGTATGTATAAAAGAAAATAAATTCTATACGTAAAAATTGCCAGTATCAGATTATTGGATAGATCCAGGTTTGAGTTTATGTCTTTATTTTGTGACATATTAGTTCCAAAGATTTGCTCAGAGGGATTTTGGATCTTGTTTAGGCGACTGCAAGTGTTAAAATTCTAATGTTGCTTTGTTTGTCGGGTCCAAAGCTCAATAAATCTGTCAGGAATGAGATATTAAAGCAGTAACAAGTAACTTGTTTCCCTTAATAAATCCTTTCCGTAGTCCCTCTGGGGGTAATACAAGTGTTAATGGATGATTGGGGGGTCTTTCATCGCCCCCTGGTGTCTCTGGCCAGAAAACCACAATTGCAACTTTCCCCAATACACACTAATGGAATCACGAAGAAGAAGCTAACAGGCTAACGGGCAAAGCTAACTGTGGGCTAGCGCCACTTAAACAGTATTTACAGCCAAGTTTGAGTGAAAAAATGATCTCCATTTTGTAATTGGATGAACAACATCCCTCTGTCCCTTTGTCTTTTCTGTCAGCGTAGTATTTACTCTCACGGATAATGAGTAAAAAAACATAACATGCTACGACACCTGCAGTGGCGCTTATGGCCTCTAGGGGCATGAGTTACTTAGTACTGCTTTAAAAAATACCTTTGGAAAATCAGTGCAGCAACTTTTCCAAAAGCCCACAACTTTCCCGCAACTATTCCCTCTCGTAGTAGCAGCTGCTGTAACTGTATCAGACTGAACGCTCTCGCCTCATAACGGTGTGAACATGAATAATTCACTCCGAGGCAGCGCTGTGTTAAAGGAACAGGCCACCGTTTTTACATACTGAGATCTGTTCTTACCTGAGCTTAGACGAGTTCACCTGTACCTGTCTGGTCTCCACGTGTGCCTTCAGTCACGTAAACACAGCACAGACGACGTTAGCATTTAGCCTCTCTCTTCTCCTCTATAGCTCCAAACGAGGTGAAAATAGAAGCTACCAAACTCTTCCACGTTTTCCATATTTAAATATGTGTACACTATAAAGTATAAGGGAGTGTCTTTACTAAGTGACATTGACCTTTTTGAAATGTGTCCTTTTTGTCATACTATCTGCTATTGTCTGTACCGTTGGAAGTGACACACAGTGAATGTTGTGATGTGTTTGTTTGTGCGATATCTGTTGGAGGTTGCAGCAAATTAATTGCCCTTGAGGGATCAATAAAGTTTTCTGAATCTGAATCTGAATAATTACACAAAATTAAACAATGTGGATTTTCTAAGCGGATAAAAAGGAGAACTATAGGTGTAATAATACCAGGAGTAATTCGGCATCCGCGCAGTAAAGTGAAGATATCACTGCGCGGATGTCGAATTACTCCTGGTATTATTACGCCTTACAATATAGTTCCCCTTTTTATCCGCTTAGAAAATACACATTGTTTTGTGTAATTATACTTTGTAGTGTAACACTTCACGTAACCATATTTAAATAGGGAAAACGTGGAAGAGTTTGGTAGCTTCTATCTTCACCTCGTTTGGAGCTATAGAGGAGAAGAGAGAGGCTAAATGCTAACGCCGTCTGTGCTGTGTTTACGTGACTGAAGGCACACGTGAAGACCAGACAGGTACAGATGAACTCGTCTAAGCTCAGGTAAGAACATATCTCAGTATGGAAAAACGGTGGCCTATTCCTTTAATCCCCTCAAACTCAGCTCTCACTCGTCACGTTTAAAACACTTTCGGCGCTCTGTAATCCAAATATGGTCATTTCCTTTGTGGGAGACAGTGGCGGCTAAAGACGGGAGGAGTTTGTTGGGATCTGGAGCGTGTTCCTGACCTGCTGCACTCGATGAGCGTGAGGCGCAGACGTCCCTCCGCCAGACGCTCCTCAGACACTGACAGGTCCAGGTCCGAGCTCGGAGGAGACACGACCTGGAACGGGAAGAACGGCTTGTACCTGCGCAGGAGACAAAAGACAGGAAGACCGGAGTGAATGAGTGAAGCAGTGGAAACGCGGCACAAACATTAGCCATGAAAACCGGTTTATGGGGAATGTCTCTGTAACGGCTGGACCACATGAAACAAAGACTGACTCAGAGTCCAGAGTCTTCTCTCTCTCAGCACAGACGATCCTTTCATTCATTATGTCGCCTTTTATCAACAAATGTTTATATGAGGTTCTTCTACAAAGACACTGGGAATAACAAAAACCTTTTTGTTTTTATACTTTATAACTTTTTTTGTTATAGGCTGCCCAGTTAAAAGGAAGAGACATGTTTTTTTCAGCTCAAATAAATTATTCTTTCCCCCCATCTTTTATTTATTTTTGGTCCAATGTTCGCATCATTTTTCCCTTTTTTTTGTTTGTTTTCGCAATTTCTTTCCCTATTTTTTGCTCATCTTTTACCCATTTTTTTAACCAAATTTTTCCTTATTTTTGCAATAATTTCTCTCAATCTTTTTACTTTTTCCCAAATTATTTCCCATTTTTCCCACATTTCCTGACACTAGAGATGAACCCGATCTTAATTCTCTAAATTTGCAGATCTTCCAAATCCAAACATTATTCTGTTTTCTGATTCTAAACGACAAATATTTTAGTATAATTTAGATTCAGGTATCGAAAACCTAGTATCGTCAAAGTACTAGTACAGAATGGTACCCTGTAGCTGGTTCGCAGGAGTTTATCGTTAGCTCTGTGTTAGCCTGTAGCTGGTTCACAGAGGAGTTTATCGTTAGCTCTGCATTAGCTCTGCATTAGCCTGTAGCTGGTTCACAGAGGAGTTTATCGTTAGCTCTGCGTTAGCTCTGCATTAGCCTGTAGCTGATTCATAGAGGAGTTTATTGTTAGCTCTGCATTAGCCTGTAGCTGGTTCACAGAGGAGTTTATCGTTAGCCTGTAGCTGGTTCACAGAGGAGTTTATCGTTAGCTCTGCATTAGCCTGTAGCTGGTTCACAGAGGAGTTTATCGTTAGCTCTGCATTAGCTCTGCATTAGCCTGTAGCTGGTTCACAGAGGAGTTTATCGTTAGCTCTGCGTTAGCTCTGCATTAGCCTGTAGCTGATTCATAGAGGAGTTTATTGTTAGCTCTGCATTAGCCTGTAGCTGGTTCACAGAGGAGTTTATCGTTAGCCTGTAGCTGGTTCACAGAGGAGTTTATTGTTAGCTCTGTATTAGCTCTGCATTAGCTCTGCATTAGCCTGTAGCTGGTTCACAGAGGAGTTTATCGTTAGCTCTGTGTTAGCCTGTAGCTGGTTCACAGAGGAGTTTATCGTTAGCTCTGCATTAGCTCTGCATTAGCCTGTAGCTGATTCATAGAGGAGTTTATTGTTAGCTCTGTGTTAGCCTGTAGCCGGTTCACAGAGGAGTTTATTGTTAGCTCTGTATTAGCTCTGCATTAGCTCTGCATTAGCCTGTAGCTGGTTCACAGAGGAGTTTATCGTTAGCTCTGCGTTAGCCTGTAGCCGGTTCACAGAGGAGTTTATTGTTAGCTCTGCATTAGCCTGTAGCTGGTTCACAGAGGAGTTTATCGTTAGCCTGTAGCTGGTTCACAGAGGAGTTTATTGTTAGCTCTGTATTAGCTCTGCATTAGCTCTGCATTAGCCTGTAGCTGGTTCACAGAGGAGTTTATCGTTAGCCTGTAGCTGGTTCACAGAGGAGTTTATTGTTAGCTCTGCATTAGCTCTGCATTAGCGTGTAGCTGGTTCACAGAGGAGTTTATTGTTAGCTCTGCGTTAGCCTGTAGCTGGTTCACAGAGGAGTTTATTTGGCGCTGCCCTCCCTTCCTGCTGGTCCATCTGTGCAGCCGGTAAATCCCCAGGCAGCGTTACATCATCATCTCTCGGTCTCACCGCAACAACCGACCGGTGACCGGTGACCGGGTTCCCACAGGGTCATTACAAAGGCGTTCCCTTTGTCTTCTGTTTTAGTGAGTAACGGTGGTGGCGGCGGCGGTGGTTTTAATCAGTTACATGATTAAAAATGCCCACATTTCTCATTTTATGTTGAGAATTGTAATTGAAATAGTAACTGTCTTTTTGCCTCTTGGCCAGGACTGCCTTAAAAAAAAAAAAAGGTTTCTAATCAATGGACTTTCCTGGATAAATAAAGATTTTTTTTATCCAGCGTTTTAAAGGTAAAGGAGTAACAGTGAACACTTTATTGATTAGATGAAATGCTACAATCTTTATAGTGCACATGTGCGGGGCCCGAACCATGTTATCTTTAGATTTTTATTTGCAATATTGTGAGAATTCATTTTAACTAGTTTTATTTTTGGAAAATGCTATTGCTATTTCCAAGCAAGTAACATTTATACAATTACCATCAAGTAACATGTGCCTCACCACTGGTTTTAGTCGACTAAAATATTCCTTTGACTTGCGGAACAAACAGCACTTTGTGATTTTTATCTGTGAAAAGCGCTTTATGAATAAACTTTACTTACTTGTCGGTTTAAAGGACAAAGTTTCAATTCATTTTTGACGAAGGAACAACATTATAACGGGGTTAAAAGAGAAAAAGCAGATTGTTCTGAACGACCTGGACTCGTCTAAATCCACCGACGCTGCAGCTCGGTGGATTTACAGCCTTTAGTCTTTAAAACGAAGCCAGGTGTGAAATTACTGCACTTTCACTTCCTGTAGTCGCCAAAACTGTCGGAGAAACTACAAATCCCACAGTGAGGCTTTGTAAGAGCAGTCAGTGGGACGGAGGTGACTGGACACTTTCTTCCCCATTAGTCACACGGCCGTCCAACACTTCCCCTTCGTTTCCCCTAAGCGCCTCGTGCACTCTCCCCTAAGCGCCTCGTGCACTCTCCCCTAAGCGCCTCGTGCACTCTCCCCTAAGCGCCTCGTGCACTCTCCCCTAAACGCCTCGTGCACTCTCCCCTAAACGCCTCGTGCACTCTCCCCTAAACGCCTCGTGCACTCTCCCCTAAACGCCTCGTGCACTCTCCCCTAAACGCCTCGTGCACAGTTTTCATTTATCTGAAGTCCAGCCTATGATTGAAGTTTAAATACAGAACCAGAGGCTGCAGTACACAGGTACAAGACACTTCATTATTAAAGCAGTTTTGTCATTCAGTACTTTTTCTACTTGAGTAATATTGTAATGAAGTATCTTTACTTAACTTGTGCCACTGTAAGGACATTTAAAGTTACAAAAGCTTCACATTGACCTAAAGTAAAAGTAGTTTGTGTTTCGTGCCACTTTTCTTCAGAAATATATTTATTAATACTTTTTTCTTTGGAAACATGAGGATTTTCACATTATTACAAATGTTGTTTCTCATCATTTATGTCAAACTGAAACTTAAATCAGACTTTGACAATGCTCTACAAACAAATGTGTTTCTTTATTCAGTCCCTGAGGAGCCGTTTCCCAGTGACTCTCACATGATGCACTCAGGACTGAAGAAGCTTCCGGGCTCAGACTGTTCATGAAACAAGCACAGCACTAAATTACTGCATCTGCTACTGCAAATACTACTGCAAATACTACATCTACTACCATTACTGCTACTACTGCAAATACTGCATAGGGCGACGCGATTTCTACATTAAAAACCGCGACACTATGGGAAACAATGGGACTTTGTGCTGGGAGATAAAATGTGAGTTAAATTGTTTAATGTCAATCAAATGCACCAAACACTTTTGAGCTTTTTTATTAAAGTCTTAACCCAGCACATTTTCTCCAGTTCGGCTTTACCCTAATCGAAAAGCTTCTTGACTGGAGAGTTTACAGCCTGTAGGCATTAGCTTTCCAATGAGGCGTTCCTCATTTGAAAGCTAATGCCTATAAAACTTAGACTTTTTTGTCGCGCTGTCCTTCACACATTTTGGTGCCTTTTTTATCGCTTTTTCAGTTGTGTTTTTGTCAAATTTTTGTTGCGTTTGTCTAATTTTGTTGAACTTTTAGTCATGTTGTTGACACTTTTTGGACACGGATTCATCGTGTTTCCATCGCTTTTTTGTTGTGCTTTTATTACTGTTTGTTGCCTTCATGTTTACAGCCTTCAGGCCAGTCCAATGCTTAATTTGAAAGCTAAGACCGTGTAACTTCTGAAATTGGCGCAAGATCTCTGAACTTGTTTAATGCTTTTTAATGACATTTAAAGAGGGGGTATTGTGCTTTTTTCAATCACATAGCACCAGTCTATAGCATACTACAATGATGACGTAACCTTCTGTTGGTCTGTATATGCAGTAAATTAAAATAACTGCCTTGAATAAAATTGCTCTCTCAAAATGGCTGTACTGAACGTCTTGAAATAGGCCTCTGTCTCTTTAAGAAGCTTTCCGACACGCCCCCTTCAGCACACTGCTGTGGCATCTAAACAACACTACTGTGCGGGGAGGGGGCTCTGCTGAGCTGAGGAGCAGTGGTTGGTGGCTTGGCTGGTGACGAAAGGTCCAGAGGCGTCTCCAGGAGGTGGGGGCGTTCCTAGGAGGACTGAGGCATAGCTACACCTAAAATGGCTGCCGTCTAAGTTTTTACTGATTACTCAAAAATATGTGAATGAGCCAAGGCAACACTCCAGGCATGTGTTTAATGAGGGAATGACATAATAACATGATATAAAGCTTGAAAAAGTCCATTTTACATAATACCCCCCTTTAAGGCCTTACTTTTGGCACATTTAATCCAAAGACTTCTATTTGTTTGCGCGGCAGAAATCAAACCCAACCTCCTGCTGGAACAGATGGTGGGGCAGTTTAAATAAGGCTAAAAACAACACTGTGAGCTTTACAAACGCAGATTATCAACACCTCATGACATCATCAGGTGGAACCGATCGTCTGAGCTCCACAGGAGACTCAAACTAAACATTACATTACTAAAGAGTGCTTTAATAAAACGCTCTCCTCCAGTTTCTATAGTAGCAGGACGGAGCTGCAGTGAGTAAAGAAGCAGCTGTCAGTGGGAGGACCGAGTGGGAGTTCAACCAGAGCCCAGAAATATTCCGTACACTCTATATCTGAAAACTTCACATCCTACGACCCTGTTCCTCCCGGGCCGCTGTTCTGTGGCGGAGCAGGTCCATCGCTGAAGTTAATCTGCACGGTCTCATTAAAATAAGTGATCAGGGAAATGGGGCCGTTCTGAGCGAGTCACATGTTTAATGATATGGCCAGACACATTTGTAAGTAGGGCTGCTCCATTATAGAAAAAATAATAATCACAATAATTTTAGTACACTGCAAAAATGCCATCTTATCTTAGAACAATGGTTTGAAATGTGCTTGAAATAAGACTTTTATTGCTGATTCTGAGTAGGTTTGGACTTGTCTTGAAATAAGATTGCCAATGGAACAAGCATTAATTTGCTTAAAATAAGATAAATTAACTTGAAACGGGACAAAAAAGTCAAAGACAAGAAAAAAATCGGTCTAGTTCCATTGGCAAGTCAATAGTCCAAACCTACTCAAAATCAGAAGAAACGATTATTCAAACGATTATTTGTTGCCTTAAAAAAAACAGTTTTTAATTTAAAAAAATTAAAAAACTATGCAAAATATTTTCTTTGGAAAGTTAAAAAATTATATTAAATATGCTACAGTGTCTAAACTAATCCTCCATTAGAGACGTCCCTGGCTCACCTGCCCCTGCTGGCCAGTCCTCACACCTGCCCAAGCAAACCAAGCCTGATGACATCATTTTATTGACCTTTATTAAACCAGGAAAGTCCCACTGAGATTAAAAATCTCTTTTTCAGGAGAGTCCTGGCCCCAGAGGGAACCTATTGTACATGTTTTAGTGGTAGGGGAAACCGGAGTACCCGGAGGAAACCTACGCTGACACGGGGAGAACGTGCTTTAGACTTTTCAGCAACAACCAGCCCTGGGCAAAGGATACAGAGGCTTCTAAGCAAAAGGTGAGCACTTATCAGCGGTGTTATCTCAAGAGCTACGTATACAAATTATTATTATTATTATTATTATTATTTCCACGATAAATACACCAGTTCATCACGCTGCAGGTAGTTCAGCCGCACTCACACAAACCGCAGGACGGACAAGAGGGAGAAGATCCTTAATGATCGTTTTTTCCTCGATTATGCCATTTTTGTAATCGTGTAGTGTAATAATCAAAATCATAATTGAATTTTTATTAATTGCACAGCCCCATTTGTAAGAACACCTCATTTTTCTTATAATTCTTTAAAGCTGCCCTCAGCCATTTCATTTTGCCGGTCCGGAATGGAGATGAGCTCCGCACATCGCCAGGTAAGTGGAAATGCTTCACACATTACTGAAGCAACAACAGGACGGCCTGAAAAGCAGCGATGAGAACAACGTGGACAAATGCAGCCTTCTGGAGGGGGTTATGTAATTATTCAGATGTGCCAAGGCAAATACTAGAGGAAAGAATCCACTAAAAGACAAACTATGAGGTAAGTTACATGCTAATCTTATGCACCAGCTAAGGTTGTGCTAACACCAGCTAAATGCTATCATCGTCACAATCTGCTTTTTCAACAGCATTATGATGTTGTGAAATATTAAATCCGTATGACCTGAATGTTAATCATTTGGGGCTGTCCTCTTTCTTGTTTGACAATCAGAAGCAGAGCTTGTTTCCAAAACGTATACCTGGTCTGACCGGTTTGGCCCTGGAGCCGCTCATGGGTGACCAGGCTGTGCAGGGTCAGTGGAAACGCCCCAATAGTGACACAGCCAGAGTTTAGCTTTACAAAAGAAACATCTGAGCAACCTGTTCTAATGCAGCTGAATTACAGAAGCGTTAAAGGGATATTTCAGGATTTTTGACATTGGGCCTCATTTCCTAGTTATCCAGAGTGTTGTTGATGTCTGGAGATATTTTTTCTTAAATTCATGCAGTTCTTATATTTGAAGAGTCTAGTGGCGCTAGGCTAGGGCAAGGCTAGTGCATTTCTATGGTATCAGTTAGCCTGCATTAAAAACAGTCTGACCCACTCCACAGTGCACCTGAGGTAAATCACTTATAACACCAGACTAACCATATAAATGTCTGTGTTAATAGAATAATGTTTGAAATATAACTGACCTTGTATCACATGAATTACCGCATTTTGAGGGACTATTTTCTCGCAGATCACTCCGCCGCTGCCTTAGCTTACAGCCACGAAGCTGATGCTGCTCAAATATAAGTTATTTTAAATGATTCTATTAACACAGACATTTATATGGTTAGTCTGGTGTTATAAGTGATTTACCTCAGGTGCACTGTGGAGTGGGTCAGACTGTTTTTAATGCAGGCTAACTGATACCATAGACATGCTTTAGCCTTGCCCTAGCCTAGCGCCACTAGACTCTTCAAATATAAGAACTGCATGAATTTAAGAAAAAAATATCTCCAGACATCAACAACACTCTGGATAACTAGGAAATGAGGCCCAATGTCAAAATCCTGAAATATCCCTTTAAGAACTCGTGGAGACACTGGGACATTTGAGGATATTGGTAGCTCCATGTGTTTAAATGGTGACTGAGTTAATTGTCATCTTGCGTTCATTCTGGTTCTTACCTGATCTTGTAGTTGTGTTTCTGGTTCTTACCTGATCTTGTAGTTGGGCAGCGTGTGCTTCTTCTTGATGACCCGCTTGAGTTGGTTGACGATGATGGAGGTGAGTTGAGGAAGAGGTCGACCCTCGAACTGCGACTTCACCTCGAAGTCGACCAGCGGGTCCTCCAGGAACGAGAACGACCAATGGGTGAACGGTATCCGGGTGAACTGCAGCCGGAGCCGACCAATCACGCGCTGCATCTTCACGAACAGGTAGGCGGACTTCCCGAACAGCAGGTCCACGTCGATCGCAAGATGGAAGCCGCCGTTATACTCCAGGTCCACCTGCACAAGGTACTCTGATTACTCTGATTACTCTGAGACAGTACTCTGATAACTCACAGTAATCAGATTACTCAGACAGTACTCAGATTACTCTGATTACTCCGAGACAGTAATCCGATTACTGTAACTACTGACTCCAGTCGGATCATTTCTACAAAAGCTCCGCCCACTTTCCCTCATTAATGCAAATTAATAAACAACTTTGTGCTTTTGCTTTTTGTGCAGGATTTTAGAGGCAGTTGTGGTGAATCGGTCTGGGCTCATTCTACATGTAGGGCACATGTGTCAAACACAAGGACCGCGGGCCACATGCGGCCCTCGAGATTATTTAACGCAGCCCTTTTAGAGTATGTATTTCTGAATATGTCAACAACAAAAAGCCCATTCCTGTGCTGAGTTAGGAATCTTTAAAGAAATAACCAGAATGCTCACTCCAGCCACTAGGGGGCAGCTTAAATTTAAAAAAGGAAAGAATTGCACACGTGTCCAGCAGAGGGCACTGACATAATAAGAGCTCAGGATATAAACAGCACATTATAGCCATGTGGTAAATGGTCAGTCTGCCCCAGGGCGGCTGTGGCTACAATAGTACCTTACTGCCATCGCGTGTGGAGTGAATGAATAATGACTTTATGAAGCACTTCGAGAAACATGTGACACAGGCTGATAAAGTGAGTTATTCATTAGGCCACAGTCGTTTATAATATATGCAGCCCGCGACCCAAATGAGTTCCACACCCCTGATGTAGGAGGGAGGAAAATACTTCATTTAAACATTTTTAAACTCCTTCAATGAACTCTATGTCAAAACACAATGTGTTTACGCAGTATTTGAGTTATTTATGTCTGATCTATAATCCTGTGTATGAAGATTTTAAACAGTGTCAGTGTTGAACTGAACTGTGACAGCAAAAAACAAGTCTCCCATGCTTCTGAAATTATAAGCAAAAGTTTGCAAAATACAATATATAAAATATGATCCGAGGTGAACGAACCTGTGACAGATTTTCACAGTTTCTCAGCCTGAGGTTTAGGAAGTTGTGCGAGGCCTCATTATAAGAATGAAACTGAGCTCTTTCCAAAGCAAAAATAAAGCAAAATTGGTCAATTCAGTCAAAGAAGTTGAGAGTGTGAAAGAAAACGGTGATTCCTACTAGAGCTGAACAATATGGACAAAATTTCATATCTCAATATTTATGCCAGATATCTCTATACGATACGATATAACTATGGGTTAGGTGAAAACTAAGCATTTTTCAGACAAATAAAATCATAATACAAAATAGTGCAGTTTTATTGATGAAAATCTATATCGTTTATATCTTGCTTTTCTATTTTAATATTTTGAATGTTCATATCTCGATACAAATACGATAACGATATATCTTTCAGCCCTAATTCCTACGCTCTCACGCTGGATTACGAATCATCACGAAAGGACAGGTCTGCTGCAAACTCCACAAAGGGAGGGAGAATCGTGACTTTAAATAATGTCACAGAGAAACGCCCTTGGTAAAGTTTCCTCGTGTGTTCGGCGAGCGTGTCCGTGTACCTCGAAGTTGAGCTCCTCGGGGACGCCCTCCTCGTTGCGCTGCACCGGCTTCATGAGTCGAGCGGATTTGAAAACGGGGACAGAGTTTCCCAGAGAAATGTCCCGCAGACTCAGCCCCTCCAGCAGCCGCCCGGCCGTCTTCGTCTGCAGCAGCTCCTCGAACTCCACCTGCGGGACGGGAACCACGGGACAGTCAACAACAACACCTGACGAGTCAACAACAACACCTGACGAGTCAACAACAACACAACACAACACCTGACGAGTCAACAACAACACAACACAACACCTGACACTCATCAAATCAGGACTGAAACAGAAGTGGACTTTTAGAAAACTATGTCACACAAATCCAACCAAACGCACGGACAAATGGACTTATCGCTTTGGAGCCTTTGGAGCAGAAAGAGTTAGATTTATCTTTCAAATGTAGATGAGTAAAAGAAGATCTCCAGAAAAATACCACTCAAGTGAATTTAGGTCAGACCTGGGAAAATTACGATAACTCAATCCAAACCACGACTTGTAGGGCCGGAGTCTCTAGAACTTTCCTTTGCAGAGTTATGATTTATTTTTAAAGAAATTACCAGAATGCTCATTCCAGCCACTAGGGGGCTGCTTAAATAAAAATCGAAGGAAAGAATTCCACACGTGTCCAGCAGAGGGCACTGACATGATAAGAGATCAGGATATAAACAACACATTGGCTACAGTCCAGTCAGGCTCATTATTATTCATTTATTGGAAAAGGTTTCCTCAATAGTATTTTCCCAATCAATACATATTTATATTTTGGAGCTTTTGAATAACCTGAATAACGATGCGCACACATGATATGGCTAAATATTTAGAGAAAATAATAGTCTTACTAAATACCAGTATTAGATATTCAAAATACACAATTTAGTGTAACGTACAATAGGGGTGGGAACCTCTGGGTATCTCACGATACGCCGATACTGCGATAGTCGATATATTGCATAAACATAATCTACGATACATCACGATTAAAAAAAAAACATGCTACTTTTAACCTTTATTTGAACATACTACATATTCATCATTTACATTTCTTTCATGTGCTTTGTACCACTTTTATAAATGATCCCTGACTTACTCACTGAAAATGGGTCATAGATCTGTCAGTGACTTCATTTACATTTAAATAAACAAGAAACCACAGTCCTGTTTAAAAAGGAATAAATCAACCCCAGATTAATCTTCTTTATAATTATAAAAACTATCATTAAAAGTAATTTATTTGTGTGACAGTGTTTGGTCCAAGTGCTTAAAACTGTAGTGCTGCCCCCTGCTGGTCTGACTGGATTCTTGATCATTGTTGGCCTCTATTGCCTGTGAAAACAGTGGAGCACTCCTGCCTCATTAATATGCATGACGTTGCTCATTAATATGCATGAGGTCATACCGCCTTTGCTATGCCCAATCCCGTCAGACCTTGGAAGCTAAGCAGGGAAGGGCCTGGTCGGTACTTGGATGGGAGACCGTGTGGTAACACCAGGAAGCCTAGCGAATGGAGTGAGTGAGTGATTGGTTGGTGATGGTCGGAGGGGCCGATGGCGCAGACTGGTTGCCTCGCTTCCGTCAGTCTACCCCAGGGCAGCTGTGGCTACAACAGTAGTTTACCACCACCGAGTATGGAGTGAATGAATAATGACGACAGTGTAGCGCTTTGAGAAACTTGGTAATACAGGCTTATAAAGCGCAATACAAGTGTAAGGCATTATTATTATTATTATTAAAAGTATCGATATCGGAATAAAAAGTATCGTATCGTCCCGCAAAATATCGCGATATATCGGAAAAT
Organism: Neogobius melanostomus; assembly: GCA_007210695.1. Lineage (NCBI taxonomy): Eukaryota > Metazoa > Chordata > Actinopteri > Gobiiformes > Gobiidae > Neogobius > Neogobius melanostomus. The sequence goes on from VHKM01000521.1 coordinate 141,364, forward strand.
CGATATATTGTCACACTCCTAATGTACAATAGGATAAAGTTGCAGAATAAGTTATTGTTGGTGCGGCTCCGACTCAGTTCAGGCTTCTCATGAAAATTCATTGACCCCCTGATTTAGATCCTTTAAAACTTTACTGAAGAACGGTATGCGAGTACATTTATACTGTGGAGGGGAGGCCAAACATAGTGATAGGTGGTCACTCTGTCCCAGGACTAAACAAGGACTAAAACCAAGGCCTCTTAACCCCCGCCTTAACTGCATTTTCTCCAGTTCAGCTTTAACCAAATCTAACAGCCGAAAGGCCAGAGTAACACCTCATTTGAAAGCTGTGTTGTCCCCGTGTTATTTGTCTTGTTTTCGCACTTTTTTCTTCGCTTTCTGACGCTTTACTGGTCATGTTTTCGTCGTTGAGTAATTGTGTTATTGTTGCTTTTCCGGCACATTTTTGTTGCTGCATTTCCATCCTCCTGTTTTGATGCTTTGTTCAAGAAGCTTTTAAAGTGCATATGACAGGTTTTAATGCTTTTGAAAGTGTAACTTATTTAGATGAATAACATCAGTTGCATAATTATCATTTTATTTCAGTGAAGCAGTAAATTTAATGAAGAAATGTTGGGCAGAAAAGTTATTTTTATTTGAATGTTTAAGCTGCTGACAGGAAGTGACATAGATAAAGGTAAAGTCCATTGCAGTTTGACTCATTTCCCATTGACTTAACATGGTCGGCACGGCAACAATTTAAAATTGTTTACCTTCTTCGATGTCACTTCCTGTCGGTGTCCAATAAGGAAGTGAAACTATAAACATCACAAAAATGGACAAACTAAAGAAAACTGGGAATAATCTTTAGCAAAATCTTAAATATAATCGTGTTAACTGTGTTTTAGCAAAAATTGTGTCTAATGTGTCAGATGCATTTAACCTCTTACCACCCGCTTTAACCGAGCGCATTTTCTCCAGTTCGGCTTTAACCAAATCGAAAAGCTTGTGGACTGGAGCTCACAGCCCATAGGCCAGAGTAACACCTCATTTGAAAGCTAAGACCTACAAAACTGATTGTCACTTTTATGTTGGGTTGTCGCCGAGTTTTTAATCACATTATCGTGTTTTAGTCCCTTTCAATTTTGAAGAAGAAGCTTTTAGATTGGGGTAAAGCCAAACTAGAGAAAATGTGCTCGGTTCATGTGGGGTTAAGAGGTTAAAATGGGCTTTAATCAGGACTAAACCAGGAAGCAAAAGGGACTAAACCAAGACGTAAACCAGTTCTAAACCAGTTGTAAACAGACCTTGATCTTCTTGGTGAGCCAGTGGCGGACCACGGGGGTGTCCCGGAGCTCCCGGAACAGAAAGAGGAAGATCGCGTTGAGGAAATGGCAGGTTTCGGCTTGGTCCACACTGGTCTCTCCTGCTCCTGCTGCTTCTCCTGCTCCTGCTGCTCCTCCCGGGCCTTTGGGTGCTGCCTCTCCGGCTCCTCCCGGGCCTTTGGGTGCTGCGTGCTCCTCTCCTTCCCCATGTTGTTGCTGTTGTTGTTGTTGTTGTTGCTGCTGCGCGCTGCTGAAGTAATCCCTGAGCGCGTTGTCGGGCTCCACTTTGACGTACTGCACGGCTCTGGCCACGGGCTGCGGGCTGCGCCGGTACAGCAGCAGGAACTGGAGGATTAGCGTGAGCACGGCCCCGGAGAAGGCCGACAGCAGCACCAGGTAGATCATGTCCGCTCCCCACCCGTCCCGCGACCCCCGGTCCTGGCTCCGGTCCTGCGGGTCAGTCCTGGCTCATGACGCGCGGATCTGAGCGGGTTTAACAAAGACGGATCCACCTGGCCGTGCGCTCTGCAGCCATCATCCGCGTCTGTGCAGCCAGGGGCGCCAGATACACGCGGTGGAAGGCAGCCTGCAGAGGAGGAGCTCTTTATATAGACCGCTATTCTGTTTATTATAGTTAAATAGAAACGCACAAACACACACAACCTTACAACAAAAGAAAGGGTTTTTTAAGAAAGGTGTGGATTTATGTTTTTTTAATACATGAATAATTAAAACGCCTCATTTGAAAGCTACGACCTACAAAACTATCTAAACTAATCTTTTTTCCTCATTGCTATCAAGTTTTTTTCATCGCTTTTAAAAAAAGCATTTTTGTCGTATTTTTGTTGCATTTTGTCGTATTTTTGTCACTTTTTGTTGCATTTTTGTAGAATTTTTTGTTGCATTTTTGTTGCATTTTTGTCACTTTTTTGTCACTTTTTTGTCACTTTTTTGTCGTATTTTTGTCGCATTTTTGTCGCATTTTTGTCACTTTTTGTTGCATTTTTGTTGCATTTTTGTCACTTTTTTGTTGCATTTTTGTTGCATTTTTGTCACTTTTTGTTGCATTTTTGTTGCATTTTTGTTGAATTTTTGTTGAATTTTTGTCACTTCTTTGTTGAATTTTTGTTGCATTTTTGTCTTTTTTGTCACTTTTTGTCACTTTTTTGTTGCATTTTTGTTGAATTTTTGTTGAATTTTTGTCACTTCTTTGTTGAATTTTTGTTGAATTTTTGTCACTTCTTTGTTGAATTTTTGTCACTTTTTTGTTGCATTTTTGTTGAATTTTTGTTGCATTTTTGTCACTTCTTTGTTGCATTTTGTTGCATTTTTGTCACTTTTTGTTGCATTTTTGTCGTATTTTTGTCGTATTTTTGTTGAATTTTTGTATTTTTTGTCACTTTTTTGTCACTTTTTTGACGCATTTTTGTCACTTTTTGTTGAATTTTTGTCACATTTTTGTTGCATTTTTGTCGTATTTTGTTGCATTTTTGTTGAATTTTGTTGAATTTTTGTCACTTCTTTGTCGCATTTTTGTCGCATTTTTGTTGAATTTTTGCCGCATTTTTGTAGAATTTTTGTCGCATTTTTGTCACTTTTTTGTTGAATTTTTGTCACATTTTTGTAGAATTTTTGTTGAATTTTGTTGCATTTTTGTCACTTTGTTGAATTTTTGTCGCATTTTTGTCACTTCTTTGTTGAATTTTGTTGCATTTTTGTCACTTTTTTGTTGAATTTTTGTCACTTTTTGTTGAACTTTTGTCACTTTTTTGTTGCATTTTTGTTGAATTTTTGTTGCATTTTTGTCACTTTTTGTTGAATTTTTGTCACTTCTTTGTTGAATTTTTGTTGCATTTTTGTCGTATTTTTGTTGCATTTTGTTGTATTTTTGTCGCATTTTTGTCGCATTTTTGTTACTTTTTGTTGCATTTTTGTCGTATTTTGTCGCATTTTTGTTACTTTTTTGTTGCATTTTTGTCGTATTTTTGTCGCATTTTTGTTACTTTTTGTTGCATTTTTGTCGTATTTTTGTCGCATTTTTGTTACTTTTTGTTGCATTTTTGTCATATTTTTGTCACTTTTTTGTCGCATTTTTGTTGAATTTTTGTTGCATTTTTGTAACTTTTTTGTCGTATTTTTGTCACATTTTTGTAGAATTTTTGTTGCATTTTTGTTGCATTTTTGTTGCATTTTTGTCACTTTTTTGTCACTTTTTTGTCGTATTTTTGTCACTTCTTTGTTGAATTTTGTTGAATTTTTGTCGTATTTTTGTTGCATTGTTGCATTTTTTTGCATATTTGTCAGCATTTTATCATTTAAAGAGCAACTAAACACCAAATCAAGTTTTTTTTACTGATAAACTGTCTCAATGGGTGTCTCATAGTGTTGTCTACTGGTCCCTTATTCTGACATTATAGCGCAAACATGTGTCAAATCCTAACTTTGGCCTGAAAACGAATGGGTTGCGCCCCCTTCAGGGTAAACTCTGCTACTAAATTAGAATTTCCTGTTAATATTATAAAATTTAAGAGCATTTCAATATTCTTGTCTTTGTACAATTTTCCACATAGTATGTCTTTGACTGAGAAGGCAGGTAAATATTCAATCTTCGGCTCAAGCCAGTCGGTTACATCACACCACATGGTGTTACTGTAGATGCAGGAGAAAAACATATGTTCGGTTGACTCTGTAATCTCGTCACAAAATACACAATTACTGAGTGGAATTTGAAAACGTTTATTCAAAGTGAGTTTCCTTCATTTTCGGATTTATAGGTAGTTTTAAATATTTATAATATTAACGGGTAAATTTTTCATCCACAAATGTAAATGGGTGAGGACCCGACCAACTTTTCATGCTTTTCGGAATGAGTTAAAATTACAAATCAAAACAATAGAACTGGTCAAATCTAAAGCTGCTACGAAATTATGTGAACAGATCATGGCTGTAGACTTAACCTCTGAATAAGCCCCGTAAAAAATGTTTTTGTTTGTTTGTTGTTGCTTTGTTTTATTTTTTATTCTGTATTCTTTGTTTCTGTAATCCTTATTTGCTATATCACAAGTACCCGAAATGTATCATTTGTTTTATCTAATAAAAAAAAATAAAAAAAAAATAAAAAAATTAGAATTTCCTGATTGGCTGGAGACGTGTCCACGGCCTCCACAGAACGTCATAAGCCGCACCAGCTCCACACATCGTCATCAGGTGCTGCCCATTGTCCTGCCCCTGTACCTGTGGTTTATAACCAAGTCCCTCCCACGTAATCAGTCTGCTGTGATTGTGCCAATGCAAAGGCCCACACACTCACCCCCCACATGTCACCCCCAAACTTCAGAGACGCCTCTTTCACTGCACTTTTTGACTTTTGTTTGTGGGTGGGGAAAGGCTTTGGCATGCCTGTTTAGGTACTCTTTAAGTCTCGTTTTTGTCGCTATTTAGATTCCTTTTTTCCATTAAGCTTTTAGATTTGGGTAAAGCTGGCGAGGAGCTGCTCGGTTCAGGCGGGGGTTAAGAGGTTAAGAGGTGAAGTCAGAGAAAAGTCGGGTAAACTCTGTGAAATAACGAAGAGCAAATGTAAACAAATCATCAGTGAATAAAAACAGACCCGGAATAAGTGCAAATGTGCTGGATCTGGCAACCCCTGGCTCCGCTTCTGATTGGGTGAGAGGCCACGCACGCTGCGCCTTGACATCAGCGCAGATTCCGGGTACGCCCCGGTTACGTCAGACTCAAAACAAACAGATCAGTAAAACAGCGTCAGCTTCTTCTGCTCTGAGTCTTGACTCAAAACAGGACATTATTGTAATTTCTCAAACTTAAATGAGCAAACTTCACCACATTTTCTCCTTTTGATTATTTATTCATCTACTTTTATGGCGGTTTCTTTGGAAACACCAGAAATGTCAAAGTTAAGGCCTTAAATGTCACTTAAAAGCGTCATAGTTTTTTCACGGCGGCGTTAAATCTACATTTCTGGATCTATTACGCCATAAATTCATTAAAATACAAAAAGAAGTGTCCAAAGCTCATTCAACTGCATGTTTTGATGAATTATCCAAATGTAACTCCTCGGTTTATAATCCAATGTTTCTCCAAATGAGGATTTTTAGAAATAATAAATGCATGGATTTGTTGCATTTAAGGCGAATAGGGAAACTTTTAGAGATATCAGTCTGATACTTCTAAGTTTTCTGTCATTTTATGTTTTCATATCATTTTATGGTGTTTCTGCATAAAAATGCCCAAAATGTGTTATATTTATGGCGACGAAATCTAAATAATGTCAGGTTTAAATGTGTGCTTTTATGGACTGATGTATTAGTTACAAAGACTTTTTCAGTTTTAAAATAAGCTGTTTATTAGTGGGTAAAATCTGTTTAAAAATTAAAAATAATTAAATTTCCAGGTGAAAGTTTATACGTTACGAGAACAATTCGACCCAAAACCTGAAAATTGAAAAAAAAAAAAAAAAAAAAAAATATATATATATATATATACAGTGAGGAAAATAAGTATTTGAACACCCTGCTATTTTGCAAGTTCTCCCACTTAGAAATCATGGAGGGGTCTGAAATTGTCATCGTAGGTGCATGTCCACTGTGAGAGACATAATCTAAAAAAAAAAATCCAGAAATCGCAATGTATGATTTTGTAACTATTTATTTGTATGATACAGCTGCAAATAAGTATTTGAACACCTGAGAAAATCAATGTTAATATTTGGTACAGTAGCCTTTGTTTGCAATTACAGAGGTCAAACGTTTCCTGTAGTTTTTCACCAGGTTTGCACACACTGCAGGAGGGATTTTGGCCCACTCCTCCACACAGATCTTCTCTAGATCAGTCAGGTTTCTGGGCTGTCGCTGAGAAACACGGAGTTTGAGCTCCTACAAAGATTCTCTATTGGGTTTAGGTCTGGAGACTGGCTAGGCCACGCCAGAACCTTGATATGCTTCTTACAGAGCCACTCCTTGGTTATCCTGGCTGTGTACTTCGGGTCATTGTCATGTTGGAAGACCCAGCCTCGACCCATCTTCAATGCTCTAACTGAGGGAAGGAGGTTGTTCCCCAAAATCTCGCAAAAATGGCCCCGGTCATCCTCTCCTTAATACAGTGCAGTCGCCCTGTCCCATGTGCAGAAAAACACCCCCAAAGCATGATGCTACCACCCCCATGCTTCACAGTAGGGATGGTGTTCTTGGGATGGTACTCATCATTCTTCTTCCTCCAAACACGTTTAGTGGAATTATGACCAAAACGTTCCATTTTGGTCTCATCTGACCACATGACTTTCTCCCATGACTCCTCTGGATCATCCAAATGGTCATTGGCAAACTTAAGACGGGCCTTGACATGTGCTGGTTCAAGCAGGGGAACCTTCCGTGCCATGCATGATTTCAAACCATGACGTCTTAGTGTATTACCAACAGTAACCTTGGAAACGGTGGTCCCAGCTCTTTTCAGGTCATTGACCAGCTCCCCCCGTGTAGTTCTGGGCTGATTTCTCACCTTTCTTAGGATCATTGAGACCCCACGAGGTGAGATCTTGCATGGAGCCCCAGTCCGAGGGAGATTGACAGTCATGTTTAGCTTCTTCCATTTTCTAATGATTGCTCCAACAGTGGACCTTTTTTCACCAAGCTGCTTGGCAATTTCCCCGTAGCCCTTTCCAACCTTGTGGAGGTGTACAATTTTGTCTCTAGTGTCTTTGGACAGCTCTTTGGTCTTGGCCATGTTAGTAGTTGGATTCTTACTGATTGTATGGGGTGGACAGGTGTCTTTATGCAGCTAAAGACCTCAAACAGGTGCATCTAAATTTAGGATAATAAATGGAGTGGAGGTGGACATTTTAAAGGCAGACTAACAGGTCTTTGAGGGTCAGAATTCTAGCTGATAGACAGGTGTTCAAATACTTATTTGCAGCTGTATCATACAAATAAATAGTTAAAAAATCATACATTGCGATTTCTGGATTTTTTTTTTAGATTATGTCTCTCACAGTGGACATGCACCTACGATGACAATTTCAGACCCCTCCATGATTTCTAAGTGGGAGAACTTGCAAAATAGCAGGGTGTTCAAATACTTATTTTCCTCACTGTATATATATAGGCCTATAGTTTTTCCCTTTAAGGCCGGGGTCAGTGCAGTGCATCCGGGTGAATCTAAGACAGGCAGCTCTGCATGTGTCACAATAAAACTCTGTGTGTTATTATGGAACTTACTGACTATCTCTGGTGTACCAATTTAACAAGAAGTCTGAGGGCCGCATCTGGCCCTCGGGCCGCACTTTGGGCATCACTACCTTAAAGGCCCTTCATCTGTAGTTATATACAGTAACCTATATCTATCTATAACTACAAACAATGAGGAGGAAGCCAGTCTATATAAATGTTAGTCGTGATCTAAACTCATTCCTAACATATTTGTAGCCTCTCAATCAGTGTTAATTTTAACAAAATATTTTTATTTTGTTTGAGTCTTTTGACGAAAATGTCATTAAATTTTAGTGGAGATTTAGTCAAATGATTCTCTTCAGTTTTAGTCTCATAAAAACTTTTAATTTAGTCTCATTTTAGTCAGCCTAAAATATTACTCACACCGCTCCCAATTCTTCATAGGGACGAGTTGATTTCACAACTGTCACAGCAATGCTACAAAACCCTGGAAGTTCATCAAAGTTAATCAAATGCTTTATAATTAAATGTTTTCCCAAAATGATCTGAGTTTACAATCTACAAATCCATTCCATTATGTGAACAAAACTCAGGTACTTTAAGATAAACATAAAAGTGTAAAACATTGTGTCCTAACTTTCCGGATTAGAATATATTGTGTCCTGTTTCTTTCTGTGAAGAAACGCTTCAGTCCAGAGGTTTTCATTTCTCTTTCATTTCACTCCCTGTGATGGTCAAATATTCCTCCAATAACCTGACGCTGCAGTCCCAGACTCGTGCAGCAGGGGGCGGCAGAGTCCTCTCGGTGCAGGTGGGACATCCTTCACCAACATCTCCCTCCCTCCGCTTTTTCTCTTCACTTCGGTTTGATTTGACTCAAGTCTCTTCCTCCTCGTCTCGTCTCTGAACCCGAACAAAGAAAAGTCCAGGAGAGAGGCGCGTTTTATCCACTTTAAACTCCTTTATTCTTTATTGTTTTGTTTTTTTAATCGTTAGGAAACTTCAAACTAAAGAGTGTGGGATTATAATAAGCGGATCTCCAGCTGGACCATGGGAGAAGTGGGGTCTACAGGCGCCAGCAGCCTCTACACGGAGCAGCTCTGTGAGTACAACAGGCATCACTAACATTACTGTGACTGAGTCTGGACTAAACAAAACAAAAAACAAACTAAAAAGTCTAGGTTCGAAATGAATGAAAGTATCGAAAAGCAGGAACTGAAAAATCTCTCTTTAGATCCAAGTTTTAGTTTAGTTTGGTTTATTTATTTATTTGTTTAAACAGTTAACCTGCTCAAAGGGAGTGGGCTGAAGCCAAAGGCTTATAGGCGCCCACCCCAAAAATAAAAACAATAATTTATTTTATTTGGTCGGGACAGTGCATGTTAATGAACATACATGGATCTCATGCATGTAAACAAGCCAGATTGTAGCCTTGGGTTAATCTCCATCCGTCGTCCCCCATGCACACTCACATTCATCCTGGCCTATTGTACATGTTTTTAGTGGTAGGGGAAACCGGAGTACCCAGAGGAAACATACGCAGACACAGGGAGAACATGCAAACTCCACACAGAAAGGCCCCGTCTAGGAGGGAATCGAACCCGGGAGCTTCTAGCTGTGAAGCACGAGCTCTAACCGCTGTGCCACCGTGCTGCCCATACATAACATTTACATTTAACATTTACAGGGTAGAAAATCATAAACAAATAATAAACAAAGGAACAACAAATAATGAAGAACAATTTTTTAAAAAACAGCAAAAGAATGTGCTACAACACTGACAATATTTGTTGATATCTAAGAAATATAAACTCTTTGTAAACTTTTTTTAAATGTACCAGGTTATTGCAAAGTTTGATATTTTGATCTAGATTATTCCATATTTCTACACCTCGTCTCGTGGGACACAGGCTTTTCATGGTTGTTCTGGAGTTTTGTTTATTGAAGCTCATCTTATCTCTCAGGTTGTATTTGACTTCTCGTTTGCAGAACATATTTTGTAAACTCTCAGGAAGTGACTTTTGTGAGTCTTTGAACATGATTTGAGCATCTTAAATTCAGTAAGGTCCTCACATTTCATTGTTTTTGATTTAAAGAATAATGGATTAGTGTGATCACGGTATCCAGCTAAATGGATTATTCTTATTGCCTTTTTACTTTAAACAATGGCTCAAGATTACTTTTATACACATTTCCCCAGATCTCTACACAATATGTTAAATGTGGAAGGATAAGTGAACAGTATATAGTATATAGAGCTTTGTTATCAATGATATATTTACATTTATTCATTATGGCTGAAATGAGTGTTTTGATGCTGTAGTGACATTTTTGTTTCAGCTCAAATAAATTATTTTATCCTATTCCCCCCCCTTTTTTTTGCCCAATGTTTGCCTCATTTTTCCATTAAAAAAAACAACACTTTTTCCCCCTTATTTTTGCTAATTTTTACTACTAATATTTTACCCACAATTATTCCTAAATGATTCCTATAGTTTCTGCTCATTTATTATTGTATTATTAGTTCATCAGAGTTTAGTCACTCCTGTGCTGATCCACTGAGAACTCCTTTCATTACAGCAAAATAGTTTATTTGAAAAACGAAACCATTACAAAAAGGAAAAACTAAAGAAAATGTAAATAAATCTGCAGACAGTCAATAATTAGCTCAGAAATGTCATTTATTGTTGTAATTATCGTGAGAGTAAAAGTATTTTACTCTAATATTACTCAAGTAGAAGTGAAAAGTGGGTCGTCTCATGATCGGAAGGTCGGGGTTCGAATCCCAGCTCCTGTCGTCGTGTCCTTGGGCAAGACACTTCCCCGTGTGCACTGGTGTATGAATGAGAGAGTGTTTCTTTGCTGTAAAGCGCTTTGGGCTGAAAGTAAAAGCGCTTTATAAGGTGAGACCATGAACCGTTTAAAAAGTGCCGTAAGAAGAAAAGTTGAATTGAATTGATTTATTTGAGTGATTTTTACAACAACATTATTACAGCAGAAAACAAACAAAGCAACAAAAAAACTCAAAAGGAGTTTGAGGCCGAAGCAAGAAAGCTTATAAGTGCCTACCCCCATATTCAAGATAATTTACATTCCGGATACAGTAATACAACATCTCATGTTTACATACAACACAACACTTTATATTACAAATTCCTGAATTACTTCTTTTTATTTACAATTTGTACTTTTTTACTTATTCCTCATTCCCGTTCACATAATAACCATTTCCAATCATTACTTATAAACACCAGTCACCATTCTGTTAATTGACTATTAATTTAGTTATAAGTATTACATAATCAACAAGACCCATTATTATTGTAATTCCCATTTCCACTGTAAAATATTGGTTGTGATTGTTTATTATTTATTATTAGTGTTCAGGTGTTAGTCCTGAGCCGCTGTGGGTCGACCTGAGCCGCATGTTTTTAGAGGTCGAGGAAACCGGAGCACTGCCCTCAGTCTCCTCTGATCCTCTGAAACGGTGCAGCGCCTCCTGGGTTTGTCCCTGTTTCAGAGCGTGGTGTCCTGCACTGGTCAGCTCCTCCTCCTCCTTCCTCTTCCTCCTGCACAGCTCCCTCCGCTCCACAACAGTCTTTCACCATCTCCTGAAGAGCTTAGCAGTTCATCTGTTTTATTCTCCAGTGAACGTCCATTAGCAGAACAATAGAGGCCTGTAGCCTGGCTAACCAGACTGCTGTGTGTAGCCTGGCTAACCAGACTGCTGTGTGTAGCCTGGCTAACCAGACTGCTGTGTGTAGCCTGGCTAACCAGACTGCTGTGTGCGCTCGAATCCTTTAGAACAGTCTGGGGACCAATCACAGAATGAGGCGGGACTATTCCACATACGGAAGCTTGTAGTTTGTTTATGGATTAAAGAACAAAACATTTATTTATGGATCCAACATGACAGCAGCAGATGCAACGCCATCTTTGGATCAAGCTTTAGACCGTGTTCTAAACAGTTTAGCTGAAAGTTTACAGCGTCATACGTCATCAGATATGATGATACGATTGGCTATGGCTACGTGCAGACGCATATGAGAGACATTCAGCACAATAAACGGCTCTGGACAATACGTTTGTTAAGTGGTGACGTCACAGCTCTACTTCCGGGTCCGCAGATGTGCGAGAAACTACAAAAAACTCTTTAATACCACAATCAATATTTCTGAAACTCAACAGAGAGTTACTGAACATACTTATTTATCAGGCTCATTAGCCCATTGCTAAACCAGGAAGTAGCGACTTTAGTAAATATTACTTTTTTAGCAGTAGGTGCGGCATTTTTGGCTAATGAGTCTGAGAAATAAGTAGCTTCAGTAACTCTCTGTTGAGTTTCAGAAATATTGATGGTTGTTGGCGCATTGAGTTGCCTTGTGTATGAAATGCGCGGTATAAATAAAATTGCCTTGCCTTGTTTTTAAGAGTTTTTAATGTTTTTTTTCTCTAATATTTGCCCGTCTGCCAGGACCCGGAAGCGGAAGTCGTGACGTCGCACTTAACAAACGTATCGTGAACCACACCTCTCCTACCAGAACATGAACTGGTGTCCCCAGACTAAATATCACTTTAGTCTGGCGTTAACCAGGCTAGAAGGCATGTGTGGCTTAACTGTGAGTCTCGCCCGGATACCTCCTCGTTTGTCCCTCCTCTTGTGACGCCTCCTCTGAGCTGCAGGGGGGCTCTCGGTGCCTCTTCAGTGTCTCAGAAGAACAAATGTGTCTTGAGCTCAGAAGCTGCTGTTTACTTTTAAAAAGCTGCTTCTTCAGGATCATTATGAACTCTCTGCAGTAAAAAAAAATCCACCGAACCTCCACAAAAACACGACAAAGACGCATAAAAGTATCCAGCGTAACCACGTGTAACACAGAAACCACAAATGCAGGGGCAGAGGGGGTTCACACCTCGCCCTGAGTACTCCCCACCTCTGCACAGAGTGAAGAACGTTCCACGATGGTGTGAGATAAAGTTCTCCAGGTGTGAAGAGACGTTTCCTCTGAGAGAAACAGATATTTATCACTAAAGAGACTAAAGTATGACTTGAGTATTTTCAAATAGAGTAAAGTGCTGAGTCTTATGGAGCGACTAAAACGGCCCTAAAGTTTAGTCCCTTTGTCTGCACGTGTGGATGTTCCTCCCGTCTTTAGCCGCCGCTGTCTCCCACAAAGGAAATGACCATATTTGGATTACAGCCTTTCCTGCTACACGTGGATACCAAACATGTCAGTATTTGTGAATGAATAAGCGTGGGAAAGACCAGGGAGCCACACAGACATGTTGGAGTTACTGTACTTAAGTAGAGTAAGAGTAAAAGTAGAGGGGGATAAATGCAGCGTGTGGAGGAATGTGGCAGGTCTGAACAGGCTCCGGCGAAAAACCACATCAAACTCTCAGGGATTAGAACCTCCAACCTCACAGCTGCTCAGAGGCACGAGGGCAGAGACTGAGAAACACAGAAACACACGGGAACTTCAGAATGTGCAATAGTTCAGTTTGAGTCCTAATGTAATAAGGTGAATAAGGAAACATTTAAATGTACAGATATCAATATGAAACTTCTGCTGGAGATTACTGACATAAATGTGAGAAAGAAATGTTTTCATCAGAATCAGAATCGTTTTTATTGCCATGGTTTGAGAACAGGTGCAACATAAAACATGGTTAAATATTTCCTCACAAAAACTCACTTCTGTGTTAAATAAAACCTGGTTAGAATAAAATGTATATTAAATGTATGGATTCAGATAATACTGTATCACTGCTAAAGTAGAGTAGCCATATGTTGTGTTGTTTTTCCTTTTCTTTTAAAATATAACCTCCTGTACACACGGCTGTCGGAGTAAAGCAGCTTTTTTGGGAAACTTGTTGACTGTTTGTCAAACCGCTGCAGCATATCTCTGGGTTTTGAACAGTAACATAGTCCTAAGCACTGAGTAATGTTCTCAGGACTATTGCTTGTATTTGGATAGTGGCTAAAGCGCTCGGGTTCCTCTCGCTAACAGTAGCACTGATTAGCTTTGATACACTGACTGGGCGGTGGTTTCGTTTCGTTCTCAGTTGGACAAACCTGCAGTCGTATTAATGTTGTTATTCTCTCTGTGATGCTTCTTTTGGCTGGAACTCCAAGTGTTTTCACACGAGTCCTTCTTGCTCCGTGATAAAGTTCACAAAGTGTCAGAATCAGCAAAGCTCCGTAGTAGCGCGGCACTTTGTTTACAGCCCGCCTCTCTCCAAAAGCAGAGCTATAAATGATCTGGATACATGCGGGGATACGGCTGATGTGCTCAGTCTTTACGCACAGGGAGACGGGTTGGATGGACGCTCCGCTCACTCAGCGCTGTGATAGCGTTCATGTTTCTGTATTATTTTAAGCACAAGCAGCACGTGCATTTATCAAGACTAAAAATGTTATCGTCCTTCATTTTACTTATCGAGCGATAAGTCGATATAGTAATTATCGTGGCAGGCCTAGGGTCATCTGCAAATAGTATGAGTTTCAGAACTTTAGACGTGTTACAAATATAACTTAAATACACATTAAACAGTTTTGGCCCCAACACTGACCCCTGAGGGACGCCACAAGCAACGCCAAGAGTATCTGATAAATACTGACCCATTTTTACAAACTGTACCGTTAAATAACTTTTTAACCAATCCCCAGCCAGCCCCCTAATTCCATATCTTTCCATCTTATTTAGTAGAATTGAGTGATTAATCGTATCGAAGGCTTTTTTTAGATCAATAAAGACACCAACTGCATACTTTTTTTGCTCCCGTGCATTAGTAATTTCTTCCATAGCTTCAGTTATTGCCATTGAGGTCGTTCTTTTAGACCTAAAACCATACTGGCCTTCATTAATTATATGATGTTTTCAAGTCGAGAATTGAAAAGCTTCTCTAAAATGTTTGAGAACTGAGGCAAAAGAGAGATTGGTCTGTAGTTTGTAAAAGCGTGTTTGTTTTCATTTTTGAAGAGCGGAATTACTTTAGCGATTTTCATTTTACTTGGAAAGCAGCCAGTCTGGAATGACAAGTTACAAATATAAGTTAGGGGTTACTTTTACACATCCGCACAATGTTTGTCACTTCCTGCTCATTTGTAGCTGATAGGAAGAATGACAAAGGATTCTGTTCAATAGCTGATTTAGCAACTCCATTGTCTGGAATATCAGCAGCAACTCAGGGCCAACATTAACAAAAAAAATTGTTTAACTTATTTGCTTGTTCTTATAATATCCAAAAATGTATTCTTATACTTCTTATATCTTTGCTCCACTTCTTTTGTTTTTACTTTGATAAAGAATTTGTAGAGATTATTTTTCTTTTTACAGGCATTAATTATTCTTTTCGTAATCCAAGGGCTTTTTAAAATGTTTTTCCTTTATAAAATATTCTTTCACAGGACAGTGTTTATTATGCAGGGAAGTGAAGATATCTAGAAAGTTACAATAAGCACTGTCCACATTTGGTTCTCTGTAAACTGAAGTCCAATCCTGGACAAACTACTATTTAGGGCACGGATCGTTTCCTCAGTTGTTATTCGTTTAGAGATTTTTACCATAGCGTCTTTAGTTTTTTTGAGATTACAGTCATACAAAGTAAAAACAGGTAAGTGGTCGGTGATGTCACATATAAATAGGCCACTTGTGATTTGATTCCCCATGATGTTAGTAAAAACATTGTCAATGATTGTGGCACTGTGTGACGTTATTCTGTTCGGTTTTGTTATAGTTGGATCATAAACTGTACAAATAATAGACTCCTCCTCCTCACTCCTCCCCGTTTACCATAATGACCACGCTCGAGGGGGAAATCATGGCGGATTTACAGGCTCCTCCTCCCCAGCTCTGACGAAGCCTGTTCCTAATAAGGGCATAAGGGCGGGATCTTCACTGTAGACTCCGCCCTTGCGTGACGTGTAGCTCGCGCAGCTCCAATGCCAACAGTCCGACCCTCATTAAGTAGGAGATTTCTAAAATGTTTCCTACGATAACCAGCCCGGTGCCTCTGATTGTGTCTAACCCAGCGTAATCACAGGAGGAATATCGAGCTGTAGACAGTTCCAAACAATTAGGCACCGGCATTAAAGTTGTTTTTAACGTGTCTAAAGTGCAATGCATTCCAATGGGGGGCTAGCGGCTATATGGAGGTACTACAGCAATGGCGGCCTCCAGTGTCGTCGTCGCAAAGCAGAGCAGCCAGCGGCCATTAAAGCTACGACTCAGTAAAGTGATTAGTGTCTGATCAAATCATTACGAGGCTACTGTTTATTTAGGGAATATTTTGTCAAAGACCAAAGGCTGGCAGTGGATATAGCAGGTCGTGTAGCTACAGGCTGAAGATGCTAGCAGCCTCATGTCAACAGTCTGTAAACCTTCAAGGTAAGACTGGAAGTATTATTATCCACAGTGGAGTTTTACTATATGATAAAGGGTCACATGTTGTGATAACTACACTGATGTCACTTTTACAAAACTGAACTGAGTAATGTAGTGGTGTGGGAGGGGCTAGTTGAATGAATGACACAGGGCCTGCCTTTGGCCACAGCTGTACAGACAGTTGTAAATAATTCATATTAATTTTGTGTTTTCCTAACTTACCATTACATTGGGATTGACTGTGACTGGCCTTATGCTTTAGAAATATTGTGATGTTTGTGAGGAAGGCCTGGGCTCGTATTTGTCTGATAGCTGTTTATAACTTACAGGTGTTTATTAATTTTAAAATAGTTTTATTGTACCGTGATTTGAATTAGTGTAAAACATATAGAAACCATGGGACTTGGACTTGACTTGGACTTGTGGGTCAGGGACTTTGGAGGAAAAAAGTTTAGTTTAGTTTATTGTTTATTGAAACAGGGACAATGTACAAAAACAAAACCTTTAGTCTTTACAAAAGAAGAGATGATTTGTACCAGATTTAGCAATTTTATTATTTTCCATCTGCAGTCCCTGGACAGGTGAGAACACAAAACATTACAATTATAATCTATAAATCTAATCTACAATAAAATCACTATATAGATTAGATAGATTAGATAGATTAGATAGATAGATAGATAGATAGATAGATAGATAGATAAATAAATGCTTTATTATCAGATATGAGGGTCTTAAATTTGTTTTACAGTTCAGCAGCTCCATAAAAATACAAGACATACAGATATAGGACAATTCACAGACATTATAAAGAATTGTCCGCTCGCCATAACACACTTTGATTTTATGACTTGAGCTCCTACAGTATATAAAATACATGATATGCTTTTCCTAAAAGTGTCTACAAAAAAACTAAACAATCCCTAGTCTCTACAATTTACAATACATTCATCAATGCTGACACGATTGATGATCTAAAATATACTTTTTCAAATTTCGAGTAAAACTATTAAGCTCTACAGACAGTAGACAGTCTGGAAGCTCAATGAGAAGGCACAAAGGCCGAGGATCTTTTTGAGGTTACACAGTTTTTATTTGCAGTGGACCGAGTGGCTCAGAACAAAGTCTGACAAAGTTCCTCAGTGCTGGTGGAGCTGTATTATTAGTGATTTTGAATATAGTTCTTAGATTATTGTATAGAATTAGATGATAACGAAGTGGTTTTATGTCCAGCGCCTTTAAAGCCTGATGATACACAGATCTCAGGTCTCCTTTGCCTGTGACCAGCTGGATAAACAGTGAGTAAAGTGAGGAATTATCATGGCGTTGAAATAAGTGAAAGACGCCTCGACTGTCAGGCTGTTCCTCGTATGTTTTAGAGAAGTGGGAAAAAATGGTTAAACATGGAAAGTGTTTTTTCTGCCCTTTTGTGGTTAATAGGACAATGAATTTAGCATCGTTCAGGTATTGATATTGAAAACCAAGTATCGTTAAAGAGATCAGATCAGGTAAAGGGCAGGCGGTGTATCAGACCCTATAGGCACACAGTAAAGGAGGTTAACCATCACCTCTGTCCTTTATTCCCTCCTCTGCTTCCCCCTTTGCCCCCGACGTCACCCGTTCATGGAGTAAAGTCATCAGTCCTTTCTTTATTTACCTTTGACGACACTGTCTGACATTATTAAAGCCGTTTCACACGCGCCCACACTTCCTCCTCCTCCGCGCAGAGACAGGAAGTGGCTTCATCTTCTGTGGTTCTGAGAAAGACTCATGACTCAAACCTGAAACCGCCAATGGACCAACGTGATCTATAAATATGAAATTAACTGAGAAAAGGACAGAGGAGGAGGCGAGGGAAACGGAACAAGACGTCAGACGTTAACCCGTCATACGTTAACCCCCGCCTTTACCCAAATCTAAAAGCTTCCTGAAAAAAGTGTCAAAATAGCAACAAAAACGTGACGAAAAGCGATGAGTGATGACAACAACAACACGATGATGTAGATGGGCTTTGTACGTCTTAGAGACTCAGACGTTACCAGTAATAAACATCTATAACAGCCGTCATTTGTCGATCATGTTTTTCTATGAGGAATTCCACAAACTGAGGCGCCATAAAAAACATTATTTAATAATAACACAATAAATTAGCTTCACTGAGCTTTATTTTGTATGTGACAAACGACAGTCGACTTATATGTAACAGTTTGGCTCTTCTGCTTTACAAAGTGAATTGAATTAGTGATAATAAACACAGATTAACTGTACAGGTTTCCTCAACCACATAAAGCTACTGTAGGAGTTTGTTGATGACATTGGAAAGACCTTTGATTTTCCGCATAGAAAGTTGCATAATGCACCTTTAACCTCTCCGAGTGGTCTTTATCTAGTCTGCGTCTGAGCTGGAAACTTTAATGTCACTGACAAAGCCTTTCGAATGAAGAGGAGAAACGTCCTACACTTCAACTACAGAGTACAGACGATGACTCCAAGATGGTTAAAACGACTTCAGTTTAGTCCTAATACTTCACAATATTGACTCGACCGTTGGCAGATTGTGTTCAGCATGTTCAGAACAAACTGTGGGGGACTGTGTCTGGAGGATTTATATCTGACCTCCCTCTGGTCAAATATTGTCTTTTGAAGACTTTTGTCTTTTGCTTTGTTTCAGGCCGAAGCTCAGAGCCGGTGGAGGACACCGACACCACCAGCTTCGTCGCAGAGATCGTGAGTATTTCACAATCATGAATGAAGTCAGTCATTATTAGATTATTGTAGATCCATTAGCTAGTTTTAGTATTTTAGTTTTTTGTGCTCCGTGCACCGCTGGACGATTTCAAAAGCCCTGATGGCGCTCGGGCCTAATGAAATGATATGCAATAAAAAAGAATAATGATGATATGATATGTTCAGTTCAATCTGCTGTTTATAAACCGTCTCCACACTTTCAAAAGCAGAAGAAAATGCCTTGTACTCGTATCGGTATCGGCAGGTACTCAAATCAAAGTACTCGTACTCGTATAGGTTTTGGGAAAAACTGGTATCGGTGCATCCCTGATTACAATCACATTAAAGAGCTTTACATTTGCCTGTATGAACCGTGAAGAACCAACATATATTGATTCATTTTAAACATGGCTCAATCCATGATGAAAAGATCGGCATTTTTGGCCATTTTTCTGCCTAAAATGTCCTTACTTTTATATCAAACGTGACATAAAACTCATATTTACTGTATGTCAGTAAACTACAGCAAACGTTTCAAAGTGATGTCTCTACATTTAAAGCGTTGTTTCTCACACGTCTCTAAGTCTCTGCACTTTCACTGGGCCTCGTGTTCCTGAAGCTTTTGCCTCTGGAAGGATCGAGCTCCGGCTTTGTTCCTTAAAGTCCTGATTCCCTGGAACACGTCCCGACCTGCTGGTCTGTCCTCTCCCTCACACACTCTCTCCCTCGTCTTTGGTTTCATCTTCAGCTTCTGCACAGGCCCGGGCAGGTCCCGCTGCAGCACGGACTTCTGTCTCCTCAGAGTTTTGTCCTGCTGAA
Source organism: Neogobius melanostomus (assembly GCA_007210695.1). Taxonomy (NCBI): domain Eukaryota; kingdom Metazoa; phylum Chordata; class Actinopteri; order Gobiiformes; family Gobiidae; genus Neogobius; species Neogobius melanostomus. The sequence goes on from VHKM01000521.1 coordinate 160,777, forward strand.
TATTTAGAGAAACGGGAATATGACCTGCAGAACTGAAACATTCCAGAACATGTTTGTAAAGGTCTGCACTACAGGGTTAGCCGCTGTTCTTCATGATAATTACCAAAGGTTTCTTTATATGTTCAGAGTCAGGCAGTGGTCAGTAACACATTTGAAGTTCGATATATTGAGGCAGGAAAGTATCGCGATAAACGATATTATCGATACTGTAAACTCTCAGGCATATAAATGACAGTAAACCTTTGTTCATCATCTTATCCTAAAGATAGATGATGTAACTTAATTTGCTTCAGTTAGAAATCAAGGTTTATAAAGAAAAAAATAGGGGGGTGGGGGTGCTACTAAAAATACAGACGATAAATATCGAGCTAAAAGTGTCCATGTCAATAAGTCCATATAGTAATTATCGTGACAGCCCTGGTAATTCTGCCAAATCTTTTGCGTCCCAAGGAAACAATCGGCCACGAAATGGAAATCACAGAAAATTGTTGAAAGACTATTGGGCAATATTATTAGTTCCAAGCAGAACTTAAATCTGCAACAACAAGAAAAAAATGTGTCTGAACCTTTTTTGAAAACAACAAATAAACTGAAACGGCCTGATCAAAAGTTAAGGACCAGATACATTTAAAAGGTCGTTTTCTGTCCTGACTTTGTCCTTTGTTTTCTGTCCTGACGCAGTAACAGTCAGATCCTGAGGGTTATGGAACTCTGCTTATGCAGCTCAACAACACAAACACCATCTAAACCTTTGCATCAAGACAAAGCCAGGACAGAAAATGGCCTTTTAAAGTTATCTGGTCCTTTAAAGGGATATTTCAGGATTTCTGACGATGGGCCTCATTTCCTAGTTATCCAGAGTGTTGTTGATGTCTGGAGATATTTTTTTCTTAAATTCAAGCAGTTCTTATATTTGAAGAGTCTAGTGGCGCTAGGCTAGTGCATTTCTATGGTATCAGTTAGCCTGCATTAAAAACAGTGTGACCCACTCCACAGTGCACCTGAGGTAAATCACTTATAACACCAGACTAACCATATAAATGTCTGTGTTAATAGAATAATGTTTGAAATATAAATGACCTTGTATCGCATGAATTACCGCATTTTGAGGGACTATTTTCTCGCAGATCACTCCGCCGCTGCGTTAGCTTACAGCCACGAAGCTGATGCTGCTCAAATATAAGTTATTTTAAATGATTCTATTAACACAGACATTTATATGGTTAGTCTGGTGTTATAAGTGATTTACCTCAGGTGCACTGTGGAGTGGGTCAGACTGTTTTTAATGCAGGCTAACTGATACCATAGACATGCACTAGCCTAGCATTAGCCTAGCGCCACTAGACTCTTCAAATATAAGAACTGCATGAATTTAAGAAAAAAATATCTCCAGACATCAACAACACTCTGGATAACTAGGAAATGAGGCCCAATGTCAAAAATCCTGAAATATCCCTTTAACTGCAGAAACAGCCTGTTTGAGACGGCCCTGAACGCTTTAGTCTCACTTTATGACATTTGTACCATTTCTCTGGTTCCTCCATGATTATCATCTTATATATGAAGTTTAGTGGCCGCTGGACGTGTATCCAAGCCACAAAAAGCAGAAACCGAACTGAGTCAGCATTAGGCTTAGAGGGCACTTTATTTATTTACTCATGAATGATTTCTGACTTTGACAAAACCTAAATGTTGTCCCAGGTTTGACAACAGCTGAAAAAACATCTGGATCGTTCTTTGTTAGTGATTTTTTATTTATGCAGCTTTATTTCTTTGTGTTTGTGTCGTGTCTTTCTAAAGATGTCCATGTGTTTTGTTTCTTGTTTTGAAGTCGCTGGAGGAGAACTACCCGGTGCAGGTCACAGATCCACACGGTCAGTCAAACAGATTTAGACTCATGTTTTTCCTCTTTCGTGTTCACGCCGGGTCCGATGACACTTTGTCTTGAACACTTGTTATCATAAAGTGACTTCTGTGTCTGTTTTGTGGCTCAGACGCCGTGACTCTTCACCTGAGCTCGATGCCGCCCGGACACTTCAGCGCTCACAGAATACAGCAGGTCAGTGTTTCAGCGCCAGGCGGGTTCACTGAGGTTTGTACATACACAGAGATACATAGATCAGTGGTTCTCAACCCCCAAGGGGCTTTTCGGGGGTCGCCAGATCATGTAGATAAAATACATATTTTATTATTATGAGTTGCCACTAGGGGGCGCAATAGGATCAAATTGCCTTTTTTAAGGAAGAATGGTGTTGCTCTCAACGATTGTCATTCTATTGCTCAAAATTACAAATAAAGAATTAGGGTAGGCGAGCTATGGATCTGTTGAGAGGGATCCTCCCAACGGGCTCGTAATCCTCGTCTTTTAACGCAGCACACAGCATAGTAACATCATCTACAAAATCAGCTGTTAGGGCAGCTGCGTAGGGGTTTGTTGATGAGGAGCTACTGCCCTCTACAACTGGCCCGCTCTACACCTGGCTTTGTAACGCACTACACTGTGTAGGGCTTACATAATAAATGTACATAATAATATTCACAGAGTATAATATGTATATTAATCTGTCTTTTTAACATAAAACTAGTGACGTTTGGTAATGCTAACAATGTTACCATGGTAACCATCTGAAAGAAATGTAATGATCTCCTTTTGTTACTTGCTTTGTACTAGACTTCGTACATGAAACTAGACCGTTGTTGTAATTGAGCTTCTTTATGTTGATGTACGAACACTTCAAACAGTGTTTTGTAAGTTATAGTTCTTTGTAAATAGTTTGTAAGTGTGTAGCATTATCATAGTTGTTTTGTAATTAGTTGTTACGTAATCAGTATTGCTCTGTTTTGGGGTATGGTCGGATGCTGCGGGTGTGTAGGGTCTATTTTGTTTTGCTGTTGTTTCCTTGTTGCTGTTTTGTTCCTTTGTTGTTCCACTATGTTCTTGTGAAATGATGATTTTAATTGTATTGATTTTGGGGGCGGGGCTTATAAGCTCTTGCTTCGGCCCACTCCTTTTGAGCAGAGTGTTTGCTGCTCAAATAAACTAATAAACTAAACTAAATTAGCATATCATATATTTTATTTGTAGCATGCGTGTGCTATTTTACCAGAGTGCCGTTATTTGTTCATAATTTTATTAATTTTATTTTAGCCATTTGTTTTTTCTTTTCTTTGTTTTTTAAGAATTACGTAGGCTAATGTTCCTGTTTCTCACGGTGTGATCCGGACGGGGGGGTCACAAACCCCTTTAACTGTTATAATGCGGGTCGCAGCTTCAGAAGGTTGAGAACCACTGACATACCGTAAATCCTCTAATATAGGCCGGGGCCTTTATTTACTCAAGCACATCGAGGACCAGGCCTTTATTGGAACCAGGCCAAAATTAGAGACAGGCCTTTATTTCTATTTGAGGAAAACGGACGACCAGGAAAATGAAGAAAAACGAGATTTTTGTCCATTTGAACCTAAAATATAAGGTTCATTTATAAATTAACATTTCAAACACTCTCCCAGCACTCTCTTGACGCTTTTTATTTTGTAGGAACAACAGGAAGTGTTTTGCTGCTGTTAGCGGAACATTGACATCAATGTCAGTGCAGATTTCTCTACTTTCGTTTTTACCGCGGATTTGGGATTATTGGTTGTTATCTGGTGTAAAGGCGAGTTTAGACGGAGCGTTTGGGTTTGTGATCGATCATGAGACGAGACCCTCGCGGCGATCGGAGGAGTTATTTTGAGGCGTGGGACTGACCTGCACACGGAGCCGCTGGATGTGCTTTGAGGACGCGATGGTGACTTTATTAAAACCCTGGAGGGTCACACAACATTTGTTGCTTGCCCTGTTTCCAAAAATAGTCACAGAAGGTTTGAAAAGTGGCTAAATCTGTCTCAAAGTTACGCTTGGATCAGCTCCACTCTGCAGCGTTCCCTCTCGGCCTGGGTTCCAGTTTGTTTACTTCCTGCACGCGAGTTATCGTTTACACTAGTATGAGACAAATTCCTATAGAGGTAAATTATCACCCAACCTCAGTTTCTAATAATAGCCCCGGCCTAAATTAGAGACCGGCTTTTAATTGTCTCCGCCAACAGCGAGTCCGGCCACTGTTAGAGACCCGGCCGCTAATGGAATACAGGCCAGTATTAGAGGATTTTACGGTAGATCATACTCATCTGTCATCCAGTTTCCATACCAAAACTTTTTGTCCCCAATTTTTTTCTAATTTTTTTCTATTTTTCTGACGTTCCTTTTGTTTCTAACCTCCTGATGTGGTGTTTCAGCCCGTGGAAGATGTGGAGGACTGCACCTGCCCCTCCTCCACCTCCCCAGGTAAATAACCACGCCCACTGCACCTCTAACCACGCCCACTGCACCTCTAACCACGCCCACTGCACGTCTAACCACGCCCACTGCGCCTCTAACCACGCCAAAAAACGCTTCACGCTTCATCAGCAACAAGATACAAATCTACAAGAGACAGAAAAACATGCTTAGTTTGAATCTAATAAATGTGTTGCAGAACCACACATTCACCAGGACACAAACCTCGCTTTTTTGTTGTGTTTTTGTCACATTTTTCTCGCTCTTTTGTGGCATTTTTGTTGCTTTTCTGGCCCGTTTTTGTCGCTCTTTTGCTGATTTTTCATCACATTTTGGTTGTATTTTCATCCTCGTTTTCTCGCTATTTTGACACTTTTTTCAAGAAGCTTTTAGATTTGGAAAAGGCCAAACAGGTGGGGGTTAAGAGGTTCAGCGCTGGTATTTAGTGAACATCATACAAGGCACAGGCAGAGTTTAAGTCACCATTCCTTTGTGGTTGCAGACTGTCCGAAGGCGCTGCTCGCCCCGTGTGACCGCTGCCCGCCGCCCGCCCCAAAGATCTGCGACCTGATGAACGACTCGGACCTGCTGGACGCGCTGCGGCTGAAGCTGGACCCGAGCCACTGCACGGTGAAGAACTGGAAGAACTTCGCCAGCCGCTGGGGCATGAGCTACGACGAGGTGACGCTGCTGGAGCACCGCAGCCGGGGGGCGCTCTGCCACAGCCCCACGCTCGAGTTCCTGCTGCGCTTCAGCCACAAGCCGGTGTCCGACCTGACGGAGCTGTGTCGCCTTTACCAGCGCGTGGACGTGATGAGGCTGCTGCAACGCTGGCTCGACAACGACTGGCCCCAGGCCTGGAGGGAGCGGGGCAGGAGCAAACTGCTTTAGAGGCGACGGATCCTTCGAAACTGACTGTTCAAGACCAAACCGCTTTAGAGACGACGAATCCTTCGAAAGTGACTGTTCAAGACCAAACCGCTTTAGAGACGACGGATCCTTCGAAAGTGACTGTTCAAGACCAAACCGCTTTAGAGACGACAAATCCTTCGAAAGTGACTGTTCAAGACCAAACTGCTTTAGAGACGACGGATCCTTCGAAACTGACTGTTCAAGACCAAACTGCTTTAGAGACGACGAATCCTTCGAAACTGACTGTTCAAGACCAAACCGCTTTAGAGACGACGGATCCTTCTAAACTGACTGTTCAAGACCAAACCGCTTTAGAGACGATGAATCCTTCGAAACTGACTGTTCAAGACCAAACCGCTTTAGAGACGACGAATCCTTCGAAACTGACTGTTCAAGACCAAACCGCTTTAGAGACGACGAATCCTTCGAAACTGACTGTTCAAGACCAAACTGCTTTAGAGACGACGGATCCTTCGAAACTGACTGTTCAAAACCAAACTGCCTTAGAGACGACAAATCCTTCGAAACTGACTGTTCAAAACCAAACTGCCTTAGAGACGACGAATCCTTCGAAAGTGACTGTTCAAGACCAAACTGCTTTAGAGACGACGGATCCTTCGAAACTGACTGTTCAAGACCAAACCGCTTTAGAGACGACGAATCCTTCGAAAGTGACTGTTCAAGACCAAACTGCCTTAGAGACGACGAATCCTTCGAAACTGACTGTTCAAGACCAAACTGCCTTAGAGGCGACGGATCCTTCGAAACTGACTGTTCAAGACCAAACCGCTTTAGAGACGACGAATCCTTCGAAACTGACTGTTCAAAACCAAACTGCCTTAGAGACGACGAATCCTTCGAAACTGACTGTTCAAAACCAAACTGCCTTAGAGACGACGAATCCTTCGAAAGTGACTGTTCAAGACCAAACTGCTTTAGAGACGACGAATCCTTCGAAAGTGACTGTTCAAGACCAAACTGCCTTAGAGACGACGAATCCTTCGAAACTGACTGTTCAAGACCAAACTGCCTTAGAGGCGACGGATCCTTCGAAACTGACTGTTCAAGACCAAACCGCTTTAGAGACGACGAATCCTTCGAAACTGACTGTTCAAAACCAAACTGCCTTAGAGACGACGAATCCTTCGAAAGTGACTGTTCAAGACCAAACTGCTTTAGAGGCGACGGATCCTTCGAAACTGACTGTTCAAGACCAAACCGCTTTAGAGACGACGAATCCTTCGAAACTGACTGTTCAAGATCAAACCGCTTTAGAGACGACGGATCCTTCGAAACTGACTGTTCAAAACCAAACCGCTTTAGAGACGACGGATCCTTCGAAACTGACTGTTCAAAACCAAACTGCCTTAGAGACGACGAATCCTTCGAAAGTGACTGTTCAAGACCAAACTGCTTTAGAGACGACGATCCTTCGAAACTGACTGTTCAAGACCAAACCGCTTTAGAGACGACGGATCCTTCGAAACTGACTGTTCAAAACCAAACTGCTTTAGAGACGACGGATCCTTCGAAACTGACTGTTCAAGACCAAACTGCTTTAGAGACGACGGATCCTTCGAAACTGACTGTTCAAGACGAAACCGCTTTAGAGACGACGGATCCTTTGAAACTGTTCAACTGCCACCAGACTTAACAACAGACTCGAGTCGCAATTTTTGGGACTTGAGACTTACGAAAGCTCCTAAAAGACTTGACTTGACTTGGGACTTGCTGTTTGTGACTCGAGACTTGACTTGGACTTGAGGCCAATGACTCTCAATGACTTGCTGTGACTTTATAGTTAGTATTTATTTAAGTGTAACTGTTGAAAGACAGTATTCATTGCGTAAAAGCGGCATCTATGTTTACATATGGTAATTAGCCAGAGGCTTTTTAGGCTTCACGATACAGGCGTCTAATCAATACAGCGCGAAAAGGCCGCAGGAAATGTGCGTTTCTTTGGATACATTAAAAGTTTTCTAAAGTGAGTCAAGAGGTGAAGATTCATAGACAGGGACTGTAGTGTGCCTACGGCGTAGACAAGCAGCCTCCTCCAGAACTATGAGGCGGTTAGAGCTGGATTAATCAACAGAAATCTTGGGGACTTTTCGGTGTTGCAGCATTTAGAGGCGATTTTCCACAGCCACACAGAGCCCAGTGACAGCGGGACTGAAGGCTGTGCAGAATCTAGCAGAAGCGATACAGGGGCTGGGGATTTACAGGGGAACCACTGACTGTCAGAAACTACAGTAACACAAATAAAAAGATTTTATTTTATCTTCCAGACTGCAGGAAAAGCAGCTCATGTTTAAAAGACTCTGTTTCAGTTTTTCTGAAGGCGGCAGGGACGGCAGTGAGGGAGGGCGGGGGGGACGGCAGTGATAAACGTGTAAAAAAGGCAGAAATGTCCAGTGTAGCCGACCTCAGTGTGGAAGTGTAGAGGCCAACGCACACCAGAACACAGCGCGCCGCGTCACGGCTTTTCTCAAACCGTGCGGGGCTTTACACATGTGATTTATACATTTATCATGAATAAAATAAGACACGTATGTGCGTGTTGTAAGAGAGAGAGCAAACCTGGCTCTTTTTTGCAGGTTAATAGCGAGTTGGCGACAGACACGAGTTTAACATGCGCCTGATGCCTGAGCCCTGACCATGGTTTCTCTGTCTCCTTCTCTCGTCCAAACAAACAAAGTTCACAGCGCCCCCTGTCTGTCATGGCCAGACCCGCCTCTGTGCCTCTGCAGGTGGTTAAAAGCCTGTGTGCGTTCTCTCATAGAAAATAATGGAGGCGGCTCTTTTGCCCTGAGCCAAGGAGTTTGGGTGCGTTGGGGCGAACAAAGCCCTTCCACATTTAGGCTAAAGTGTCTTCATCATTTTAAAAGTTACTCGTCTACCGTTCCTCAGCCAAGAGCAGATTAGAAGTCCCGTCTCACTTTTGCGTTACTGCTAGAGACGCCTCTAGTGCTGTTGGCGGCGACATATCGGCCGCACGTCATATCGGCCGCAGGGCTCAAAGCGTGGGAAAAAAGTAGCGGTGTATAGGCCGGAAATGACGGTAAACACGTTTTGAAAAGAAGAAACGCTGCGACTTGAGGTGACTCGCCGGCTAAAGCAAGACTTGACTTGACTCCAGGACCAATTGACTTGGACTTGTTTGGGACTTGGACCTTCACGACTTGGACTTGACTCGAGACTTGCATTTAGTGACTTACTCCCACCTCTGCTTAACAATGATGGATTAAAAATTAAATCAAATGTTTTGTATAACAACTCATATCTCAACAGGAGTTACCTCACAGCTGCACCGAACATTAAAAACAGTGAAACAAAGAACCAACGTCCACGGTTTGATGATCCAAAAACTGTCCTTTCTCCGCGGCTCGCTCCTGAAACCGTGCAGCTGCTTATGGACAAAAATAAATACTATGTACTGAGTATTGAGTGAATTATTGAAAAAACAGCATGTACAAATCCACCACATGTGTTCTCGTGTTGTGTTTGATTTTAAAGCAGTACTAAGTAACGTGTTTACCTTAATAAATCCTTCCCGTAGTCCCTCTGGGGTAATACAAGTGTTAATGGGATGATTGGAGGGTCTTTCATCTCCCCCTGGTGTCTCTGGCCAGAAAACCATGCTTGCAACTTGACTGCCACCGGGGCGGAGCAACCAATACACACTAATAGAATCACGGAGAAGAAGCTAACAGGCTAACGGGCAAAGCTAACTGCGGGCTAGCGCCACTTTAAACAGTATTTACAGCCAAGTTTGAGTGAAAAAAAATATTCCCATTGTATAACTGGATGAACAATATCCCTCTGTCCCTTCTCCTTTTCTGTTCAGTTAGTATTCACTCTCCAAGACATTTAATACGTTAAAAAATCGTAACTTGCTAAGACACCTGCAGTTGCACTTATGGCCTCTAGGGGCAAGAGTTACTTAGTACTGCTTTAAAGACTATAAGTGTTGGGTCAGAGCAGATGGTGATGTCAGACCTCATGTTCCTCCAGGGCGGTGTCACAGAGCACAGTCCAAAGTCTCTTCCTTTCAATCCCAAGCAAGCGTCCGCCTTGGTGCAAAACTGGAAGAAGTGCGACCTCACCTTAGGCATTAACTATTGGATTTTGTGCTGATTTTGAGTCGCCAATGGAACGGAATGATTTATCTCGCCCTTGACTTTTTTGTCTCATTTCAAAGGTTTGTGTAAAGTTCTTTTATTTTAAGTAAATGAATGCTAAAAATAAAGAATGATTCCAGCTCTGAGTGACTGGCAAGGATATTTAAGTGATCACAGTGACTTTAGTTTTAAATGCAGTAATGACCTGATAATAGAATCAGGATTGAAACCAGCGGAGATTCTAAAAGGGCAAATCCTTTTCACATAAAAGCATTTGGGGGTCGTGGTGTTACATGCCATACCAGAAACAGATTTTATTTTATTTATTCAAAAATATAAGTAGATCATAGAAGAACTACTTTATATAGTGCCTTTCACAGACATGGTCACAAAGTGCTTTACATGAGATCATTTTACATCCACACTCGGTGGTTCAGTTTCCCCTGTATGTGTTACAGCGTAAAGAGTGTAAACACTGCGCCCTGGTTACAAACTTCTCATGAGACTTGAAGGCGTATTATGTAATACACTCAAATCAACAGCCGGTGGCAGTATTACACAAAGCACCACTGCACTGGGAAAAGAAGAATTTGAAGAAAGAAATGACACAAACCTACGTGAATGAAGAGATTAAATCTAAAGTGTTTCCTCATGTTTATGTCAGTAATCTACAGCAAAAGTTTCAAACTGACATTTCTACATTTCAGGTTCAACTGACCAAATGAAACAGAAGTTTATATTGATATTAAACTGTTTTAACCTCTTAACCTCCACCTTAACAGAGTGCATTTTCTCCAGTTCGGCTTTACCCAAATCTAAAAGCGTCTTGACTGGATTTCACAGCCTATCAGTGTAATGCCTAATTTGAAAGCCAAGACCTACAAAAGATTTTTCTTCGTGTTGTCACTTGTGTGTGACTTTTCCTTGTTCAGATCAAAATCAAATGTAGATATAGAGATGTAGAGAGCGGAAGAGACAAATTGCAACTTTTTTTCCCCATTGTTCCCTGGAGTAAAACTATAGAACACAGACATTAACCATGAAACAGAGGCGTGTCCAGGGTGGATTTGTGCTCCTTTAGCAGAGAATATAAATGACAGGAGTCTTTTCAAACTGTTGATTGAATTTGGATAATTTGAGTCTCTTTTCATTCTCATTTAGTTGACGAAAATATCTGGACATTTGGGTCACAGTTTTAGTCTCATGAACTTTCTAATTTAGTTTGAGTCAAATTTTAAGTGAACAAAATTAGCACAAAAAAAAAGCGACAAAATTAATTTTGTGTGAGGAAAACGCAACAAAAAAGCCACATAATAGCAACAGAAAAGTGACAAAGCGTTGAGAATGTGGCAACAAATGTATCCGTTTAGTTTAGTAGATTTGGGTAAAGCTGAACTGGAGAAAATGCGCTTGTTTAAGGCGGGGGTTAAGAGGTTAACTTGTCTTAATTTGTTGTGTGCAAATTAAAACAAATGTGGCTAAGCAAATATTAATGCTGACTTTGTAACGCGACAAAATCCAACCCGCTTTATTATAGACTTAGCATTAGTTGGGCCAATAAAGAGGAGATTTTAACTTAAATTTACCTGCGGATACTAAGAAACCCCTCCCCCCAGAAAATAAAGTCTGGACACGCCCCTGCTATGAAACTACATGAATAACTGTACAATAAAAAACAGTCGCCTCAGTTTTCTCAATAAACTTTATTATAGACTTGACAAAAACAAAACATGCATTAACTGAGAGCAAACATTCTCACACTTCGTATTGATTTGTTCCTGTTCAAAGATCTTCAATATTTGTAATGATCGATTTTCAACATTCGTAACGATCAATTTTCAATATTCGTAACGACAGTGCGGTGTATATAAATAAGACATACAAGTTTTTCATCCATTTCAACGTAGCTTTAACGACTGATGCTAGAGATTCCTACAGGCTTAAAATATTAAGCCCAAGGCAGTAAAGTTTAAAGGTTTTTCCAGAGGTATATATCCAATTCCTGACCTGATTTGAGTTTTGAATTTAAAAAAAAGGCGACATTTCAATTTGTACAGCTTTTTCCACTAAAATACATAAATCCCAAATCCCTCTAAAAAAAGTATTTGTAAAATGTCACAAAAATAAAACCTGGCAGATTTCATTCCCGAAAACATGGGAATTTTTAGGCACAAAACTTTGTGCCACTAATCTACGCAGACGTTTCAAAATCGATATCTCTACTTTTAAAAAGTTTCCCTATTCGCCTGCTGCATCCCATTTAAATTTTCCAGCATCAGTCGCTAAAACTATGACTCTTTTGTTACAGCGACTCCAACAAAGTTACATTTAGGTAAAGCAAAAAAAAAAAAAAAACGGTAAAAATTCTGTATGACAAAAAAAAATTACACCTTTTTGGATGAACCAAAAGCAGCATTTTGCATCTCAAAGATCTTAAAGCTAGAGTGTTTTAGAATTGCCTAAACCTGTCCTAAATTTAGGTTCAGGGGTCACTTTAGCGTTTTACATCACAACTTGCCATCGCGGATAAGGTTTGTATTTAAAATAAAAAGCAAACTTCACCCTTAATGCTTCTCCACAGATTCACCAAGACACAAAAGCTTTTAGTTCAATAGAAATAAGAGTTTGCATGAACGTCAGGGGAAAGGGACACAGTTTAGTATTCGCATATATTTACATTTTGTAGCATCGTTCACGGGGAGAAATGATCCCCGTTTGTCTCAAAGCTCAACTCCGTAGGCTTTCCTTTTCTCCATCAAGGTTTCTTTCACAAATCCTTCATCCTCAAGCTAAACGAACGCATTAATATGAGGCGTAATTCTGCAAAAACATACAGGATTTACTTTCAAACGCTCCAAGCCGCTAACCCAACGTTCCACTCTTTTACATCGACACAACATTTCCGACGGAAGTTTTAAATCATCCGACTAATTGACGTCGAGCCCCAGCATGTTTGACAACCCCACGGATAACTTCTGGTCCTCCCCCGACGCCCCTGCGCTCGCCCCGCCCAGGTTCAGCTCCATGTTCGAGTCGGTCGGCGACGTGCTCACGGACGGTGACTGGTCCCGCGCTCGCAGCAGACGCTCCATGATATCGACCCGCTCTCCTGACCCCGAAGCGCTGGCGGCCGCGCTGTTGGCGAACGGCAGGCGGATCCCCTTGCTCACGGCGTAGTCCTTGCCCTCGATGTCGCGACTCGTCTGGCTCAGGGAGTCCGCGATCCTGTTGAAGCTCTCCCGAGTGTTCGCCGGCAGCCTGTGGAAGACGAACGCGGGGACCTCCACCTCGGTGTTGGCCGCCTCCGGGTCGGATTCGGCGCCGCTGCTGTCGTTGCCGTTGGACTTGTGGCCCCATTTGAACGGCCACTTTATCTTGGAGCTTTTCGCCTCCACGTCCGCCCCGCCCGAAGCCCCCAAATCGAGCGAAGGGCTGTCGACGCCGGCTGAGACTTTCGGCGCGCTGATGTCTCCGTCAACTTTCGGCCAATCGGGGTTCAGATCTGCGTCTGGGGTTTTAGGTTTTGAGCCGAAGAATTTAGGCAGTTTGAAATGATGCTTTGGTTTCTCAACGTTGGCATCTACGCTAGGAAGGCTGGCGTCGATCGTCGGAGCTTTAACATCGACGGAGGGAGCGTGAAGACTCGCGTCGGCAGAAGGCAAGTCGACATCGGCGCCCGACATATTTAGCGAAGGCATTTTGTAGTGGGGGAGGTTAAAATCGCCGAGGAGGTGTCGACTTTCGGTGCTTTTATGTCAACGTTCGGCGCGTCTAAATCAGCGTTTAACTTGGGCGCTTTCAGATCGAGGTTGGGCGCGTCCACGCTAGCTTTCGGGAGAGACCAACTCGGCGCGTTCACTTCCGGCAGATTCACGGACGGGAGACCCGCGTTTACTTTTGGAGCCGAAATCGCGGCGTCTATACCTGGACCGGACCATTTGGGTAAATCGAGATTGGCTGTGGGCGAGTTTATATCAAAACCCGGAGTGTCTGCGCTTAAATCCGCATCCACTTTGGGTTTTCCGAAGTTTAATTTTGGACCATTGAACGTGGGAAGTTTGATGCCCCCTGCTGGCGGCTTGACGTCCACATTCGGAGTGCCTACGCTAAAGTCTGGAGCGTCGACATCGACTTTTGGGGCGTCCAAGTTCAGACCTGGAGTGGAAAGCTTTCCGTCGAAGTCTGGCGAGGCGAATTTGAAGTCTGGGGTCTTTACGTCTATATCAGGTCCTTCCAGATCTGCGTCAAAGGAGGATTTCCCTTTCGGCCATTTTATCTTTGGCAATTTGATTTTTGAATCTGCGTCTAAGCCCAAATCTCCGTCAAATTTGGGCGCGTCCAGGTTTACGTCTGGCGTTTTCATGTTAATATCTGGTCCCGACAAATCCGCTTTGGGCAGATTTGCGTCCAACTCTACACTAGGCGTTTTATGCACCCTTTTGGCCATTTAATTTTCGGAATCTTGATCTTCCCGCCAATATCCGGAGAGTCGGCTTCTAACTTGGGCGCGTTCAGGTCCGCGTCGACTTTCGGCCCGTTCAGGTCAAGCTTGGGAGCGTTTACGTCCCATTTCGGCGCGTTCAGGTCAAGCTTGGGAGCGTTTACGTCCCATTTCGGCGCGTTCAGGTCAAGCTTGGAGCGTTTACGTCCCATTTCGGCGCCTTCAGATCCAAATCCGGCGTCTTTAACTTAGCGTCCGGTAAGTCTAGGTCGACGTTCGGACCTTTCAGATCCGCGTCCGCTTTCAGCTTCGGCGCGGAAAGACCGAATTTCGGCATTTTAAATTTAGCGTCACCGTCCGGCAATTCCGCGTCCAAACCCCCGTCTATCTTGGGAGCGTTTACCTTCAGGTTTGGCAAGTCGACGTCCGCGTCTAGATCTCCGTCGATGTCAGGGCCCTTGACTTTTGTTTTGAGCTTCGGGAGTTTGAGTTTTGGGAGTTTCAGCCCCGCTTTTGGTGCGTCCATGTCGAGGTTCGGCGCGTTGACGTCGACTCCCGGAGCTTTCAGGTCTGCGTTAAGATCTGGCGCGTCTAATTTAACGTCTCCGTCGATGTTCGGCAATTTCAAATCCGCGTCTATGTCTTTTTTCTTCCACGTTCCAATTTTCCACCACTTGGGTTTAACGTCGGGCCCGTCGATGTCGATCCCCCCGTCTATTTTCGGCGCGTTGACGTCGAGATCAGCTTTCGGCAAGCCTAGGTTGACCTTCGGAGCGTTGACGTCAAGTCCCGGAGCTTTCAGGTCTGCGTTAAGATCTGGCGCGTCCAATTTAATGTCTCCGCCCATGTTCGGCAATTTTCAAATCCGCGTCCGGCAATTTCAAATCCGCGTCCATGTCTTTTTTCTTCCACGTTCCGATTTTCCACTTCTTCGGTTTAACGTCAGGCCCGTTGATGTCAATATCCCCGTCTATTTTCAGTGCGTTGATGTCGAGATCAGCTTTCGGCAAGTCTAGGTCGACCTTCGGAGCGTGGAGGTCGACCTTCGGAGCGTGGAGGTCGACCTTCGGAGCGTTTAGTTCTCCGTTGATCTTAGGAAGCGAGAGATCGGCGTCTGGCCCGTTGAGGTCCGCTTTTAAATCTCCCTTCGGCGCTTTGATTTTCCACTTCTTGTGCGGCCAGTTTACGCCCGTGTGCCCGTCGAGGTAAGATCGGCATCTGGAAGCTCCAAATCGGCTTTTGGCGCTTTCAGATTCGCGTCGAGTTTTGGGACGGAGAGACCGGCGTCCGCGTCCAGGTCGACTTTGGGACCTTTCGGCTTCTTCCATTTGAGGTGCGGCCAGTTGATCCCGCCGCCCGCGTTCAAGTCGCCGTCTAGCTTCGCGTCGACTTTCGGAGCGTTGATGTTAGGCGCCTCCAAGTCTAAGCTCGCGTCCGGCGCCTTCGCTTTGCCCTTCCACTTCTTATGTGGCCAGTGGAGGCCACCGTGAGGCGCGTCTAAGCTCAAATCGGGGGCTTCCGCGTTCAGATCGGGGCCATTGACGTCAACTTTCGGCCCATTAAGATCCCAATTTGGCGCCTTGACGTTAAGATCTGGCTTGGACAAGTTAAGATCTGGCTTGGACAAGTTAAGATCTGGCTTGGACAAGTTAAGATCTGGCTTGGACAAGTTAAGATCTGGCTTGGACAAGTTAAGATCTGGCTTGGACAAGTTAAGATCTGGCTTGGACAAGTTAAGATCTGGCGATTTGAGATCCGCGCTAACCTTAGGGACGTCATAATCCCCCGAAACGTCCGGAGCGTTAATCTGAGGTAGGTTGAAAGTGGGCATGGAGAATTTAGGGGCTTTGAATTGTGCCCCGCTCGTCTTGGGAGCGTTGAGGTCCAGAGAGGCCTTTGGAGCGTTAAAGTCCGCATTTAAGTCTGGCCCGTTGAGACCGGCTTTGAGGTCCGGCGCATTGAGGTCCAGGTCGGAGCCGGACAGGCCGAAACCCGGTAAGTCCCCGTTGACTGTTGGCATCTTCAATCCTCCTCCGAGTCCGCCGTCTGCGTTCAGGCGTGGGCCATTCAGGGAGATGGTGGGCACTTCAGCCGACGCGTCTAGAGACCCGTTCAGCATCTGCAAAACACAAACCAATGTAAGACGATATAAACCGAGGGCATTTTCTTTACCCAAATCTAAAGCTTCTGGACTGTAGCCGACGGGCCAGTGTAACGCCTCATTTGAAAGCCAAGACCTACAAAATTGATCTAAATGGAGCTTTTTCCTTGCATTATTGTTGTGTTAGCACATTTGTCACATTTTTGCTCTTGTTTTCATTCTAGTTTCTGATGTGATTTAGATGCTTTTTTTTTTAAAGTGTGTGTGACCGCTAAACCCAAGGCTGCAAACACTCAACTGCAAAGTTACATCCTCCAAAAACACAAATCTGTGCGTCTTTGTACAGGCTTCTTCTGCAGATGAAAACACTATGGTTTTGTTTTGCATTCTGAGTCCAGGGGCACATTTTATTATATTCATTATAAAAACTGCTTAACATTTAGGCTATTTTATATCGCACTTGCGCCATAATGCACAGAACCATGAGAGATTAAAATATACTAATGCGTGACTCGAGTCCTCACCCTGTCCAGGCCCAGAGAGCCCAGTCCTCCACTGGCCCCGAGCTCCTTCTTGGTGAGGACCTTCATATTGTTGTCGTACGGCTCTAGGACCTTCAGGATGTTCATCACCTCGTCCTTCTTCAGGTGGTCCAGGTGGATGGTGGCCGCCACGATCTCATCTCCTGGAAACAGACAGGGGGTCACAGGCTGTTCGCTGTATTTCTTAGCCGTATTTGTAGTATTTTGTACCAGCTTGGAGTCCTGAGCGCTTGGCGCTATCGTTGGTGATGTCGGTGATGACCACACCCTGATCGGAGTCGTCCAGGACCAGAGTCTCAGAGAACTTCCTGGGCTTCAACTGCACAGTCTGAGGAAACACGGAGAGATTACAGGATTATAGTAATTAAAGGATCTGTACTTTACTCGAGAAGTACACGCCTGTAGAGTAAATGTTTTTGACTCAGAGTATGTTGTAAACACATAAGACCATTGCTGCATTATCTTCACCTAAATTTAGAAGATGGAGGTAGAATCTACTTTAGTGCAATCTGTTTTGGGGCGGTCCCACGCGCTGTACACGGGCATGAAACGTGCAAATAATTCAGAAAAATCAGGCATTAGCTTTAAGTAATAATTTGACTAAGCAACTTTCAGTGTTATGAGTAATACTTTAAAAAGGGACTATACTGGGGTTGATTTATTCCTTTTTAAACAGGACTGTGGTTTCTTGTTTATTTAAATGTAAATGAAGTCACTGACAGATCTATGACCCATTTTCAGTGAGTAACTCTGGGATCATTTATAAAAGTGCTACAAAGCACATGACAAGAAATGTAAATGATGAATAATATGTAGTATGTTCAAATAAAGGTTAAAAGTAGCATGTTTTTTTAATCGTAGATTTTTTGTGTGCAGTATATCGATTATCGCAGTATCGGCGTATCGTGAGATAATCGTTATCATGAGCCATGTATCGCATCGAATCGTGAGCTACCCAGAGATTCCCAGCCCTAGGAGTATAAAAATGACCAACTTACATCTAGTCCCTTTGTTGTAATTGTATAAGTTATTATGAAAGTAAAATACATTTTATAAAAACAAATATTTCCCAAACAGTTCCCACTCCGCGTGAAATGGCAGTGAGTAACATAAGACTAAGACTTAACTAAAGAAAATCACTTTGAGTCAGTGGCATTGACAGTTCACCTGCACAGCGCCACCTACTGTTCATAGAGTGAGCATTATTAGGCTTTTGGATAAGTGGACTTTTTACTTCATAGAAATGTCGTGGCGTAAAAGTAAGTTCTTAACTACTACTCGAGTAAAGCGCAGACCCTGAAAAGCTGTGGTTCGTACGCACCATGTTTCTTCTTTATTCACATCCACATCACAGAAAGACGAGATTCAAACAGCAGCTCTTTCTGAAACACAAAAAACAACATTAGTTTTTCACCTGCAGCACATTTGTACTTCTGTCATTCTGCTGTTGTCCAGCAGAGGGCGGCAGAGAGTTAGGGTTCATATCTCTAAAGGCTGGATCAACATGAAACAAAACAGAGACAATATTCAGAATGATGACAGGACTTTCCACAGAGAACAGTGTCTCTCACAGGACAATGGAAAGTGCTGAACGCAGCTTTTTGCACAAGTTATTGTCGTGTTGAGGGACGGTGTTTGTGTCTGTGGTTAATCTCTTAACCCCCACTTTAACCGAGAATCTAAAAGCTTCTTGAAAAGAGTCATGAAAATACAAACCACAACACAGTGCAACAAAAACACATAAATATAATAATCCTACGAAAACATGGCAAAAAAACAACACTTCAAATATGTGACAAAAACCCGGCACCACCACAACAAAGAGTTAGGCTCAGTTTTGTAGTTCTTAGCTTTCAAATGACAGATCATGAGACGACCTGCACTGTTAGTTTTGGCTACATCAGAGCATTTCAATGGTAAGAATCTGTTTGCTCCCTCAAATCCTTTTAAGCCCCTCAGGCTCCTCCCTCAGATCCTTTTAAAGCCCTCAGGCTCCTCCCTCAGATCCTTTTAAAGACCCTCAGGCTCCTCCCTCAGATCCTTTTAAAGACCCTCAGGCTCCTCCCTCAAATCCTTTTAAAGCCCCTCAGGCTCCTCCCTCAGATCCTTTTAAAGCCCTCAGGCTCCTCCCTCAGATCCTTTAAAGCCCTCAGGCTCCTCCCTCAGATCCTTTAAAGACCCTCAGGCTCCTCCCTCAATCCTTTTAAAGACCCTCAGGCTCCTCCCTCAATCCTTTTAAAGCCTCAGGCTCCTCCCTCAGATCCTTTTAAAGCCCTCAGCTCCTCCCTCAGATCCTTTTAAAGCCCTCAGGCTCCTCCCTCAGATCCTTTTAAAGCCTCAGCTCCTCCCTCAGATCCTTAAAGCCTCAGGCTCCTCCCTCAGATCCTTTAAAGCCCTCAGGCTCCTCCCTCAAATCTTTTAAAGCCCCTCCCTCAGATCCTTTTAAAGCCCTCAGGCTCCTCCCTCAGGTCCTTTTAAAGACTCTCAGGCTCCTCCCTCAGATCCTTTTAAAGACTCTCAGGCTCCTCCCTCAGATCCTTTAAAGCCCTCAGGCTCCTCCCTCAAATCCTTTTAAAGCCCCTCAGGCTCCTCCCTCAAATCTTTTTAAAGCCCCTCCCTCAGGTCCTTTTAAAGACTCTCAGGCTCCTCCTCAGTCCTTTTAAAGACTCTCAGGCCCTCCCTCAGGTCCTTTAAAGCCCCTCAGGCTCCTCCCTCAATCCTTTAAAGCCCCTCCCTCAGGTCCTTTTAAAGCCCCTCAGGCTCCTCCCTCAGATCCTTTTAAAGACTCTCAGGCTCCTCCCTCAGGTCCTTTTAAAGACTCTCAGGCTCCTCCCTCAGGTCCTTTTAAAGCCCCTCCCTCAGGTCCTTTTAAAGACTCTCAGGCTCCTCCCTCAGGTCCTTTTAAAGCCCCTCCCTCAGGTCCTTTTAAAGACTCTCAGGCTCCTCCCTCAGGTCCTTTAAAGCCCCTCAGGCTCCTCCCTCAAATCCTTTAAAGCCCCTCCCTCAGGTCCTTTTAAAGACTCTCAGGCTCCTCCCTCAGGTCCTTTTAAAGACTCTCAGGCTCCTCCCTCAGGTCCTTTAAAGCCCCTCAGGCTCCTCCCTCAGATCTTTTAAAGACCCTCAGGCTCCTCCCTCAAATCCTTTTAAAGACCCTCAGGCTCCTCCCTCAAATCCTTTTAAAGACCCTCAGGCTCCTCCCTCAGATCCTTTTAAGACCCTCAGGCTCCTCCCTCAGGTCCTTTAAAGCCCCTCAGGCTCCTCCCTCAGGTCCTTTAAAGCCCCTCAGGCTCCTCCCTCAGATCTTTTAAAGACCCTCAGGCTCCTCCCTCAAATCCTTTTAAAGACCCTCAGGCTCCTCCCTCAAATCCTTTTAAAGACCCTCAGGCTCCTCCCTCAGATCCTTTTAAGACCCTCAGGCTCCTCCCTCAGATCCTTTTAAAGCCCCTCAGGCTCCTCCCTCAAATCCTTTTAAAGCCCTCAGGCTCCTCCCTCAGATCCTTTTAAAGCCCTCAGGCTCCTCCCTCAGATCCTTTTAAAGCCCTCAGGCTCCTCCCTCAGATCCTTTTAAAGACCCTCAGGCTCCTCCCTCAAATCCTTTAAAGCCCTCAGGCTCCTCCCTCAAATCCTTTAAAGCCCTCAGGCTCCTCCCTCAGATCCTTTTAAAGCCCCTCAGGCTCCTCCCTCAGATCCTTTAAAGCCCCTCAGGCTCCTCAGATCCTTTAAAGCCTCTCAGGCTCCTCCCTCAGATCCTTTAAAGCCCCTCAGGCTCCTCCCTCAGATCCTTTTAAAGCCTCTCAGGCTCCTCCCTCAGATCCTTTAAAGACCCTCAGGCTCCTCCCTCAGATCCTTTTAAAGCCCCTCAGGCTCCTCCCTCAGGTCCTTTAAAGCCCCTCAGGCTCCTCCCTCAGATCCTTTTAAAGCCTCTCAGGCTCCTCCCTCAGATCCTTTTAAAGCCTCTCAGGCTCCTCCCTCAGATCCTTTAAAGACCCTCAGGCTCCTCCCTCAGATCCTTTTAAAGCCCCTCAGGCTCCTCCCTCAGATCCTTTTAAAGCCTCTCAGGCTCCTCCCTCAGATCCTTTTAAAGCCTCTCAGGCTCCTCCCTCAGATCCTTTAAAGCCTCTCAGGCTCCTCCCTCAGATCCTTTCAAAGCCCTCAGGCTCCTGCAGAGTCTCACACTTCTCCACAGACGGGTTCAAGACTGCATTTTGGTTCCTTGTTTTACAAAATGCAACGAAACTGATTTAATGAAAAAACTCCCAAACAAGAGGCTGACAAAAACCCACAATAAAGCAACTGAAAGAAAAACTCAGACAGGACCGAGAACAAGGGAAACCCGGGGGGAGGGGATGAGGCACAGGTGAAGGACATTAGGGCGGGGCAGGTCAGAAAAAGACCAAAAATACAAAAACACCAAAGACAAGAACATATACAAACACCAAACAACCAAAACAGGGCAACAGTAACAACATATTTAATACATTGTGTGATAAAACCACATTCCGTAATAAACTCACTTGACTCATTTAGTTTACTAACCATTAACATGTATAATAGAGATAATGTGCTCCATCCGTGAGTCTGGTTAACGTCAGGGACACGTTTTTATAAATGAGTCTAAACTTATTCATCGACTGAACCAAGATAATGATTTAGCTGCGAATAAATGAGAAACAAATGAAGTATTACCACACATCACAATGTACGTATAAGTTAAAGCTAAATTAGGACATTATGATAAAATGCGGCTCTACAAAGCAGGTTTTATAATTATGCACAATAACTAAACCTAAATAAAGACGAGGTCACAGGCTTAAACCTCTGCTCATGCACCAACACTGACCCTCGACCAGATTAAAGTCGCTCCTCTAAACAGACAGGCTCAAAAACAAGCGTTTCATGCACAGAGTAAATGTGTAGAATTCAAGAAGCGAAAGTTCAAGCCCTGAATGTTGAACAATGACCACATTGTTCTTTAATGTAACATGTGATCACAGTCTGGATGAACAGAAGCTCTGCAGACCTGAGCGAGCCACAGGTTTGTAGCAGAGGAGGAAACTTCACTTGGAAAATAAAGTAAAGCTCCTGCACTTCTCTCTCTTTCTGGTTTTATTGCAACGTTTGTCACGGACCTTCAGCCTCAAAGTCACCACTGATTCCAAATGTAAACTATTCAAATAAAGCACCTGCAATATGAAAATGTGTCAGTTTGAGCTGGATTAGGGCTGGGCGATGTGGCCAAATATGAAAAATCGATTTACTCAGTTTGGACGATTTTATTGGATTTTTTTAAAGGTCTCCTGATCTTTCATAAGAAAACTGCTCAGAGTCCAGACCATTAATATTTAGATTCATAATATAACCTACAGTTGGGCCCATTAGAAGTTATTTCTCTTTTAAATATTCCTTGTCTGCTCTCAAAAGTAAAACTTCTAAATAAGCCATGGAGTTTTCAAAAGCATTTTAGTTTTCTCATCCTCATGCCTCTGCTGTGATTGACAACCGTCTCCATGGAGACTCAAGGGGAAAGGGGCGGAGTTAAGCTGCTGTGCCTCCGCTCAGAGCATCAGGGTGAGAGAAGGAAGAGGATCAGACTGAGGGAAACCCAGTTTTAGCGGAAGAAAACTCTATTGCACCATCGAAAACACAACGTCTTTGTAAAGCAGCAGAGTCAGAAAGTCTCTGGGTTCACTTCCGGTGACATTTCAGAAAACAGTCGCTGTGGAGCGTCTGAAACGCTGCTAAAAATTGGAAACGCGGCGCACGTGGGGGGGACATGATTTTACAATTTAGCCATTTTGCACATCGTCTGTTTTAAAAGCAAGAATTCAGTGGATTTATCGCCCAGCCCTAAGCTGGAGTATCACAGGAGTACCTCATGGGGCTGGAATGTGGAGGCGTGAACAACAGTAACAGTAATCTGCTCTGAGCGGTTCAGCTGCATACCGCCCTCTCTCAGGTACAGAACAACATTACGAAATACAGAATAATGTGAGACCAAAACAAACCACAGTTTTCACTCAGTAAAGCCTCTGCAGACGAGTTTGAAGATTTAACATGGTCTTTGCACCGAGTCCCAGACCGCGATTAAATCAGGAGAAAACCGGGTCAAAAATCATAAAAGGCTCAGTACTTGTTAATAGGCTCCGTTTCCACATTAAGGGGATGAATAACCTCCGTTGTGCACGATGCAAAGAGTCGAAGCACATCACTGTTCGTCTACTGAATCTTTTAAACTATATTTCAGTGTGCCATCATACCGCCTTTGCTCTGTCCGATCCCGAAGCTAAAACAGGAAGGGCCCGGTTGGTACTTGGATGGAGAAGCCTGGGGTGAATGCAGTGAGTGAGTGGTTTGTGGCGGTCAGGGCCAATGGTGCAGACTGGCAGCTGGTCATTTTCATACTCACTCCTGCCACCTCAGGTCTTATGTGTAACTGCAGTCTCTATATTAAAGGGATATTTCAGGATTTTGACATTGGGCCTCATTTCCTAGTTATCCAGAGTGTTGTTGATGTCTGGAGATATGTTTTTCTTAAATTCATGCAGTTCTTATATTTGAAGAGTCTAGTGGCGCTAGGCTAATGTTAGGCTAAAGCATTTCTATGGTATCAGTTAGCCTGCATTAAAAACAGTCTGACCCACTCCACAGTGCACCTGAGGTAAATCACTTATAACACCAGACTAACCATATAAATGTCTGTGTTAATAGAATGTTTGAAATATAACTGACCTTGTATCACATGAATTACCGCATTTTGAGGGACTATTTCCTCGCAGATCACTCCGCCGCTGCGTTAGCTTACAGCCACGAAGCTGATGCTGCTCAAATATAAGTTATTTTAAATGATTCTATTAACACAGACATTTATATGGTTAGTCTGGTGTTATAAGTGATTTACCTCAGGTGCACTGTGGAGTGGGTCACACTGTTTTTAATGCAGGCTAACTGATACCATAGAAATGCTTTAGCCTTGCTCTAGCCTAGCGCCACTAGACTCTTCAAATATAAGAACTGCATGAATTTAAGAAAAAAATATCTCCAGACATCAACAACACTCTGGATAACTAGGAAATGAGGCCCAATGTCAAAATCCTGAAATATCCCTTTAAGCTCGTGCATGACGTTGGAGATAGTTGGTATTTCTGCATAAAGTAACAACTCTAAGTGACAGTGCAGGATTGTAGCGGCAGTTCTGGTGAAATGCTCTGGGCTCATTCTACACATTAGGGCTGGACTAAAGTCATATCCTGATATATTTAGGTTGAATATTGATATATATCCCCATATTTTGTCCGCAAAGTGAGAGCTGTGAAATGAAATGTTAAGTCAAAGATGGCCTCTCCAGTTTCACCCACAGTGGCTAACCTCTACATGAAGAATGCCTTGGCCTCATACCCAGGAAACAAACCCAGCCACTGGCTCAGGTATGTAGACACGTGGATCAAAATTAAAGAGAAGGAAGTGGCACCTTTTACAGATCACATCAATGCTGTGGACCCGAACATTAAATTCACTCGGGAGGACGCACAGGAGAAACAACTTGCCTTTTTAGATTGTAAAGTTATCATAGGGGAAAACGGACAACTGCAGACAGAGGTTTACAGGAAGGCAACTCATACTGACCAGTATTTGATGTTTGACTCTAACCATCCACTCCAACACAAAATAGGGGTCATTAGGACACTCAGACATAGAGCTAAAGAGGTGCCTACCAGTGCAGAAGGAAAGACCAAAGAGGAGCAACATGTCCAGAGAGCCCTCTCAGACTGTGGCTATCCTAACTGGTCCTTCACTAGAGCACAAAGGGCAGGAAGACCCAAAGAGCAGGACAGACAGACTACAGAGCCCAGAAGAAAGGGAGTGGCGGTGCCGTATGTAGCCGGGGTATCAGAGAAACTTCAGAGAATCTTTAAACAGCACAGGATTCCAGTGTACCACAAACCTGTGAACACACTGAGACAAAAATTAGTTCATCCCAAAGACAAAACTCCGAGCCACAAACAAAGCAATTTGGTTTATTCTATTCGATGCAAAGAGAAACGAATGGACTTTAGTCCGCTGACGAAGCCTTTTGGATGAGACGCGAAACATTCAAGACTTCAACTACTGAGGACAGAAGACGACTCAAGTACCTTCATCGAAGATGGACAACTGCTGTACGACTGAGAGCTTACACAGACAAACACTAACAAAGCTCCGTAAGGTGCACATTTAAAGTCCATCTGACACATTAGACACAGTTTTTGCTAAAACACAGTTAACACGATTATATTTCAGATTTTGCTAAAGATTATTCCCAGTTTTCTTTAGTTTGACCATTTTTGTGATGTTTATGTTTTCACTTCCTTATTGGACACCAACAGGAAGTGACATCGAAGAAGGTAAACAATTTAAACTGTTGCCGTGCAACCATGTTAAGTCAGTGGGAAATGAATGAGTCAAACTGCTCTGGAATGTTTCCTTCTTTTATGTCACTTCCTGTCAAAATAACCCAACATTTCTTCATTAAAATTGCTGCTTCACTGAAAAAAAAGAAGATAATTATGCAACTGATGTGATCCATCTAAATAAGTCATATTTTCATGAGCATTAGAATCTGTCATATGCACTTTAAATTAAAAAAAAAAAAACACACATCTTAAATAAAAATAGCCTATAAAATAAAACAGGTCAATCTTTTTCTGAAGGCAGCATTTATATAGAAAAACAAAAGATAAACTTTTTTAAACATCAGTTTGAGATGACCCGTTTCTTTTTGTTAATAGCTCATCTGAATGTCAAATATCCCGATATACACGATATGGTCTAATTCCACATCTCATTTAAAATATATCGATACATCTTAAATATCGATATATCGCCAGCCCTATAATCACAATCAAATGTAATTTGTAAAGCGCCTCACAACAGCCACAAGGTGCTTTCCAGTAAAAGCATGTAGGGCGTGGAAAATACATTTGAACTTTTTTACTCTGTCTAGTCCTTTAAGCTACAGATGTGGAAACATCATTAATAATAAATAATTATTAATAATTATTAATAATTATAATAATAATTATTATTATTATTAAGCTAAAAACTTGTTTATAGTTTCACTTCCTTATTGGACACTGACAGGAAGTGACATACGTAGAGCTAAACATTTTTAACTGTTGCCGTGCCGACCATGTTATGTTAATTGGAAATGAATGGAACTTTCCCTTTAAGTCTTTAAAAAAAGTCTAATTTTTTAATCTATGAGTGGAACAAGTTTAGTTTCGTCCTTTTGTATATTAAACTCAGACATTTGTGGGAAAAACACTTTACATCTAATTATGAAACATTTGTCTCGATGTGATGAACTCATTTGTAACATTTACATTTCGTGGCCTCTTTTATTCTGTTTATTTGTCTAAAGGTAAAATCGCTCAGAGCCAGTTTCAGTGAGTCACGCTGCACGAGCTTCAGAAATGACAAGTATTCAGACCGACCACATTTTCACGTTGTGCAACAGAGGCGGCTCATATCAGAGGAGTGTTGCTCAAGGGCACAGTGACAGCAGCATGTAAACCTCAGCTTTACTCTGCACGAGGGTCTGAGCAGCGCCCGAGGACAGACAGGACTCAAAGTCTAAACCTCAAACAGCTCGACTGGTTTTAGTTCAAATATACTAAACTTAAATTCACTGAGTCAATGTTTCTCCACAGATTTATTTGGGAAATAGAAACGTCGAGGATCAGCTCCGACAGACTTTGACTGAACAACATTTGGAAGGGATTTGATCTTTGCATTTCTTACATTAGTAAATAACTTAAATTAAAAAGGGCTGAGGCGCTGCATTCATTTACTCAAATATTTGGACGCAAACACGTGTTGACTCAGAGTCGTCAAGATATTTAAATAGTCTGAGTCGATTAAATCTAAAAAACATATTTATTATTCTCATATTTACATGTTCCTCCACATGAACGAAGCTCAGAGGATTTAAATGACACGAGTTTCAAACTGTCATTAAAGTCTGGCTGATTTTAGTCTCTTCTTTTACTTATGAAAATATCTGGACATTTTAGTCTAAAAAAAAAAAAAAAAGTGACAAATATTTTAGTCGACAAAATAAACCAGCGTCACATGACCACACTTGAACATGGTCACATGACCACAGACAATACAAGCGGCACATACAGTCTGATGAACCAGTCTCACATCAGGCCCAAAGAAACACTCACTCACACATCAGTGCACGCAGACACTGGAGGTGAGGGAAGTGTCTTGCCCAAGGACACGACAGTGAGCACCTGCAGGAGGCGGGATTTGAACCCCGGACCTTCTGATCGAGAGACGACTCGCTCTACCACCTGCACCACCATCACAATGATAATGAAGCCAATCTGAATACAAACCAGAAGATAAACAGCTTAATTCAAAACTAACATTAACGCCAAATGACTGGGAGTCACTATTGATTCAACCTCAGCTTTATCTCCACATATTAAAAACACTGCAGCAAAAATGAGCAGAGCCATCTCTAATGTTAGATGTGCATATTTAACTAATACAGTTACCAAGTTGGTTCTTCAGTCACTTTCACATCTCGATTCCTGCTCCATTATCAAGTCAAGTGCTTTAAAAAAAAATAAAAAAAATAAATGCTCTTATAAAATTACAACTAGTCCAGAACAGCTCAGCTCTGCGATGCCCATCCAGGACCAGAGTCAGTGCCGTGCATGACGGGCCGTCCTGGTTTAAAGGAGAGGAAAGAGTGGCCTGCAGTCTTACATGTTCTGCAGTAATGTTTACACTTACAAAAACCCTTCGGTCTGTTCTCTCAGTGAAAGGCACGGTTTAAATGCTCCACAGCAGAGGACAAATACTCTGAAGAAAAACTGCTCTGTGGAATAAGCTCCCTCAGTCTTTAAGAGCAGATTCACAATCCCTCTGAGAAAATCTGTTATTAAACCACACATTCAAACCTGGCTCTGAACATTTAGAGTTTGTAGTAGAAACATTTCCCTCATATTTATGTCAGTGATCAGCAAACGTGTCACAAAGTTTCTCTAATTAAATATGCAGAGATTATTAACACTCTTGTATCTGGTGTTAAAAAGCTTCAGGTCTGAATGTTTAGTTTCCTCGTGTGGCAAGACCAGTTTTATTAACTGCATTTTTAAATAACTTTATTAAATATGCATTTTAAATATTAACGGTCAGCAGCCACTGCTCTAATAGCGTTTAGTATAAAAGCCACCCCAGTTCACATGCACTTCCTCTGTCTCCTCACTGGCGTCTTCCGGCCTGAGCCCAGAGGTTGTGTGTGTTCCACGGGTCCAGGTAGCTTTGGTTTATTCGTTCGTTCTTTAATGTTGGTTTAGCCGCTAACGCAGGTTTAATTTTAGCGTTGCGGGTGGTTGAGAGCCTCAACGCGCACCACTCCATGGCGTCCATTGCTTGCTCTCGGTGCATGGTGGCTCGGGGTCTGCTGGGGCCCTCCTGTGACGGAACTGGGGGCTATCGAAGCACCGAACCAGCTGAGAGGGGCTCGATGTGGGCGTGCGACGGTAGGATTGGCCTTGCCTGGTGGTTAGCCTTTATTTTGTAACTGCTCCTCAGCTAACCTCTTTATTTACGTTCAGGTGGATCTAACTGCTGCTGTCTTTCTTCCCCTTTGTTTTGTTTCCTTTTTGTTTACCTGCTCCCGGGCGTTTTGTGAGCCCAACTGGACGGAACAAAAACAGATGATCTGTGTAAAGAAAATATGAAATCCCAAAGAAAGACATAAAGTAAAACAGAAATAAATGGATTATGTAAAAGGAACAGCTGCCTCCGTCCTTATGGGTCGAACCGGTCTGCCTTAAAGCACATTTTTTCCAGATTACACTGGATGGCGTCGTCAGGCTTTTATTTATTTAATCATACCCATAGCACTCGTCATGTCACTCGTTCTCCTCGTGTTGTTTTAGGGACGAGCCGCGCCCGACTCTGCGCCGTAAACCAGGTCACATGACACAGACTCACGCCCAAAACAACTGGAGCTCAGGCCTTCAGAAACACTACACTGGAAAAGCACAAACACGTCAAAGTTTGATAACGCTCGAGTCACTGGGACAACATGAAGCTCCTGACGGGTCAAACGCTCTGCACAAAAGAGCCGACAGAAAACATACCACTCAAAACATGTACAATGCTGCAGGATGTGTGAATATAAACTGAAGCGGTTTGTGACTGTTTTTATCAAAGGCACAAAGACTTTACGACATCTGAGCCACTGTGTTCATAAGAGCATTCCCAGCACATGCTTTAAGTCCCGCCGTGTCCCCCCACCTCCAAAAGCAATTCAAAAATATAAATGTCTTATTCACACAGACAGAGGGGGAAGTGTCTTGCCCAAAGACACAACAACAGTCTGACCTGACGTCTGGAGCTCCACATTTTTACAACTTTGTCTGGAGATTTTAACAAATCTGTCTGGAACAAATGGACGGGATTTTGGACATTTCGAGCCGATATTCAGACCAAATCCTTCCACATTAAAGCAGGCGAGGATTTCAATATAAAGTCACTGGAGACAAAGATATTAAACCTGAGACGAGCAGGAGGAGACTGTCCCAGTCTGACAGAGACGCGTCACGGCCAAACACTGAAACTGTCTCAGGGCGTGATCCGAGACCAGGACAAAGACTTCATTAATGCTGATGGAACAGACCAGGCTCTGCTTTACAGCTGTCACAACAACTACATATCTGCCACAACACACTCTATAGCAACACACACTGTAGCAACAAACTCTGCATCTGCCACAAAACACCAACACACTCTGAATCTGCATAGGTGCGTACACGCCTAACCACACGGCTCGCGCTGCTGCTTCTACTTTGATGTTTGTAAGTCAGTCAGACGCTCGTACAGTACAGGCTCTTCTACCATCCGGGTTCTCTCAGAGCCGCAGATGTGGAGGTGAAACAATGACAGTATTAAACAGCGGTTTTGCCTGTGAGTGACAGATCGTGTTCCATAAATTTAGTTTCTCAGTAAATCCTAAAAGCTGTTGTGTGGTCGGATGTTCCATTTTGTCGGAACTACAGCTTCAATCTTGTAAACTGAGTTAATCATTAGAATCTAAACACATTGTGTGGATTATGTTTTAAAGTTTAACGTAACTGTGCCGGACACGTCAGGCTCTAAATTCTACCAGTTACTTTAAACATAAAATAAATTGTTAATCACATGTTTAATGTCATGACATGTGTAAGTCATGCTTTAGCTAAATCTAAAGCTGAATAAACTAGACAGAACGTTTTCTCGTCAGCATCACGTTCAACTTGGATCAGGATTATTTCCCAAAGGGCGAAACATAAATGTGTGAAATTCAGCACAAAGTTACGATGGATTAGCGACGTGTACGAGGCTCCTCTGTCCTACATTTCTCTGACACTTGAGGCAAATCTCTCAGATATTATTTCTCTACATGTGGGTTTGTCTGTCCAGCCTCATGTCACGATAAAATCCCCTTTAAAACATGTTTGTAATCCAGTGCCTTGTTTAATGCGCCTGTGTTTGTGTTTTCACAAGTTTATTGACGTGTGATTCCTCTGATCCGAATGCCTGGGCTCAGGAAAGGCATTTCAAACCACAGCTGCTGATCGTCATGAATACTTCCTCTTTTCAGACGCTTCACTTGTGTCTTTATCACACAAGAGGTTTTTTCCAAATTCAGATAAATTATTCCTGAATGTGTTTTTACTCCTCCCGTCTGAACAGCTGGCACACGTTGCTGCTGATTGACACTGCTCTGACACACCTGCACTTCCCATTGACACAGGAATCAACTGCACCGGCCATGTGACCCGCGTTTGGTGTGTAGGGCCTTCACTCTATAACAAAACTGTATCTGCTCACACTAAATGAGGCACAAACTGGTTACGGTAAGAAAACGACTTTAGACCGGACCTTTAAAACAGTCCCTCCTGTGTATTCACATTGTTCAAAGAATGGAATTTTAAGCACATTTCACACCCATATACAGCACTAAGTGGTGACAAAGTGAAGCAGGGGCGGGGCCACCCCTAAGATAAATTACACTGATTTAGATCAGACTTCTATCATCCATTGCTCAATAAAACTTTAGGTGAAGACAATACAGCCAGGTCTGTGTTTACAACAGACTCTGAGGCAAAAATAAATGTATTCAACAACACCAAAAACATCAGGTACCCCGGCTTTAAGAACTATTGGTGCAGAAACGATTAATGAAGAAGTTGAAACTATGTCAGTAATGGATGAATGTTTTTTAAGTGTTCTATTGTAAATGCGCTAAATACACTCCTGATCAAAAGTTTAAGAACAGTTGGAAAAAAGAAATTTCTCATGGTTGGATCTTACCTAGATGCAAAGTTCAATCTGCCACAAGAAGAAAAGGGAGCGAGACAAACAAAAAATATCTTACATTAAAAACAACCATTAAAGTGAACTAGTCTGAGTTTATGACCACATGGCTTTAAAAGGTCGTGTTCTGAGTGAAAACCTGACAGAAAATGAAGCTCCTGCACAAATTCAACATGGAAGACCAGCTGCATTCATCAGCTCTCCTCCAATCACAGCTCAAGCCGCACCTTCACGACAGCCAATCACTGCAGCGTGTCACTCCTGCTCCAGCTCATGGCCCAGGACCCCCTGCTTAAGCTCCTGGTCAATCACTCGGCCGTTCCCCAGCTGTGCTACGACCCTCCTCCACCCCTTCCTCCATGAGACTAAACCTTTGATGTGTTTGTGATCCGATCAGATGCAGAATGAGCTCCAGATCTGAACCAGTTTGGAAATAAACGTCCTCAACCCCGGCTCCTGTCCCTGATGAAGGCCCAGTCAGAGCAAGTGCAACAGCTCTGGAGGTTCTTAGCTTTCAAATATTGTGTTCCAGACAAAGTTCAGCTGAAGAGACTTTTTGAAAGCACCAAGAGCCTCCAACCTGAGATGAATGGAACGATCCACATGGAACGAGCTTTAGCCCCGAGTCTGGAGTGGAAAGATCCAATAGTGAGTAGTAAAAGTGTCCACTTCACTTTACAGACGTCTGAGGTGTTATTACGCCTCACAATATAGTTCCTCTTTTTATCCGCTTAGAAAATCCACATGTTTAATTTTGTGTAACTAGACTTGGATCGTGTAACTTCTCGCGTAACTGTATTTAAATATGGGAAACGTGGAAGAGCTCGGTCGCTTCTAACTTCACCCCCATTTGGCCCCATAGAGGAGGAGAGGCTAAATGCTAACAACATGTTTGGTCTTTGTGCGTGACTGAGCGCACGCGTAAAGACCAGACAGTTACGCATCAACTCATCTAAGCTCAGGTAAAACAGATCTCAGTTTGGAGAAACACTGGCCTGTTCCTTTAAAGAGCCGCTCGGTCACAAACGTCACATCACTACAAATGTTATTCCAGTTTAATCGGAGGCTCAGACTTTAGCTCCATTTGTTCATAGATTTTCCTTCTGTCAAACTCTTCAAATCATTCACTTCTATTTAGACCCAATATAACATTTGTTTCCTTTAAAACAGTATTTCTGTTCTTTTAACACCACATATTTACTGAACATGTGACGGTGATACAGTGAGTGCTAACACTGAACCCTGGGACTGAACAGAGAAAACAAAGAAAGATAATACACAAAAATAAAACTCTAGATCGGACACGAAGAAGATCTTTATTTATATAGAGCCTTTCACAGACATGGTCACAAAGCGCTGTTACATTCACTCCATACTCAGTGATGGTAAACTACATTAGTAGCTTCAGTTTCCCCTGGAGGAGACTGACAGAAGCGCTGTCACATCTGCGCTAATGGTCCCTGTGACCACCTCCATGCATTCACTCACACATCATTCATCCTGGCCTATTGTACATGTTTTTAGTGGGAGGGGAAACCTACACAGACACAGGGAGAACATGCAAACTCCACAGAAAGGCCCTGTCCAGGTGGGAATCAAACCCGGGACCTTCTAGCTGTGAAGCGAGAGCACTAACCACTGTGCCACCGTGCCGAATACAACACTCGTTGACGTGCTAAACGATGTGGCCTAGGCTAACCCTTATGCCACCAATGCAAAACCAGAACATCTTCATTGATCCAACGGCAGAATGTGAGACTCATCGTTAGTGATCGGTTTATTTCTTCTAAGTCTCGTATCTCAGCTCATTCCTTTAAAACATCGTCGTTTAGTCGTATTATCTTTGTTTTCTCCGTTCAGTCCCAGGGTTCAGTGTTAGCACTCACTGTAGCACTGTCACATGTTCAGTAAATATGTGGTGTTAAAGAGAACAGAAATACTGTTTTAAAGGAAACAAATGTTATATTGGGTCTAAATAGAAGTGAATGATTTGAAGAGTTTGACAGAAGGAAAATCCATGAACAAATGGAGCTAAAGTCTGAGCCTCCGATTAAACTGGAATAACATTAGAAAAAGCAGATCTGACATGAGGTCAGTCATGATGCTCAAAGAGTCAGGAAATAACTCAAACAGATAAATAAGTGATGTTTTTGTTTGGTTATTGCTCTGGGTTAGAAGAGCCTGACACAACATGGCTGAGTTTATTCACATGAACCAAACACACGGACAAATGGACCTTTTAGAAATGTAAGTAGAAAGTCTTTGAAATGTCGAGGAGTCAAAGTAACAAGTCCAGAAGCACAGACTCCAGTTTCTGACGCAGTTTGTTTGATAAATTCCTGCCTCTCTGGTCGGAGTCCGTGCAGCGTTTGGGCGTGACCGCGATCGCTGCGTTTCTGAAGAGCGGAGTCACCGAAGGAGACTCCCCTGCAACCGTTTAAATAAACCAAAAGCACAAACTGTGAAAGACATAAAGCACATGTGACGCTTTCTAATTAAGAAGTGTCACTGGGGAGGTGACGGAGGTGAGTCAGCGGCCGAGGCCCAGGAGCCGAGGCCCAGCCCAAACCTGAACCTGACCCAGTAATGAGTCATCGAGCAAACACTAAACACCAAACACCAAACACCAAACACTTAACTCCAAACACTTAACTCCAACAGCCACAAACACTAATGTGGAAATATGTGGAAGCGTCAAAAATCCTCATTCTGTTCACTGATGAAGCTCCTGAGGGACATTTCTGTCAGAAAAACCTGCTCCGCCTCATCTCTCACTCTCCTTTACAAACTAAGACTTTCAACATTCTTTATCACATCATTTTACAGCTAAAATGTCATAAAAAGCAGTATTTCAGCATGACTGCAGGCTACATACACTGCTGTAGATTAGTGACATAAAACTGTGTCATTTCATGTTTTCATTTCAAGTCTATTTGTACAGACTGTAAGTGATGGGTCTGAGTCGTCTTGTTTCTGAATGAACGAGTTATTAAATGGAACAGTCTGTAAACATTCACATTTCTACATGTTTTTCTGTTTCAAAACTCAATACATGTATTTGTTTGTTTGTTTGTTTGGTGGGGACAGTGCATGTTGATGAACACACATGCGACTCATGTATGTAAACTCAAACTCTCTCATTCATCCTGGATCGATCTCCAAACATCAAACATTCAGGCCAATATGATAAAAGCTAAAGCAGGAACTGAAGTCAGAGGCTGTTTTTTTCTCATGTAAAAGTAACTTCACAGGTTAAAACTGGTTAGTCCAAAGTGCGTTGCTCAAAGGCAGGATCGTGTTCATCATAAGTGCCTCAGGCGTTTAAATACGGCACTGACTCTGATTCCTCCACAGAATCATTTGAGAAACTGTAAAATCAAGGGTTGTTTT
Organism: Neogobius melanostomus; assembly: GCA_007210695.1. Classification (NCBI taxonomy): domain Eukaryota; kingdom Metazoa; phylum Chordata; class Actinopteri; order Gobiiformes; family Gobiidae; genus Neogobius; species Neogobius melanostomus. The sequence continues at coordinate 194,954 of VHKM01000521.1, forward strand.
CCTCACTTTAGCTCCGACAGCCTTTGACCTGCAGTGTCTCCCTTTAAACTAAATCCTGCCGGTGCCTTCGAGCAACGCACTTTGGACTAACCAGTTTGGGGTAAATAAGGCGTCAACCACTTTAAAGGATCAAAAGCAAGTACAGAAACAAATAATACAGTAATGATGTCAGTCAAAGGGAGTGACTTTTCACTATAAAGGCTATTAATGCATTTTTTTACACAATTTCTCTGACTATTTTTGCCTCCTTTTTTTTTAAATTTCCCCCTCATGTTTTGTTTTAATTTTTTCTCAATTTCCCCAAAAATGTCCTTATTTTTGCCAATTTTTTATGACTATTGTTTCCCCTATTTTCTCTCATTTTCCCCTAATCCCTCACATTTTTCTGCATTTTTGCCTCATTTCCCCCAAATTTTGTACAAATTTCCCCCCAAATTATTCCCCATTTTCCACACATTCCTTGACATTGGAGACGAACCCGATCTTGTAAATGTGCAGATGTTCCACACATTATTGTTCTGTTTTCTGGCTCTAGACGACACATATTTTAGTATCGGTATCGGACAAAGTATCGTTCGGGTGTCGGTATCGAAAAGTCTCAGCTCTGTGGGTGAGTTTCTGCTTTAACTTCACCGTATTCCCCTCAGCGTTTGGGACGTTTGGAGATTGTTTCGAGCAAAGAGGAAGTCAGTTAAAAGCCTCTTAGGAGCGAGTTGGGAAGGATTGGAGAGTTAAAGGTAAAGGTTGGAAGAATCTGAATCATTTCCAAAGGGTTAAGTCTAAATCCACTAGTGTGTCTTCACTCACCGCGTTTGGACTGCAGTCCTGTCTGCAGACTCCGGCCTCAGTCCCTGGTCTTGTCTTTGGCGTGAGGTCTTTGGCGTGAGGTCTTTGGCGTGAGGTCTTTGGCGTGAGGTCTTTGGCGTGAGGTCTTTGGCGTGAGGTCTTTGGCGTGAGGTCTCTGTGAAGGTTCTGGGACGTTGTGAGTTCTGCCTGTGTCGCTGCAGGAGTGTTATCCTCCGCTGTCGTTGAGACTGTGACTAAAGCCGTTCCAAACCCAGGACTAAAGCAGGTCTGAGCCAGAGGAACAGGTCCGACCACATCCTGCAGGAGCCACGGCCCAAAGAGAGGCCATTACAACATCCGCCACTGCAATGAAACTGCAGCACCACATGACTACATGCACTTTCATAAATCACAATCAAAGTATTTAAAACATCCCAAAAAACTGTTTCCCACTTCATAAATGTAACTTTGAAACAGAAATGATTTCTTTGAAACATTAAAGGTGCATTATGCAACTTTTTGTGTGAAAATAAAAGTTTTGACCTCACTAAGGTCAAATACCCACAATTATCAACTTTTATTTTCACCAAAAACGTTGCACCTTTAAAGTGCATATGACAGATTTTAATGCTCTTGAAAATATGACTTATTTAGATGGATTACATCAGTTGCATAGTTTTCATTTTTTTCAGTGAAGCAGCAATTTTTATGAAGAAATGTTGGGCAGAAAAGTTATTTTTATTTGAATTTTTAAGCTGCTGACAGGAAGTGACATAAAAGAAGGAAACATTCCATAGCAGTTTGACTCATTCATTTCCCACTGACTTAACATGGTCGGCACGGCAACAGTTTAAAATTGTTTACCTTCTTCAATGTCACTTCCTGTCGGTGTCCAATAAGGAAGTGAAAACATAAACATCACAAAAATGGTGAAACTAAACAAAATTGGGAATAATCTTTAGCAAAATCTGAAATATAATCGTGTTAACTGTGTTTTAGCAAAAATTGTGTCTAATGTGTCAGATGCACTTTAAGTCTTGAATGTTATTTTTAGTTCTCTCTCTTTTAAAACAAAGCTTTATATTGTGTTTAATTATCAAAGCTGCAACACTTTAGTTTAAGGGACACATAATGAAGTTACGATGCGTTACTTAAATATGAATACATGATGAAGTCGTCCATGAATTTTGAACTCCCTTATGATAAAGCGTTAGTGTTTGTGTTCTTTGTGGCTAATCCGGCTCTGCATCTTCATGAAAGGAATAAAAAGAAATGAATAATAGTGAATGAATCTGAAACAGTTAGAGCTGAAGTGACGGAGCAGGATCAGAATGTAACTGTAGAGGATAATCCCTGGACGAGTGAGACCCGCCCAGTGCCGCCTCGTTACTAACAAGTGTCTCTAATGATCTTCAGGCCCTGACAGAAGTCCACCAAAATACTCACAAATATCACAAACTTCAGAGCAGTAACACTAGTACAGCAGTAGTAGTAATAGTAATGGTAGTAGTAGTGGTAGTAGTAGTAATAGTAGAAGTAATAGTAGAAGTCCCAGAGTAAATAGTGTTTGAGTAAGGCGTCAGTGAAAGTGTGAGTCTCCGGTTCAGCCCAGAGTGACGGGCGTGAGATAATACTTCACACATGAGACATACGAGTACTTTTACTGTACGAGTATTGCATCCGCCTCAATGAACAGTTCAAATGAACATATGAAAAGTGCAGAAATATATATCACTGTATTCATAAACACATTATACTATAGGCCTATTACTACAGGGGAGACCGGGGCTATTTGTCACATCGCTTTTTAATAATAATAATAATAATAATAATAATGCATCGGTTTTATATAGCGCTTTTTCTGGACACTCAAAGACGCTTTACATTGCACTATTCATTCACTCCATACTTTGTGGTGGTAAGCTACTATTGTAGTCACAGCTGCCCTGGGGTAGACTGACAGAAGTGAGGCAACCAGTCTGCGCCATCGGCGCCTCCGACCACCACCAACCACTCACTCCATTCTCTAGGCTTCCTGGTGTTACCAAACGGTCTCCCATCCAAGTACCGACCAGGCCCTCCTTGCTTTTTATAGCCACACTAGGGGGCGCTGTAGCTGATACTGATATATAGGGGATACATTTGAATTGTTTTTATGCCTTTTCCCAAACTTTAATGTTTGGGTTATTTCTGTAGTGAGAGCTTTGCTTTAGTTAAAGCTTTAAAGGGATATTTCAGGATTTCTGACAATGGGCCTCATTTCCTAGTTATCCAGAGTGTTGTTGATGTCTGGAGATATTTTTTCTGACCCACTCCACAGTGCACCTGAGGTAAATCACTTATAACCCCAGACTAACCATATAAATGTCTGTGTTAATAGAATAATGTTTGAAATATAACTGACCTTGTATCACATGAATTACCGCATTTTGAGGGACTATTTTCTCGCAGATCACTCCGCCGCTGCGTTAGCTTACAGCCACGAAGCTGATGCTGCTCAAATATAAGTTATTTTAAATGATTCTATTAACACAGACATTTATATGGTTAGTCTGGTGTTATAAGTGATTTACCTCAGGTGCACTGTGGAGTGGGTCAGACTGTTTTTAATGCAGGCTAACTGATACCATAGAAATGCTTTAGCCTTGCCCTAGCCTAGCGCCACTAGACTCTTCAAATATAAGAACTGCATGAATTTAAGAAACAAATATCTCCAGACATCAACAACACTCTGGATAACTAGGAAATGAGGCCCAATGTCAAAAATCCTGAAATATCCCTTTAAACAAGTCACTGATCTGAGAGACACAGACGTGAGCTTTGATTGAGCCGTTTTAGAGCTAACGCGCTACCGCTGTTTGTTTAAAGCTCACAGTGTTGGTAAAGTCCACACTCGGGGTTATTTGTCACATGGTGGAAAAAAATGTTCTGTTGTGTCTAATATGTTTTTTCTGATCACTTTATTTTAACATGAGCTTTTATAGTAAATGTATATTTGGGTTATTTTAGTGAATTTTACACCTCATAGAGCATTTCAACAGTTCCAATGAGTGTCATGAACATAAGGTTATTCCCAGGTTTGATGCTGCAGTTTATTATCTTGAGACACACCCGCCTCTGGCCCATAGTAGCCGGGATTAACAGGGCAGACGTTTATCACCACAGTGCTCCTGATTGTTACGCTCGTGTTTGTGCACTGACGTCTCGCGCTGCGTTCGAGGGGAATGTGGTCCGTCTTCATTCCTCTGACTCTGAGTTTGTGTCAGAGACTAAAACATCTAAAACTTTAAACCCTCCGTGTGGACACTTCATACTCGTGTTGACAAATACACGGTACATATAGAACGGTCCACTGCTCAAGAGTAAAACCCCTGTGTTTTTAAAAAGCTAAAGCTCATTCATCTGCCCTCCCTCCTCTGTAGTTTACTCTAGATGTTTATTCTTCTGCTTCATTAGCCCTGGTTTATTTACCTCAGAATCCACCTACTCTCTGATCTCCTCCTGTTTATAATCAGTCATGTGACTTTTGTTGTTATGGCGGCAACTCTATGAATGCATATTTTCTACTGTTTTTTATTGTTTGTATTTTATCACTGTAAAGCACTTTGTGACCTCTGTCTGTGAAAAGCGCTGTATAAATAAAGATTACTTACATTTTGAATACCGAAGTAGAATTCTGCAGTACTACAATATGTAACAATATCTCTACTCAGGATGAAAATGAAAGACGACTGACTGACTGTGGCATTTTTATGTCCTCGTAATCATTGCTCCTGAAGATAACAGTAAAAACACAGAGACGCACGTTTATGTGAAGAAACCAGTGAGTCAGTGGAAAGGCAACTTTATTTATACCTCGCATTTCATACACAAGGCAACTCAATGCGCCTTACAAAAGAAGATATGTGAAATTACAATCAGGTTACGTTAAGGTAAAGCACATATATAGAAACATCAAGACCTGGGAAATACACGATGACTGGCCATTGACCAGGGGGCGGGGCTGAGGAAACGTGCTGAGGCAGACGCAGAGCGACGGGGGCGTGGTTAGGGAGGGGGTATGTGTGTGCGGTTATTCACAGTCTGAAAGTCAGTGTTTTACAAAATATGACCCAGAGAGCTCAGTCCTTATCAGGTTTAGCTCCGTGGCTTGGCCTTGAAGGGAAGTGTTGACGGCCTAGGAGAGATAAGAGGTCCAGCTGCTTCAAACCTCCTCTCAGGAGGCAGAGAATTATTCCAGCAATAGTTCATACATTTATAATGAATTAGCTTTTACTGGTCTCAGCTTTAGTTCAGTTCTCCAGAGCAGGAAGTTCCTTCACAGTTCAACCCTTTTCCTCCCAAAATATAATCCAACTATTGTCCGTCTCCACAGCGAGCTGCCAGGTCGTACATAACAGTTCATCGCTGTGCGTTACTTTCCGTCCGTACCATTCCATCACTCGGTCACTCCCTGCTGCAAAGTGCAGTGTTTAAGATGTTAGCATGCTACCGGTTAGCATTTAGCTTCAACAGCTCAGCTCTGACCTCTCCAAGGGAAAGCCCTGAACCACAAACATCTAGCCTTGGATACAACATGTGACAGAGGTCAGAGCTGAGCTGTTACTGTAGTATTTCCTCAGTGTTCATAGATGTGAGACACACACGTGTTTATCGTGTTGAAGCCATTGACAGTTGATTGACAGTTGCTAACCGGTAGCATGCTAACGTCTTAAACAGCTTAAACACTGACTCAGACTGAGACTGTTGACATGACAAACTGTAAAAATCCCAGAGAAAGGTTTTCTGTTTCCTCTTTGATGAGTTAATTTAGTCTTCAGAGTGAAGCAGATCTTTAGTAAATCCTGCTGTAGCTCCACAGACAGAGCTGCTGATTATATCACATAAACGTGTCTCTGGTTCCGTGTTTTAACTGTTATCTTCATGAGCAATGATTACGAGAACATAAAAATGCCAGTCAGTCAGTCGTCTTTCATTTTCATCCTGAGTACAGATATTGTTACATGTTGTAGTACTGCATAATTCTACTTCGGTATTCAAAATAGCAGCTGGAACTATGCGTGATGTCATTGGAAAGGCATGTACAGTATAAAGTTTTATCAGTAATACATTAGTCACTTTACAAACTTATCACTGACTAAACATAGGGTATTATTATATTTACATGAATTAAAGCAAGACACTTTTTTTATCAAATGATTTTACACAAAAATGCAACAAAGCTCAGTTTTGTAGTTTTCAAATGAGGCGTCACTCTGGCCTATAGGCTCTAAGCTCCAGTCGAGAAGCTTTTAGATTTAGGTAAAGCTGAACTGGAGAAAATGTGTTTAGGCGGGATAATTATGTCCAAATGTTTGACTCAGAATGTTGGAACTGATAACAGGATATACTTTACAGTTTCAAAATGTAATAATGAGCGATATCGTAATAAGACAAGATGAAAATCATTCACAAGGCTGATTCAAATTATGGAAGAAATAAACACATTAAAAACAGTATTTGTGCTGTTAATCTGTGGCTTTTGTTTTCTGACTGTTTTATTTGTTCACTCGTCATTTCTCAGGCCCAGAGCAAAGCAGGTCTACATAACCCACGTTACAGATGAGTGTGAGTGAGAGGCCGATGGCACAGTTTGGCAGCTGTGGCTACAATAGTGGTCTGTAGCAGAAAGGGGGAGGTTTTGTCAGAGAAGTAGCATCATCATATATAGTGTTGATCATTGTCCTGTTATTATTGGACCAAATTGTGCTTTAGTCGGCGGTGGAAGAAGCCGGTAAATGGTTATACGTGATCAGTTCCTACAGTTCTCCTGACTGTTCTTATGGATTTGCAGAAGAACGTGAGCGAGGCCTGATGAGGTTTGGAGCTGAAGCTGTTGCTCAATCAACTCTGGTTTAAAGAAACACGACAGGTATGAGACAGAGAACACGTACGTACGCATGTGTGTGTGTGTGTGTGTGTGTGTGTGTGTGTGTGTGTGGTATTCAGGTATTCAGACCAGCTCAGGAATTCTCACAAAACAGGAACTAAGGCAATCAATAATCCGTCAGCAGCTCCGACTTCTGATAAAAGCTCGTTTTACGAAAAGACTTTGAGGAGAAGAGCTGTGTTAATGTCGTCGACTAAAATATTTAGTCTTAATTTTAGTCAAAGTGATATTTTTGACGACTAAAACTGTGACTAAAATGTCCAGATATTTTAGTCGACTAAAATAAGACCAAATAAAAATGAAAAGACAGTCTATTAACCGTCTGAAAGAGCCTCAGATCATGTAAATCCTCTGCCAAAGGAACAGCTCTGAGCTTTGTTCATGTGGGAGCAGCTCCATGAAGCAGAGGAGCTGATTAAATATGATTATAATGATTATAATAAATGCAAAGTCGACTAAATTTGTCTTAAATTTAGTCGACTAAAACTTGACTAAAATTGAATGACATTTTCGTCAAAAGCCTAAAACTAAATGAAAATATGTCAAAATGAACACTGGAGCAGAGGACTCGATCAGCGCAGGGACAGATCTGCAAACTCTACATTTCCCCAAGTGTTCGGTGATTGTTGTCCTGCCTAAAGAAGTGGATTTGTTTATGTGCAAATGTAAATGCCAGTCACACATTCCCTCTCTCACGCTGGGGGTGTGGCCTGCAGGCTCTGCCACTTCAATGTTTCTCATTTTTATGAATCGCATGAGTTAGTGTCACTTATAAACAGTGCATTGTTTTGGGTTATTCTCCCTCTGAGCTCTGACTTCTGAATAAACCCTAATACAGAGCTTTTCCTCCACTGCTCGAGCGTGTCACACTGGTTACATCATCCTTTCCCCTACCACTAAAAAACATGTACAATAGGTGAATCCTTATGGCGTCAAATTAGGGTCTGCTTTAACGTAAACGTGAAAGAGGTATTGTAAACGTAAAGAGAAAACTGTAAATGTAACTCTAAACTCCATAAACAAAAAAGTATCAGAAATAGAAATAAAAATTGTAAACATTTACGCTTCTTCTTTTCATTCTTCATTTCACAAGTTACGTTTATGATACATTTTTTTCTGACCCTTTTTTTAATGGGGGCGGGCTCAACGCTCATTGGCTGGAGTGACGGGATGTGACATCATCACTATAAGCTGAAATCAAACGCACACTACAGAGGCTGTGTCCGAATGTCCACCCTAGTCCCTAACCCCTCATTCACTACAAAGGCCCTATATAGGCACTATATAGTAGACTGTATACTATATAGGCACTATATAGTAGACTGTATAGTACAGTATATAGTGTGTCGGAACTCCGAACCCCAGCAGAATGAGTGACTGCTTCTACTATAAGTTCACTAAATTTCGTGAATAATGTATTTCTGCGATAAAGAGCGACTAAACTCAAAGGACAGTGGAACATTTATGGATACATATGACTCAAATACGTTTTATTAAACATGGATTTCACATGAATGAACAAAACTCCCGGGATTATTGCCTTTTTGTCTGAGAGTCTGTAGTGTGCGTTTGATTTCAGCTTATAGTGATGACGTCACATCCTGTCACTCCAGCCAATGAGCGTTGAGCCCGCCCCCATTAAAAAAAGGGTCAGAAATAAATGTATCGTAACTGTAGCTCGTGAATTGTAAACGTAATTTGTGAAATGAAGCATGAAAAGAAGAAGCGTAAATGAAAGTTTTGTTTACAATATTTTTTTTTCTATTTATGATACTTTATTCGTTTATGAAGTTTAGAGTTACATTTACAGTTTTCTCTTTACGTTTACAATACTGACAACCTACATTTACAAAACCTCTTTTATGTTTACGTTAAAGCAGACCCTCATTTGACGCCATAAATCCTCCATCCAGATGTTTCTGACCATCAGCCTGGCTCCACATCATGGAGACGGGTCCCGGGCGCAGCACTGACGCTGAGGGATGGGTTCAATGCAGAGGACACATTTCGTTGTGCAGTCCACACATTGTAAAAAGAATTTAGTTGAACCAACTTAAAAAAGTGTTTCAATTGGTAACAACTAATAAGTTAAAGTGCATCTGACACATTAGACACAATTTTTGCTGAAACACAGTTAACACGATTATATTTAAGATTCTGCTAAAGATTATTCCCAGTTTTCTGTAGTTTGACCATTTTTGTGATGTTTATGTTTTCACTTCCTTATTGGACACCGACAGGAAGTGACATCGAAGAAGGTAAACAATTTTAAACTGTTGCCGTGCAACCATGTTAAGTCAATGGGAAATGAATGAGTCAAACTGCTATGGAATGTTTCCTTCTTTTATGTCACTTCCTGTCAGCAGCTTAAACATTCAAATAAAAATAACTTTTCTGCCCAACATTTCTTCATTAAAATTGCTGCTTCACTGAAAAAAATGAAAACTATGCACCTGATGTAATCCATCTAAATAAGTCATATTTTCAAGAGCATTAAAATCTGTCATATGCACTTTAAGTATGTTCAACTTTGAATTTTATATTGAACCCAACTTATATTTTAGTCAGATTAAAGTTAAATATTCATTCAATGTTTTCTAAAATATTACTTTCTTTCAACTTAAAAAGATATATAAAACTGAATTATTATTTTCTGAAAATTATACTTGAAACCCAGATTTAGTCTAAAGTTAAATTTTACTTTGTACATTCCAATCCACATCTATACTTTAGTTCCCCACTCTAAACATTCTCACAATCCTATTCAAACTTTTACGTTGGATCACCTTGTTTTTCATCATTCATCTGCCAAAAATACAATATATACGTTTATACGTTATTTGTTACTAAATAACAGTAGTTAACTGAAAATATACATGAACATTTTTTCTCAAACTGTGGTACATGTGCCACTGGTGGTACTTGGGCTTCTTCAGGTGGTAGGAGATCATTTCCATTTTAGACCTTTATTTTGAAATTTTTGGACATTCTGATTTATTTTCGACATATGACAAATAAAGCAACAAACTTTACGTAGATTTTTGCTCTGAAGTCGCCCCCACTTTGTCAGATTTACTGTCAGATTAATCTAACGTTTGCTAATCTTTAGAAACGATAAAAGCATGGATTTGTTGTGTCTGTGTTTTGAAAAAGCACCGTCTGGACAAAAGAATGATTGAAGACTTTAGTTGTTTGTCGATCCTTCAACAGGTGATTTGACGAAAGGCTGAGAAGACAGAAATGTGGAGCATTTCCCTCATTGTCTCGGCTCAGGCCTGTGTTTACCACTGAAATGAGTGGAATGTGAGGATGTGACAAGAGTCAGGTCTTTAAAATGCAGCAGAGATAAAGCGGATAAAGCTTTACTCTGAGCCGTTTGGCCAGTCCACTCTGTTCTTCATCTCTGACAGAAACCGAGCTGACCTCTGGAGTCTAGACCAAGATAAACCAGGACCAAACTGGACTCAAAATGACCTAACACCCAAAAAGCATCAAAGGAATGATCTTATCAGGTCCGGTCTTCTTTCATTTCAAAGGGAAGTGGTTTGCACATTCACAAACTGCACCTCAGTTTCCTTAAGAGCGTCTGAAACAAGAGAACTTCTTCATTGTGAGACGTCTTCTCAAACAGTCACGATCAAAAGACCAGTTGAAATATGTATAAAAATAACATTTTGCATGATTAGATCCCCTCCTGGAGCCGCCACCTTAACGTGGTGGAGGGTTTGAGCCTGAATGATCCTGGAGCTCTGTTGTCGGGGGCTTCATGGTCGTAGGTGACGGGTCAGACAGCGGTTCAGAAGCCCCTTATGAGAGACCAACAGGCCCGGTTAGAACCATGAGGCCGTCCTTCTGTGGACCCACCACCTGCAGGGGGCGCTATAGGGGCTGGTGCAGCTCCAACAGCTGCCCCCACGACCCGGCAACGGACAAGTGGAAGAAGATGGATGGATGGATGTTAACAAGGTTCAAGTAGAACTTCAGTGGGACAATAAACATGAACCTTTTATTGAAAACAATTAAACTGAAATTGTTCCTTTGTACTAGACATCGAGACAGTTGTTCAAATAATAGTTTGGTCTGTGTTAAAATAACAGGTTCTCTTTTGCTAATGAGGCAAATCAAAATGCTAATTGTATGATTGATAATGTAAGTACAAAAGGATCAGGTTAATCCATTTATTTTGCTGTTTCCTTGTTGTTTTGTTCCTTTTGCACTATGTTCCTTTCTATCGTTTTCTTGTATGGATTTTTTTTTTGGGGGGGGGGGGGGGGGGGCACTTATAAGCTCTTGCTTCAGCCCAAGCCTTTTGAGTAGTGTGTTAACTGCTCAAATAAACCAAAAAACGAAATAGTCTGTTTTTGCAGCTGATCAAAAGTTTAGTCACATGACCTTCTTAGCTTAGCTTTTAACTGACATTTATTTATCTAGTCCTAATTATATAATATATATATATGATGTGGGGCGTATTGTTTTAAATGTTGTAATCTGTCTGTAAAGCACTTTGTGATACCTTTCGGTATGAAAAGCGCTTTATAAATTAAATTTGATTGATTTGATTGATGACTTTTAGGCGGAACACAGGATCTGACTGTGTTACTGCCTCAGCTTATGCAGCTCAACAACCTCAACATGATCAAACCTTTACATCAGGACAGAGAGAAAACCTGACAGAAAACGACCTTTTAAAGTCATGTGGTCCTAAACTTATATCAGCTGCAAAAACATACCAATGCAGTTTGAATTGTTGTTTTCAATATAAGACTTACTCAGTTTGTCTCACTCTTTTCTTCTTGTTGCAGATTAAAGTTATAAACATTTGCAGAACAATTATTATTTGAGTGTTTCCTGAAACACGCCTTTAAAAGTATCCATATGTGATTGAAATTCCTGCAGATGCTGATGAAGTTTCAGCCTTAAAAGGACATTCTTCAAATACATCCATCAAACATGTCACTCACCGACAGGAAGTGACCAAACTTAGACAGAGGAATGAGGAGGCGGGGCCAACGCATTCCTCACTGACGATTCCACACAGGAACTAACGGATCATCAACGTGGAATGTCCCAACTCAACAGGAGAATCAAACGTCCAAATGTTATTTCACAAATCTGACGCATTCATCTTATGGTTCTGAATATCATGAGACAGTCATGTGACCTTATGTCAGATATGGTTTGATGTAAAGGCCACATTGGGTTTTTGAACTTGCCACGAGGGCCGGATTAGGCCTAGAATTGGTTTGTTTCAAGTACAATTCCAAATAGACTGTACTTGCCTAAACCAGCCATTCCCACAGGAAGATTGCGGCCTCTTATCGATCCAAGAATCTCTCGGCACACCAAAATAAAAGCACCATCTTATTCATTAGTGCAGCTTTCTTTCTGCCTATTAACAGACAAAACACTTAAAATGTGTGCAATTATATTCTTGTAATGTTGCAAGCACCTGCTGAACTAATCTATGAGACGAGCTGTGTGCTTTTATTTTGGTGTTCTGCATCGAAACAGGAAGTCATGTTGTTATGAAGTCATGCACAGGGTAAATGATCAGTGATCAGCTGAGATTAGGGTCGTTAGGACTTAGAACTACAAAGATGTCTTACCCACAGGTGAGAGGAGCCGTTATAGAGGGGACTGAGCTGTGGTCTTTATCTGAGCCTTAGTGTCGCTGACGAAGCCTTTTGGATGAAGAAACGTTCGACACTTCAACTACAGAGTACAGATGATGACGACTGGAGAACCTTCATTGAAGACACCTTAATATAAATTAGTTTCTGCTATAAGCACTATGATGCATTCACCAGACTCATGTTACGGTTTGTCTATGTCTTTGTGTCTGTCCCCATCAAATAAATAAAAGATAAATCGTTACCCAAAAAAAGTTCTATGTAAATGTACAACGTCTTCTCACAATTGATCAGGAAAACATCAGTATTCCCTTAATTTCTATTCATCAACAAACAAACAAACAAACAAACAAACAAACGTGTACATTTCAGCCACAGTTTGTGTCTCATGAAGCACTTTTGATTTAGTTTTAGTCAGAAATGATACGACTTGGATTAAATAAACTTGCACAGTGTGGTTTCTCTTCATACCCGTCTGTCGTATGTCACACATTCCTCACATCACAGACTCGTGCTTCATAAAAAAAACAGTTTATTTACACATGTACAGAGAGAGGCAGGCAGGGGGCGCTGTGGGCTCATGATATGACGATGGGGTTGTCTTTGTGCGGAGACAGAGGCTCTTTGCGCTGTAGCTTTGGGGACTCTCTGGAAACACAAAAGACATTAAAATAAGCTTGAGTTGGATAAAGACGGTGTAATAAGGTTTAGCTGCACTGGTTGGTGATACTCGAGTAAACATAACCCTCTGGTATAAAGTGGTTTTGAGGAAGTGAAACTATGCGGCGCGTTCAGATTCCTCTGGCTCGATGCTGCAGCGTGACGTCTCAGAGTCGCTCTTTATTACAAACTTTACGACATGAAACCAGGACAGAGTCTGAGTGAATGAATAATGACAGTGTAGCGCAGGGGTCGCCAACCTTTTTTCAGCCGAGGGCGACTTCAAGAGCATTGAGTTGTTCGAGAGCTACCAGTTATAAACAAATCCTAAAGACTTGAACGTACACTGTTTACTTATAGGATATTGACCCCATATTATATCAATAGCTTTATTTTAAAGTCCTACTGAGTCACAAGAACAGAAATAATTGTATTTTTAAGAATCAGATTCAAAAAATGTGTTTTACACCTTAGAAAAAGTCTCAAGGGCTACTGGGCATGCCCCAAAGGGCCCCTGGGTGCCCGCGGGCACCACGTTGGTGACCCCTGGTGTAGCGCTTTGAGAGACAGGCTTGTAGTTTAGTTTATTTTTTTAGTTTATTTATTTATTTGAACAGGGACAGTGTACAATACACATTCACCTCAGAAAGGAGAGATGCATTGTACCAGGTTGTAGCACTGGTACAATGTGCTAATTTCCACCTGCAGTAGTAGTAGTTTTATTTTTGTAATCATTTTTATTATTATTTTTATCATTATTATTATTTTTAATAATTATTATTTTAATTATTATTATCATTATCATTCATTATTATTATTAATAATTATTATTTATTATTATTTAATTATTATTATTTTATTTTTTTATTTTTTATCGTAATCATCATCATCATAATCATCATCATTCTTCAAAGAAATGTTCCCTACCCCATTTTTGAGAATAATGACTTACAGGTGAATATCGTTAAAAAGTGCATTCACTTCCTTTATTCAACTTAAAATGTAAAACTAATATATGACAGACTCATTACATGCAAAGTGACACATGTATAGCCTTTGTTATAATGTTGATTATTATGGCTCAGCTTGTAAAAAACCCAAATTAAAAATCTCATACAATTAGGATATTGTGTAAACAGACTAAGCCATAATCATCAACATTATAACAAATAAAGGTTTGACATAGGTCTGGGCGATATGACGATATCAGACCGTCTTACGATCTCCAGAGCTGACGATCTGTTATTTTTGTGGGATTGTTTTATCACGGTTTTATGCACTTCAGCAAAGTTGACTCTTTTCACCGTCAGTGACGTAAACCCAAGCCGCACTTTCTTCTACGCAATGTCGGACGCTAATGCGAGCGTTTGGCAGCGAGCCGCTCCTCTACAGCGAGCCGCTCCTCTACAGTCACATACACGACCAGCCTCATCAATCTAGAGCTTTTAACCCAGAGTTCTGTCTCTCTTTCAGCGGTGCTTATGTCTGTGTCTTTCCCCCGCAACGCCGCTGCTCTGTGCAGATCGCAGCGTGTGTTTATTTACCTGACACATGTGTGAAGAAGCGAGTGTGTCCTTTGTCCTTTCAGTTGTGTCAGGCGCCGCATCCTTCTCATTTGTTTAATTTAAATCCTGTGTTCACAAATGCAACGTTTATCCATGTCTTTGAAAGTATAAAAGTCTGAGTTCATTATTGTAAAGTGACAAACTTCTTCCTGTTTGAGTTTTACACAATAAAAGTCCCTGCATGTTATCGCTTTAGTAAGACTCTTATTGTGAAAGGGTCGACAGCGACAGAGCGTTACATTTGCAGCAGCTCGACGTCATGAGAGAGACGTCTCAGAAAAGCTGCCCAACAGACACTAACAACAAGCCTTTACCAAACTTACTCTTTAACTTACTTCCACTTAATTTTATTATCTGGAGTTTTATTGTGTTTTTCATTTATAAAGTGAGTTTGCTTAAAGGTCCAAGTCTATTATTGCTGTGTTGATTATCACAGTTGAATAAATTAGTGTAGTATTTTTCTTCTTCAGTGTTTAATTTAAGTAATTTTGTCATTATAAAAAAATCGTGATAAAACCGAAATTGTAAGTTTATAATTCAAAAATCGTGATATTCTATTTTTGCCATATCGCCCACCCTAGTTTGACATTTGTCACTTTGCATGTCACGAGTCTATATCATTTATCAGTTTCACATTTTAAGTTGAATTACAGAAATAAATGAATTTTTGAACAATATTCTAATTTTCTGAGTCTCTCCTGTTGACCAGTGGTTCCTCACCCTTTTCCCCTTAAAACCTGCTCTGCACATGGTGTCGTCAGGCTGTGCCCCCCCCAGTCCAAAACTGTAGCCCCCACTCATGTACCAAAACATGAATAATAAACTGAAATTAGAGTGGTTTATGCACCTATACTTCTTTGTCAGTCATATTTGATGATTGTAAACCAATACATTTACTATACAACAACCCCTGCAGTCTCAGAACCACCGGGAACCACTGATTTAGATCATAGTTTTGTGATTGTATTGCAGTAGTATCTGTACTTGTACTGCAGTAATGAAACACTTGTGTGTGGACTGACCTGCTGAAGCTGAAGCTCTTCCACAGTCCGCTGAGCGTGGTCTGGCCTCCTGGATGGTTCTCGTTGTTCAGAGAGGGTTTGGTGAGACTGGACTTCCTCTTGAGGCCGCTGGCTCGAGCCGGGCCCAGAGCGCGGCTTTTCTGAGTCTGAGCCGCGTTGGGCCGAGATAAACCGGCCTGAAGACGAGGACAGAGATTAAAGCAGTGAAACAGGGATTTGACTTATTTATTTACAGCGCAGGTTTGAGCTCAAAGCCAGAGCTAAACTCCTGTCCCAGTTTGAGCCTTTCTAAAGTATATTATTAACATTATTGGTTTCTCATAATTCATGTCATGCAAGAACATCTTCAAACATCTTTTTAAAGCTTTGTGTGGCCTTGGTTAAAACTGCTCCTAAATGCACAGAGAGTGAAAGATCTGGGCCTAATCCTGGACTCTCATTTATCTCATTTTGAAAGTCACATTAAAAAGCTCACAAGGCAAACGTGTACAGCTTCAGAATCACACGGGACTGTTTACAGTTCATGCAGCAATTCTTTTTTTCTCATCTCACTGTTTAACCTCCTGGTCACAGAAACAACCACAACAGAGCATTAAAATTACCAGATAAAACATCTGTCAGAACGCACCCCTGTGGAGGATCGCACTTTCTTAACTTTGAACATTTTGTAATTTAAATGAATGTATAGGTGTTGTTCACACTTGTCCCCATCATATCAAATAAATAAATAAATAAATAAAGAGTAACTTCAATGTAAAAATGTAAATTGTTTTCAGCAAAATCAGGCCTTTTAGCAACAATCCCAAACATTTCCCATGAAATCCTGGCAGGACTGGATAACTGAGGGAGACAAAGCTCTGGAGGACGAGCTGCAGGTGGAGGCGATGAGCTCACCTTGATTGAGGGAGCGCCGGGTTTTTTCTCCACGAGGCTGATCTCCGCTTTGTCAAAATTCTAAAAGATATCACAAACAGATTTACATTTGACACTGGAAACATTTTGGAAAATACTTAATGTCTGTGCAAAATGAGAAAAAACTGCAACAATAAGCCCAATGTCCATCTGGACTGCACATGTGTGGGTCAATCAGGCTCCAAACAAACCACACGGCCATTGAAATGTGTGAGTTCAGGTAGCGGAGCATGAACACTGAAGTATATTGAGCCATAACCGTGAACTATAAGGCTTACATTGGTTTACAGACTATAAGTCTCATGTGACATTTCTTGCAAATATTTAAGTTGTCAATATCCTGAAAGGGAAAAGTCAGGGCGGCTCCGTAGGCAGGAGCGGACCATCGCGGACAGGGGAACGACAGGACCTGGGATCAGCCCGACACAGACACCCTCACTTTTTAAATCATTTGAATTCGTCTTGTAATCACAGGGAAAAGTTCCAAAACGGTGTTGATGTTAAATATAGTGGCTACATTTCCGTCTGTCAGATTAGCGACCGATTAGCTCTGTTGTTCCATCAGATCACTCGTAAACAAATAAACATAAAGTACATTTAGATGCAGAGCCTATGTGTGTATGTGGATCTCTCTGCTCACAATTAAGAAAAGATTTCGTCTACTGTCCACCTCCTTATTGACAAAAAAGAGGATTCTATGTTTTTATTTCTCATTTCAGTTTAAATGTTGTGAATATCGGCGACATGAGGCCACAGTTTCAGAGCCTGGACTTTGTCCAACAGTCGCCTTCAAGGGTCACAAATGTTTTTCTCACATAGTTATTCCATAGTTATTCCAACTATATGAACAAGGACTGGTCGTCACTTTTGAAGCATCTCTTCGTATGAATGGCAGTTTGGTTTCTGTCTATCTCCGTACGCAGCCCTGGTGTAAAAATAGACTTTAAGCTAATATTGTAACAGGCTCCATGGCCACGACAAAAACACTTTAAATCAACTTTCCAGCCGTTAAAACGCTCCAAATCAGAGCTTTCTTCTGCTTTACGCTAACTATCATTATTGTTTGGCCAAAAGACATTCCATTACCCATAATGCAACGGGCGAGCCCAGATGAGCATTCGGCTTATTACATTAACTCAATATATTCAGTAAACATGTGTGGGTAACTTAATGTGTAAAGTTGTAAACTCACGATGAAGCGATGCTGACAGGAGGAGAGCGCCCCCTCGCTGTCAGACGGAGGAGAGGTGGAGCGTGGAGGTGCAGAGGGCTGGGACTGGGAGAAGTAGGCGCTGTCCTGAGAGGGAGGAGAGTCTGGCTGCTCCTCTGCAGAGCTGCCCAACACAAAGACAAACATGAACACCAGAGTCACGTGAAGTCCCTCACAGCAGTGTTTAAGAGGAGATTATGCTTCAGTCATGCTTTATCTTCAGTGTGGTTTGTCATATAAAACACACTTATGAGACTTAAGCCTTCATTTAACTGGGCACCGTTACATTTATTCCGATACCATTACTTTACCGATACCTGGACGATATTTTGTCCGATACCGATACTAAAATATTTGTCATCTAGAAGCAGAAAACAGAGCAATAATGTGTGGAAGATCTGCACAGGTATAAGATCTGTAGACTGACGTCAGCCTCACCTGGGCAGGAGTGGACTGTGAGGCCTTGGTCCTGGTTCAGTCTGGACGTTCTCCTTCTTAAACCTGAACCTCCTGAGCGCAGACAGACCCGAGGAACACTGTGACTCCGCTGAGGCCGAGCTCGACCAGTGGAACAGCTTCAGACCCCGACTGCTGCCACCGGGGGACGCCACCGCCGCCGCAGGTTCACCTGGAGACACCGATGATGGAGTAGTGTCTTCTGTGGGTTGCTGTGGAGACGCTGGAGGAGGAGGAGTAGTGTTCTCTGATGGTGGAGATGAAGGAGTAGTGTTTTTTGCAGGTTCCTGAGGAGACGCTGGAGGAGAGGGGCTGGGAGTGTCTACAGAAGGAGCCTCCGGACCTTCGCTGTCCGCAGCCTCTGGGCTCACACTCCTGCGAGGAAGAGGAGGAGGAGGAGCTGAGGTCAGTGAGGGCTGAGGGGCCGAGGAGGAGGAGCTGAAAAACCTGGAAAGTAAAACACAAGAGGCTTAATTATGCAGATCTTGAGGAGAATAAGGGGCATTTATTTACTATGATCTACTTTAGATTAAGGCCAGACGCTGCAGGTGAATAGGGAAAATAATTCAATGTAGAGATAATCAATGTGAAACTTCACTCGTAGATGTTTTCATATAAAAATTAGGGCCGTGACTTTTTTCGATTAATTGCGATTAATTAATTACATGAGGTTTAGTGCGATTAACAATATTAATCGAAATTAATCACACTTTGCTTTCCACACTTCAGTTTCCTTTTTTCCTGCAGACGCACAATTCATGGCAATATTGCACTGGTCTGTTGGACAAAAATAAACAATATTTTGTTGCTTAAGCTTATGTATTCAGTCATTATTCAATGGTACACTAAAAATCCTTATGAAAAACTTACTTCTCACTGTTCTCAGGTCAAATATTTATATGCGATTAATTTCGATTAATTAATTACAAAGCCTCTAATTAATTAGATTATTTTTTTTAATCGAGTCCTGGCCCTAATAAAAATACAACATTTATGCATAAAAATGGCCACAGGTGCAGATACTTCCAGCAGCAAAATCAACATGATGTTTGTGTGGTTTCATTTTGTGACATAGCAGCTACAATAGTTTGTACAGGTAGCAGGAAGTCACATTTAATGCCATTTTAAAGCCCAAACACTAAAGTTAGTGCATGTGTCATATCAAAAGATCTGCAAACATTCCATCGAACAGAGGAATGAGGAGAAACGCTGTTTGGACACAACGCCCTCAGTCTCAGACCCACCGGCTGCACGTGGCCGCTCCCTGCGCTCGCCCGTCCTCGTTGCGTCTCTGGAGTAACGTGGCGAATCTGTTCCTGGGAGAGCGGGGTCTGACGGAGGCGGAGGGAGGAGGGTCAGGTCTGGGACGCTTCTGTTCCGACGTGGAGTACTGCAGGAACATGTTCTGGTCCGACAGAGGGGAGTCTGAGGGAAACGAGAGGCAGACAGAGATGAATAGATTTTAGTAGCTATAATGTAAAAAAACAGTCCAAAATAAGTTCTTTCAAAGTCACAGTGTTCTTGTTTTCCATGAAGTGGCAGGAGGAGAAGTACAACTGGAGTTCTTTGTGGAAAATGAGACAAAAGGGCTTAGGTTTCATAGATTTACATTTGTGGATCAAGAATTTACCAAGAATAATTATGACATTCAGTAAAAGTTCACGTTTCTTCTCTTTTCTTAGGATTCCAAAAATAATGTCCTTTTTAGTGAAATCTTGTAAAAGAGGAACTTTGAGCCAAAAATGAACATCCTCCCAGAAAGTTAAGCTGCAGAAACATTTGCAGAAAAGGTGGTCCATAGATTCCATACCAGAAACCCTTCTTATGGTGCGTTCAAGGCAACTGGTAACTTGAAAATAACGACTTACTCCCTCAGAGCGTTTCAGCGGATTCAACTCGTATGTAACAAAACGGCTAATGCTACAACAGTTTGCTGATAAAATGCTAACGTTTCTCCACAAACATAGAATTCAAAACATGCTAAATAACATCACCGAAGGTTATGAACAAAAGTAACGTTCACTTCACTGATGGAGGGGTTTTGTTAGTTTTATCTTTAACACATTACTGTCATTACTGTCTTCATCTCGTATCCGAACTCGGAGCTCTTTGGAGGTCTCCAAGTTTAGTGCATATGACAGGTTTTAATGCTCTTGAAAATATGACTTATTTAGATGGATCACATCAGTTGCATAGTTTTCATTTTTTTCAGTGAAGCAGCAATTTTAATGAAGAAATGTTGGGCAGAAAAGCTGCTGACAGGAAGTGACATAAAAGAAGGAAACATTCCATAGCAGTTTGACTCATTCATTTGCCATTGACTTAACATGGTCGGCATGGCAACAGTTTAAAATTGTTTACCTTCTTCGATGTCACTTCCTGTCGGTGTCCAATAAGGAAGTGAAAACATAAACATCACAGAAAATGGTCAAACTAAAGAAAACTGGGAATAATCTTTAGCAAAATCTTAAATATAATCGTGTTAACTGTGTTTTAGCTAAATTGTGTCTAATGTGTCAGATGCACTTTAAGCTTTTACGAGTAATTACGAGTTCGAGCGGTTTCAAGGCATTTTTGTCCAAGTGGGAGGTCGGAAATTTACCAGATACCAGTCGCCTGGAACGCACCGTTAGTTTGGTAAATGAGGAGAGCAGGAACAGGATTTTCAAAGTAAATGATCAAGCGTTTTATCAAATGTGTAAAACATTTAGACTTCCAGACCATCACTTTAATGTAAACAACTCACATAAAGTCTGTTGCTGTATTTGTGCCGCGATCAAAATATGTTTGCAAAGGTTAAAAGTAACTCTGTAATTCTCCAGGTTCTCAGCTTGTCCATATTCAGCTGGATTTAGTTTGTCAGACGTGTGATTTTAAACAGTGAGAGTCAAAGCTGTTCAGTATCAGATATCGGTGCAGCCCCATCTAGAACATTGTTAGATATTTTTCTGGAGCTACAGCGACAAATTATTCTGAATCTAATCATTTCTGCCGTTATTTATTTAAATTTAATTTGATTTCAGTTTGAATCCGATTCAATGCTTTGTGTTTGTAAACTTACCTATTCTGCTGCTTCTACTAATGATTCTCTTATTATGACGCATCGTGAGTAAACCGAGCTCCAGTGTTTGGGATCACGAGTGTTTTTAGTCCTCACCTTGTCTGGGCCGTTTGCCCAGCAGCCGCAGAGGAGCCACGCTCACCACTCTGTGCTGCCCTCTGGTGGAGGCTCGGGGCTCCGCGGGGGGAGAGGGAGGAGGGGAGGCGGCTGTAGGGGGCGCTGTGGAGCGGCCTCTGCTCCAGATACTGGAGCCGTCACAGCGGAGGGAGGAGGGAGAGTCGCTCCAGCTGCGGCTGCGCAGCTTCAGCGGCTGCAGAGACAATGGACGTCATTTATTTACTGTTTGAGACATTTGTGACACAGTTTACATTCTGTTACACCTTTGTGACACATATGTTTGTGACTAAAGTGTGGATCGAACACAGCAGAAAGTGAAATATAATGCTTTTAAATGTCCAGACATTTTTTTAACGCCACAAACGTAACAAATATACGCATTTATTATCTTCAGGGCAAAGGTGACAAAAATTTTTACAATTTACAATAAAACATGCAGTTCAAAGTGTTTTTGATCTTTTTTTATTTTTTAATATGAATATTATTTTCAAAGTAATGTATATTTAAGGGCAGCCTCCATCTCTCTCTCTCTGTCAGCAAAACTCTGTGGGAAAATAACCGGCAGAATGACATACCTTAGTTTGAGGAGCGTCGGGGCTGAAGTCGTCGATCGCCTCCAGAGTGTTGAGGTCCAGGTTTCCCAGCGCCATCTGCAAACCCTTCTCATCCCCGAGGTGTCTGTCGCCGCCGTCAAGGCTCAAACAGCGCAGTTTACAGAGTCTGGTTTGTTCCTTAACATTAAAACAACAAACTAAATTCTCTCTTTACGATGTTTATGTCATGATTTCGTCTCGAGTAACTCGGCCACACTCCGCCATATTTCCCACGCTTATTCATTCACAAATACCGACATGTTTGGCAAAATTAGGTCCTGTATCGAAAAGACTGACAGTATTGAAAACAAAAACTGAAAACCAATCTTCTCTCTTTAGATCCAGGTTTTGATGCCGTTGGTCCCGGGACAACATTAAAGGAAGTGATTTGGTTTTCTCAGCTCAAATAAATGTGGTTTTTTCCTATTTTTTCTCCATTTGTTTATTTAACACAATTTCCCCCATTTTTTCCCAATCGTTCCCCATCTTGACTTTGGAGATGAACCCGATATTGTTAAGTTGCAGATCTTCCACACATTGTTGTTCTGTTTTCTGGTTCTAGACGACAAATATTTGAGCATCGGTATCAGAGAAAGAATCGTTAGATATCGGTATCGAAAAGCAAGTATCGCTAAAGTACTGGCATCGAAAAAAATGTAACGTACCCAGCCCTAATCGTCGCTTGGCCATTTTTATGCATGAAATTTGTATAACATAACATGACAGAAAACTCCTCACGTCGATGTCAGGAATCGACAGCAAAGGTTTCAAACGGATGTCTCCAAAGTAAATTTAAATTTCCCTGTTTCGTGATATAAACCCATCCTAAAGCGGAGGAGCATGAGATTATTGTAAGGATACTGCCCGGCGTAGCTCAGCTCCTGGGGGCGGACGCTCTCCGGATAAGGGTTCAGGGGAAGCACTCGGCGGCAGCGCGGGTCGAACACCAGCTGATACAGAAACGTGTTATTGGCTCGAACGAATCCCTCCAGGTACGAGTCCGGCACCACCAGGTCCATCTTCAGGTACTGGCCCATCTTCCGGATCACCTGCAGTTACATGAGGAAAAAGGTACATTACTAGAACAACCTTTTACAATGCAAATGCTGAAGGAAGAGTGTGTGAAACAGCAGCGCGATGGAAGGTCCCATCACAAGCAAATCAACTTTGAGCTTTTAACCATGTTGTAATGCCATTTCATTATCATTTTTTCACTTCATTCACGCATGTCTGAGTGATCCTCATGAATCCTGCTCTCTCCTGGTAAAGGACTGGCTTCAACTGTCTTACGTAAAATTGTCAAATCACCCCCAGCCAGGAAGTGCCCGACGTGTCAGCTCCGCCCCAGCAGCGAGAGGCTCCTGTCTAACCCCCTCTGTAAAGGGACACCACCTGTTCTTTTTTCTCTGACCTAAAGATAATGTCTGGTTTGGCTGCGAGAGTTTCAGGACTTTATTCAACCTTCCTCAAGAGGAGTTCAGTCGCCAGAAATGGCTGGAATTTCTCTCTGGGATTCAGTGACTAACCAGCCAGGATATGTTTGTCTGTGACACTTCACTGATGGCTGCTTGGCCAACCTTGGCGGTACCAAAGTGGATTGTCCGAGAGATTCTTTCATAACTGGTGTGATTCCCACAATAAAAACACACGATGGAGAGGCCAGAGCAATAAGTCCATCAAAATGCTAAATGTTAATGATAATGTGTGTGAGCCATTTATGAAGCTGTGTTGCAGATGTCAACTCCTTATAACTGCATTGTGAAGTAACTTCACTTATTGCTGCAATATTTATATTTCTGCTATTGCTAATGTTGCATCTCAGAATAATACTTTAGTTTCATCAGCTCAGAGGGGCGGAGTTAACTGAATCCAAGCGTCTTCTCTTCCGGGATGGAAAAATACACACAGAAAATACTGATATATAAAAAAAGAGAGATGACTCCATAGTGGTGGAGGTGCAGATGAAAGTCTGACCTTGAGGATGTCGGGGTCCTTGGCGAGCCGCAGCAGTTTGCAGGCTTTGCCGAGGCCGATGCCGTGGAGCGAGGGCAGGTAGTCGCAGCCCGACAGGATGCACATGTGTCTGAACTTCTCCTCTGTGAAGACGTTTCCCAAAGACTTCACTCGGCCCAGGTTCTTCTGATCGATCTCCAGGCCGTTCCCCTGTTTGTCCATCTTCAATATCACCTGCAGGAGAACAGGCTTTAGCCTCGGGAAAAGCTCCGATATCCCAGACTCTGAACGTGTGATACTGAACCTTTCTGCAGCCGAACGCCAGCAGGTCTGAGTCCTCTGTGATCACGGCTTCAGCCAAACCACTTTTACTGAGAAACGCCAGCTGAGCGTCCGCCTCGTACGGAGCCACCACACAGTCCACGCCACGAGCCCTCGCCGTCTGGAGGACGACACAAACACACGAGAGAAAAGACAAAGGTAAAACTACAACGCAATCCCAATCAAGACGAAACACTGCAGTCATATCGGAGTAAAAAACAGCCCAAACTCTCTAACCAGGGCTGACAACTCTGGTCGTTTAGTCGAATAATTAGTCGATGCCGTCGTGGTCGACTAAATGCAACGATCGAGATGCTCTCAATTTACACCAGAGGCCTGTGGCAGCTCTATCTTATACCTTGGGCTAATATTTCATTATGAAAACAGACATATCAAAGTTTTACAGAGAGGGTGACGTTTGAATTGTTTGTGTTTAATGCTTTTGCTAAAAAATAAATTAAAAAAACAGAACTGAGGACGGAAGAGGCCTCTCCTGCGCATAAGCAGCTGAGATCAGCGGCTCTGTGTCTTGGGGAGATGTTTCCTTCAATAGGTCAGACTTCTACAGTTGTTTAAACCACAAATCCCCTGGTTCTACAGTGAAATAGCCGATACTGAGTCTGAGCCTGTCCTAGGTCTGGGCGATATGGACCAAAAGTCATATCCCGATATATTTAGGTTGAATATCGATATACATCCCCATATTTTTTTCCGCAAAGTGAGAGCTGTGGAATGAAATGTTAAGTCAAACCCAAAGCCAAATGTGAGTCGTTTTATTGAAAACTCACTATAAAATGTAAACATAAACACTGTATAACAAAGCTCTGTAAGGTGCACATAGATAAAAAATAGCCTATAAAATAAAGTAGGTCAATCTTTTTCTGAGAGCAGCATTTATATCTAAAGACATAACAAAATAAAGTGCTCAGTTTAAGATAAACTTTTTTTTTAAATCATCTTGAGATTACCTGTTTCTTTTTGTTAACTTAATATCTTACCTGAATTTGAAATATCCTGATATTTGCGATATGGTCTAATTCCATATCTCATTTGAAAATATAGCGATATATCTTAAATATCGATATATCGCCCAGCCCTAGCCTGTCCTCTGTCAGCGGCTCGACTAAAGCACATGGGAGAACAGGCGCTGCAGCTCATGGACCTGCTGTGTTTTTCTCCGCTTCATTCTGGCTTTTTCTGAGATAAATAAGACGAGGAGCTTTGCATAACGTGAACCGAGTCATCACTACACCGTGCAGCGCTAAAGTCAAAGAAATGAAACGGCCTGAGAGGACGTCACACGGAACCACGCGGGTGGAGCATTTCACAATAAAGCACATGGCTCGTGTTTACATTACAACGAAACAGAGACAAGTGTTACCCAGAGGACACTTGAGAACAGGGACGATGATGGAAGAAGAACTACCGCTTTATTTGGATTATATGGATGTATGGACAGCACATGTACAGCAGCAGGAGAGAGGCAGGGAGATAAAAGGTGAGATTAATGTGACTTTCTTACACATAAATGCACCGTTTACGTTGCTTCTATGTATAAATAGTAGTTACAGCACGAATGCAGTTTGGGATATAATTCCATGGGTTTGTTGGTCCAGACCTTGATGAGGTTGTGGGCCATGGCCGGGGTGATGTTGACACAGCGGTGGAAACATTCTCTCGCCTCAGACACTTTTCCGTCTCTGAGCAGCTGCTTTCCCTTCTGCAGGTTCACCTCGCGACGCCTGGACACAAATCAGCAGCTTTTTAAAAACAGCACAAAACATCAAAATATAAGCAACAAAAACCAGCACGAAACATCGGTAATAGGTGATGCGATATAGCCACAATAAATCACAGAATCCCTAAAGTCTTATCTGACAGAGAACGACCCTGAATACACCGAGTCTAATGTGATTTCTTACTCTCGCCGTGACTTCTCCACTTCTCTCTTCGACGGCAGATTCCTCCCGTCAAAAACCAGGATGGGTTTGACGCCGAAGTTCAGCAGCATGTCCACGAACTTCATGCAGTACCACACATACCTGCGGGACAAGGGCATGAAGATTACGTTTCACCAGAGCTGGACAATATGTCAACAAATTACTGTATGTTTATCACAATTTATCACGATCCCTGAGGTTTACAACTGGCTGAGATTTACACATTTGCTCCAAACGCAGCATAAGAAGTCATGATATTCCTGATCTAGTTCCCAATAAGCCTGGTTTTGGTGCTGATTTAGTGTTTGCCGAGTCTGGAAGTCTGGGTATCTCTGATTCTGCTGCCTCCGCCACCCGGCCCCGGATAAAGTGGAAGAAAATGAGAGGATGGAGTCTCGTTTTGACACAATTTTCTGCAAAACTTTTCTTTTCATTTATTTATTTAATTCAAAAAGTGACATCTTACAATCACAACAATACCCCCAAGCTAATACAGTATGAATGAAACGGTTTAGTCAAATAGTGCAAAACTGCGAGAGGTCAACTGATATGTCTGTAACGGGAAGTGATGGCGGCGAAAATCAGTCACAAGTTTGTTCACCTGTTTTATGTTACAGACTTTTGCTTAGACCGAGACCTACCCTTTTTTGTTTTGGAATCTATTGAATTTTGGTTTTAAACGAGCTCCATCTAAAGCAGGGGTTCCCAAAGTGGGGCACGCGAAGTTGCAAAGGTTGTTGACATCAACATAGGTCATGTTAAAAATGGACTTATAAAGAATTGATGCTGAACTGACACTTTCAAAATGATCTAATGTGACATTTTCTTTGAGTTAACACATGAATGAGGTAAAGTCATTGTAGGTTCTGCAGATACAGGTGGTGTTTACATTTGACACTATTTTGCTACAATTGTTAATTTTGTTTTACTAAAACTAGGCTTTTGCCATAGTTAACATTTGTTTTATATATGCATGTTATTTGCATAGATATAATCAAATGCAAATGTATGGGCTACCGAAAAATAAAATAAAGTAACTATTATTATCTGCAGTTAAATGTGTTTTACGCGTGACATCGCCGTGTTTGGCCCCGCGACCCACAGGCACTTTTTCATTTTGGCCCTCGGAGACAGAAAGTTTGGGCGCCCCTGGTCTAAAGCATCTACTAAACATGAATGTCCTGAATAAATCAGCCCTATGCCCCTCATACAGCACCCCCTGCTGTCACAGAAGCATAGTGCAGCCCCAGAGGCGACTCACTGGTCGGTGGGTTCTCCTTTGGCCAGCTTCTCTGCGCAGGAGAACGCCCCCTTGTGGAGCCAGCAGTACGTGTCCACGGCCACGGCCTGCCCTCTGTACTTCTTCACGTTCACCGGCTCCGAGGCATCTTTGATGAACTGCAGCAGACCCGAGATCCCCATCTTCAGCTCGGGACTCAGGGGAACAGCGTCTGGAAACTAAAGATGAGACGAGTGGAGTCACGTTCAGGAAGTCAGGTTTAAAGATTAAAACATTTAGAAAAACATACAGCGGTCATTCCAACAAACAAGAACAGAGTCTTCTGTCAGTGGGGCCGGTGGGTACTTTTATTTTCAATACCAGTAATTTAACAATACTTTTTTATACCAACACTGAAACTACTAACTAAACTAAAACAACTAAAAACATGTACAATAGGTTAATCCTCCAGCCACGTGTTTCTGACCAAATGCACATTCCCTTCGAAAACAATAAATAAAGTAAACCTTAAGTAACTTTCTCTAGCTTTTGTCATGGCGAGCCTTGCCCATTATTATGTCACGCACCCATAAAACGATAGGCCAACAGAAAAATGACACACGTTCAGACATAAAGGATATCAAATGTAAATAATGTTTTGTTAAGTAATAAGTACGCTGTAATCAGAGTCAAACCACCCCCACTGCAAATGTTTCCATCCATTTAGAAAATGCCTTTTAATACTTGAACTAGTAAACATTCACCTTTTTAAAAATGAAAAGGCTTTAATAATTTCAACTTTACTACTTTATAATTAATGATGATTATATTATTATTATTATTAGGCCACAGTGTAGTCTAAGTTTTATGTTAACAAAACTTATGCTGTCCTGTTTCATTCTTTGTCAGATGTTTTGATGTATGTCTGTGCGAATAAAGGAGGCGTGGCTTTGTGTTCTCGGACTCACAGCTACGCGTCTGTGCATTATGGATATTTTTTAAACGAAATTGTGAGAAAATAATTGAGTCAAACACATGTTCATTTTTAAGACCAATTTACATGGACTTAATTTTAGACTTTAAGAGTTTATAAGACCCCGCTGATACCCTGTGTAATGAAGGTGAAGAAGCAGAGAACAAGGAAAATCACTTTTTTGTCACATTTGTCACTTTTATGTCACATTTATATTGTGTTTTTGTCACTTTTTCGACACTTTTTCATCCTCATTTTCGTCTTGTTTTGTCGCTATATTGACCTTTTTTTCCCAAGAAGCTTTTAGATTTGGGTAAAGCCCAAAGAAAAAGCACTCGGTAAAGGTGGGGGTTAAGAGGTTAAAGTGGCTCGTCCCTCGTCCTTGTTTGTCTCTCCTGATCTGGCAGCCCGGATGCAGGAGAATAAAGGAGGTGTCAGACCATATAAATGAGCTACTCACAGCTACGCGTCTGTGCATTAGTTGGCTATTTTTTAAACGAAATTGTGAGCAAATAATTGAGTCAAACACATGTTCATATTTAAAGACCAATTTACCATGGTTTAAGACTTTTCTAGACCCTGCGGATACCCTGTGTAATGAAGGTGAAGAAGCAGAGAACAAGGAGTAATACTAAAGGGAATAAACTCCTGAAATCAATAATCATTCACAGTTTTCTCCTGAGTGTGGGAGCCTAAGGGCAGCTGGAGTAAAGGAGTCTGAATGGTAACGCTGTATGAAATGTATACAGATGGTGTATTGTTTACATTTTTAAATATTGTACCGTATTGCATTGTGTTTTGTGAAATGTGTCTCCTAGCCTCGCAAATGAGCAGTTTTGCTATAACACTAAAAACAAGGCCTCTGGTTTGTCCATATCAAATAAACAAATAATAAATTAATAAATACCTGTTTTAGCTGGGGCAGTAGCGCCGCCCAGAGGCATTAAAGGAAAATGTGTCTTAAATTATCTTTGATTTTTTTTTATCATATTTTATTTTTAATCGACTTTGTGCATGTCCTTTCAGAGTTTTAATGTTTTTATAGTTCATTCTGTATCTACCAAGTTTTACGTTTCATGTTGCACGACTGCGCGGAAGGGAATTCCAAGTTTGTGAATGTGAAGCTGTTCACTGACGATGGGAATAAAAGTGCACATCATGTCCTGTTTATAGTTGGCCTGGCACATATTGTTTTTGGCCGTTTTGTCTGGTTAGAACAAGAATTAGAGCTTAACTAGTGTTCCATACATGTGCATAATACGGTTACAAAAACGTAACATTATCAAGAGTAAAGTGTTTCATAAAACCTAATAGTGCAAATCTATGGACATTTAAACCTAAGCTGCTCATGTGCCACTAAATCAAGTTTTACTGTCCTTTTCAATGAACGGTAACAACAACAGCAGGTGAAAATGGAACAGAGCAAGTCAAAAAGGCAAAATAAAGCAACGGACTACCACTGATGGCCATTCATTCTAGTCTTAATTAGCATTTAGTGCGTGTTTTAAGCCAGGTATTCGGAGAAATCTGATAAATAAAGCGTTCAGCATTAGAAATGACTTGAAGCCAGTCGATCAACGTCAGTAACGGCTCGAAATAACGACGAAAAACTGTCGCAAACAGCTGTTAAACAGAGCTGGGTAGTGATTATTGTGATAAAACATGAACTGCCATTGCGTTGTCGCTTACCTCTTCCGTTAAATCCGCGTTTTATAGGAAAGTTATGCCGAAAAAAGATAAAAACGTGACACGAAGCTGGAGCCACTTCGTTTTTAGCGGCAAAGGTCGAAAGCCGGAAGTGCGTCACTGTGCCGCTCTCTGATTGGTCAGAAGCAGAGGACGGTTCTGGAAACGACAACTAGGGGCGGCGAGCGGGATGTGTCGAAACTGTATCGAGTTTTAGGGCAAATAAATTACTTTTTGTGCATTATTGTGGTCGATTATGTGTGTCATCGAGTGAAAAGAGAGTTATTTTTGATCTAAGGGAGGTTTGAGTAGCTGAATGCGATTAGCAAATGTTAACTCGCTAAATAAATTGATTCGTATTGGTCTAAATGGAGAACTAGTTCGTCCCAGTTTTAGGGTGACGCCCGGCAACGCACCATGAGATCGTAGTTGCCAGGTCCGCTTTTCCTTTTTTATTTTAATGTATTTTATTTATTGTATTTTTATTATTAAGTATTCCTTTATTGTCATATTATTGTTTTGTATAATTGTTGTTTGTTTGTTGTCATTATATTAATTTATTTAACCAGTTCATAGCTATTTTATGATCTTCCTTTTTATTTTACTAGTTTAAAAAGGACTAGTACAGTTAAATTTTAAACTTTTATCAATATTAAAATCAATTCCTTGATTTATAAATTCTCTATCTCTAAATATTTGATAAAAGGTTGCCAATATACTTTTGAGTGAATTTTAACCTTAACCTCTTAACCCCCAAGTGCATTTTCTCCGGTTCTGCTTTACCCAACTTGAAAAGCTTTTGACTTTTTGAGATCTTACACAGTGTAATGCCTCATTTGAAAGCTAAGACCTACTGTCACATTTTTTGTCATTTTTTGTTTTGTTTTCGTCACATTTCGTCACTTTTTGTCACGTTTTTGTATCGTGTTTTCAACACATATTGGTCACATTTTTTGTCTTTTTTTGTCAAATTTTTGTCACTTTTTGTCACTTTTTTGTCGTGTTTTTGATACATTTTTGTCACTTTTTTGTCAAATTTTTGTCACTTTTGTGGTGTTTTTCTTCACATTTTTTGTCACATTTTGTTGTGTTTTTGTCACTTTTTTGTCAAATTTTTGTCACTTTTTGTCACTTTTTTGTCACGTTTTTGTCACATTTTTGTCACTTTTATATCGTGTTTTGTCACTTTTTTGACACTTTTTCATCCTCATTTTCGTCTCGTTTTGTCGCTATATGAGTGTTTTTTTCAAGAAGCTTTTAGATTTGGGTAAAGCCGAACTGGAGAAAATGCACTCTATGGTAAAGGTGGAGGTTAAGAGGTTAAAGTGGCTTATGTTGTTCTTCTTTCCACGTCCCTCGTCCTTGTTTGTCTCTCCTGATCTGGCAACCCGGATGCAGGAGACGTGTCTGGTTTTCGACAGCGCAGCAGCGGAGCCAAAACAATATGCTTTAGCGGCCAAAATACGCTAAAATCACCTATGACACCGCCACCGGGACTCTCCTAACGCCCTGTCCGTGTTCACTGCAGTTTCGGCGGGACCCAAGTGTGTGGAAAAGCGGCGTGACGATGCAGTTTTCTCCCAATAATGGAGACTTTACCTTCGTGTCTTCCGCGGAGGCTGAGGGTGAGCTAATGCTAAAGCTAAAGCTAATGCTAAAGCTAACTGACGTTTTAACACAGGACGCGCAATATTTCACTTTCCAGACCACTTAGACTGCCCTAATACTTAAATAATCTTCCGTGACATCTTTTATTCCGTTGTAGTTTAACTTCTGCACAGGTTTGTTGAAAATGGGACATAGCTTTCATAATTTATAACAACTACTACTGTACAGGTGGCAGCAAGTCACGTAATGTTTGTTAAAGCCCAATGAAAACAATATGTTCACTGCCACAATAGAAACAAGTTTATACTTTCCCCCCTAAAGATTCGTTACCAACTTTGACATAAACATAATTGTGAACATTTGGATAAAAGTAAATTGGAGAAAAATGTGTGGAAGTTTACTGAGAATATCATCAAAACCGACAGCTGAATGCATTTTTGGGAATACATCTGTATTTTCACTGAAGTTATGGACTAGTTCCCATAATAAACTTTGATTTTGAGTAGATATTGGGACAAACACAGCAGGTTTGGTCCTAGTTTCTTTCTTTCTTCTTGCTCTAAAGGATTTCCGTAACCCTGTCGTGTCTGTGTCCCGTCAGAGCTCAGTGGGACCATCAGCGCCCCAGACGTGAAGCTGAACCTGGGCCCTGATTCGGGGAAAGACCCGTACGCCTCGGCCTTCCTCCGACAGAGAGGTTATGGCTGGCTCCTGGAGGTGGAGGAGGACCAGGGCGAAGACATCAAGCCGCTGCTGTGAGTTTCACTTACTCTACACTGAACTATGTCCAAACTAAAGGGTCAGGAGCCTAAAGTTTCTGTCATTTCCTAAAAATCATTTCTGTCACATGATTTTTTATTAAACCGCCCTCAGCTATTCCATTTGCCGGCCCACACCTCCCTCACTCGATGTAAACACAAACACGTGTCGTGCAGGGATCATAAATGCTTGAAGCGGCAGAAGCTGCAACAGTTGGCGGCTAACACAGAGTGACCAAAGTTTAGAAACATTTAGAAATGACTCACATGTGTCTAAAAGAAAATGATGAGTTGTGTTTCCTGTGTTTGTTATTTGTCCGACTAAACTGTGGTAAATCTGTCGTGCCTCAGGGAGGAACTGGATATCGACCCGAAGGACATTTATTATAAGCTGCGGTGCGTCCTGATGCCGATGCCGTCGCTCGGTTATAACCGACAGGTCGTCAGGGACAACCCCGACTTCTGGGGTCCTCTGGCCGTGGTGCTGCTCTTCTCCATGATCTCCATCTACGGACAGTTCCGGGTCAGTCACTCTCTCTAGCTCTGAAACCTGTTAGCGCTTCCTCCTGAATGAACTCCTCCATCGTCCCGTTTCAGGTGGTGTCCTGGATCATCACCATCTGGATTTTTGGATCCTTAATTATCTTCCTCTTGGCGCGAGTTCTTGGAGGAGAGGTGAGTCTCTTATCAACTCTGCCAAGGTGGTCATTATTTGAGCTTCAGCTTCATCTGGTGGCCATTTTGTACTAAATATTCAACCTGATTAAACATGCTCAACATTAGGCTGAATTCATTTAAACTTTAGTTTTGGTTTGTTTGTTTATTTGATCATTTAACAGCATAGATTGCATGGTTGCATCATTGAACAGTAAAAAATAACTCAAAAGGCCGAAGCAAGAAAGCTTATTAAATGCCTAGCCCCTTTCAAAGTAAATTACTTTCATGCATTTCAGATTAACTCAAGAAATACAAAACATAAATGAAAGTCCTTTCAAAACAAAAAGGCCCATCATAACACTGAGAATATACATAACTGAAACACATGTGTCCAGCTGCAGGTAATAGTAACAGTAATACAAGCAGCATCTCGTGTTTTCATACAATATAACACTTTACATTACAAATTCCAGAGTTATCCAGGCACATGTGCAACAGAAGCATGTACCTGTTTACGTACAAGCAATTAGTGAATAACAAGTTTCATTTCCATACATAGGCACACACACAGCCCTGTGGATGTGCCTATGTATGAATCATAATTATGTCCTTTCAACAATTACAATTGTCCACATTAACCTTACATATAGCAGCATTGATAAAGAAAAGCTTTCATGTTTTACAAGAAGAAAATCACATGAGGTTTACAAGACTTTCAAAATAAGAAGACATAGCACGAAAATAGAAATGTTTGCAGTTTACCAGTGTATATAAACATTTATTTTTATTATATTTTTACTTTTATTTCTTTTTCCCATTCACATAATAACCATATCCAATCATTACTTATAAACACCAGTCACCATTCTATTAACTGACCATTGATTTAGTTATTATTTAAGTATTACATTTGTCATAGTTTTTATAATCACCATTACACATTATTATTATTATTATTATTATTATTATTTGTCCCCTTGCTGTCATTCCCATTTCCACTGTAAAATATACAGTTCATACACACATTAAAGGTCCTATATCATGCAAAATCGACTTTTTGGAGTTTTTAGCCATGTTGTTTTGCTATTTCCTTCTCAAAAACACCCCCAGAGCGGTTTTTGGCTTCATTCACGCAGTTCTAAGTAATCCTCCTGAATCCTGCTCTCTGAGCAGCTGCTCCACCCTCTCCTGGTAAACCACTGAGCTGTTCAGTTGTGTCGTCACAAAGGAACAGAAGTGCTCTACGTCTGTAATGTAATGCCTTACGGCCTGATTTTTATTTATAAAACAGCTTTTTTTTTTTTTTTTTTTTTTTTTTTTTTTTTTTTTGAAAAAAAAAAAAAAAAAAAAAAAAAACAGCAACTCCCCGACGCGTCTGTGCTGTCCCGCGACGCTAATCAAGCGCACCCACGGCTGGAGGAGCCATGGATCCGAGCATAAGTGTTGTTTTTGAAGACTGAGCTCTTTCTAACCTACTCTGGACACGCCTGTTCTTTTTTAATACCGATAATGCCACGGATGCGCGTTTGGCTACGAGAGGAACAGGACTATTCAACCTTCCTAAAGAAGAGTGCACTCGCCAGAGGTTGGAATTTCTTTCCGGGATTAAGCTAGCTACTATATCAACCAACCTGATGGATGCTTGGTAAACCTTGGCCAGAATCAAAGTGGATTAACTTTTATAACCAACACGAGGGCCATAACGTAAACACCCGATGATGGGGAGGCCATGCTGAGCGGTGAGTCAATAAAAACGCGTGTTATCATGTGTGTGTTGGCCATTTATGAAACTGTGTTGCACATGTCAACTCCTTATAACTGCATTATGTGAAGTAACTTCACTTTTTGCAGCAATATTTATATTTATAATACTGCAAATGTGGAATGAGCTGAGAGAGGGGCGGAGTTAACTGAATCGAAGCGTCTTGTCTTCCGGGTAGGGAAAATACCCCCCAAAAATACTTATATTTCTCTCAAAAATGAGTACTCCATAGTGATAGAGGTACAATATATCATATATATGCCTATACTTTACTTTGGAATGGCTAAAATAGCATGATACAGATCCTTTAACGTTGGCAACAGCAGCAGTAGATTTGCTGCTGAATGAACCACAGAAATGAATGTCTGCTCTTTACAATGATCTAAAGCACATCATAGACTGAGTCCTGTTGTCGTGCTGTAGTGATTTCAAATAAACATGGTAAACTCAGAGTTTTGTCTTCTTTACTCTGATGTGCTTGTGCAGGTTTCTTACGGCCAGGTGCTCGGGGTGATCGGGTACTCGCTGCTGCCGCTCATCGTCATCGCTCCGCTGCTGCTGTTCATCGGGGGATTCGAGCTGCTCTCTGTCGTCATTAAAGTGAGTCTCTACTCCATTAACAAACCACAAAGGGCCGGTGCTTTAACTGACTTTCAAAGCAAATATATAAATGTGTTATTGCTCTACATTTGGACCTGAAGTATTTCAAATTAAGTTACACACAGGGGCTGCACAATGTTGACAGGAAACCTAATTGACCTTTTGCAAAACCACGCCCCAAAACAGGAGTGTGCCTGGGGGGAGTCCAGTTATTTCCCTTCCCAAAGCAAAAACACAACCTGAGCTCTGCCTACAATGGATCAAACAATTAGGACGACCTACGCCCAGCTAAATGTCTCCAAATAAAGAAGCAAACGTCTGCTCTAAGGTAAGGCTAGGGCTGCTAGGCTAACACCTTAGCATGCTAACATCTAGCTACTGACAGTCACATAACGTTACACAAACTGGAGCTGTAACTTTAACTGTGGCGGTGAACTTTTACAAGCCTACAGTCTCACGTGTCTCCCTTTATGATAAAAGTGCTGTGTATTTTGTCTCGGTCCTGATAACTGGCTGTAGCTGATTGTCATTGTGGCACCTGTAGGTATAGCTAGCGTTAGCTAACTTTAGCGCGCCGGAGAAATGTTCCTATTTTTAGAAAAACTAAAAAAGTAAGAGGGTGCTTACCGGGCAGTGCAAGAGCACGACTGCTCCACAAGGCTGTGCTGTTGCATTTAAGGAAGAGATCAGAAGGTTTCTCTGATATTTCTGGAGACGTGTCTGTAGCTTTAGTGTCAATAGACTGCAGACTGTGACCCCTTTTGCCTCGATCTAATGCTGGGTTTACACATAACGACGACAAGTCACGAATGCCACGAATCCATATTCGTGGCCGAGGATCACGAATGTGATGATTCGGGGTCGAGGTTTCACGCACCGCCACAAACTGTTGCGACCTGTTACTACGCGTTACGATTAATGGCACGAATTATTACGCACGGTCACGAACATGCGTCCTGCTCTGCTGCGGGCTGTGGCGCTCTGTTGCGTGCTATTGCGAGGTGTTGCGGTCTGTTACGGGTCATTGGGAATTGTCGAGTTCTGTCAGAAATCTGTCAAGAATCGGGCGAATGTGGACAAACCGCCAGCCGCACACACCGGGTTGGAGGCGGAGCAGAGGCGTCTTGCTCCGCCGTGCTCTCACCTGACTCATTGGGCTCTTGCCAAATCTGGTTACGCAAAAGCAAAGACCAGCTGAGCGTCGGGCCTGCCCTTATACTGTAGGTAGAATAGCGAACGTTTTTCACAGTCTATGAAAAACTGAACTTAGTTCAACCCCAAAGTAAGTCATATGCTCCTGTCACTGTGTGACACGGGCAAACGCTGAATCTATCAAGACAAACAATAGCAATAAACACACGCACTTTATGTCACATGAGTCTGTGCAACAGCGGCACATTCAGCCAGACTTTACTCCACATTAAGCATAAAAACACTACACTCACTGTGCACTAGATCTTCTGGGGATCTGTCGTAGAACTCTTCACCTTTTATCCATGACTCTCACTCCTCTGGTCAATCTCCATTTGGAAAAAAATAACTCTTTTGCATAATCCAGAACAACAGGCCTGTCTCCACCTGCCCTACGCCCATCACCGCTTGTTTTTCATGTCTAAAGTTGTAAATAAGTCTTAACACTTATCCATGTTATAGCTGCTGTAACCACGCGTTGTTGTTTGGGTCAGTGCGTATGGCAGCGTGGGAGATGCATTCAGGGACAGTAAACAGTGCGGGAAAGGCGCACTTCTTACTGTCCCTTTTCTTTTTTCCACAAACGCGCGGTAAATCGGGTTCTCCAGCGGGGCGGCAATAGGGGTGGCAGGGATTTTCTTTGGCATAGTGCAGGTACGAACATTAACTTTTCGGCGTAGCGTGTGTTTCTATCAATTCTGAGCGTGAAAACAGTGATTCTGCTACGAATGCTTTACGAATGCTCTCAGGCTGAATTACGAAGCGCCACTACGCATCACGAAAGAACACGCTTCGATGCGAACTCCACGAACAGAGGGTGAATCGTGACATTCGTGGAAGATTTTTTGACAGACAAAAACTTTCTCCACGAACATCACGAATGTCACGAGCTGATGCCTCTGTTAAGAATCTCATTGAGATGCGTTAAGTCATGTCACGAACGTCACGAATGACGGAAAAATGCCATTCGTAACGCATCGTGCTTATGTGTAAACCCAGCATAAAGGATATCGCGGCGGTATTGCTCCAACAAAGGTCACTGACACGTATGGCAATCTGTTGCGCTGCCCGTGTTTTACCATTGGTTTGTCAGGCGTAGCAACAGTAACTAAGGGGGCGGGGCTTTGCGAAAGGTCAATTGTGATTCAATTTGCATTTATAATGTATATATTTATAGCCTATGTTTTCTGTTTAATCCAGTTGAGCTTTAAAGGAACAGGCCAGTGTTTCTCCAGAATGAGATCTGTTGTTACCTGAGCTTAGACGAGTTGATTCTCACCTGTCTGGTCTTTGTGGAAGAGCGTGATCGCTTCTGCTGTTTTATTACATATCAGAGTTTCATGCAAGAGGCAAAGAGGCGTTTTAGTCAGAAAAACATCCTGAGTTTTTATCGTTCTCAGATAAACGTGTCTCTCTCTCGCTCGCTCTCGCTCGCTCTCGCTCTCTCTCTCTCTCGTGGTGTTTTGCTCATGGGCACAAACTCTTACACAGAGAGATGTGGATTATTCAGCTACAGAAAACGTTCTCTGTGCAAGAAGGTCCCGGGTTCGATTCCCACCTGGACGGGTCTTTCTGTGGAGTTTGCATGTTCTCCTCGTGTCTGCGTAGGTTTCCTCCGGTTTCCCCTACCACTAAAAACATGTACAATAGGCCAGGATGAATGTGTTTGAGAGAGCGAGTGGCACGACGGATGGAAATGAGCCCGATGCCCAGTGTGGTGTGTTTACATGCACCGTCCCGACCAAATCAACCAATAGATAAATAAGCCACAAAACGCTGCTTGTTTTATAAAATCCCCCTGATATCGAAGTCAGTAAAATTAAACTTCATTCGATAATTCAAATGTGGATGTGGAGCGGAGGCTTTTTTCTTTATCCCCGACAACATTCTCCTCGATCAAATGATAACTCGATGCCTCAGTCCCGCTCGCTCCTTTGTTCCCGTGTTAACTTCATCGCCTAAAATATTTAGTCAAAGTAATATTTCTGTGATTAAAATGTAATTTATTTTCTTCGACTAAAATATGAAAAAATGAAAAGAAGAGACTAAAATCATCCAAACTTCACTGACAGTTTGAAAGAGCCAAAAGGGGGCGTTGCCCAGTAAAAGTTCCCGGATGTTGCTCCCATCTATAGAGTTATATCGGCCCCGCCCTCCACCTGACATTATGACATCATCACATTCTAAATCGTGAACGCTACATATTACCATAGGCAGCAGTAAATAACCTGCTTTCAGCCTGGACTTAAACATACTCAAGGTTGAGGCCTGTTTCACGTCGTCACTGAGGCTGTTCCAGACTTTTACTGCATGAAACTGAAACGCAGCCTCAGCGTGTTTAGTCCTGACTCTGGAACCACCAGGAGACCCCTCCCTGAGATGGTTCATACGGCTCTAACATGTCAGAGATGGACTTTGGTGCTAAACCATGAAAAGACTTGTAACAAGCAGAGCTGTTTTAAATTCTATTCTCTGAGTGACAGGAAGCCAGTGCAGAGACCGGAGCACTGGACTAATGTGGTCGTATTTCCTGGTTCTTGTCAGGACTGGAGCAGCAGCGTTCTGGATGTTCTGCAGCTCTAACAGCTCGTTTAGAAAGGCCAGTGAGCAGCCGTTACAGTAGTCTAACCTGCTGGAGACAAATGCATGGATGGATTTCAGCAACACTTTAGGTGGTAATAAGCCGCTGATGTAATGGAGTAAATATACTTTTGACTTTTCGGTCCCAGTGGAAGCGTTTCAAGATGACCAAGACATGTCAAAGCTTTTACTGCAGTTCAGGTTGTGTAAATGAAGACTTTACAATACGAGGAGGATGTAGCTACAGATGCAGAGCGTTTACGAGGAGGGACAGAGCAGCCATTTTGTATTTGTGTAGTAGATCCATGATTTGTCCCAGTGTCTCTAATCAAAGTGTGGTTGTTGCCGCAGCTCTTCGGCGTGTTCTGGGCGGCCTACAGCGCCGCCTCGCTCCTCGTCGGAGATGAGTTCAAGACCAAGAAGCCGCTCCTCATCTACCCCATCTTCCTGCTCTACATCTACTTCCTGTCGCTGTACACCGGGGTCTGACGAGCCGACGGACCAAACGGGGCGCGGGACCAGACGGGGAATGTACGCCGAGCTCCGAGGGCCAAACCGGGACCTGGAACTTCACAAAACCCCCTCGTGCTGCCTTCATGTGCCGTGGGAAAGTACAAATGAAACCCACAAGAGTAAAGCTCCTAAGAACCCCATTCAGAATCCTCTTAGACTTTTACAAAATGGTGGATAATCAGGGTTTGAAAAAGCCGTTATCGCTGCTGTGTTTCGTGTTGTGAGGCCAAAGGTGCAATTTTTCTACTCTACAATTTCCCATCATTTGGAGAGCACATGAAGGCAGCGCGAGCGAAGACTAAACCAGGAGCTCAAGTCGAGACGCTGCAGGAAACGTGTTCGGTTTCTCCTACACTACATTTTATTTTCTGCTTATTTATTTCGTTTATTTGAACGAGGCGCATTCATCAAACTCTCTGTAAAAGCCCCAGTTTCAAAGCTTTAAAGGGATATTTCAGGATTTTTGACATTGGGCCTCATTTCCTAGTTACCCAGAGTGTTGTTGATGTCTGGAGATATTTTTTTCTTAAATTCATGCAGTTCTTATATTTGAAGAGTCTAGTGGCGCTAGGCTAGGGCAAGGCTAAAGCATTTCTATGGTATCAGTTAGCCTGCATTAAAAACAGTCTGACCCACTCCACAGTGCACCTGAGGTAAATCACTTATAACACCAGACTAACCATATACATGTCTGTGTCTTATCCAATGTCAAAAATCCTGAAATATTCCTTTAATGTCCCTGAAGGAAACAAAATACAAGTCTCTGAATCTGCTGATTTTACTGCCAAAAAAATCTTTTACGGGGTTTCCGCGGGGCATTGAATGAATCGTGCTACAATCAAAGCCTTAAATATCATTAAAAAGCATTAACTCGGGTCTCCTGATACGAAACGTTACTAAAAACACATGAGTTTTTCTGATGTTGGTCGTTTTGTTCGGTCTTAAAGCAGATTAATATTTTAGGCAGAATTCTTCTTAAACAAACACGACTATCTTGGTGTTTTCAAAGGAGAAAAATGGGGTCGGAGTAAAGAAACACAAACAATGAATAAATACAATGTTTGTTTGTTTGTGGTTCTGGGTCAAGACGAGCAAATTGGAGATTACATTAAATCGTTTTTTGAGGCAAAGTGTCATAATCTGCAGAAAATATATGAAAAGAAAACAATAATAATAATAATAGGGCTGGGACGATCCACTTTTGTCACGATCTGATACAAATTGTGATACAGTAAGTAATTGTATAGTTATACCTTAAAATAGGGCTGGGCGATATGGACCAAAAGTCATATCCCGATATATTTAGGTTGAATATCGATCTATATCCCCATATTTTTTCCGCAAAGTGAGAGCTGTGAAATTAAATGTTAAGTCAAAGCCAAATACAAGTAGTTTTATTGAAAACTCACTATACGTTTTTTAAGTGTGACGTCACGACTTCCGCTTCCGGGTCCTGGCAGACGGGCAAATATGCGAGAAAAAAACTCTTAAAAACAACCATCAATATTTCTGAAACTCAACAGAGAGTTACTGAAGCTACTTATTTCTCAGACTCATTAGCCAAAAATGCTGCACCTGCTGCTAAAAAAGTAATATTTACTAAAGTCGCTACTTCCAGGGTTAGCATAGCTGCGTTAGCATTTTTCTCCGCTAACATGGAAGTAGTGATTTAGGTAAATATGACTTTATAGCAGTAGGTGCAGCATGTTTGGCTAATGGGCCTGATAAATAAATATGTTCAGTAACTCTCTGTTGAGTTTCAGAAATATTGATTGTGGTATTAAAGTTTTTTGTAGTTTCTCGCACATCTGCGGACCCGGAAGTAGAGCTGTGACGTCACCGCTTAACAAACGTATGGAACGTTAAAGCTGGAGTACCTGATTATTCCTGTTCAAACAGTGACATTTTTGTTTTGGTCCAAATTGTGTCTAGCTTAGGGTGACCAGACTTTCCACGTTAAAAACTGGGACACAATGGGAGTTTTTTGGGGGTAGCAAAATTGTGACTTTTTTCACTCAAATCGAATGGTCAAACTTCCTGTTTATGAAAGTCTAATCTTAGTTAAATGGACCAACCAGCATCGAGGTGATAGACCTTTAGCTGTTTAATTGGTTCAACCTATAATCAAACTCTGTGTTTGACGCATACATGGCCAGAAGTCATTAAGTTTCAAGCAAAAAAGCTGCTTGTACTGGTGAAAAACCGGGACACCTGGGACAAAGTTTGTGTAAAACTGGGACAAATCAATGATTTTGGATAAATCCACTGGGACATGAGACAGAGGGCTCAAAAGTGGGACTGTCCTGGGTAAACTGGGACATCTGGTCACCCTAGTCTAGCTCACAGTCACGCCTGTGTATTCACATTGTAAACTTCTATCACCCATTGCTCAATAAAACTTTAGGTGAAGACAATACAACAAGGTCTGTTGTATTGTCTTCTACAACACCATAAAATCAGGTTCCCCAGCTTTAACCTCTTAACTCCCACCTGAACTGAGCACATGTTCTCCCGTTCGGCTTTACCCAAATCTAAAAGCTTCTTGAAAAAAGTGTCAAAATAGCAACGAAAATGAGACGTAAACAAGGATGAAAGCGTAACACAAAAATTACCCTAAATGACACAGAAATTACAAAAAAGCGACAAAAATTACATACAATGAAAAAGTGACGACAACACGAGGAAAAATTGCAGATCATTTTTGTCGGTTTTAGCTTTCAAATCAGGTATTATCCTGGCCAATAGGCTGTAAACGCCAGTCAAGAAGCTTTTAGATTAGGGTAAAGCCGAACAGGAGACAATGCGCTCGGTTAAGGCGGGGATTAAGAGGTTAATGTAAAGACTGACTGTAGAACACGGGCAGCTGTGGCTACAATAGTTGCTTACCATCACCAAGTATGGAGTGAATGAATAATGCCAGTGTCCAGAAAAGCACTATATAAAACCAATGCATTATTATTATTATTAATGAAGGAAAGTAAATAAATAAATGAAGGATGTAAACTGCTTGAGTAGGTCATATTTGTGAGGAAATGAGTTTGCCGTTAAAAAAAAAAAGAAGAAAACGTCACTGAATGAATCTTCCCAACAGGCGTAAGGCTGGGTTTATGAAGTAATTTGTTCAAGGCAAGTTTATTTGTAGAGCACAATTCATACACAAGGCAATTCAAAGTGCTTCACAAAAATTACAAGAAAACAGATCAAATCAATCAATAAAACATCAACATAAAGTTAATCAATGTCAATTATACCGTCAAATATATTGTGATATTTTTGTTTTATATTGTGATGTAGATTATGGGCCACATCGCTCTGCCCTAATCGATATATCGCCCAGCCCTACCTTTAAATGTGTTAAAAGTCATGTGTCCAAACTTGATTTGACTTGTATTTAAGTGTTAAGATTGAAAAGTGCATTAACACAGAATATAACAAAGTGCTGTAACTGTCACTGGAAACAAAGGAGTGATGATAAAAACGCCTCAAACACAAGTACTGAAGGTATCGCGATACTTTATCAAGTGTTGATACTTTGTATTACAGCACAAAGTTTTCCGATCCAATATTTTGTCCCAGCCCTAATACGGGTGCTCGTCATATAATTAGAATATTATGAAAAAG
Organism: Neogobius melanostomus; assembly: GCA_007210695.1. Lineage (NCBI taxonomy): Eukaryota > Metazoa > Chordata > Actinopteri > Gobiiformes > Gobiidae > Neogobius > Neogobius melanostomus. The sequence goes on from VHKM01000521.1 coordinate 238,277, forward strand.
TGCATTCACTTCTGTAATTCAACTTAAAATGTGAAACTAATATATGATACAGACTCATTACATTAAAGTGACATGTGTATAGCCTTTGTTATAATGTTGATTATGGTTTACAGTCCATTTTGAAAAAATATTCAAATTTTATGAGATTTTACAAACTGAGCCATAATCAGGAGTGTGACAATATATCGATTTCCCGATATATCGCGATATTTTGCGGGAAGATACGATTGATTGATTGATTGTATTTACTTGAGTGATTAACGATACCGATACTTTTTATTCCGATAGATATGTTTGATGACATCATGCATATTAATGAGGCAGCAGTTCTGAAAAGAAATGTAAATGATGAATAATATGTAGTATGTTCAAATAAAGGTTAAAAGTAGCATGTTTTTTTAAATCGTGATGTATCGTAGGTTATTTTTGTGCAATATATCGATTATCGCAGTATCGGCGTATCGTGAGATAATCGTTATCGTGAGCCATGTATCGCGTATCGAATCATGAGGTACCCAGAGGTTCCCAGCCCTAGCCATAATCATCAACATAACAAAGGCTGTACATCTCTCACTTTGCATGTAATGAGTCATATATTAGTTTCACAGTCCAAGTTGAATAACTGAAGTGAATGCACTTTTTCATAATTCTAATTCTGTGACGAGCACCTGTATTTATTTGTGCACTATGCTAATTGTTTTGCATGAAGTTGCTAATGGGAAACACTAAAATGTAAAAAACAACTTCACCTTTAAATATGAAGAAATCAACATCTTTAAAACCATATTTTCCAGACGATTTTTGAAAATGCAAACAAATCACAAACATCCCCAAAATTATGGAAATAGTAACATTGTGTTTTTATGTTAGACCTTTTATTTTAGGGTTTCCGCGGGGCATGAAAAAGCATTGGATTGAAACTGGCATTAAATCAAAAAGTCTTGTAAAGTACAAGGTTTTCTTGACCGAACCCGCAACAATGTGGCTTTTAATTAACGGTTTGATTGAACGTTAACAAATCTTACAAAATAAAATATGCCAAGATGTTTTGCACTTGTAAAAATATTACACAATAACCACCAGATTCAGCTTTAGTGGCTCCAGAGGTAAAACATGTTGGAAAATTCTTCTTTTTATGGTGTGTGAATCTTTTTCCTGTCGACCTGCAGCGTCTCGCCTTAAACCAAACCCGGACTGAAGGACCTGATGAAACCGGACTCTCCTTTTTTTAAAGATATTTCCTTTTATACGGATCTCGACGCTTGGGGACGTGGGAAAGAGCGGATATATAAATGTAAATATAGTTCGTCCGTCGTGTCAAAAAGAATAAAAAAGCGTCAGAGCTTTTGTCTGTGCAATAACTTCACTTTTCTGACTCATTTCTACCAAACGAATCATGATCCAAGTGTTGGTCTGTTACTGATTTATTTAACGAGTTAATAAAGACCTGGACGAGGCTCTGAGGGTTTGGTTTTTCGGATTCAACATCATCACATTGGTGAACCAGAGTGGGGCCTGTTGTTGGACCTGGGAGGAGACACTTGTTAAGATTCTGTCCCTTATACTCAAATGAACAATCAAATGCAACGCTGGGCTTATTGTTATGTTCAACAATGTGATGAGGGAAATACCACGTTTCCTGTGGCTGGTTAATCTGCTCAGGCACCTTTCGGACATAACTGGCTGCAACAAGTTTGTTTATTTCTTCTTTATAGATTTCAGCTAGCTCTGCATCTTTAGACAAGCGCCTTTCAGTGGCATGGAGGCGAGGGACGACAGCCTCAGGTGGAGCATGAAGAGGTGGGCTATTTTGAGCCCTTAACAATGGAGTTGCATAGCGCTTCACACCGTCTATCTCAACTCTGATAGACTGCAACATTGCAAGAGCTAGTTGATCTTGTTTTGACCTCTGTGCTGTCTTCTCATTCACATAAGGCAATGTATCAATCTGTCACAGCCTTTCTACATTTCTGAAGAGTTCACTTTTTAGACATGTTAGATTAGACACAGTAATGGACATGTGTTGGACTGGTACTAGACTGGCTGGACCTTGTAGTGCCCGTCCCAGTTTTGTATGTACCGCTAAAGGACCACCAGGGGGCCCCATCAATATTGGTTCAGTAGCTGTAATCAAATGGGCATAGTCTGAGCCAATCAGTACTAGAGGGCATGCTTGGTCATGCCTGGCCCTAGTGGAATGTTGTTCAGATAGTTAAACTGGTCCTGGAGCTGTTTAATGTACAGTGCATCCGGAAAGTATTCACAGCGCTTCACTTTTTTCACATTTTGTCATGTTTACAACCATAAACGTAAAGATTTTATTTTGAATTTTTTACTGAAAGTTCACACACAAGTAACAGACAACTGTGAAGTGAAAGCAAAATGATACATGATTCTGTTATTTTTCAAAGAATAGAAAAGTGAAAAGTGGGGCGTGCATAAGTATTCATACAGCATTTCCAGAGTGCATTAAATTGCCTTTATAACATTCCTAATGACTGCAGAATGTTCACACCTTGCCCTAACCATTAAATAGAGGCCACCTGTGCATAATCTGCTCTCAGTATAATTAAGCTGTTCTGTGAGGGCCTCAGAGCTATGGTCAGAGTGTATTGGTCACTAAGCAACATCATGAAGGCCAATAACACACCAGACGGGTCCGAGATAAAGTTATTGAGAAGTATAAAGCTGGGTTAGGTTATAAAACATTTCCAAAGCTTTGAACATCTCTCAAAGTACAGTTAAATACATCATCCAGGAATAGAAAGAGTGTGGCATCACTGCAAACCTACCAAGACCCGGCTGTTCTCCTAAACTTACTGACCGAACAAGGACCGCACTGACCAGAGCTGTTACCAAGAAGCCTATGATGACCCTGGATGAACTGCAGAGAGCTACAGCTCAGGTGGGGGAAACTGTACACAGGACAACTATTAGTCGTACACTGCACAAATTTGGCCTTACGGAAGAGTGGCAAGAACAAGCGATTTTTGAAAGAAAACCATAAGAAGTCCCGTTTTCTGTTTGCTAGAAGCCATGTGGCCTCCATGTGGCTTCTAGCAAACAGAAAACGGGACTTCTTAGTATTAGTATTTCTAGTAAAATAGTCTCTGGTTGAGCTGTGAGACCCAAATACTGGACAGCATCAGGGAGAATAATGGATCTATCCGCACCATCATCTAAGACTATATATGTTTTCAGAGACTGTGCACCATTGTAGAGATACACATTGACTACTTTCAACATGATTTTCTGTGAGCGATTGGGTTTGTCCATATACAGGAGGTCTAGTGGGGATGTAAACATTACTGTGGCCCTGTGGAGATTAGCATCATGGAGAATGCTCAAATGCAATTCATTGCACACATTACAAGGTCTCTTCAGAGTGCACTTGTTAGTCTTATGTGTCCTCCCACACTTACAACATCTGTCCTTTGACAGTTTATTGAAATCCGCACAAACACCCAGGAAATGATCTCTGATGTTATAGTACGGACAGTAGGGCTTAGGTTTGTTTACCTTAGTTTCCTTGTTGGAGGTTGAAATGCCCGCTCTAGTGGGAGTGGTGCTGGCTGGACCGCTGGCAGAAGTGGAAGTGGTTGACATGTAGACAGATGAAGCAGGTCGAAGAGATTGGCGCTCTTTAACAGAACTGGGTTTTTCTGCCTTGTACAGTTCAATGGCTCTCCGAGATACGTTTGGCCCTGGCCTTTGACTGTAGCCAGGTTGAGAAGTCGAGGAGAGTTTGGTTTGCTTGTCCGGTTAGAAATACCATGATTGATACAGTATTCAACTAATCCATCTCTGTACTGTACAGGGAGTTCACCAAGGAGTCGGTCGACGTGTGAGCCACATTTTATGTCAGAACCATCTCCAGCTTCTAGAGAGAGCCGCATTCCCACTAGAGAATGTACTGTATAGAGAGTGAAAAATCGCCTCAACATCGCCAATGCGGATAATGGGGGAATTTAGTATTGTGCCTATTTCACTCTGCACAAGCAACCTCGGTTGGCCAAACCTCTCCTGTAGAGCCTTAAGGGCAGTGGAATAGGGCCTCACGCTGTGCATACTGGACTTAGCCAATTTATAGGCCCCAGAATGTTTGAGATTGTCTAGGAGTATCTGTTATTTGTATTGTTCTGTAAGGTGGGAATGGCTATCCAGGAGATTATCTAGAGCCATTTTCAAAAGGGTAAAATCACTCTCTCTGCCACTTGTAAAGACAGGGAGTGTAGGACGTGGTATCCCAAAAGCAGAGGCTATTAACAATTCTGTAATATTGACATTCTGTGCTTGTGAATGCATAGGCCGAGGCTGGTCAGGTAATGTGGACTGGCTGGAAATTACGTTAGCCAGCCCTGATGTAGGGACTTGAACAGTATGTAAGGGCACAGGTATGATAGGAGGAGGAGCAGCGGACGGCAGTACCTGGGCAGGTAATTGGTGAGTGAAAGGCAGCGCTGCTTGATCTGGGGCCTCATTTATCAAACTGTGTGTGAGACTCTGACTTTGAAAGTGCGTAGCAAAGTCACAAAAAATGTTGTACGCAAAGTGTTTTCCCGAGGTACGCACACCTGACCGCAATCTTTCCTTCGCTGATCACACGTGGAGCAGAAAGCTGCGGACATCACGACACGCCCTCTGCCGGCCCCCATTTGACCATAAAAGGCAAAGTGACTTATGAATGAGATTTCCCTAAACATGAGGCGGTAATGAGTGGGTTTTACTGAAGGCGAGAGACAGAGAGGGAGGGGCTGACACAGAGAGGGAGGGGCTGACACAGAGAGGGAGGGGCTGACGCTGCAGCAGCTCGTGCAGAGACGACACGGGCTCGAGGAGTTTTAATGAAGAGTGAGATCTGCTTCTCTGATCACACGTATTGGCATCTTTCTGTTTATTCCATCAATAAAACTTTTCAAAACACATGAGCCTTAAGTGTCGACTGTATTTGCCAATAGGAAGGTTTGGGTTTGCCAATAAAAACACGATCAACTGTGGGGCATTTCATTCATCCCAAACCATTGCGCATGCAGAAGCAGAGCTGTCTGTCCAGGTGGTGTGAGTGAGGAGAGGTCAGTGTCCGAGTGAGGAGAGGTCAGTGTCCGAGTGAGGAGAGGTCAGCGTCTGTGGTGTCTGAGGAGGGAGAGGTCAGTGGAGCCGCGGTGCCGGTGTGCACTGCGTAAAGACGGCCTTGTGTATGAAGGTCATGTGACCCGAGCTTTGGACCTAAACCCAGTTGGTCAGACTTATGTCCAGAGATACATTCAAAAAGAATGTTTGAGGAAAATGCCTTGTACTCGTATCTGTATTCGGTATCAGCAAGTAATCAAGTCAAAGTACTCATATCAGTTTTAGAAAAAGTGGTATCGGTGCTTCCTTAACATCAAAAACAGGATGGTGATGATGCTCCATTGTGATACACAGACCGGGATTATCACGTCCTCATAATGTCCATTTCTACAACTGTCTCGTTAGACAAAATGGTGGCTTGACTACATCATTAAAAATGCTGCTGCAAGGGTCTAAAACATCAAGAGAATTTATCATATTACTCCAGTTTTTAAGTCTCTTCATGAGTGTAATGTACCTTTAAATACAATGTTTTTTAATGCAGATTTCTTCATATGCGGCATTATTTCAAAATTCATAATTCATTAAATTGACAATTTTCACTGTACGTATATGTGAAAATGTCATTCCTCCTTCGGCAAAATGTACTTAGCCTTTGTCTTTTGATATTCTCTGTAAAATTAGCATTGGTTTGTTTTGGTTTGTAAAATCCCTGGCACTACCCTGGCTGTGCATCTCTCTAATTAATCTGCACTTGCCTCCACGACGGACACGGCACGTAAAGGCCTACAGTCAACAAATTGGTAAGTCTTTTTGAGAGTTAACTATGTTAGACATGACAAATTAGTTTGCAATATTCATGTTCTAAGATATGTGCTCAAAAACGTTTCAATAAACAGTGCTAAGTACTGTGGCAATGTGCTACTTTTTCTGTTTATTTCTGCTGCAATACATCAAGACACAGGCTTATTTTTGCTTAACCATTTGCTTGTAGGAAGTATATAAGGCTTTTGTGAGATTGGATAGGAAGATAGGAACGTTTGAGTGTTTATATTTTATCATCAATGTGTGTCTTTTTTTCTTTTTTTTTTGCCCCTGTACGACCTGTGCCTGATCTTTTCTGAATGACACAGATCCAATGTTTTCAAATGCGACCCAGGCACTTGGATATGTTCTAAACCCAATACGTATATCATTTGCAAAGCGATTTCAGTCTGAACGGCCAGGTTAGAGGCGAAAAAAGCTAAGATGTTTCTTACAAAAAAACTGTATTTATGATTTTGATATAGCATTTATCAATTTGATATAGCATCTGAGAGTTTTATCAACCATGCCCAAATCCATTCTTGACCCTAACTGAGTCATGTCTTTTTCAGCCAAATCCAAGAAAGGATGACCACCTCTGGAGGCAGCCAAGATGAATATGTCTCAGACAATGACAACAACGTTTAATCCGTCCACCAGAAACAACTACATGGAAAGGTACAGAAAAAGAGGCAACACAAGGAAAATAAGCAACAGAGTAAAAAACAGTGTGTTAAGGAGCTGCCGCACCGATCCGTCTATCCATCTCACGCTCCATCCGTCCCTCACTCGTGAACAAAACCCTGAAATACTTGAACTCCTCCACTTGAGGTAAGGACTCCCCACCGACCTGAAGAGGGGAAGCACCTTTTTCCGGTGGAGAACCATGGCCTCAGATTTGGAGGTGCTGATCCTCATCCCGGCCGCTTCACACTCGGCTGCAAACCGCCCCAGTGCGCGCTGGAGGTCCTGATTTGATGAAGCCAACAGAACAACATCATCTGCAAACAGAGATGAGATCCTGAGGTTCCCAAACCGGACACCCTCCGGCCCCTGGCTGCGCCTAGAAATTCTGTCCATAAAGGTAATGAATAGAACCGGTGACCACCACTCCGGTCTGCCAATCCAGGGGCACTGTCCCCGACCGCCATGCAATGTTGCAGAGACGTGTCAGCCAAGACAGTCCTACAACATCCAGAGACTTAAGGTACTCGGGAAGAATCTCATCCACCACATCCCCAGTCGAGGTCAGCAGCTCCCCAGTCGCACAGTGTTGGTGAAGCACTGCTTCCCCCTCCTGAGGCACCGGATGGTTTGCCAGCACGCTTGGCCTGACGGTACCTCTCAGCTGCCTCCGGAGTCCCACAAGCCAACAAGGCCAGATAGGACTCCTTCTTCAGCTTGACGGCATCCCTTACTTCCGGGCGCCACCACCGGGTTAACAATTTGACTTTTCCAGACGTTTTTCCTTCCCATTTTGTGTGAGCAAAGGGTTGTGGTTATGGTTAAGAAACTGTATAATGATTGTGCTCCTGATCCAGAGTGTGGAGCTGTGAAGGTCAAACTTTCTCTCATTACAAACATCGTCATCACCTGAGACGCTTCAGTTTCCACCGTTTTCAGTTCAAAAATGTGAAGAAAAAATAACAATATGGTAAAAAAAACAGTTTGTTTTGTTTGTGTCTCAATACAGAGCAGTTGCGTCTCAAAGGGAGGGGCCGTGTTTCGCCTGGAGACAAACACATTTCACAGTTATGATCCTCCCTCTTCTCTGACACAAACTCAACCCGGTCCGATGACTTGTTGAGCGTCGAAATAACAATCGAAAATATGTGGCATAAAGGAATTTAATGCTGATGCATCAAATTCATTCCTGACGTTGGTCAAAGTTCAAATTGAGATCCTCACAGTGTGATGTTTGATATTGACAATATTTTAAAAACATATCACGATAACGATATTGCGATATTTTCCACTCAAACACATACTGTAAATAATTAGATTTTTCAACAATTTGTGTCAAAACAAGACTCAAAAAAAAATCACTAAATCAGCTCCAAATCTAGGTTAAAATGGAACTAGACTAAAACTGAAAAAAACGTTTGCTCATTGATTAGTTCCTCGTGCTTTTTGTTTTAGGCTGAGTTTGTTGTGTTTGCTGCAATTTATTGTTGCTTCTTGTGAGACGGATATTGATATTGATACAATCTTTAGATCAGAGTTTTGATGCAGTTCTCTTCAGAATCTCACTGAACTGCAGCAGTTTTGTAAATGGTCACATTTTATATAGCGCCTTTCTACCTGCTTTAGGCACTCAAAGCGCTTTACATCAAGGATCCACTCACCCATTCACACTCTCATTCATACACCAGTGTACGCAGACACTGGAGGCAAGGTGGGTGAAGTGTCTTGCCCAAGGACACAACGACAGTGGGCACCTGCGGGATTCGAACCGCCGACCCTTTGGTCACAATACGACCCGCTCTACTCTCTGCACCACTCTTTTGTAAAGAGGAATGGTCCAAGATTCATCCTGATCGTTTGAGCGTCTGATCTGCAACTACAGAAAAGCAGTTATTGCTGCAAAAGAAGAATCAGCAGATACTTAATTAAAGGGTTCACTTAATAGCTTATCTGAATATGAAATATCCCGATATAGTCTAATTCCATATCTCATTTAAAAATATATCGATATATTGCCAGCCCTACAATCAATCAAATGTTATTTGTATAGCGCCTTACAACAGCCACAAGGTGCACAAGGTGCTTTCCAGTAAAAGCATCACTGGAGCATGTAGGGCGTGGAAAATGTGAACTTTTTTTGAACTCCAGAGGACGGTGAAGGCAGTGGCATCAGAAATGACTCTTTCCATCCGCTAAACTGAGTTCAAACTCCTATTGGAGATACAGAGCCATATCAGCAAACAACATTTTGAAGAACTCCTTTGTGACACAACTTTTGCAAAACATAGTGATTATTATTAACAGTTACATGTAAGATTTTGCTAAAAACTTGTACCCAGATTTCTTTAGTTTGGCATCTTTCATGACGTTTATAGTTTCACTTCCTTATTGGACACTGACAGGAAGTGACATACATAGAGCTAAACATTTTTAACTGTTGCCGTGCCGACCATGTTATGTTAATTGGAAATGAATGGAAATGTACGTCTTTAAAAAAGTCTAATTTTTAATCTATGAGTGGAACAAGTTTAGTTTCGTCCTTTTGTATATTAAACTCAGACATTTGTGGGAAAAACACTTTACATCTAATTATGAAACATTTGTCTCGATGTGATGAACTCTCAGGCGAGTTTTCCTGCATTTCTGTGACGGTGACCCTGAAAAGTGACCCTAAGAATCTAACATTTACATTTCGTGGCCTCTTTTATTCTGTTTATTTGTCTCTAATGTGTCTAAATCGCTCAGAGCCAGTTTCAGTGAGTCACGCTGCACGAGCTTCAGAAATGACAAGTATTCAGACCGACCACATTGGAGGCTCATATCAGAGGAGTGTGTTGCTCAAGGGCACAGTGACAGCAGCCTGTAAACCTCAGCTTTACTCTGCACGAGGGTCTGAGCAACGCCCGAGGACAGACAGGAATCAAAGTCTAAACCTCAAACAGCTCGACTGGTTTTAGTTCAAATATACTAAACTTAAATCACAAACGAGTTTAATTATTCACTGAGTCAATGTTTCTCCACAGATTTATTTGGGAAATAGAAACGTCGAGGATCAGCTCCGACAGACTCGGACTGAACAACATTTGGAAGGGATTTGATTTATTGAGCTTTGCATTTCTTACATTAGTAAATAACTTAAATAAATTAAAAAGGGCTGAGGCGCTGCATTCCTTTACTCAAATATTTGGACGCAAACACGTTTTGACTCAACCGAGTCTTCAGTCATTTTGACAAGATATTTAAATAGTCTGAGTCGACTAAATCTAAAATGAACATTTATAATATTTATTATTCCCATTTTTACTGAAGCTCCTCGGCTTCATGTTTCTCCACATGAACGAACCTCAGAGGATTTAAATGACACGAGTTTCAAAAAGTCCTTAAAGTCTGGCTGATTTTAGTCGACGAAAATATCTGGACATTTTAGTCTCAAAAAACGTTTGATTTAGTTTTAGCCTCATTTTAATCACACACAAAAATAATGACATGAAATATTTTAGTCGACAAAATGAACCCTGGTCTTCACCAGCGCACGTGATCACACATGAGCAGGAGGATTTTTCAAAACTGGGAATCTCTTGAACATGGTCACATGACCAGACAACAATACAAGCGATAACATGAGCAGCACATATAGTATGATGCATCATATGAACCAGTCTCACTTATGTAACATGAGCAGCACATACAGTATGATGCATCACATGAACCAGTCTTACTTATGTAACACGAGCAGCACATACAGTATGATGCATCACATGAACCAGTCTTACTTATGTAACACGAGCAGCACATATAGTATGATGCATCACATGAACCAGTCTTACTTATGTAACACGAGCAGCACATATAGTATGATGCATCACATGAACCAGTCTTACTTATGTAACACGAGCAGCACATATAGTATGATGCATCATATGAACCAGTCTTACTTATGTAACACGAGCAGCACATATAGTATGATGTATCATATGAACCAGTCTTACTTATGTAACATGAGCAGCACATACAGTATGATGTATCATATGAACCAGTCTTACTTATGTAACACGAGCAGCACATATAGTATGATGCATCACATGAACCAGTCTTACTTATGTAACATGAGCAGCACATATAGTATGATGCATCATATGAACCAGTCTTACTTATGTAACACGAGCAGCACATACAGTATGATGCATCACATGAACCAGTCTTACTTATGTAACATGAGCAGCACATATAGTATGATGCATCACATGAACCAGTCTTACTTATGTAACATGAGCAGCACATATAGTATGATGCATCATATGAACCAGTCTTACTTATGTAACACGAGCAGCACATATAGTATGATGCATCACATGAACCAGTCTTACTTATGTAACATGAGCAGCACATATAGTATGATGCATCACATGAACCAGTCTTACTTATGTAACACGAGCAGCACATATAGTATGATGCATCAATGAACCAGTCTTACTTATGTAACACGAGCAGCACATACATAGTATGATGCATCACATGAACCAGTCTTACTTATGTAACACGAGCAGCACATATAGTATGATGCATCATATGAACCAGTCTTACTTATGTAACACGAGCAACACATATAGTATGATGTATCACATGAACCAGTCTCACTTATGTAACACGAGCACACATATAGTATGATGTATCATATGAACCAGTCTTACTTATGTAACACGAGCAGCACATACAGTATGATGTATCATATGAACCAGTCTTACTTATGTAACATGAGCAGCACATATAGTATGATGCATCACATGAACCAGTCTTACTTATGTAACACGAGCAACACATATAGTATGATGTATCATATGAACCAGTCTTACTTATGTAACACGAGCAGCACATACAGTATGATGTATCATATGAACCAGTCTTACTTATGTAACATGAGCAGCACATATAGTATGATGCATCACATGAACCAGTCTTACTTATGTAACACGAGCACACATATAGTATGATGCATCACATGAACCAGTCTTACTTATGTAACACGAGCACACATATAGTATGATGCATCACATGAACCAGTCTTACTTATGTAACATGAGCAGCACATATAGTATGATGCATCACATGAACCAGTCTACTTATGTAACATGAGCAGCACATATAGTATGATGCATCACATGAACCAGTCTTACTTATGTAACATGAGCAGCACATATAGTATGATGTATCACATGAACCAGTCTTACTTATGTAACACGAGCAGCACATATAGTATGATGCATCACATGAACCAGTCTTACTTATGTAACACGAGCAGCACATATAGTATGATGCATCATATGAACCAGTCTTACTTATGTAACACGAGCAGCACATATAGTATGATGCATCACATGAACCAGTCTTACTTATGTAACACGAGCAGCACATATAGTATGATGCATCACATGAACCAGTCTTTATGTAACACGAGCAGCACATATAGTATGATGCATCACATGAACCAGTCTTACTTATGTAACACGAGCAGCACATATAGTATGATGCATCATATGACCAGCTATACGAACACAAGGATCACATCCTTACTTATGTAACACGAGCAGCACATATAGTATGATGCATCATATGAACCAGTCTTACTTATGTAACACGAGCAGCACATATAGTATGATGCATCACATGAACCAGTCTTACTTATGTAACACGAGCAGCACATATAGTATGATGCATCACATGAACCAGTCTTACTTATGTAACACGAGCAGCACATATAGTATGATGTATCACATGAACCAGTCTTACTTATGTAACACGAGCAGCACATATAGTATGATGCATCATATGAACCAGTCTTACTTATGTAACATGAGCAGCACATATAGTATGATGTATCACATGAACCAGTCTTACTTATGTAACACGAGCAGCACATATAGTATGATGTATCACATGAACCAGTCTTACTTATGTAACACGAGCAGCACATATAGTATGATGTATCACATGAACCAGTCTTACTTATGTAACACGAGCAGCACATATAGTATGATGCATCATATGAACCAGTCTTACTTATGTAACATGAGCAGCACATATAGTATGATGTATCACATGAACCAGTCTTATGTAACACGAGCAGCACATATAGTATGATGCATCATATGAACCAGTCTTACTTATGTAACACGAGCAGCACATATAGTATGATGCATCATATGAACCAGTCTTACTTATGTAACACGAGCAGCACATATAGTATGATGCATCATATGAACCAGTCTTACTTATGTAACACGAGCAGCACATATAGTATGATGCATCACATGAACCAGTCTTACTTATGTAACAGAGCAGCACATATAGTATGATGCATCACATGAACCAGTCTTACTTATGTAACATGAGCAGCACATATAGTATGATGCATCATATGAACCAGTCTTACTTATGTAACACGAGCAGCACATATAGTATGATGCATCACATGAACCAGTCTCACTTATGTAACACGAGCAGCACATACAGTATGATGCATCACATGAACCAGTCTTACTTATGTAACACGAGCAGCACATATAGTATGATGCATCATATGAACCAGTCTTACTTATGTAACACGAGCAGCACATATAGTATGATGCATCATATGAACCAGTCTTACTTATGTAACACGAGCAGCACATATAGTATGATGCATCACATGAACCAGTCTTACTTATGTAACACGAGCAGCACATATAGTATGATGCATCATATGAACCAGTCTTACTTATGTAACACGAGCAGCACATACAGTATGATGCATCAATGAACCAGTCTTATGTAACACGAGCAGCACATATAGTATGATGCATCACATGAACCAGTCTTACTTATGTAACACAAGCAGCACATATAGTATGATGCATCACATGAACCAGTCTTACTTATGTAACACGAGCAGCACATATAGTATGATGCATCACATGAACCAGTCTCACTTATGTAACACGAGCAGCACATATAGTATGATGCATCACATGAACCAGTCTTACTTATGTAACATGAGCAGCACATATAGTATGATGTATCACATGAACCAGTCTTACTTATGTAACACGAGCAGCACATATAGTATGATGTATCACATGAACCAGTCTTACTTATGTAACACGAGCAGCACATACAGTATGATGTATCACATGAACCAGTCTTACTTATGTAACACGAGCAGCACATACAGTATGATGCATCACATGAACCAGTCTCACTTATGTAACACGAGCAGCACATATAGTATGATGTATCACATGAACCAGTCTTACTTATGTAACACGAGCAGCACATACAGTATGATGCATCACATGAACCAGTCTTACTTATGTAACACGAGCAGCACATATAGTATGATGCATCATATGAACCAGTCTTACTTATGTAACATGAGCAGCACATATAGTATGATGCATCACATGAACCAGTCTTACTTATGTAACACGAGCAGCACATATAGTATGATGTATCACATGAACCAGTCTTACTTATGTAACACGAGCAGCACATACAGTATGATGCATCACATGAACCAGTCTTACTTATGTAACACGAGCAGCACATATAGTATGATGCATCATATGAACCAGTCTTACTTATGTAACACGAGCAGCACATATAGTATGATGCATCATATGAACCAGTCTTACTTATGTAACATGAGCAGCACATACAGTATGATGCATCACATGAACCAGTCTTACTTGTCTGGCTCTGAACATTTAGAGTTTGTAGCTGTGAAACATTTCCCTCATATTTATGTCAGTGATCAGCAAACGTTTCACACGGAATGAAAAAGTTTCTCTCTAATGAAATATGCACAGATTATTAACACTCTTGTATCTGGTGTTAAAAAGCTGTAGGTTGGAATGTTTAGTTTCCTCCGTCTCCTCGTGTTGTTTTAGGGACGAGCCGCGCCCGACTTTGTGCCGTAAACCAGGTCACATGACACAAACTCACGCCCAAAACAAGTGGAGCTCAGCCCTTCAGAAACAGACTCTACACTGGAAAAGCACAAACAAGTCAAAGTTAATGCTCGAGTCACTGTGACCACATGGAGGTAAAAGGCGCTGGGGTTGCCCTGCTCCTGACGGGTCAAATGCCCTGCACACCGGGACAAAGAGCCGACAGAAACAGCCTGGACTCCTCAGGTCAGGGTCAGACCAGTTTCTTAAACCTCTGAACCTCCGCCTGAACCGAGCACATTTTCTCCAGTTTTACCCAAATCTAAAAGCTTCTGCTTTCTGTTTTAGGCTGAGTTTGTTGTGTTTGCTGCGATTTATTGTTGCTTCTTGTGAGACGGATATTGATATTGATACAATCTTTAGATTCAAGTTTTGATGCAGTTCTCTTCAGAATCTCACTGAACTGCAGCAGTTTTGTAAAGAGGAATATACTGTGGCCTGATGGACCCAAAGTTTATTTTTCCTCTCACCTTTTTAGTATTAATTTGTTTCTTTTTTTTTCAATTAAAAAATTCAATTCTTTATTTTCCCATTTTTCTCCTTGTATTTTCTCCACTTTCTTCCCCTCATCTCTTGACGTCTCTCTTGTTAATTTGCACATCTTAATCTTAATCTTAATCCAATCACTTCCAAATTCTCGCAGCCTATTCTTACATCCCCAAACCTGTGTGTTTCCATTCACTCCATTGGCTGATGTTCCTGTGGGAGGGCATCTGAGCCACACCTGTCTCCTCCCCCCTGGTCCCTCTCAGTTCCGGACTCTGCCAGAGCAACAGTCTGCTCCTGAGCATCACCACAGAGGCGCTTAAAGGAACTAAACATGGACTAAAACCTGGACATTCCATTTCTTATTCCATTCTTCACGTTTCCTCACATTCTCTCCACATTGTTCCAGCCGTTTCTGCAGATTCCCCGACGTGGTTTCCAGCTCTTTTCTTGACCTCGGTCCCTGTTTCTCTGTGATTTTTCCTCGCCGTTCCCGTGGCGATGGTGCTGGAGTGGCTGTACGGCTTTCGGCAGTGGCTCAGGGAGGAGCACCGGTCCCGGAGACTCATCCTCTTCATCGTCTTCGTGGCCCTGCTGCTGGACAACATGCTCATGACCGTCGTGGGTGAGTGGGAAGATCCTAGAAACTCAATCCTAGAAACTCCATCCATTCATATAAACTTAGCTCCAATTCAGCAGCTCCTGCAGACTCCAGCAGTGTTTGGAGTAGGATTAGGTAACGACGTTATTTTTTCGGTAATGGAGTAATCTCATTACTCTCCCAGTCGTTACAACGCCGTTATCGTTACTGTGTAAATAAAGTGGTACGTTGCAATCCGACCGAATGAGCGCCGCAGTATCAGCAATACGCTCTTTTCACGCTGACGTCACGAATCCGCCATTATACTTCCGTGCAGTGTAAACTGACTTCCTGTCCGCGCTACTGTCATGGAATGAGATCGTGCTTTTCAATCTGAAGTGTCATATCTTAAAGAAATTCACCGTGGACATCAAGTGGAAGGTATGTTATCATTGACAACATGTTGTACATTGTGTAGGGAGTAGAAATATCTCCCAAGGACCGTGTGATTATAGAGAAGTGATTTTTCCAGAAGCTTGTAGCAAGTTGTAATGCTAACACATGCTAACACATGCTGATTTGGGAAGGTTTCTTTTGGTGTAGTTGCTCACATTATTAATCTGTGTAAACTATTGTTTGAGTTCCGAGTTATAGATCTGTAGATATTGCTGCAATCTGTTAACTTCAACATATAGGCTATCGTAGCTCCAAATGTTAATGCAACATTAGCAATATGCTAACAGTGAGAAACTTGTCTATAGGCAGTGTTGGGGAGTAACGGAATACATGTACCGCCGTTACGTATTTAGAATGCAAATTTTGAGTAACTGTATTCCGGTACAGTTACTCTTTAGTCAGAGGGTATTTAGAATACAGTTACTTTGCTAATACCAGGGGAATACATACGTTGTTAAAATTCCATCATCCAATCCTACCGCACGTCATTAATAAGAAAGAGAAAACGTTAAATTAGTCTAAATAAAGTGTAGGCGCAGCCGAGAGTGCACACGAGAGAAACACACACACAAATTACTTACCTTTTCACTGTGTTTTCAATCATTTAAAGAGAAAGCGGGTTGTTGTTAGCAGTAGTAGTAAGCTAAGTTACCGGGTTAGCCGCTACAGGCTGCAGTTTGTCACACCCAAAAGTCCTCTGAAAAGACTGTTCTCCCAACATAAAAATAAAGATGAAAACTTATCCATGGAGCATTCAAACATGCTCCCCGTGCGTGCCGTGGTTTATCAGTGTTATAATCTGCAGACTGGAGCGGCTGCACGTTTGCGACAGCAGATACGACCTGTTCTCCCGTGAGCATTAAGCACTTTTTTCCTTTTCCTGTCTAATTTGTGGTAAATAAGCAAATTAAGCATTAATAAACAGCAGTGCAATGAACTTGCACATGTTTTTAATCCTACATCAAGAGTATACACTACAATCATACACGGTGTATTTAAAAAGTATTTGAAGTATTCCGAATACAGTACTCTGATTGGCCAGAGTAACGGAATACATTACAAAATACATTTTCAGGCAAGTATTCAGTATTCTGTAACGGAATACATTTTTTAAGTATTCTCCCCAACACTGACTATAGGTGTTATCAACCATGCTGTCACGTCTGAGGCTTTAGTGGCAACACAAATGTATTTTATAATAGTTCTACGGTGGGTCAATAACAATTTCACAAAGCATTGCTTCCCTTGCGTTGTAAAAGAGCTGTGATTTTAAATTGATCAGTACATGTACATCAAGGAACCAGTCACCCATTCACACTCTCATTCATACACCAGTGTACGCAGACACTGGAGGCGGGGTGGGTGAAGTGTCTTGCCCAAGGACACAACGACAGTGGGCACCTGGGGGTTCGAACCGCCGACCCTTTGGTCACAAGACGACCCGCTCTACTCTCTGCGATTAGCATTACACTGTTCATTCCAGTTGATCGTGAGTAGTGCATTTAACATTTTTCCCATCAGGTTCAGATATAGTGCAGACTCAGAGTGAGGCGACTGTCAGGGGAAGATGCCATGGGCAAAAAATCAAGAAAGCACATCTTCAGGTTCTATTTCAGCAGTCGTGTAACATGGATAGAGATTCAAGTCTCAATCATTCCTGAAGTTGCTGTGTAGCAGACATAGACAGAAATTGTTAGCTGCAGGCCTTTATTGCGAATGACTCTCTGCATAATATATGTATGTTTGAAGCTCCACAAAATGATGTTGATTTTCTGTACAAATAGTTTAATTTTTGTCGTATTTGTGGATTTTTTTTACCACCATTTCTGCAGTAGCCTCTTGTGCAGTTCCCTAAAATGACAGATACTTATTACTTGACAGTAGAGCCACTAATAAGAACTATAGGCAAAAACTTTACCTGCGTGCTTGGCCATGTACTGGTACAGGATAAAGGAACAGGCACACTTTTAAAGCCCATGGTCCTATTGACAATGAAAAAGGCAAAGGAAAAAGGCTTCAAACAGTGTTTCCAAAATGAACCTTCATGTTTCATGAACCATGAGATTATGTGACCGATGCCTCGGTGAATGGAAATGCTTTCACATACAATATTTCAACTGAGGCATTTGAATATAACAAAATAAGTTACTTTGTTAATTGTAATACATTCGAATCTTTAATCATTCAAATGAGGCTTTAGTTTTTAATTTGTTGACACAATGGCTGTGAAGCCCCATTCGTTCATGAGGCTTCATATTGCAATCATTACCTGTAGTGTGCTGATTGGTAAAGTACTGAGGGCCTTCCCCGCAGGACTTTTCCTGCACAGTAACCGGGACATCATTTAAGTTGAAGGTTATCTGTTGAAAAAAAATAAAGTTAAGTATATTTGTACAGAACATCAACTTCATTTTAGGTAGCGTCAAACAAGCGTTTATTATACACAGTCATTCAATGCAATCAGTGTCTGCTACAGAGTGACTTCAACAAAGATGAATGAGACTTAGATCTCTATCCATAATGTTACAAAATTGCTGAAATATTACCTGAAGATGATGTGCCAAACTAATGGGATAAATGTTAGACGTCACGTGATGACTGGGCCATCCTACAAAAAAGAAAGGTGTCGCCCTAAGTGCGCTTTGGTCATGGCGGGATGGAAAAATGAGAAATGTTTTGATTTAAATAAAGTATGCTTGCAGAGGAATTGCATATGTCATGTACAACAATGTTATATTGCTTGTTGAGTACATTATAGGCCTATGGGAAACCGTAGCAGCCACTTATAAGTACTCATAGAATAGTAGCTTTTATTTTTATTATCCCAGTTATTTTCATATGCTTTGTGTTTTACATGCTATAAGAAACAATATGTGGATGCTAAAGTACATTATAGACATATATCATAGAAGTCATTTATAAGTACTTTGACAAAGTCAATTGTTGTACGTGATAAATAATAATGTGTTTGCAAACTTATATGATGTTAAGCCAATGCTATGATTGTATAAAATACTTATAATTTTGTAACATGAGTAAACGTTAATGACCTGAAACTACTTTTATTTGAACTTATGACCTTATGAAAGTGTGGCGTCGCACTGTAAGCCTTCAAAGGGGGAAGTGGTTTTGTGGCCTAGTGCTGGTGACGGTTTTTTTTAACTTTCGCTCCTGGTGCCAGACATGCTGCCTGAAAACCGGTTAGTACCGGTTGAGCAATTAATAAATATGTAAGGCAAGGCAAGTTTATTTGTAGAGCACAATTCATACACAAGGCAATTCAAAGTGCTTCACAGTTGCAGAAAATTACAAGAAAACAGATCAAATCAATCAATAAAACATCAACATAAAGTTAATCAATGACAGTAAAAGGCAAGAGTGCAGATAAAATACTTTCAGTTTTCATATGCACGGGTAAAAAGAGCTGTTTTCAGCCTGGATTTGAACATTGTCAGAGTTGAGGCCTGTCTCACATCCTCATGAAGACTGTTCCAGATTTTAGCTGCATGAAACTGAAACGCAGCCTCACCGTGTTTATTATTGACTCTGGGAACCACCAGGAGACCCCTCCCTGAAGTTCTCAGGGCCCGAGATGGTTCATACGGCTCTAACATGTCAGAGATGTACTTTGGTGCTAAACCATGAAAAGACTTGTAACAAGCAGAGCTGTTTTAAATGTAAGCACTTCTTCGGAAAATAATGAATATGCAAATAATTCCTAAGAATAGGAGGGCTTACAGGCGGTTCCTCCTTTGAACGGCATATAAGCTTGTGTGTGTTCATTGCATCTTGGGTAGAATTTTCGCGCACATCTGACTGTCTGTGCAGATCATTGCATCATGCTCTCTGCTCCCCGACCCGTGGCTCGTCATCCCCACAGCGCTATTTGTGTCCGGTGCGGCTGCGGGGGAGAATCGAGTTGGTGATCACTGATCAATAGTGTTGGAACTTATTTTTAACACAAAGACGCAGAATCGGTGGAGACGCGTCTTTCCCCCCCTCTCACTCTCTCTCAGCGCCTTTTCTTCTTCCTCTCTCCCCACTCCCCGCTCTCCGCTCCAGAGAAACACTACAGGCTGCTAACCTTCTGTTAGGGCATTTAACCTTATATTTGCTGATGATTGTTTTCCGTTTTGCCTGATGAGTGAACGGAGAGACACAATCCACAATGCCTGTTCGTAAAGTCTGCCCTGATCGTTGGCACATGTTTCTTTGACTCCTGTTTCTCCCCATTCTCTGTGAATATGGCCGTATTCTTACATTAATAAAACCGCGGCGCAAATACTGGTCAATACCATTCAGTCTAAGGGGCCTCTCCCACTCTACCCCCCATTCAGTTCATTCAGTTACTATGAACATCTTTGACATGATAGTACATAAATACAAACACCTGTCTGTTCTATTCATTTCAACTGACTTGTGAAAACTGCAAAAAAAAAGAAAAAAATCCAAATTCTTTGACATATAGGAACTTTTTTTTTTTTAACAGTAACGCAAATAGTTACTTGTCCTGGTAACGAGTTACTTCTATTATAGAGTAATTTGAGCCTAAACAGATCAAGTTCACTTGGACTCAAATCATTTAGTAACAGTCAGTGGTTAAAGTGGGATTTGGGAGGTGGGGGAACTCTAACCTTTAACAAGCAGTAGGATACATCCATCCATCCATCTTCTTCCACTTGTCCGTTGCCGGGTCGTGGGGGCAGCTGTTGGAGCTGCACCAGCCCCTATAGCGCCTCCTGCAGGTGGTGGGTCCACAGAAGGACGGCCTCATGGTTCTAACCGAGGCCTGTTGGTCTCTCATAAGGGGCTTCTGAACCGCTCTTTGTCTGACCCGTCACCCAGCGGCTCCGGAAGCGTTTGGAACGTGGGGGGACACATTTCAAAAATGGGGGGGGGGGGGTCGACTTCATAAAATTAAGAACTACAGTGGGACAAGGTCAGAGCAAAAACAGGGCAATGTTAGGGCTTTTGCGAGACTACATCCAAATTGGCGCTACTTCAGGAAAACATGAGACTGGATCAGCTCAGCAGCTCCCCCTCCTCGCAGCTGGGTGGACATATAGGGCGGATAACACAACACCTGTGGAGCCGCTGTTCTCCTGTCCAGCCCTGGCTTTATGACGCTTTGTCAAAAACTCAGTGAATTAAGCGTTCTAAATGAGATGGCGCGCTCGTGTTTGCATCTCATTTATTCAGATTCAGCCACACCCGGTAACTCCTGCCATCGCAAAGAAACATCTCAACGCTTGTATCTTCACTTTTCCCACAAACGCAGATAAAACTGAGTCAAGGGGTAAAGGAAGCAAAAATGTATCCGTCAAATGAATAATTCAGATATTATTTGGTTAAGTTAGAGTCCAGACAGCGAGGTTTAACAGGCGTATTGACCGGTTGAACACTCGTGCCCGGTGCAGTTTCCCCAAACTCACGCTACATCAGTTTCATCACTCGCTTCACAAACACATCCAAAACTGATGTTCCTTACCTTAAAGTTACTGGTCAGGCCCTTTGTACCGATGAAGACAGGGAAACACGCCGTCCACCTGCCGAGGACCGCGAAAAGTCCTGCTCCTCCATGTGATAATCCGTGAAAGCCGCATTAGCTACGCAAAGCAGAGCGTATGCGCGATACTGGCGCGGATAATGCCAAAAAAGACTGTTTTTTATGGAAAATAAGGCGCGGGTCAGATTTAATTGTTTGCCCTCGGGGAGCCTATTGAAAAGGTCCAGTCTAAACTAGTAAATTTAAAGTAAATGAAAATTCACTTTGTGAAAGTGGAGGGGACCAAACAACCACTTTTCAAAAGTGGGGGGGACACGTCCCCCTCACAATGAATGGTTCCGACGCCCATGCCGTCACCTAGGACCTGTTTGCCATGGGAGACCCTACCAGGGGCACGAAGCCCCCGACAACAGAGCTCCAGGATCATTCAGGCTCAAACCCTCCACCACGTTAAGGTGGAGGCTCCAGGAGGGGACAGTAGGATACACGCTACATTTTATATTTTTTTTATGTACTGACTTGTAGTCATGGGTTCTGAACAGTATATAGTATTCATACTGCCCAATACAAGGTATTTGATACTGTAATTATTTGATTTTCCAATATTTTTTAATACCTTGAATTATTTTTAAATATCCTTTAGCAGATTTTAACAATCAAATGATTGGAGGTCTACTATGTGATTTACTAAATGAACAAATTCTTCTTTTGCCAGATCCACTCATTTTATTTGTTTGTATAATCTATTAAGCTCCTCTTTGAGGGCATGGTGCGCTACAGTCCTACGTCTAAGAAGAACCCATTTCTTGACATATTTGTCAGGATCCCACTTATTCAAAGGAGGCCCAACCAAAGAAAGCACTGGCTATCGTCCGCTTTACAAACATCCACAACTGAACTGTTGTCCTTACCTTAAAGTCGCTGGTGAAGCCCTGTCATGGATTTTTGTATATATAATAATGTAATAAAACATGGTGAAGAGAGTTGAAGTCTGAATCAAGTGGTCATTTATTGTCTTAAACACAGGGAGAACACAGGCAGCAAAACAGCGTGCTCACAGAGTGTTCTGCTCTAACCCATCATACACATCAGATTAACAAGAGATGATACCCTGGCGCCAACATAATTATATCTCTGCATACGTGCCATCCCAAGGCTAGCCTTTATCTGTGAGATGACCTGAGCACACCACTCCGGTCATAGCACTGCATATTCACTTCAGCTGTTAAAGGGGGGATATTATGTAAAATGGACTTTTTCAAGCTTTATATCATGTTATTATGTCATTCCCTCATTAAACACATGCCTGGAGTGTTGCCTTGGCTCATTCACATATTTTTGAGTAATCAGTAAAAACTTAGACGGCAGCCATTTTAGGTGTAGCTATGCCTCAGTCCTCCTAGGAACGCCCCCACCTCCTGGAGACGCCTCTGGGCCTTTCGTCACCAGCCAAGCCACCAACCACTGCTCCTCAGCTCAGCAGAGCCCCCTCCCCGCACAGTAGTGTTGTTTAGATGCCACAGCAGTGTGCTGAAGGGGGCGTGTCGGAAAGCTTCTTAAAGAGACAGAGGCCTATTTCAAGACGTTCAGTACAGCCATTTTGAGAGAGCAATTTTATTCAAGGCAGTTATTTTAATTTACTGCATATACAGACCAACAGAAGGTTACGTCATCATTGTAGTATGCTATAGACTGGTGCTATGTGATTGAAAAAAGCACAATACCCACTCTTTAAACAATGTGTGGCAAATGACAGAACTACATTTCTGACATTACAGCCCTTTGTACCGGTGAAGGCAGGAACACACGCTGCATCTGCCGCGGACCGCGAAGAGTCCTGCTTCTGCATGGGATAATCCGAGCAAAACTCCCAAAACACGATTCATACTGTCCTTGTGCGTCGGTTTGATAAAATATGTCCGTCCGTCCAACGATAAGCCTCCTGTTTTCTCAGTTTAGCATCTTACACCGTTTTACAGAGCCATGTTTTCATTTGAGCCCGAGCTAGGAGATGATGGTATCGGAGCCGCAGGCACACTACTATGCAATGTGTCACGAACTCGCTGCGGAACGACGCGAATGCGGCGCGGATAATGCCGAAAATATATATATTTTTATGGAAAATTAGGTCAGATTTTATTGTTTGGCCCCCGGGACGCATATTGAGTACGCCCGACCTAGTATTTTTATTGCATTGATTTATCTCACAGGCAGAATTTCGTATGTGCGTGAAATTGACAAAGTTGCAAATATGAACTTTTTTTTTGCTATGCGAAGGTGGGGGAACACTGTTCCCGACCACTTTAACCCCTGGTAACAGTAACTCAAATCATGTAGTAAAAAGTAGCTCAAATTTAGTAAAAAGTAGCTCATATCATTTAGTAAAAAGTAGCTCAAATCATTTAGTAACAGTAGCTCAAATCATTTAGTTAAAAGTAGCTCAAATCATTTAGTAACAGTAGCATTAAAAGTATTGGGTAATGAACCCAAATGATTCGAGATGGTGATGCTCAAACTGTTAGAGAAGTCTATTTAAATGATATATTAACTAAAACCCATTTCAAAAGGTTTATTCCCTCAATTAAATTGAGAAAACATACAACACTAAACCATGTGAGAAATTATAACACATACAGAAAGAACATTTTCTAAGATAACTTTATTTAAGACTAACTTTCCACCATCAAAAGGGTATGGAGGACTGTGGCTGCCAAAACAATAAATATATAAATAAATATAAAAAAAAAAAGATATTTGCAAAGAAATGCATGCATTCATTTTAATAAGTGCATTTATTTATATATTTATTTATTTATGTATTTGTATATTTCTGTATTTATTAATTTTTTTCTGTATTTATTTCTGTATTCATTTTATTCATTTATTTATGTATTTCTCTAAATGTATGCAAATCATGGGGCGGGTCTGGATGCCGCTGCTGTAAGGTGATTGGTTAATCTTCATGGACACAGATTGATTTCAGACGCCTTGTCCAGGAGAGACACTGCTTAACACGAGCTCCGCTTCAGTCTATTGACAGTGGCACAGATAGTAGAGCGGGTCATCTTGTGACCGGAGGATCAGCAGTTTGGATCCTGCAGGGTCACACTGTCGTCGTGTCCTTGGGCAAGACACTTCACCTGCCTTCCACCCAGTGACTGCGTACACTGGTGTATGAATGAGAGTGTGAATTAGTGAGTGGATCCTTGCTGGAAAGCGCTTTAAGTGTAGAAATGATCGTCTCATGATCGGAAGGTCAGGGGTTTGAATCCCGCCTCCAGAACTCTGCTTTAGTCTCGCGTTTTTCCACCAACATTAGGCACTCAAAGCCTAAATACTTTCCAAAAAATTGTCCAAATAAAGGCTCAGTTGGTCTGGTCAGTTTTGCACAAATTTGAGCTCAAAAGTTTCCCGTTTGCTTGTACATATCCATATTTTCCATCTTAAGCTGCGTACAGACCAAACGCTGACACACCTCCAACTTCCATGTTAATCCTATGTAGACGCTTTGACGCGCTTCGAAATGTAAGCAAAGCCGTCCGCGCGTGTGAAGCGTAGCAAATGTGAGCAGATGAGGATAAACGCGCGTCAAAGCCAGTGAGAACAGCGCAGTACACAAGCAGGGATGCCCCGCCCACTGCTTCATGCACTCAAGTAATCCAATCTACACGTGCGTTAATTTACGCCTTGTTAACCAATCAGGGACTGGGCTCAAATAGTGAGCACAAGCGTCACCTGTTACCTGCAGCATGGAGGACAAGTTGATCTTGGCGGTTTGCGCTCGAGTTGTATGTGACGCCTCCTAATTACGACGCTTGCAAAACTTCACACGCCACAAACAGGCGTGTAAGGACTTGGTTCTTTTGTATCACGCGAGAACAGTTATTTGGATATGGCCAAAGCATACACTGGAGATAGAAGTCGTCTCAAAGAAAAGGCTTTTATTGCCATTGCTCCAGTTACAAAGCAGTATAACCAGCTGGTGACTTCAGGAAAAGAGAAGAGATGAAGTCCAGACCCCCGTCGACAGTTGTCTTTTATCCTGGTCTTGCACTCCTCTACGCAGAGAGGGTGACTGCCTATCAGTGAGTCAGTTGTTTGTGTCTATGTGTTTGTATATTATCTGTACTTCACGTTATGTTCAGAATAATTATGGTGTCGACCGTTGTTTATCAGCCAATCTCACTGACATGGTCTTCTTGTTCTGTAGCGTGTGATCAAAGCCTACGTCAGGAGCCTGTTCAGATTGCGTTACAATCCTTACAGTCCCCCTGTTACTTTACTCACTAAGAGTAAAGTATAATAATAAGTTCTAAAACTAAGCTCTCTATATTAGCCCTTAAATCTAAACTAACTAACTTTCAGCTTGTGTGGTGTGTGATCCTGTGTGTAGTGACATTCCACCTTCACCTCCATAGCTAGGCGTGGCTTTAATGTGATGCTGACCCCTCCAAATCAGCTCTGCCACCCTTTCAGGTCCAGTGAATGCCAGCATGTAGCGTGTTTCTTTTTTGCAAAGCACATAGTGTTTTATTTTTATTACTAAACATTGTGTACCTGTCAATAATCTAAATAAGCAAACCTACAACTATTTCTAGCAAAGCACAGCGTTAACATGTGATTAACTTTAGCAACATTGTGTATCAGTAATGTAGACCCTAAACTATCACGTCCCAGGTCTCCAGCCTCACGATCTCCATCTCCATCTCACCAACACCTGTAACACAATTAGGGGAAAAAATTGCGGAAGTTACCCTACTCTCCCTCACCCACTTTGTTATTTTCCAATTGGCTCACCTGGTCATTTTTGAGGTTCGTGTCCTATACTTTTATTAATGTCTGTCTATGGCCTTTTTTAATTAAATTAAATTCAACACATTTTTTTGTCAATTCTTATCAGAATCGAAACATTTATTTCTCTTATGGACAATCCCCTTAACAGAAACTCGAGTCGAAGCCTTATTTGTTATTTTAACTAAATTAATAACGAATATAGTTCCCTTCTTCCCGAAATTTAATCCAAATGTGATTTTTCCTTCTTTTTTATTTATTTATTTATTTTTTACTATAAGCAAGAAACCACCATTAAACCCTCCTTTTTGACCTAAACAACCCTGCAATGAGCAGCACCCACAAAGCCTAAACTGAAAATACACCACCCCGAGAAAACCAAGTATAAAATAAGCACTAAAAAATTAAAATACAAAATCACAACGAAGAGGCTCTTACCATTTGAAATGGTCCAAT
This sequence comes from Neogobius melanostomus, assembly GCA_007210695.1. NCBI lineage: Eukaryota > Metazoa > Chordata > Actinopteri > Gobiiformes > Gobiidae > Neogobius > Neogobius melanostomus. The sequence goes on from VHKM01000521.1 coordinate 265,092, forward strand.
ATTTTTATAATAACTTTGGCTCACCTTGAGGTCTCTGACCACGTCCGTCATGCATGACCAATCCCGTGTGCTAAAACAGCAAAGTGCCTGAAAAAATGTTTAGGTAAACATGGTTCCTGATCAGGACCAAACAAAACACCACTTTCCTTCCACAGTTTCACCTCCTCTGAACCTGCAACAGTTTGCATCTTACAAAGTGAAAAAAGAAACAAAAAAAAAGCACATCATCATTAGTTTCCTTTTGGACAAACAGATGTTTATGCAGGCGCAAAAGGCCTTCAGGTCTGTGCTGAAAAACGAGAAGATAGTGGGGCAAATACAACAGTGTCAAATTCACAACATACAGAACATACATATTTGGGTTTAATCAAAAGTACACTGATTAAAACATTTCCTCCAAGCGTCCATCTCAGCGGCGTCGGAAGCGTTTGGAAGGTGGGGGGACACATTTCAAAAATGGGGGAGGGGGGGGTCGACTTAAATTGAAGAACTACTACAGTGGGACAAAGTCAGGGCAAAAACAGGGCAATGTTAGGGCTTTAGCGGGACTACAATCGGGCGCTACTTCAGGAAAACATGAGAGACTCGATCCGCTCAGCAGCGCCCGTCCTCGCAGCTGGGTGGACATATAGGGCGGATAACACAACACCTGTGGAGCCGCTGTTCTCCTGTCCAGCCCTGGCTTTATGACGCTTTGTGAAAAACTCAGTGAATTAAGGCTCTTATGAGATGGCGCGCTCGTGTTTGCGTCCACATTTATTCAGATTCAGCCACACCCGTTAACTCCTGCCATCGCAAAGAAACATCTCAACGCTTGTATCTTCACATTTTCCACAAACACAGATAAAATTGAATCAAGGGGTAAAGGAAGCAAAAATGTATCCGTCAAATGAATAATTCAGATATTATTTGGTTAAGTTAGAGTCCAGACAGCGAGGTTTAACAGGCGTATTGACCGGTTGAACACTCGTGCCCGGTGCAGTTTCCCCAAACTCACGCTACATCAGTTTCATCACTCGCTTTACAAACACATCCCAAACTGATGTTCCTTACCTTAAAGTTACTGGTCAGGCCCTTTGTACTGATGAAGACAGGGAAACACGCTGTCCACCTGCCAAGGACCGCCAAAAGTCCTGCTCCTCCATGTGATAATCCGTGAAAAACTCCGAAGACACGATGCACGAGTGTCCTTGTGCTTCGGTTTGGTCAAATCTGTCAGTCCGTCCAACGATAAGCCTCAAGTATTCTCACTTTAGCCGTTTTTCAGCGGTTTATAGAGCCATGTTTACATTTCAGCCGCTCTGAGGTGATGGTGGCGGAGCCGCATAAACACAGCTACGCAAAGCGGAGCGTATGCGCCGCGGAGCGACGTGATACTGGCGCGGATAATGCCTAAAAATAATGTTTTTTATGGAAAATAAGGCGCGGGTCAGATTTAATTGTTTGCCCTCGGGGACGGGGAGCCTATTGAAAAGGTCCAGTCTAAACTAGTAAATGTAAAGTCAATAAAAAATCACGTTGTGAAAGTGGAGGGGACCAAACAACCACTTTTCAAAAGTGGGGGGACACGTCCCCCTCACAATGAATGGTTCCGACGCCCATGGTCCATCTCCATCTGTGGAAATGGGAAGAAGTCAAGCAGGCTGCTCCCACTTTCTTCACACTGACATGTGAAAGCTCAATAAGCACAGCATTATAGCATAGCCAGCTAGCAGGTGACAGATGCGAAGTTTTCTGCTCTAGCAAGATTATAGACACAGCGTGTGGCACAAGCAGAGTTAGAGAAGCGTAGCCTAAAAAGTCACGTGATGCAAGCTTTCTCAGCGGCAGCTACCGCACGTGGCAGACAGGCAGGCCTGCTGCCACTGAATCAAGTTTTGCGGACAAATAAGCTCTGGGGCGTCCCCCGATATCTTGCAACAAGAGAGGAACCATGAACCTCTCCTTTTCCATCCACAGTTTGTGTGAATGGCCTGTTTTGGTCTGGGAGCCCCAGCATAGGGGGACACTGTAAAGCTATTTTCCAGCTCCACAACTGCCTTTTCAGCCTCTGGCGTCCATTGTGGCCTCAACGATAAAATAATTTGCAATTAACTCACGGCAGTATGACGTCATCCCTAGAAATGACATCACCTGTTTCAAAGCCCATAAATAATCAGCTTCTTGTTTCGACTTGTCAAAAACCAGCAGCCGTCTCCATTGTTAAGAAACAGGGAGAGCTCTGACCCCTCCCTTCGCTACTTCCAAAGTCTCCAAGAAAGTCACGCGCGTAACACCATGCGCGCTGTAGAGGAGCACGGTATGCACACGCGCTGCGAGACACACACCAGCTTCACCACCTATCCAGCCAACCAGACGCTCCCACACACCCACACACACACATCAAGAAATTCCTCAACCTTGACCCACATCACAGCCTCGGGCATAGATTACACTATGTTAGAGACACAGCTTGTGACAAGTAAAAACCTTTTCCTGTTCACCTTTTTACCATACACTCAATGCTGCGCATTGTCGATTCCAAAACAAATATTTTGACCCAATTTTGTCTTCACTACTGTCACATGTTTTCAAAACATGTGATGGATACAAACCAATATCAGTGTCATTGCTGTGAGGGCTCACGTGCCGTCTGTTTACATGCTGTAATCTGGGATGAGGCAGCTTTCAGTGGAAACACTTCTTCTCTTTTTGTGCAGAGATCGTGCACTGCTGTTGTTTGCAAAACATTCTCAGTTCCTCGGCGAATTTGCTTGGGCTGTTGTGTCACCCAGTCTCCTTCCTTTATTTACTCCAGGACCCAGTCCTTGGGTTCCTCGACAAGCGTTTCCTGTGCATTTTGGGATAAAACTTCACAGCAGAGTTTAGTATTCTTATGTATTCAGTTATTTATTGGTGTTGCTTTTTCAACATTGTGTTGGCGCTTGGCCCTACAGTCAGAGGACATGACATTTTTGACCTGTGAGAACCTCATGGGCTGTTAATCCATGGGCCTCATCAGGGTGAGATCTCATTCCAGATAGCACGATAGTGCAGTTAGCCATTTAAGTTTAGTTTGTGCACATACCCCCTGTTGGACCCCGGCACCCCTAGCGCTGTGGTAGGTTGTGTGCATTAGGTAGAGTGTACAGTGTACCTTGCGCTCCCTGTTGCTGCGCCCCCTGCTGATTTACACTGCCCCCCTGTCCAGGTTGATAGTATGTAAATGCCTGTGGCTGTTGGTTTTGTGCCATTAAATACTGCTGTGGTTGTGGTTGAGGAGCCTGAACCATGGGCATGTACATCCCCTGTTGTTGTGGCTTGTGGGGGTAGGGACAGTTTCTGGAAATATGGCCAAAATGTTGGCAATTATAACATTTTATGCCCCCCGCTTGAGATGGCCCTTGTACAGAAGCATACATCTGAGTAGCCAGGGTTTCCTCAATTTTAGCAACGTCAAAGGAAGTCTGTTTTTGTGTGACCATTTTTTCCTCAGCATTTATTTGTTTTTTTTGCATTTTCTAGGTTTAACTTGGCTAATTGCAACTTCACTTCTCTAAGCTGTTTATCCTGTTTTTCGTTCCCCTCACACTTTCTGGGTCTGCTGCGACCCATCTTGGGCGTACTTGTTCCAATAATTCATCATTAATGGCTGCATTCTCCCTCATTTCTTTCTCATCCATTTTGTAACACTTTTATTTTTATTAAATTTTTTTTGTTATTTTTTTATTTTATTTTTATTTATTTTTATTTTTTTAATTTTTTATTCAATTTTTAAATGTTTTTAAATTTTTATATTTTATTTTATTTTATTAAAAAACTCAGGCCTCTCTCAACGTTCACGACTCTCACTAGCCACCGCAAGTTTATATAATGGTCCTCTCTGATCCCTGCGGATTTAACTTATCTAAAAAGAGTCCTTGTAAGAAGGAACGGCAAACAACTTTTTTCCCATTTTCTCTTGCCTTTGATCAGTGTATGTCAACAATTTAAACATAAGGATATACCAAACCTTAAGAGCGAGGCCACTCAAATACAGGGAAATAACACGCCAGAGCGTGGCAGAAATTTAGAAAAGGTTTTCTGCTTACCTTATTCTGAGCCCTCTTTCCCCTTTGAGTGGTCCCGTCCTCAGGCTGCGGCTCCCCCGTCTGCTACTGGTTGGCCTGTCCAATTAGGAGATCACCATGTTGTCTCGTTCGAGCCGTTGATGAGGAAAGAGAAAAAATTATTATTATTCTCGCGAAGATATCCCGGGTTCGGCACCAATTGTAAGGACTTGGTTCTTTTGTATCACGCGAGAACAGTTATTTGGATATGGCCAAAGCAAACACTGGAGATAGAAGTCGTCTCAAGAAAAGGCCTTTATTGCCGTTGTTCCTAGTTACAGAGCAGTATAACCAGCTGGTGACTTCAGAAAAAGACAAGAGATGAAGTCCAGACCCCCGTCGACAGTTGTCTTTTATCCTAGTCTTGCACTCCTCTACGCAGAGAGGGTGACTGCCTATCAGTGAGTCAGTTGTTTGTGTCTATGTGTCAGTATATTATCTGTACTTCACGTTATGTTCAGAATGATTATGGTGTCGACCGTTGTTTATCAGCCAATCTCACTGACATGGTCTTCTTGTTCTTTAGCGTGTGAGCAAAGCGTGAGTCAGGAGCCTGTTCAGATTGCGATACAATCCTTACAGGCGTTTCTCGCGAGTGTGAAGCGGCAATGTTTGGCGTCCAACTAGAGGCGGATGGGGCGTGGACGCACGTTTAGTTAGCTGGAATCATTACTAATGTTTAGAAATATGAATGCTTAGGTTATTTGCATTGGTGGCTTTAAGATGATTGTGTTTAGGCGCTAAAATGGCATTGACAAATATTAAATCAGACTGGCTCGAGTTTCGCTTTGATTTTACTCTTATATCAATACAAACAAATACACGTAGCAGATTCATGATGAACATGGACAAGCCAGACATTTAAACAAACCTCAGACACAAAACACTTTAAACTGTGACTGGAGCTGTCTGTAAAAGTATAAAGTACATCATGTAATTGTTATGATGTAAGGACAGATATTTGTGTGAAATATTGTTTGATGTTTACTGGGTTTACACTAGTCTGGCCTAAGTCTTCGGTCAGAAAGACTGCAGCGGATCCAGAAGTTTGATTTTTGTCTTTAATGAATTTCCACAATGAAGGTACAGTACAGATGAGTTGTAGCAGAGTGTATCTGAGCGATGGTAGGTAGCTGGGTGTGTCTAGGCATAAGGAAATAGATATACACACCCACGCCAACATACTTTATAAGTGTGTGGGCCTTTCCGAAACCGTTCCCTCCTCCCTTCCCCTACACCCTTCCACTCAGGCCTCAGTGAGGGCTAGGGTGACCAGATGAGTTGACCTGAAATTCGGGACAGGATCCCCCGACACGCACGCGCACGCACACACACACACACACACACACACACACACACACACACACACACACACACACACACACACACACACACACACACACACACAGAAATATATACTGTAACACTGGACTGTATCATTTATCCACAATAATAGCACTCAGATCTGCTCAAATAAACAACTCATGAAGACAGACCAATGCAGAGATAATAAGCTTTGTGAACATCCATCTTCATGATAATGAACCTGTAGCAGACAGACAGGCTGAACTCTTACAGATGGATGTTTCTGCAGCTCTGTTACAGAGGTGATTCTTATACAGGCGAATGTCCGTAAATGTAAGTGTCTAGCAAACACTTCTATGTTCTGGAGCTTGTGCTGTCATTAGCTCTTATCAGGCACCATTCTGTCTTAAGTTCGCCTCATCTCAGGGCACAGAAGTTTGTTTGAATCCATATTTACCCCTTTGTTTTTACCGCATCTACGAGGCCAAATGGGGCACAAGCCAAAGCTGAATGTGGCGCTGCTCGCATTTACTCCCGCCTGCTAAAAATAACCAATGGTCTGGTCTGCGCACCGTGTCCTGGTACTCGTTATAACATTTATTTTTTTTGGGTCGGATTCGGGATTCGGGACGAGAGCCTGGATTTCGGGACTGTCCCGAACAGAATCAACATCTCCCGCCACATATTGCGTTTCGTTAATTTAAAAAAATTTAAATTTTTTTTTTTTTTTAACGCTATTTAAAGAGCAACTAAACACCAAATCAAGTTTTTTTTTACTGATAAACTGTCTCAATGGGTGTCTCATAGTGTTGTCTACTGGTCCCTGACATTATTCTGACATTATAGCGCAAACATGTGTTAAATCCTAACTTTGGCCTGAAAACGAATGTGTTGCGCCCCCTTCAGGGTCAACTCTGCTACTAAATTAGAATTTCCTGATTGACTGGAGACGTGTCCACGTGGTATATAACCAAGTCCCTCCCACGTAATCTGTCTGCTGTGATTGTGCCAATGCAAATGTCGAGGTAAATCAAGGCCCACACACTCACCCCCCGCATGTCACCCCCAAACTTCAGAGACCGCCTCTTTCGCGGCAATTTTTGACTTTTGTTTGTGGGTGGGGAAAGGCTTTGGCACGCCCGTTTAGGTACTCTTTAAAAATATCTACATTTCACTTCGTTCCTTTGCTTAACCTAATGTTTACACATCTTCAGGGCTGATAAAAGCGTAGATTAATAAAGTTTGAGAAGTTAAAATGTTGTTTTTGTCTCCTCTCAGTTCCCATCATCCCCAACTTCCTGTATGAGCAGGACATGGCCGAGGCCGCGCCCCAGAACGGCAGCGTCTCCGCTTCGTTCCACAGCATCGTGTCTCTATACAACAACTCTGTGAATATGTCGGGCACCGCGGCGGCCTCCTCCCCGGTCACCACGGTCACCCCGGCAACGAGTCCCGGGAACTCGTCCGACTGCCCGACGTCCGAGTCCAGCCAGGTCAATGAGAACGTGAAGGTTGGGATGCTCTTGGCCTCCAAGTCCATCGTGCAGCTGCTCATCAACCTCTTCATTGGACCCTTAACCAACAGGTGAGACCACGCCCCCCTGACCACGTCACCCTACAGTGAAGTAGCCAAAATAATACATATAAACGAATAATTGACGTTTGAAGGAGGAAAAAAAACAAACTTGTATACTTTGTATGCATAAACACAGGCCTAATTGAAATAATAAAATATTTCCACTGGTAGAAATGCTACTAGGAAAAGCCAAAATCGTCTCTTCAATTCCCTGGGCCCAAAGTTAGCGTAGCTAACTCGTAAACTATATTGTAAACGGCACATGTTCACTTTTTGTAGTCGTTTCACTACTTGTAAATCCGTGAACAGTCAGGCTTATTTTGCGGCCAAGAAAAGCTAACATTAGCAACATTATTTTTGCCATTGTAAATACAGCACCATTACCACTGTTACTACTCAAATGTTTTGTAGGTACAGCACGATTACTGTTATTACTGACACTACTAGTCTGCTACTAAAACTACACAACTTCTCTGTAGGTATAAAACTATTAGATCAACTATTTTGGTAACTTACAAATATGATTATTTTATGGCTTGTTTCAGTGAAGTTTGTACAACATACACGGACAGTCGGACACTGTTGTTTTGAAGCATCAACACTTTTCCCCCTCGTATTTAGTCATAATTTCTTACCTTTCAAGCAAAAATAAGCTGCGGGTCTTTTGAGAGATTCTCTCAACATTTTCCGATGTTTACTCTGGTTCTTTGCCTACGCCGATCAGTCTTGACTTTCGCCTTTTTTGTCACATTCGAATAAACTCTTCGTTTCTTTTTGTTATTTGGGGTCTGGGCTGGAGTTTCGATTGTGCTTGAAGCCGGTCTCCTCTTATTCTCCGCTAAATCCATCCTTCTGAAGTTACCACTCGCTCTGCAGCGTCAGTATAGAGGAGATACAGCTAACGCTACAGCTAACGCTACAGCTAACGCTACAGCTAACGCTACAGCTGAGCGTGAACGCGCATGACGCATTACGCTGTTTGCTTGTTCGACCCGAGCATAAACTATTTAAGTGACTTTTATATAGAGGCAATTGCGGTGAAAAGGCCAGGGCTCATTCTACTCACCAGGGCATTGCTGGAGCATGTATGAGAAAGAAATTTTAAATTTGTATACATTTATTTGTGGTTAAATTTATATAAAGTCCCTTTAACCTCTCAACCCCCACATGAAACGACCACATTTTTTGGCATTACTCAAATCTAAAAGCAAAAAAGCAGCAAAAGAGCGACAGAAACGTGCCGGAAAAGCAACGATAACAATATTTAAACACAACGAAAAAGCAACAAAACTTGACAAAAAAAGCGATTGAAAAAGACAAACAAAACACTTCCAAAATGTGACAACAATGGGAAAAACGAGACGAAAAAGGCACCGAAACCCGACAAAAACACAACGAACGGTGAGGATGAGTGTCAGTGAATATATTTTTTATTTTTAAAGCTTTTTAACCAAAAATACATTACTTTCCTTTTAATCTTTTAACCCCCACGTGAACCAACCACAGTTTGACTTTACCCAAATCTAAAAGCAAAAAAGTAAAAAAAAGCTCCAGTCGAGACGTTTTTAGATAGCCCGTGTGTGATGTGTTAGCTCAGAGCTAAAGCTAACACACGAAAACACGGACAGTTTTGGTGCATGAGCGGCTCCTGGGAGAGAGATTTACGCTGATTGAAAGGACGATATCCGGGGAACGAAGAGGAACCGTGTGGCTGTAAAGACACGGAGTCCCAGAGGCCTGCAGCTCAGACCGGGTCAGTCTCCCAGCTTTGTCCGGAGGCTGCTGGTTGCTGCAGTTGCGATTAGCCCGATTCCACAACTCTATGGAATATACACCCCAAACCGCACACAAGGGGAGGCCGTCTACGCTCTCGAGGAACCAGGACTGGGTATTGCCCGGATCACAGCGGCTGCTTGAATCAAGACAAGGCTCTGGGAAGAAACCAATGTAGATGCAGCTTCTAATATCTTCTTAAGAACTTTCATGACCCTCTATGACCTGCACTGCCCAAAAATAGAAAGCAAATGTAAAAAGAAAAAGATAATGAGTCCCTGGATGACTACGGGTTTAGCAAATGCATGTTTTTATTTCGAGCTAAGGCACAAAATCCAAGAAAAAAAACAGAAAAATATATATACACAATATATACACAATATACATTCTAACTCGAAAAGGAGTGGGAAGAAGACAATAAGCTTGTCTTCTTCCCACTCCCACCCCTGTTCATAAACTTAAATAACAATAACTAACAACACTGCATATTTCTTACCATCTTACAAGACAACTATCAACCGAGTTGGTTACATTTCAACAGATGCCATACTGCATTATACCAGGTCAACATTCACAGTATCTCACACGCTGCAACCACCATTGTGGCCATACCGCCTTTGCGATGCCCAATCCCGTCAGACCTTGGAAGCTAAGCAGGCTAGGGCCTGGTTAGTACTTGGATGGGAGACCGTTCAGTAACACCAGGAAGCCTAGTGAATGTAGTGAGTGAGTGAGTGGTTGGTGGTGGTGGCTGATGTGCGCAGACTGGTTGCCTCGCTTATCATCACCGAGTATGGAGTGAATGAATAATGCACCAAATTGTAAAGCGACTTTGAGCGTCTGGAAAAGCGCTATATAAGACTAATGCATTATTATTATTATTATTATTATTAACCAGTGTATTATTTCTGTTTCCCATACCGAATTCATTACCGTGTTGGCATTATCGTTATTCATCATCACCATTACAACCCATATAACATTACTCTGTATCAAAATGTTTGTTGTTGTTTGAGTTTTTATTTCGAGCTAAGGCACAAAATCCAAGAAAAAAAACAGAAAAATATATATACACAATAAAAGAAAAAAACAAAAAAGAAAAAATAATAATATACATTCTAACTCGAAAAGGAGTGGGAAGAAGACAAGCTTATTGACTCCCACCCCTGTTCATAAACTTAAATAACAATAACTAACAACACTGCATATTTCTTACCATCTTACAAGACAACTATCAACCGAGTTGGTTACATTTCAACAGATGCCATACTGCATTATACCAGGTCAACACTCACAGTATCTCACACGCTACAACCATTGTATTATTTCTGTTTCCCATACCGAATTCATTACCGTGTTGGCATTATCGTTATTCATCATCACCATTACAACCCATATAACATTACTCTGTATCAAAATGTAAGAAAAATAATTCACTATACAAAGTCTTTTTAACAAAAAGAACAAGTGAATCTGAAAATAAATACAAAAGATATAAAGACAAACTTACTAACATAATAAGAAACTGCAAAAAAAAATTACTTTATGTCAAATGGTCAGAAAATTCAAATGAAATTGTGAGTGAGTTCAATAAGTACTTCATAAGCATAGACCTCAATTATCCTCCTCAATAACTCCACCATGCACAAATTATAATTATGACTGTGTCCAGGAAAACCCAAATACAATGTTTCTTACACCAACAACAGGACAAGAAATAATTGATATAGTTAGAAATGTCATAAATAAGAAATCCTTGGACTGTGACGAGGTAGATATGAGTATTGTTAAACAGGTCATCGATCACATGGTCACACCGCTATCCCATATTTTTAATTTGTCTTTCAAAACTGGTAAATTTCCAGATTTAATGAAAATGGCTAAAGTTATTCCCATCTATAAAAATGGTGACAAAACTCAATTCTCTAATTACAGACCTATCTCAATACTACCTCAATTCTCAAAAATATTAGAAAAGCTCTGTATAACTCGACTAGACGCATTTATAGATAAATACAATATTTTAAATGACAGTCAATATGGCTTTCGCAAAAGCAGATCTCCCGCTTTCGCATTAATGGAACTCATAGAGGAAATCACTAATAATATTGACAAGAAAAAGTATTCAATAGGTATTTTCATCGACCTTAAGAAGGCTTTCGATACTATGGATCACAATATACTCCTGAACAAACTACAAAAATATGGGATAAGAGATTTTGCTTTCAACTGGATTGAATCCTACTTAACAAACCATAAACAGTATGTTCAAATGGGGCAGTGCAGATCCATGTGTGATACCCTAGTGTGTGGAGTCCCCCAGGGATCGGTGCTGGGGCCTAAACTATTTTTATTATATATCAACGATTTGTACTTGGTTTCTAAGAAGCTTAAACTGGTCCTTTTTGCAGATGATACAACAATCATACTCTCAGGTGCAGACTTACAGCAAATGGTGATGGAGATTACGGAAGAAATGGATAAATTGAAAGATTGGTTCTGCGTAAACAAACTGTCTTTAAACATTACGAAAACCAAAGCAATGTTCTTTGGAAATCGTGTAATGAATCTACAATTACCAGTTAAAATTGGCAACGAAACTATTAAAAGAGTCTATGAACAAACATTTCTTGGTGTAACACTCGATCATAAAATCAGCTGGAAACCTCACATCATAAAAATTAAAACTAAAGTTGCAAAGATTTCAGCCATAATGAATAAATCTAAATATATCATTGATAACAAAGCTCTATATACTATATACTGTTCACTTATCCTTCCCCATTTAACATATTGTGTAGAGATCTGGGGAAATGTGTATAAAAGTAATCTTGAGCCATTGTTTAAAGTTCAGAAAAAGGCAATAAGAATAATCCATTTAGCTGGATACCGTGATCACACTAATCCATTATTCTTTAAATCAAAAACAATGAAATGTGAGGACCTTACTGAATTTAAGATGCTCAAATCATGTTCAAAGCCTCACTAAAGTCACTTCCTGAGAGTTTACAAAATATGTTCTGCAAACGAGAAGTCAAATACAACCTGAGAGATAAACAGTACTCAAGAACAACCATGAAAAGCCTGTGTCCCACGAGACGTGGTGTAGAAATATGAAATAATGTAGATCAAAACATCAAACTTTGCAATAACCTGGTACATTTTAAAAAAGTTTACAAAGAGTTTATATTTCTTAGATATGAGTTCGAGCACATTCTTTTGTTGTTGTTTCTTTTATTGTTCATTATTTGTTGTTACTTTGTAGCCTGGCTAACGCCAGACTAAAATCACAAGTGATATTTAGTCTGGGGACCACCAATTCATTTTCTCGTAGGAGAGGTGTGGTTTACGATTGTCCATAGCCGTTTATTGGGCGCTACGAATGTCTCTCATGCGTCTGCTCGTAGCCATAGCCAATCGTATCATGGTATCAGATGACGTATGATGTACCTGCTGTAAACTTTTGAGCTAAACTATTTAGAACACGTTCTAAAGCTTGATCGAAAGATGGCATCGCGTCTGCTGCTGTCATGTTGGATCCGTAAATATTTTTTAATTTTTTTATCCCTAAACAAACTACAAGCTTCCGTATGTCAAATAGCGCGTCATCGTCTTACCGTCCCTCCTCGTTCTGTGATTGGTCCCAAATCCATGGAAAAATGTCGGCCATGGTCCCCAGACTGTTGTGAAGTTCGAAAGGATTCGAGCGCACACAGCAGTCTGGCGTTAGCCAGGCTAGTTACTTTGCCCTATGTTCCTTTGTTTATGATTTGCTACCCTGCAAATGTTAAATGTAATGTTATTGTTTTTAGTTTGGGGTGGGTGCTTATAACTATACATTAGTCCAGTGCTCCGGTCTCTGCACTGGCTTCCTGTCACTCAGAGAATAGAATTTAAAACAGCTCTGCTTGTTACAAGTCTTTTCATGGTTTAGCACCAAAGTACATCTCTGACATGTTAGAGCCGTATGAACCATCTCGGGCCCTGAGAACTTCAGGGAGGGGTCTCCTGGTGGTTCCCAGAGTCAATAATAAACACGCTGAGGCTGCGTTTCAGTTTCATGCAGCTAAAATCTGGAACAGTCTTCATGAGGATGTGAGACAGGCCTCAACTCTGACAATGTTCAAATCCAGGCTGAAAACAGCTCTTTTTACCCGTGCATATGAAAACTGAAAGTATTTTATCTGCACTCTTGCCTTTTGCTGTCATTGATTAACTTTATGTTGATGTTTTATTGATTGATTTTATCTGTTTTCTTGTAATTTCTCTTTCTGCAACTGTGAAGCACTTTGAATTGCCTTGTGTATGAATTGTGCTCTACAAATAAACTTGCCTTGCCTTGCCTTGCCTATAAGCCTTTGGCTTCGGCCCACTCCCTTTGAGCAGGTCAACTGCTTAAACAAATAAATAAAATAAAATAAGATTTGGGTGAAGCCGAACTGGAGAAAATGAGCTCGGTTAAGGCGGTTCGAAACCTCATTTGGAGAAAACGGCCCTAAAGTTTAGTCTCTTTATCTGCACATGCGCCCTGTGTACAGTGGGGGGGGAAAGTATTTAGTCAGTCAACAATTGTGCAAGTTCTCCCATTTAAAAAGATGAGAGAGGCCTGTAATTTTCATCATAGGTAAACCTCAACTATGAGAGACAAAATGAGAATTTTTTTTTGGTAGAAAATCACATTGAATTCATTTGCAAATTATGGTGGAAAATAAGTATTTGGTCAATAACAAAAGTTCATCTCAATACTTTGTTATATACCCTTTGTTGGCAATGACAGAGGTTAAATGTTTTCTGTAAGTCTTCACAAGGTTTTCACACTGTTGATGGTATTTTGGCCCATTCCTCCATGCAGATCTCCTCTAGAGCAGGGATGTTTTGGGGCAGGCGCTGGGCAACATGGACTTTCAACTCCCTCCAAAGATTTTCTATGGGGTTGAGATCTGGAGACTGGCTAGGCCACTCCAGGACGTTGAAATGCTTCTTACGAAGCCACTCCTTTGTTGCCCGGGCGGTGTGTTTGGGATCATTGTCATGCTGAAAGACCCAGCCACGTTTCATTTTCAATGCCCTTGCTGATGAAGGAGGTTTTCACTCAAAATCTCACGATACATGGCCCCATTCATTCTTTCCTTTACACGGATCAGTCGTCCTGGTCCCTTTGCAGAAAAACAGCCCCAAACAAAGCCTGATGTTTCCACCCCCATGCTTCACAGTAGGTATGGTGTTCTTTCTTTCTCCTCCAAACACGACGTGTTGAGTTTTTACCAAAAAGTTCCATTTTGGTTTGATCTGACCATATGACATTCTCCCAGTCCTCTTCTGGATCATCCAGATGTTCTCTAGCAAACTTCAGACGGGCCCGGACATGTCCTGGCTTAAGCAGGGGGACATGTCTGAGTCCCTGGCGGCGTAGTGTGTTACTGACGGTAGCCTTTGTTACTTTGGTCCCAGCTCTCTGCAGGTCATTCACTAGGTCCCCCCGTGTGGTTCTGGGATTTTTGCTCACCGTTCTTGTGATCATTTTGACCCCACGGGGTGAGATCCTGGATAAATCTCTGGTGTGCGTTTCTATACAAACTAACTCCGAGCCCGGATGAGGGCAGTGTTGGGAGGGCATCCGGAGTAATGTTCTAATGCCGTGTGGTTTGTGTGTGTTTCAGAGTCGGGTACCAGATCCCCATGTTCGCCGGCTTCTGCATCATGTTCCTGTCCACCATTAGTCAGTGACTCTCCTCTCTAAATCTAACTATTATGAACTTGTTTATGGGTGAATTAAGTTTTTAATTTGGTTTTTCACTTGCACAACTGCACTTTCCCTTCAAGGCCACTATTATTGTGGCAGGTTTAGACTCTCTTTAGCCCCTCTTAAACCCCTCTTTAGCCCCGGTTTAGGTCTTGGGATAGACTCTCTTTAGCCCCCGGGTTAGACTCTCTTAGCCCCCGGATTAGACTCTCTTTAGCCCCCGGGTTAGACTCTCTTAGCCCCCGGATTAGACTCTCTTCAGCCCCGGTTTAGCCCGTCTTTAGCATCAACTGCATTCATCAAAAACATCCTAGAAAACTATGCTTTTGAAATTCTTCATTCAGTCACAAGTTCTTTAGCTGTGAAATAACTCAACCATGTTATCCCATTTTAAAGGGAACTCATTCACTTAAAGATCATTGCTTTGTTTTTTCTTGGATCACTGTGGCGTGTGACGCAGGTGAAGTGTGTGTGTGTTTGTCTCTGCAGTGTTCGCCTTCTCCTCCAGTTACGCGCTGCTGTTCGTTGCTCGGTCTCTGCAGGGCGTCGGCTCCTCCTGTTCCTCCGTCGCAGGTAACGACACCCCCTCTGCTCCTGACGACAGTTTCAATCTTTAAGGCGAGACGCAGAGATTCTTAGAGTAAAAAAAAACAGACCAAACTCTCCCTTTACGATGTTTATTCTCTGACGTTTTGTTGCTTTGAGTCTGAGATTTATCCAGGAAGTGACTCCAACATGTCTGTGTGGCTCTCTGGTCTTTCACACGCTTATTTATTCACAAATACAGACATGTTTGGTATCCACGTGTAGCAGGAAAGGCTGTGACTTTTTCGTCACTTAAGAGGTTAACTATTGTTTTTAAAGACTAAGCTCTTCTAAATGTGCTCTGGGATAAAGGGTGTGGCCCCCTGCTGGTGAGTCACGGTGCTGTGTTGCAGGGATGGGGATGCTGGCCAGCCTTTACACGGACGACGAGGAGCGCGGTCACACCATCGGCATCGCGCTGGGCGGCGTGGCCATGGGCGCGCTCGGTCAGTAACCCCGCCTCCTCCTCTTCTTCTTCTTATCCCCCTTTAACCCTCTCTGCCTCTGCTCAGTGGGGCCCCCTTTTGGCAGCGTGTTGTACGAGTTTGTGGGTAAGACGGCGCCGTTCCTGATCCTGGCCTTCCTCGCGCTCTTCGACGGAGGTAAAGGCTCTGCTCTTTAAAAATCCACAAACTAATGCATTCAATCAGAAATACACAAGCGATGGTTCAGAACATGTTCAGGGGCATGTCTGCTGATATTTTCTGCACATTTGTCCTACATTTTACTCATTTTTCCCTCAAAAATGTCAAAACTTCCTCCGCTTAATCCAATGTTTCCCAGCCTTTGGAAATGATACATTTGTAGAGCATCAAATTTGACTTGACTTGCTTTTCCTCCAATCAGAGTCCACTGCCGGGAAGGGGGGAGGGGAGTGAGGGGTGAACATGAACATCTTTCTCTCGGAACACAAACATTGTTTCGCTCACGACTGGGTTAATAAAGTTTTTACTTTGACCTGTGAGAGCCTGTAATGATAAAGGAAGGACACAAGGCAGTGCGATGTAAACGAGGAAATTCATTTGAGAATGCCATCAGAGACCGCTCTCAGAGCTGCTGGAAATAAACCACACCTCAGTCGACCTCTTTTTATAAGCGACGCCCTCTCACCCAGCCAGAGTTTTTAGGCAGCGTCTACAACACAGAAACAGTATATGAACCTACCGCGAGTACTACAACACGCAGACCTACAGAGGTTACAGCACAAAACCTACGCCGGTTACATTTGCACTAGCCTGGCCTTAGCCATTCGTAAACTCCGGTCAATTATATTTTCCCTGCATGTACGTCTGGGTTTGATCTCATAGGCTGCGTTTCATCGGTTGAATTTCAACCTACCACTCGGCGAGCGGGGGAGGCGGGTGTTGTCGGTGACGTCAAGCATTTGCGCCGCATTTGCTGGTTGTAGTTCGGCAATGGCGGCAGATACGAACGTAAAGGAAGCTCTTCAATCCGTTCTGGCTCGGCTCCCAAATATCCAGAAATGATAACTGAAGCCTTAGAATGCGTAAGGAATGCTCCCAAGAGTTATGATAGCTGCTTCACTCAACACGGGCGCACTACATACGTCACGACCACACGCTAGCGAAAATCAGATCCAATCGTTTCAAAGGAGTTCACCCCTCCCACCTGTTAACGGAGCTCAATTGAGAAAGTCCAGACCCTCTGTACGAAACGAAATGAGTACGAGGGGATGGTAAAACCAGGCTACATTTGCACAGTCCTTTCGCCAGGCACAAGATCGGGCCCTTAGAGTGTCCAGAAAAACACTATGTAAACCAATGCATTATTATTGATTGACTGCGGAACTTTCCGCAGTCAATTATTGGTTTTCATGTTCTTTAATATTATTCTTCCATCTTTTTCCTGAATTTCTGCACCTTTCAGCACTTTCATGCTTTGTGCAATTTCTGCAAGTTATGCATCAAAATGTTCCGCATGTTTGGGAGAATCGTGCTATTACTTTTGGGACTTCTGCAATTTATGGTTTTTCCGTAATTAGCCGATATTCGGCCGATTTTTCCCATTGACTTATAATGGGGCTCCCGCAAATTCATGCTTTTCAGCATTTTTTTCTGCAATTTCTGCAATTTCTGCAATTTGTGCATGTTCAGCTTCCGCAACTTGTGGGTTTTGACAAAAAATTGGCCTTCTGCAGTTTTCCAGTTTTTTTCTACGGGAATTTGAAATTTTTGCATTGGTGTGTATGTGGTCTCTGCCCCATTAGTGTGTATGGCGAATCCAGCCAATGCATTTTAATAGGATTTCTGGAACTCCATGTCTTTCAGCCATTTGTGCAGCTTCTGCAATTTCAGCATTTAGGCGATTTCAACAGTTTGACCAGTTTATGGAATTTAAAAAGTGTATGCAATATAAACAATTTATGCAAATTAACCACTTTATGGAATTTAACCAGTTTACGCATTTTAACCAGTTTATGCAACATAACAACTTATGCCATTTAGGATTCATGAAATTTAAACAGTTAATGCAGTTTATATACTTTATGCAAATTAACCAATGTATGCATTTTACCGTTTTTTTTGCAATTTTACCAGTTTATGCAATTTAACCAGTTTATGCAACATAACAGTTTTTGCAATTTAAACTGTTTATGCATTTGACCACTTTATGCAAATTACATTATGTAAATTAACCAACTAACGCATTTTCTCAGTTTATGCAATTTTACCACTTTATGCAAATTCGATTATGCAAATTAACCAATTTATGCATTTATGAATAAACGGTTTCTGTAATTTCTGCATTCGATTCCCACAGTTCCGCAGTCAATCGCAATGGCTTCAGCCATTGCTGCATTTCTAGTATTATTATTCTTCCATCTTTTTCCTGAATTTCAGCACTTTCATGCTTTGTGCAATTTCTGCAAGTTATGCATCAAAATGTTCCGCATGTTGAGGAGAATTGTGCTATTACTTTTATGTTTTTTCCGCAATCGGACGAAATACCGAACATTTTTCCCATTGACTTATAATGGGGCTCCCACAAATTCATGCTTTTCCGCATTTTTTTCCGCAATTTCTGCAATTTCTGAAATTTGTGCATGTTCAGCTTCCGCAACTTGTGGGTTTTGAAAAAATTGGCCTTCTGCAGTTTTCCAGTTTTTTTCTACGGGAATTTGAAATTTTTGCATTGGTGTGTATGTGGTCTCTGCCCCATTAGTGTGTATGGCGAAACCAGCCAATGCATTTTAATAGGATTTCTGGCACTCCATGTGTTTCAGCCATTTGTGCAGCTTCTGCAATTTCAGCATTTAGGCGATTTCAACAGTTTGACCACTTTATGGAATTTAACCAGTTTACGCATTTTAACCAGTTTATGCAACATAACAATTTATGCCATTTAGGATTCATGAAATTTAAACAGCTAATGCAGTTTATATAATTTATGTAAATTAACCAATTAATGCATTTTACTGTTTTTTTGCAATTTAACCAGTTTATGCAACATAACAGTTTGTGCAATTTAAACTGTTCATGCATTTTACCGGTTTATGCAAATTAGATTATGCAAATTAACCAATTTATGAATTTTACACTTTTTTGCAATTTAACCAGTTTATGCAATCTTACGTTCATGCAACATGAAAGTTCATGCATTTTACCGGTTTATGCAAATTGATTCTCCACCACTCTTACTTACTGGCTGCTGTGCTTTGTGATGACGACACTAGGGGCCGCCATTGCTGTATACCTCCATATAGCCGCTAGTCCCCCATTAGAATGCATTGCACATTAGACACGTTAAAAACAACTTTAAAGGAACTGTATCCTGCTATTTTAGCCATTCCAAAGTAAAGTATAGGCATTATTATGATATATTGCAGGGGTTCCCAAACTTTTTTGGCTGGGACCCCAACAATTGACACGTAAACAACTCGGGACCCCCATTGTATAAAGTTATTGCCTCTTACGCTACTTTAGGGAAGAAAACACATTTTAAAATCAAGTTAACATGTATTTAAACTGTTTATTTTAACTATATGAATGGATTTCACAAATGATATGCTGTTTTACACTCGAAAATATATCAAAAGCAGTTGCCTTTTTCTTTTTTATTTCAACCTAAAATCATCTGGGGACCCCCACCCAATGCCTCGCGACCCCCCGAGGGGTCCCGACCCCCACTTTGGGAACCAGTGATATATTGTACCTCTACCACTATGGAGCACTAATTTTTGTGATAAATATAAGTATTTTCTGGAGGTATTTTTCCAACCCGGAAGACAAAACGCTTTGATTCAGTTAACTCCGCCCCTCTCTCCGCTCATACAACTTTAGCAGTGGTAGAAATATAAATATCACAGCAAAAAGTGAAGTTACTTCACATAATAAGGAGTTGACATTTGCAACACAGTTTCATAAATGGCTAACACACACGCTAACACACACACTAACACACACGCTAACACACACACTAACACACACGCTAACACACACGCTAACACACACACTAACACACCTGCTAACACACACGCTAACACACACACTAACACACACGCTAACACACACGCTAACACACGCGCTAACACACGTTTTGATTGACTCACCGCTCTGGTGTTTCCATTATGGGATCGCGTTGGTTATAAAAGTTAATCCACTTTGATTCTGGCCAAGGTTCACCAACAGGGGCGTAGCACCAAATTCTGGGCCCTGGGTACAAACTATCTTGGTCGACCCCCCCCCCCCCCCCCCCCCCCCCCATTATAACATATACATACTTAGATCATTGTGTGTTTGTGTGTACTCAATGTTTGACTTGAAATTTCATCTGATTTGGCTTCTGTTACAGAAATGGAATAACCTTTAATCTTGTAGTGATATAGATATTTAAACTGGTGGTGGAATATTCTACTTTCATTGGGCCAATTGAAATAGCTAGTTTTAGATAGAACATAATGATTATTATCATACCACATTAGACAGGAGGGCTGCACCAGGGACATGGGATATATGTGCTGGGAATTACACATTTGTGACTTTAATTGTGCACAACGCAAGTTTATGAGTTCTTGCAGAACTATGACCCCTTTGGCGACAAGCGGAATTGCATCCAGAGTTGTGCACGCTCATGGAACACACGCACGCTTGCACGAGCACGAGCAGTTCAGAACATAACAGCGATTGCACAAATCTTTTGTTTAGACTCGTAATGTCTACAGAGGTAAGAAAGTTATAAATCTGTAAGTTATTTTGAATATGTTAATGGTATTTGGATTTGAGTAAACTACATATTAATGTTTGAGAGGAAAAACGGGGGTAGTAGGAGAAAACGTTTTTCACCATTTCTACCTGTTTTGTGTTATGATTGGATTATAATGGAAATGCGTTCATGAATAAGTTATTACTTTGTATAAGCTAAAAAAATAAGAATCACACCAAACACCCTATTAGTTGGTCAAAAAAGTACTAAAATGTCTCAAGCTAATAAACTAATAATCAAATGGCTCTGACATTACCTTCTAAGCTAAAACAGCCTAATCCACCGAATATTTACTGGGGTGTAGCCTGTTTTATTAATCTGCTAAGTAGCATATTCCAATAGCAGTATATCATTATTAGAGACTAATTTGCTCAACATTGTTTTCTAATTATGAAGCTTACATACCAGCATTTTACATCACACGCCACAAAGCTGAACTGATTTACCTGAATAGCTACAACAGTGCTGATTTATTTATTAGGTATTTTGACAGGGACAGTACACATTGATAAACATTTCTGTGAATTGTGCTAATACTTTTCAACTACTGTCCCTGGGCAAGGTGTGTAGTGCCTCAACAAGTTTCACTAGTTTAGACATTTAGAAGGGGAAAAAAGGTTACCTGTACACATAACATGGAATTAGTTCACTCAGTACAAGGTCATATTTGCAGGGAAAGAGACAGTGCATGGGCCGGTAGTTATGCAGTTCAGAACAAAGCAAACGTAGATGAAAATACAGTTATTTGCTATAGTAAATAGAAGGCCTGCTGTACAATATGAGGGAAGTAAAATAAGTATCCCTTTATCATTGTATTTTCTTTCCTGTGATGTGTAGAATAATACAGCATGTATTTTATCACAATAACAACATATTTTATTTTTTCCTTTAGAATTACAGCTCGAATCAATTTGATGTTCCTGTGGAGGGAAGCACTGAGGACAGCAGGGGCAGGGAAGGTGCAGAGGACAATCAAGATCTAGACTGATCAGTGAGGAGGACAGACAATTATCCTGACCCTTTTGGCATTTATGTTGGCTATAAAGAAGCACCATTCAGGCAATAAACAAGTAGTGAGCACATCAGAAAATATGGCTATGAATTAGGGAAGAAACAGCTTTATGTAAATAATTCCATGTTTGTAAAAATAAATAAATATGCACTGCTTATGTTTGACTTGGAGTCTGTTCAGGGAGCTGATGGCATCTCCTAGAAAAACAAAACATACATTTTTTGCCATTAGAACAGTTATTTTATTATGGAAAAGGACATGGAAGTGATGTGGCAAAAATATTAATGAAAATAGGAATCTTGCATAAATACACACTAAAAGAAAAAAACAAATGTTCATTGTAAAACAATGAAAAACTAACACAACATACCTGCCCTCTGTGGACTTGTGACTGCACCAGATGAGCTGTAGGAGGGGGCACAATGCCAAACAGAGGTCCCAGAAACCAAGGTTCACCTGGTCTCAAGCTTCGTTTTCTTGAGAGTTCTCCTGCAGACTGAAGTTGTATTCCTAGAATTTTTGTCTGCAGGTCAGGGATGTAACTGTAGTCTTTTGCCTCTTTGTACCCGGTCTGTGACTTCTTGCTGTACAGTCGTTCTTGCCTGCAGAACTAATTATGACATTAGTTCCCAAAACATGCATTATATAGGAAAGTCATAAAGTAATCACTTACAACACTTGACCTTTGTGGTTGTGGTGGTTGTAGTCCAACGCTGCAAGAAATGTCCTGGCTTCATATGAAAAGGCAAAGGTAGATCCGGGGCGTAGGGAATGGAAAACGCAGAGGCAGGGACTCGCCTCACCTCATGTTTAACTGTCATTTATGACAGAAAGTTGCATCTAAGGTCCGCTAGAATAGGCTGGTGTTAAATAAAAGCACATAAGAGCGAGGCAAGACTAATATTTCTCTTTCCTAGCTTAGTGTTATTGCATTGCAGAGCCACCTCATCAAAGTCAGTTTTGAGTTGAAGCGCGCGGTACTGAACGCCGGTGTGTGGGCTGAACCATTTGGCACATTTTTAAAGGGGTGTCAGGGCCCTGAGATTCATCCATCATTATTGTTTGTGCAAAATTCTGTCTGGCAACCACTGTATTTCAGCCCTGTTTTGTTCAATTCTTATATCAATTATGAGGAATTGTAGAAAGTTCAGTACAGAACGCTTTTTGCAGCACTTTTGAGGGCCCCTACCATGCTCTGGGCCCTGGGTACTCAGTACCCTTTACCCCCCCAGTCCGACGCCCATGTTCACCAAGCATCCATCAGAGACGGTCACAGACAAACACTATTCTGGCTGATAGTCGCTGAATCCCGGAGAGAAATTCCAACTTCTGGCGAGTGAACTCTTCTTTAGGAAGGTTGAATAAAGTCCTGTTAAACGTGTTTAACGTTAGGTAGTAAAAAAGAACAGGTGTCCAGACTCCAGAGTAGGTTAGAAAAAGCTCCTTCTTCACAGCTTTCGGTGCAACACGACACCTGTTCAGACGCTCAGGGGGTGCGTTTGTTTTCGCTGCAGGGGCAACGCGGACGCGTCAGGCACTTCCTCTTTTTATTTATTTATTTTTATTATTATTATTTCTTTCTTACGACAGAAATAATGAAAAAGCTGTTTTATAAATTAAAATCAGGCCGTAAGGCATTACATTACAGACGTAGAGCACTTCCGTTCCCTTGTGACGACACAACTGAACAGCTCAGTGGTTTACCAGGAGAGGGCGGAGCAGCTGCTCAGAGAGCAGGATTCAGGAGGATTACTGAGAACTGTGTGAATGAAGCCAAAAACCGCTCTGGGGTGTTTTTGAGAAGGAAATAGCAACAACATGGCTAAAAACTCCAAAAAGTCGATTTTGCATGATAGGACTTTAAAGCCTGGTTCCTAATTTTTTTAAACTTTCTACAGCTCGATATTCCTCCTGAGATAACGCTGGGTTAGTTACAATTAAAGCAACCAGGCTGGTTTTCGTAAGAAACATTTTAGAAATCTCGTACTAATGAGGGCCGGACTGTTAGCATTGGAGCTGCGCGAGCTACACGTCACGTGAGTCTACAGTGAAGATCCCGCCCTTATGCCCTTTTTAGGAACATGCTTCGTCAGAGCTGGGGAGGAGGAGTCTGTAAATCCGCCATGATTTCCCCCTCGAACATGGTCATTGTAAACGGGGAGGAGTGAGTAATGACGGTCTATTAATAATATGTCTATGCTCTAACATCGAAATAGAAAACCTCCGCTAACCAAAACCTGTTCATGTGGAAGTTGCCTGTACTTTTCCTTATGTTTAGCTATTCCCCCTCGATCTTCTCCCACTCTCGAAGCCATTGTCCTTGCCTCACCTGAGATCATGCTCAGCTTAAAAGAAGTAGCCGCCGTTTCTACTTCTACCTATGATCAGGCATCCAAAGAGCACTGCTGCCACCTGCTGACTCAATAAAATAATGTTGCTCAAGGCTTTACTGCACCTGTTCCCACTGAAAAACATAATTGACGTCTAATAGACACGCAGTTAATGTCTCTCAGGCTCGATCTCGTTCACAGAGCTCTAGAACAAGCCCAGTTTGTGTTGACCATTGCCTGGTTCCCTCTGACTCCTCTTGTTCCTTCAGTCCTGCAGCTGCTCGTCCTGCAGTCGATCAAAGTGGAGCCCGAGGTGAGTCTCCATCATTTCAATATTTAAACAGGTGTTGACACAGCGATCCCACGTTGAGCTGCAGCCTGTTCTTAAACAAACTGATAAGAGGAGGGGTGTGGGCGGGTGAGGGGTTTATTCAAATAAATCATTTAAATTAGTTCAACATTTGTCCCGGAGCCTTGGATGAATCTCCACCTTTATCCTCAAGCTGCTTTATGGTGACTGTGTTTCAGAGTCAGAAAGGGACGCCTCTGTTCACGCTGATGAAGGACCCGTACATCATCATCGCTGCAGGTGAGGCCCTCCTCCTCCTTCCTTCTTCGTCCCCGCCCCTCTGCCCCTCCCTGAAGGACGGGTCACATGCTTTAATCACATGTTTAACCCGTGTCCTGTGTGTGTGTTTCAGGCGCCATCTGCTTCGGGAGCATGGGCTTCGGGATGATGGAGCCCACTCTGCCCATCTGGATGATGGAGACCATGTGTTCCTCGGAATGGCAGCTCGGTATTTATTTCCGATATAAACCAAACGTCCCTGAGCTAATGCGCACCTCAGTTTCAGCTTTAGTCTTGTGGACGAAAAGCTTTTTGTTTTAGTCACATTTTAGTCATTTCTAAATGTGACTGTTTTAGAATAATGTTGGACAGTTTCATTTTAAGAGGTTAACTGCTTTTAATTCAGTTTGAGTCTGATTTTAATCTGACTTTGTGGTCTCCAGGCGTGGCGTTCCTCCCGGCCTCCATCTCGTACCTCATCGGGACCAACATCTTCAGGCTGCTGGCTCACCGCATGGGCAGGTCAGACTCCGCCTTCACTTTACCGCCTGACACAGACCTCTCCCAAGGCACAACAGCTTTTCACACAACCGGTCTGTGTTGGGTTTGCTCGTCAGTTTACAGGTGCTCGTCATTTAAATAGAATATCATGAAAAGTTGATTTAAGTTCCGTAATTCCATTCAAAAAGTGAAACTTGTATTTTATATCCATTCATTACACACAGACTGATATATTTCAGGTGTTTATTTCTTTTATTTTGATGTTTATAGCTGAAAACTGATTCAGTATCTCAGAAAATTAGAATATTAGTGCTGTTAGGAAATGAAATCTGCATCTCCATAAAGTTGGTCAGCAGCAGGAAGCAGGAAGCGCTCTTAAAACTTCCAGGTAAACGGCTGCGTTGACCCTGGACCTCAGAAAACACAGTGGACCAACACCAGAAGATGACATGGCCCCCAAACCATCAATGACTGTGGAAACTTTACACTGGACTTGAAGCTACACTGGACGTGGATTCTGTGCCTCTCCTCTTCCTCCAGACTCTGGGACCTTGATTTCCAAAGGAAATGCAACATTGACGTTCATCAGGGAACATAACCGTGGAGCACTCAGCAGCAGTCCAGTCCTTCTCGTCTTTAGCCCAGGCAAGAAGCTTCTGATGCCGTCTCTTGTTCAACAGTGGCTTGACACAAGGTGGTTATTGAAGCACTGACTCCAGCTGCAGTCCACTGTTTGAGAATCTCCGCCACATTTTTGAATGGGTTTGTTTCCCTCCCTTTTGCTTGTACACTTTTTTCTACCACATCTTTTCCTTCCCTTAGCCTCTCTATTAAAGGAACAGGCCACCGTTTTTCCATACTGAGATACGTTCTTACCTGAGCTTAGACGAGTTCATCTGTACCTGTCTGGTCTCCACGTGTGCCTTCAGTCACGTAAACACAGCACAGACGGCGTTAGCATTTAGCCTCTCTCTTCCCTATAGCTCCAAACAAGGTGAAGATAGAAGCTACCAAACTCTTCCACATTTTCCCTATTTAAATATGGTTACATGAAGTGTTACACTACAAAGTATATGTGAGCCAATACAGTTAAAATGCTAAAAAGTGTTTTAAGTTCAAGTTAAAGGTATTAAATAGTTTTCTTTGGTTAAAAGGTCAAAAAGACCATGTGTTAGCAAAGGTTAAAAAGTTAAAAAGCTGAGGTTAAAAATCTCAAGTTTAAAAAAGCAATTCTAAAATGTTAAAATGTTATGTTACTGTAAAACAACAAAAACAAGTAAATAAGCTCTAAGATACTCCCATTATTTAGACACCTCTGATGTCATCGGGGTTTGAGTTGAGTTCAGGTGTGGGAGCATACAGATTTCTACCTGCTGCTTGAAAGAGACTGTAATGTTCATCTTGTTTGTCTAATGGACTTCACTGGATTACGTCTCCCTGGTCTTCAGTGTAAGAAACCTTACACATCTGGCTCACTATGGCTGTTTAAATGAGTCACAACAGTATAATTACACAAAATTAAACAATGTGGATTTTCTAAGCGGATAAAAAGGGGAACTATATTGTAAGGTGTAATAATACCAGGAGTAATTCGGCATCCGCACAGTAAAGTGAAGATATCACTGCGTGGATGCCGAATTACTCCTGGTATTATTACACCTTACAATATAGTTCCCCTTTTTATCCGCTTAGAAAATCCACATTGTTTAATTTTGTGTAATTATACTTATAGTGTAACACTTCACGTAACCATATTTAAATAGGGAAAACGTGGAAGAGTTTGGTAGCTTCTATCTTCACCTCGTTTGGAGCTATAGGGAAGAGAGGCTAAATGCTAACGCCGTCTGTGCTGTGTTTACGTGACTGAAGACACACGTGGAGACCAGACCAGTCCCTCCCGCAGCATCATTTCAAATTTGAGATGGTGTTCTTTCACCCTTTTTCCCCCAAACGCGACGATGGTCATTATGGCCCCCCAAAAAAATCATTTCCCCCCCCCCGTCAGACCACAGGATATGTCTCCAAAAATTAAGGTCTTTATCCTGTTTTTATTTGCAAACTTACTGCCAGAGTTCCCTCTCAACCCATGTGGGTACAGGACTTGTTTCACCAGGTCTTTTGCATTTGTTCTTGGGTTGATCTTCACATTTCAGACTCTGGGACACAGAACCCGCCTTCTTTCTGATCTGTATGATGACTGGACATTTCCATCATTGTTTTAACCAATGAACCTGAACCTTCAAGTGTCTTGAAATTTCCCTCAAGGATGAACCAGACTTGTGCTTCAGAGGTCATGACATCGTCATCTGGGTTTTAACAAACTGTTTAAAGGTATAGTAATATTAGTGTATGTAAACTTCTGACTTTGGAAAAAGTAACAAAAACATTTCTAAAAAAAAAAAAAAAACTCATTCTTCTGGCATTTGGCAAATTTTCTTCTTTTAAAAAAAAAATTCTACTTGACCTAAAAAAAAAAAAAGAAGTTATTTCTGGTTTCATGTCAGACAGTGACAAAAAAATGCAAATGTGTCTTTTTATAAAGTGTATGTACACATATGGTTCCCGCTGTATGACGAGCACCTGTATATTCAGTTCATATTTTGTGAGTTGGACTACAGCTGTTGTCACGTCCGCTAATGGCTGGTTTGTTTATTTCACTGACAGTCTGTTCAAACTGCTCCAATCGCTCCGTGACCAGACTAACTTCCCCCTTCAGAATTTGTTGGAAATGAATTTAATCTATTCTTCTACTTAAGAAACGTCCCCTGTGCCACTGGCTGTAAAACAAACCCAAAGGCCGATGGATCCAGCCCTGGGGTTCACAGCTGGACAGATGTTCTAAAGCAGGACTCTTCCGTCTGTTGCAGGTGGCTGTGTGCTCTGATCGGGATGGTCCTGGGGGGAATCAGCGTCATCTGTGTGAGTCGCCCATATCACCAAATCTTTATTGCAGACACGAGGTCCAGTTAAAAAACAAAACAAACACACAACAAACAAAACAATAACGCAACAAACAAAACAATAACACACAACAGTTTAGCGCAGACAACTGTACCAGTGTCGCCATAGTTCAGACTGGTAGTGTGTGGAACTGACTTGCAGTTGATCAAGCTCATAATAATCATAATGTTACAGATGTTGAGCCGACAAATAAATCTGTACATTAAGTTTAATGCCAGCAGAAACAAATAAGTGGCTGGCACTTTCCCATCGAGGTTTTTTCAACAAAATTCATAGACATAGTCATTATATGCCACGTTAAGTTTTCGTATGCTCGAACGTTTATAGTTTGACCACAGGTGTGCTGTATATAGCGAGGTACAATAGGCATTAAACAGTGTCCTTTTCACTTCATTTGTACACGCACCAAACCTGCGCACAAGCGCGTTAGCCTGCACATACATCATACGGCACTGTCGGAGCATCATCATCATCAGCCAAATCATCAGTGATAAAATGTCCGAAATATTTATATTTTCTACACAAGGTCAGATTATTCCCACACAAATTAAATGGAGGAAAATTCAAAATCTTATCTCTTTTTCTGCAAATCATTATGACACTGCATTATACAGTGCCAAAAGTACTAATACACCTTGTACTTTTGCACATTTTGTCAAGTTTACAGCCCTAAACGTAAAGATTTTATTTTGAATGTTTTACTGAAAGTTCACACACAAGTAACAGACAACTGTGAAGTGAAAGCAAAATGATACAAGATTCTGTTATTTTACAAAAAATAGAAAAGTGAAAAGTGCGGCGTGCATAAGTATTCATACAGCATTTTCTGAGTGCATTAAATTGCCTTTATAACATTCCTAATGACTGCAGAATGTTCACACCTTGCCCTAACCATTAAATAGAGGCCACCTGTGTGTAATCTACTCTCAGTATAATTCCAGCTGTTCTGTGAGGGCCTCAGAGCTATGGTCAGAGTGTATTGGTCACTAAACAACATCATGAAGGCCAAGGAGCACACCAGAGAGGTCAGGGATAAAGCTGTGGAGAAGTTTAAAGCAGCGTTAAGTTATACAAAGATTTCCCAAGATTTGAACATCTCACGGAGCACTGTTCAATCCATCATTCAGAAATGGAAAGAGTATAGCACCACTGCGAACTTACCAAGACACGGCCGTCCACCTAAACTAACAGACCGAACAAGGAGAGCACTGGTCAGAAATGCAACCAAGTGCCCTAAGATAACTCTGGAGGAGCTGCGACGTACTGCCGCTGAGCTGGGGGAATCTGTACATGGGACAACTATAAGTCATACTCTACACAAATCTGGCCTTCATGGACGAGTGGCAAGAAGAAAGCCATTATTGAAAGGAGGCCATAAGAAATCCCGTTTGAAGTTTGCTAGAAGTCCTATGGAGGACACAGCTACCATGTGGAAGAAGGTGCTTTGGTCAGATGAGACAAAAATTGAACTTTTTGGCCCAAATACAAAACGTTATGTATGGAGCAAACCTAACACTGCTCATCGTCCTGAGTGCACCATCCCCAGTGTCAAATATGGTGGGGGGAGCATCATGCTATGGGGCTGCTTTTCCTCAGCAGGGACTGGGAAGATTGTAAGAATAGTTGGGAAGATGGATGGAGCCAAATACAGAGACATTTTGGAGGAAACCTGCTGGAGTCAGCAAGAGAATTGAGGCTGGGGCGGAGATTCACCTTCCAGCAGGACAATGACCCTAAACACAAAGCTAAATCTACAATGGAATGGTTTAAAAACAAACATATTAATGTGTTAGAATGGCCCAGTCAAAGTCCTGACCTAAATCCTATTGAAAATCTGTGGAAAGACCTGAAAACTGCTGTTCACAAACGCTCTCCTTCTAATGTGACAGAGCTTGAGTTGTTTTGTAAAGAGGAATGGGCTAAAATGACAGTCTCTACATGTGCAAACCTTGTAGTCAAACCCCAGAAGACTTGCTGCTGTTATTGCAGCAATAGGGGGTTCCACAAAGTATTAAGTCATGCTGTATGAATACTTATGCACGCCCCACTTTCACTTTTCTATTTTTTGTAAAATAACAGAATCATGTATCATTTTGCTTTCACTTCACAGTTGTCTGTTACTTGTGTGTGAACTTTCAGTAAAAAAATCAAAATAAAATCTTTACGTTTAGGGTTGTAAACATGACAAAATGTGCAGAAGTTCAATGTGTATTAGTACTTTCGCAAGGCACTGTATTTGATGTCATAATCCACACCATATTTGGAACATACGTTTAAAAGTTCCTGCACACCAGCACTGCTCGGACTAAATACAACAACATCATCGGCATACATGAGGTTTACAAGGGTAGACCCAATCATACAGCCAGTCCTACACACATTGTGACAGTTTATCCATATACAGACTAAACCGTACAGGAGAAAGGATTCCACCTTGTCTCACTCCATTGGTAACACCAAACGGAGCCGACACACTACTGCCCCACCTCACCTGCATCACCTGGTGGAAGTACCAGTAGGCTAAGATTCTCAATATATACTTCGGCACTCCTCACTGACGCATTTTGATAAACAGCTTTAGGTGGTTAACACGGTCAAATGCTTTGGATGCATCAATAAAGCATATGAGCATAGATGAGTTTTTACCCCTATACTTTCTGATCATTTCCTTTAAAGCAAATATGCATAAGTCCGTGCCATGCTTTGCCTTGAAACCAAATTTGTTATCTGCAGAGTATATCACATCCTGTAATCTACACAACAGTACTTTCTCCAGGACCTTTGATACAATGTTGGCAAGGGCAATGGGCCTATAGTTGTCCGAGCTTCCCATTCTACCCGCTTTGTCCTTTATGCCTGGGACCAGGGTGATAGAAAGGAGTGCATCAGGCAGAATACCATGGGTCAAACAGCTGGTGAAGCAAATTGCCAGAAGGCGAGATGGTCTAATGCTGGCATTTTTCATATGTTCAGCATATATACCATCAGCCCCACAGGTTTTATTGTCTGACAGCTTTTTTATGGCTTGATACACATCATGAGCCGTGACACTCATAAATTCGTCCATATCAGTAGCCTCTACATTAAATTGTTCAGTGTGAATACAGTTGAAGAGAGCAGCGTAATGCTGTTTCCAGTGCTCTACTATATTGTCTGGACCAGAAATGCCAAGTTCAAGTTCAACTCGTTGCAATCATGGACCCTTTCCACTGACATGAGCTGATGATGAGAATTGTTGAGATCATTATACTGATTGGTGTCCTGGAAAAAACTGTATTTTGCGTTGTCCATTGTCATTTTCTTCTTCAAAAGTCTCTTCAAAAGTCTTCAAAAGTCTCTGTATTTCTATCTTCTTGGGTGGGAGAGGTTAGCTAGCACTATTCACCACACCAACAGTGTCTAGGAAACCGTGCATGTGCTTTTCTTGTGTCGATCTGGTGGCCTAGTGCTAAGGAGATTTTTCTGCTTCGATGACTTTGAGACGGAAGAGGTTCCGGACTCCTCCCCCTCTGTATACGTCAGACTTTTCCTCCTTAGCAGATGGCGCCACGTTCTCCTCACAACTCAGTTTGCAAAATGAGAGATGAATTCTGGGTGATTTCTCTTTGCGACCCACACAGTGGATGGTGTAGCTGGGAGTACTCGTTTTGGCTCCTCCCATCTTGGCTAGATCACTTTGTCTTTTTGTGACCTTCACCAACACGCGATCACCAGCCGTCGCCATCTCGTCCTCCTGTGAAGGTGTTTAAGAAAATCTGGCAGATAAGTTAGTCTTATAGTCTGCTTTTCTTAAAATTAGATTCATTTTTTCTCTCAATTGCAATTTGGCAAACATAAGGTTTCCCATATAGTTTTGAAAGGGTGTTAGTTTTAACCCTTGCTGTTTGGAGAATGTGAAGACTCAATTGAAAGTCAATACATTCAGACAATTTATTCTTTTACATATCACTTTAGCTACAGTTCTAGCATCGGGACTCGCATAGACAGTTCTATCCATTCTAGAAAATGCATCCATTATCATCAACAATATTCCTATCCTTTACTTTTGTGAATTTTTCCATATGCATTTCCTCAAATGGATATCCTGGTTTTGTAAAAACTCTTCTGTTGCCCTGTGCATTGTTTTTCTGCACATTAAACATTGACTACAATTTTGTTGTTGTTGTTGTTGTTGTAAATATTAAACCCATATCCATATCTATTATAATTCCCATATTTGTTTACTAGGTCTAATATATCCCACCTATTTGAGATATGTTATCTACACATGTCTCAAAAATTTCATTCCATTTAAACAAGGAACGTACTACTAATTTAGTCTGTCTATCTGTCGTTGCATTGCCAATCGAGACAGTATCTATCCGCTTGTGTGAGCATCATTTTTGCACACAACAAGGAATTTCAGTAACCGTATAGTCTTTAATCATTCTTTTTAATCATGGGTTACCAATTTGCCTGTAGACGTTTTAAAACCCACATAGCTTCTATTGTTAACAAAATAATTTCTCTATGCCATATGCAAATTATAGGCAATTTATAGGCATATCTTCTATCTGTGTAAATCATTAAAAAAAAATTCAGCAAATAATTTACACACTCCTATTAGGGCAACTATTGTCTCTGCTTGTGCAGATAAATTTCAAGGTAATTTTCCTAATAACTACATAAGCTACACAATTTTCTTCTTGCAGAACTATCCACAAAATTACTTCTCCACTCATAAGGAGTGTATCATTTTATACACTAATTGAGTTTCATGTGAACACTCATTTTCCAGCACTTTCCCTGGGTTTGGCACCAGGCAACTAGGTTAAAAATGATGCTACAATTTTTCTTACATTTCTAAATGTAAATGCAAACCAATGCTGACTATCTAAGTCTATTGGAATCAACTAAATTGCATTGCTCAAGCCTATGACACAAAAATACTTTTCATTTTGATTCATAGCATTAAAGCAATGTCTGTGAATTTGAAGCATTGGCTTTCTGTTGTACAGCAGTATCGTTTGCTCTTAATTTTATACCATCCTTCATTAAGGTGGTGCCTTTTTGATTGGGAAAAATAGGTGTGTTTCATGGTTATCTGAACACAAAACTATTATTTCTGCCTTTTTCAAATCTTCAATTACTGTTGCTATGCCGACTTCGGCATCATATTTAAAAGGATTTTCTTAATCCAAAGCTTATTTCATTTTGTCTTTAATTTTTACTGGGGTCACACCTTTAATTAGTCCTACGTCAGGTTGACTTTTATACCACAAAATTTCAAGTAAATCAACTAAACGTTCTTAATTTATGCACCAATTCATCATTAATTGGATCTGGACACGGTAAATCTTTGTAACTTTAGTATTCTTTGGGTGCCATAAAAATATGCTTTTTGTTTTACACAGGATTCTGCTAACCATAAGATTATTATGAGACTTTTACTGGTCTCTCTGAGAGGTCACGTGTTAACGTACACATCACAGAAATTACTGGTGGCATTTTTCTACAGAAAGTTTTAGTAATTATTTCTAACTCCAGACACACTAAAGCGTCTCTCCCTAGCCACTCTGCTTCACCGTTCACTGCACACCACACACACCAAACATCACACCACATTCTCTCTCAGCCTTAACTGACATTCTAAGAGTTAATTTTAGATACTTTAAAATATCAGATTTATTCTGCAGTGATTTAGTACTGCCTTTGACAAAAATATTTCTACTTAAGAAGTATATTTTAGTATCTTTTACATTGAAATTTCCTTTTGGAACCTTTAAAGCCCGTTTTTTTTCTTCTTCTTCTAAGTTATATGATAAGGCAGAACTGTTGCCTCTATTACTTTTCCTATAGGGATGGCCTGGTACAAAGAGGCTGGTTAGCCACTTCTCTTCATTTCTTTTTTTCTCTTCACAGTCCACATAAATGAAGACATTACCAGTACAACTTTTCTTAGATTACAACCATATTTTTCACTTCTCTATCTCTAGTTATGCCTCTTCTTCACTTTCAGTCTACTCTTCCAGCTGCTTACAAATATCTTTCAATCTACTCTTTGAACAAAATGTTCATCATAATTGGCCCCTGCCAATAACCCTTTTCAAAATAGGTTAGATAATAAAAATGGAGACTGCAAACAGATTGATCAGTTCTGTTTACCTTCAGCATTTCAGTCTTTAGAACGGCTTTTTCTCCCACTTAATGTTCAGGAGATCCATTTCAAATATTCTTTTTTAATAGCCTTAAAAAGCCCTACTTTGCACTACTCTTTTTCTTCTCTATCATTTTCTCCACATGCATTACATGTTGCATGAATGAAACCAATCCTACAGTTGATAACTCAATATAATGTTTGGTTACATATTTTCTGGTATTTAATATGACCAATTTCAATTGTTTTCTCTAAGTTGAAGTCACATTTGCATCTACTGTGAGACATTCTAGACCTAAAGTCACTTACAGTCTCAGTTTTCTTGCCTTACACTGTTAAATCTTCTTATAATCTGTATGATAAACTTGGCTTTGGATTTTTCCAAATTAATCATGCATGAGTACTATCTTTTTTTCTTGTACTCATGAGCAAGGCACTCCCTTAGCATGCACAACATTTTCTGAGCAAGGCATTTTTCACCTATTTTACTCTACTTTGCTACACTATTTTAAAATCAGACTTTCTCTAGATTAAAATAATTATAATAGCAAGGACTTACTTACATTGCAAGGTATAATTCTTTAATGCTCAAGTTACTATGTACGTATCAACCTTTTAATTAACAAAAACTAATTCACACGTATTACAGTTAAAATTAATTTAATGAGAACCATAGTTCACAAGCAAAACTAATTATCTGTAATTTTCATGGGCACACTTCTTAGGACTTTATTTCTTCTGCCCTGTTTTTCTCTGGTTTACGTTTTTTAACCATATTCAGGCATAGCATTCTTCTTTCACACACATACATACATACTTTCTGACATGTCTACTGGAGTTCTAATACTCCTAACTCTTAGCTGACCTTGTGTGACGTCTCCTGTTGCATCCCCTGTCTCTGGCTCGGATCTCGTTCGATGCGGCGAAAGGATGAGTCAAGTCCATCTGGCCACTTGAAAAAAAACCTTTTTCCTCTCCTCTGGGCTGGTGGACGACGGTCATCCTCGGGTCACAGCGTAGATAAGACCAATATGTTCGGGAATTTTGCACAACAAACTTGGAAACGCGCTGTTAATTCTGCCTCAGAAATAAACAGATTAAAACACACAGATCAGACACTGAATTTATTATCGAATCCGGGAGATGAGTGGAGGGCCGTCTGGCACATCGCCAGCCTTCCAGCTCACTCTCAGCAATCCAAAGATTCATACAGGCTTTATGGAAAAATAGGCACGCCCCTTTTCCTTCAAGACAGAAAAACTTTCCATGACATCATCAAAAGCCAAACCCCTCCACCTCCCCTGGACCCCTGAGTCAGGATGGAGGCTGTTGATCAGTAACCGGTATTTTTCCGTTCGCTGGTGGGAACTCAGTCGTAAACTTGAACCCCCTTCCTCCTTGGACCAGGAAAGGGTAAGGTGGGGGTCGCAAAGAGCGTGTGACTGATCATAAAACAGTAAAGCCAGTTTGTTTAAAACCCAAACTGAGATAAGCAAAACAGGTAATCGTTTAAGCCCAACCCACACCGAAACGCCTTGACGCGCGGCAAAAGAGCCGCCTCCTTTATTTTCTATGAGAGAACACACACCGGGGTTGCAGTGACGCGCGGCGACGCTGGACCCCGCGCCACCATTCAGATTTGTTGAATTCAGACGCGGCGGTGCGGAGAAAAACACAGGCTTTTAACCTCCTGCAGAGACACAGAGGCGGGTCTGGTCAGTGACAGACAGGGGGCGCCGTGAACTTTGTTTGCTTGGACGAGAGAAGCCGCGGAGACAGAGAAACCATCGTCAGGGCTCAGACATCAGGCGCATGTTAAACTCATGTCTGTCACCAACTCGCTATTAACCTACAAACAAGAGCCAGGTTTGCTCTCTCTCTGCAACACGGACATACGTGTCTTATTTTATTCATGATTAATGTATAAATCACGTGTGTAAAGGCCCGCACGGTTTGAGAAAAGCCTCTGAAGTGCCGTGACGCGGCGCGTTCCGGTGTGTGTTGAAATCCCACATGGACGCGCGTCAGAGGACGTGCCGCGGCGCGCTGCTTTCTGGTCTGCGTTGAGCTTTACTCTGGCGAGCATCTGCTTTTCACCCTTGAGTAGTCAAATTCTTCCCTTTGTGGGGTTTAGTGGCTTTAACCAACAGACCAATTGCCTAGATCAGCTTTGCAAGAGCACCAAGACCAAGCTTCAATGAACAATAAAATGACTGTCTAGAAAACACAGATCCAACAGTCAAACTTAATGTAATACTTTCATGTTAACATCAAATACAGAATTTCTTAATA
The DNA here is from genome assembly GCA_007210695.1 of Neogobius melanostomus. NCBI lineage: Eukaryota > Metazoa > Chordata > Actinopteri > Gobiiformes > Gobiidae > Neogobius > Neogobius melanostomus. Next base: position 301,185 of record VHKM01000521.1, read on the forward strand.
CTTTTTCACTGGCTGCTTTATAAAGTCATTACAGCTTCAGCTTTTAGTCTGTCCCTTTTATATTATCATTAAATTAAAATCATACAGTCTCGATGTAGTTTTGTAGCTTATGAGTGCAAATGGTACATGGTTCATTGAGAGCTTAGCTGCTAATGCTAACGTTAATGTACGTTAAAAACTGAGACTCAATAATTAGGCCAAACGCTGAACACCTTTAATAAGTCTGAATATTTACCAATTAAAGACGTCACAAAGAGCATAACACAAGGCCACCAGGGGGAGCGGTTTCCCCAATAATGAGCCCTGACAGACGCATATCATTTTCCCCCCAGAAAAATTTTAAAAAATGAAGAACGGCCATTTTCCTGTGGTTCTGACTCTGCTTTGGAATATTTTCTAGATGCCTTACGCCAAAGACATCTACAGCCTCATCGTCCCCAACCTCGGAATGGGATTCGCCATGGGTCAGTTCTTTCTTTCTCTTTTTATGTGGAGGACACAGTTATGGGAACTGAAACCTGGTCGGGCGTTCGCTTTATTGGTCAGAGGTGGAAGAATCGCTGACTGTTGATTAGCCTGTAGGGGGCGCAATGACAGTGTGGGCAGTCTTCATAAGTCTGGATGTTCTGGGATGGATGATTTCTTTACCGTATTTTCCGGACTATACGTCGCTCGAGCCTATGAAAAAACTATGAAAAAAAGTGTGACTTATAGTCCGGAAAATACGGTATTTGTTTATTTGGTCAGGGAGTGCATGTTAAAGATGCATTATGCAACTTTTTAAGCAGAAAAACAAAGTTTACCAGTGGCTGTAGATACTCACGCAGATCAGTGTGTGGATGCAAAACAACTTCCTCCAGTTAAATACAGATGAAACTGAGACCATTGTCTTGGGCCCACAAAAACACAGAGAGCTTGCCATTGGTCATCTCGAAGCTCTTTCACTAGAACCAAAAAAATCAAGTTTGGTTCAGGGTAATCATGGACTCAGACCTGAATTTCATATTAAGTCATATTCAGTCCATTACATCAGTGGCCTATTACCACCTAAAAGCATTGCTTAAATAAAAAAAACACACAGTGTCTAAACCGGACTTGGAGAGACTCATCCATGCATTTGTCTCCAGCAGGTCAGACTACTGTAACGGCTGCTCACTGGCCTTTCTAAACGAGCTGTTAGAGCTGCAGTATATTGAAAACGCTGCTGCTCCTGACCAGAACCAGGAAATACGACCACATTAGTCCAGTGCTCCGGTCTATAGAATAGAATTTAAAACAGCTCTGCTTGTTACAAGTCTTTTCATGGTTTAGTATCAAAGTCCATCTCTGATATTAGAGCCGTATGAACCATCTCAGGGAGGGGTCCCCTGGTGGTTCCAGAGTCAGGACTAAACACGGTGAGGCTGTGTTTCAGTTTCATGCAGTAAAAGTCTGGAACATCCTCAGTGACAACGTGAAGCCTCAACCCTCAACCCTGAGTATGTTTAAGTCCAGGCTAAACTCAACAGAACCCCGGCACAAGTCAACACCCCCTCCTGAAGACCAAGTGCTGAAGCTACTGTATCTCCAGAGAGTGTGAGAAGATCTCTGAGCAGGATCAACGTACGCAAAGCACCGGGTCCAGACAACATACCAGGTCGTGTACTGAAAGGTTGCGCTGATGAACTCACTGAAGTCTTCACAGACATTTTTAACACATCTCTGCAGCAGGCTGTGGTCCCAACGTGCCTCAAAGCAACCACCATCATTCCAGTGCCAAAGAAGTCACCACCATCCTGCTTTAATGACACCGCCCAGTAGCACTCACTCCAATTCTTATGAAGTGCTTCGAGCGGCTCGTCATGGAACATATCAAGTCTGTTCTCCCTCCCACCCTGGACCCACACCAGTTTGCTTATCGGTCCAATCGCTCAACTGAAGATGCCATCTCCACTGCGCTTCATTCAGCCCTCACTCACCTTGAAACAAAGGACTCTTACGTTAGAATGCTGTTTTTAGACTTTAGCTCAGCATTCAACACTATAATCCCACAGCAGCTAATACACAAACTGCTCCACCTGGGGATCAACACATCACTGTGCAAGTGGCTGCTGGACTTTCTGACGGGGAGACCACAGGCTGTACGTGTCAGCGGAAAGTCCTCCAGAACCATCACACTGAACACGGGGGCTCCCCAAGGCTGTGTGCTGAGCCCCCTCCTGTTCACACTGCTGACCCATGACTGCGCTCCAAAGTACGACTCAAACCTCTTCATCAAGTTTGCAGATGACAAAACAGTGGTGGGTCTCATCAGCAACAGAGACGAGTCAAACTACAGGAGCGAGGTGAGCAGTCTGGCCATGTGGTGCACACAGAACAATCTCTCTCTAAATGTGGAGAAGACAAAAGAGATTGTTGTGGACTTTCGAATAGCGCGGGTCCAGCATGCTCCTCTAACAATCAACGGTGCTGCAGTGGAGAGGGTGACCAGCACTAAGTTCCTGGGTGTGCACATCACAGAGAACCTTTCCTGGACCATGCACACTACATCACTGGTCAAGAAAAGTAATCAGCGTCTCTACTTTCTCCGCAAGTTAAGAAGAGCCACAGTCCCAGCCTTCGTTATGTGCAACTTCTACAGAGGGACTATAGAGAGCATCCTGACCAGCTCCATCACTGAGTGGCTCTTCTACAGAGGGACTATAGAGAGCGTCCTGACCAGCTCCATCACTGTGTGGTTCTTCTACAGAGGGACTATAGAGAGCGTCCTGACCAGCTCCATCATGTGTTCTTCTACAGAGGGACTATAGAGAGCATCCTGACCATCACTGTGTGGTTCTTCTACAGAGGGACTATAGAGAGCATCCTGACCAGCTCTATCACTGTGTGGCTCTTCTACAGAGGGACTATAGAGAGCATCCTGACCAGCTCCATCACTGTGTGGTTCTTCTACAGAGGGACTATAGAGAGCATCCTGACCATCACTGTGTGGTTCTTCTACAGAGGGACTATAGAGAGCATCCTGACCAGCTCTATCACTGTGTGGTTCTTCTACAGAGGGACTATAGAGAGCATCCTGACCAGCTCCATCACTGTGTGGTTCTTCTACAGAGGGACTATAGAGAGCATCCTGACCATCACTGTGTGGTTCTTCTACAGAGGGACTATAGAGAGCATCCTGACCAGCTCCATCACTGTGTGGTTCTTCTACAGAGGGACTATAGAGAGCATCCTGACCATCACTGTGTGGCTCTTCTACAGAGGACTATAGAGAGCATCCTGACCATCATTGTGTGGTTCTCCTACAGAGGGACTATAGAGAGCATCCTGACCATCACTGTGTGGCTCTTCTACAGAGGGACTATAGAGAGCATCCTGACCATCACTGTGTGGCTCTTCTACAGAGGGACTATAGAGAGCATCCTGACCATCATTGTGTGGTTCTCCTACAGAGGGCCTATAGAGAGCATCCTGACCATCATTGTGTGGTTCTCCTACAGAGGGCCTATAGAGAGCATCCTGACCATCACTGTGTGGCTCTTCTACAGAGGGACTATAGAGAGCATCCTGACCACCACTGTGTGGCTCTTCTACAGAGGGACTATAGAGAGCATCCTGACCATCACTGTGTGGCTCTTCTACAGAGGGACTATAGAGAGCATCCTGACCATCACTGTGTGGCTCTTCTACAGAGGGACTATAGAGAGCATCCTGACCATCATTGTGTGGTTCTTCTACAGAGGGACTATAGAGAGCATCCTGACCACCACTGTGTGGCTCTTCTACAGAGGGACTATAGAGAGCATCCTGACCATCATTGTGTGGCTCTTTTACAGAGGGACTATAGAGAGCATCCTGACCAGCTCCATCACTGTGTGGCACGGCGCCAGCACTGCCTCCTGCCGAAGGAGCCTCAAGCGCATCGTGAGAGCAGCGGAGAAGATCTGTGGAGCCCCTCTCCCCTCCATTAAGGACATGTACTCCACCCGTCTCACCCGCAAAGCAGTCAGAATCACCAGGGACCCTATGCACCCATCACACAGTCTCTTTAAGGTAATGCCTTCAGGTAGGAGACTGCGGAATCTACGGGGCAGGTCCAGTCGACTGAAGAACAGTTTCATACACAAGACCATCCCTCGTGTTAATGGTCTGGCATGAATAAAGCTGAACTAATGAATACGATGGTGCTTTTATTTTTGCAGTGCTGGATCAAAACCGGAAGTGACTCCTTGGGCTTCGAGTTACCGTTAGCATGTTATGCACACAGTCAATTGTTTTTAGGTTTCTGGTAGTTCCTCACTTCTGATGGAACTGGTCCATGGTTACGTGTACATTCCATCCCAAAACCCTCAAAAAACGGTAAATAAAATCGATCCTGGAGCGTCCTAGAGGCCACTGGGATGGAGCCACCCATACAGCCGCTGGGTCAGGGATGTGGTCAGGTTATCTTTGTCATGGGAATACGTTTGGCGAACAGCTGATCATTGTTACGTGGCTGATGGTGACGTTTGGAGCGAGCGCGTGAGAATGTGACTGAACTAACTTTAAAGTAAATGCATTTACTTTAAGGTAAGTAAGGTGGTCTTGGATCAACCCATAAAGCTCTAATATGTGTGAACATGACCTTACTTTCATGGCTTGATAAAGGTCCAGTTGTATCTTGATGATAGTTTAACTCATTTTCCTTCCGTCATTCATGTTTCCAGGGATGGTGGATTCTTCCATGATGCCCATTATGGGTTACCTGGTCGACCTGCGGCACGTGTCGGTTTACGGAAGCATTTACGCCATCGCCGACGTGGCCTTCTGCATGTGCTTCGCTCTCGGTGAGAAAACTCTGGAGATCCTGCCTCTTGAAATAATGTATGAGGAAAAGAAATTGGGGTGAATTTAAGAAGAAAAATAGGGGGGGGGGGGGGAATTAGCCAGGGAATCCGCAGACTGCTGTGTACGCTCGAATCATTTGGAACTTCACAGCAGTCTGGGGACCATGGCCGAAATCTTCACATGGATTTTGGACCAATCACAGAACGAGGAGGGACGGTAAGACGATAACGCGCTATTCGACACACGGAAGCTTGTAGTTTGTTTACGGATAAAAACAATATATAAATATTTACGGATCCAACATGACAGTAGCGACGCCATCTTTGGATCGAGCTTTAGTACGTGTTCTAAATAATTTAGCTGAAAGTTTACAGCGGGTACGTCACACGTCATCTGATACGATGATACGATTGGCTATGGCTACGTGCAGACGCATATGAGAGACATTCAGCACAATAAACGGCTCTGGACAATCGTAAACCACACCTCTCCTACCAGAACATGAATTGACAGACTAAATATAACTTGTGATATTTTGAGAAAAAAACTGTAAAAATGGGGGAGATGGAGAAAGCGATTCAAATGCAGCACATTTTTTGCAGAAATATCGCATCATCATCATTATCGGGAAAGTCCCCCAAAATATTGAGATTTTCATTTTTGTCAGTTTGACTCAGGCCTTACCATGAAGTTCATTTCCGTCTCTCTCCATCCTCAGGCCCGTCCATCGGAGGCGTCGTCGCCGGGAGCATCGGGTTCCCGTGGCTCATGACCATCATCGGCCTCATAGACGTGCTGTTAGCGCCGCTCTGTATTTTCCTCAGGAATCCTCCAGGCAACGAGGAGAAGATCGTAAGACACAGCTTTTCCATTGCTATTTTTTCCACAGACATATTATTAATAGACCGTCATTACACACTCCTCCCCGTTTACCACAATGATCACGTTCGAGGGGGAAATCATGGCGGATTTACAGGCTCCTCCTCCCCAGCTCTGACGAAGAATGTTCCTAATAAGGGCATAAGGGCGGGATCTTCACTGTAGACTCCGCCCTTCCGTGACGTGTAGCTCGCGCAGCTCCAATGCTAACAGTCCGACCCTCATTAAGTAGGAGATTTCTAAAATTAATCCTACCATAAACACAATCAGGGTTAGACACCCTGATTGACTGAGTGAGGGAGAGCTGGAGTGGCCATGTTGGAAGTTAATGGTCATTTCTTTGGTCTTAGATACATTTAAATCCAGACAGTTCTCCCTACACCACCGTGAGAATGAGTCCAGTTCAGTTTGCAGTAATCCATGTGTGTTTGTAGTGTCCATGATAACTGTGTCGTCTGAATACTTGATGTAGATTATACCTGGGGTGGTGCCCCTTCAGTCGCTTGTGTACAGAGTGAAGAGATGACTGAACCTTGAGGAGAACCAGTGGATATTGTCCTGACAGCACTGAGTTGGCCATTCACTCGGACCCTCTGACCGAGCTGAACTGGATACTGCTCTGGTCGGTCCGTATAAGAACAATTATGATGTCATTATGTGAGTCCATGAGGCTCATCAGAAATATACAAACATTTCTTATTACAGCATTTAATGTGGTCCCATTATTCTGCACAAACAGCACTGGCACTTTCCCAGTGGGCGACTGAGAGCATCGTTGTATATACTTGTAGCTTATGAATTTAGCTGTAGTGAAGCAGGACCACAGGGGGGCAGTGTAGAGCGGTGTGCACTCTGCTTTAAAGAGGGGGTATTATGCTTTTTTCAATCACATAATACCAGTCTATAGCACACTACAATGATGATGCAACCTTATGTTGGTCTGTAAATGCAGTAAATTAAAATAACTGCCTTGAATGGCTGTCGCGAACGTCTTGAAATAGGCCTCTGTCACTTTAAGAAGCCCCGACCCTTTCCGACACGCCCCCTTCAGCACGCTGTCTGTGCCTTCATCACAACACTACTGCACTACTCGTCTCCTCCACACACATTGAAACTACGATCGATTATCGGTGCATTTTAATTTTACTGTTGGAAAGGAGCGACACTTTATCACTTTGTGCACAACAATGGCCACGCAGGGTATGATTTGATCCAGCGTCTGACCCGCCGGAGAGTGACTTCTTCAAGACTGAGCTCAATGGCAGCATATACAATGAAAACATGATCCAAAATCCCCCCGAGAAAATCTTTGTAACTAATATGTCACAAATGAAACCATATACTTAAACCTGACTCTATCCAGTATTTAGATGTTGTTGCAGAAAATTGAGGCAAAACCTGCAGAACGTTCCTCTTTTTTGTGGCTAATCTACAGCAAACATTTCACCTGTAAACCTCTTCTAAATGTTTTCCCTATTCCCCTGCAGCGTCTCGCCTTAAACGATATGATCACAGCTGAGGGAAATGTGACTGAGAGAAGGTCTGACCTCGGGGCTCAGGCTGAAGACCATGTGCAGAGTCTCCAGGTCCAGCAGGACGGTGGAGACCAGGCCGTCTCTGGAGAGCAGGTCCTCGTCAAACACGCTGATCTCTAGGACGTTCTGCAGGAGACGAAGCAGAGTTCAGATCAGCGTGTGTTTAATTAAACTAAAACTTAACACAATGACGTTTTTGTTCTTCCTCCTGGGAGTCCAGCGATTTTGTTGCATTTTTGTCATGTTTTCGTAGTTTTCTCGCTGTAGAAATCCAAGATTAATGAAACCTGTTGTGCTTATATCCCTGATAATTTTCCAGATAAAAAAAAATAATTGACAACAGCACTCCAACAGATAAATCAAGTTAAACAGGCCTTTTGAGTACAGCCATCCCTTCCATATTGGCTGGCATGGTCGCCTGATGAGAATTTTTTTGTAATTTCATGTCTGTTCTTTTGTGTTTCTGTGTTACAGGACTCTGTTTGGTGCCTTGTCTCCGTAAGTGCTTGGAGGAGGTCATTATGAGAATGCCCAAATGGCAATATGATGTTATTGCAGAAAACAAAACAAAAACCACCCCTAGTGGTGAGCATATGCTTTTACAGCCCAGACGCCGAGATAGCATGGACGGAGACAACGGCGAGGCAGAGCCCAGAGAACCGGCTGAGGGCATTAATCTGTCACTGTGATTTCTTATGACAAATATCCAATCTGATGGTGATCTCTTAGAGGAGATCAAAAGGGGGAATGTGGAAATATTGTTATACAATGTGGAAGTAATTCCATATATTTTTATCATACTAGGCTTTAGGATGATATATATAACTGTGTTCATCTATTAAACCATTGCTTTTTTAGCTGAACCTGGGTTTTTTACAACTGGGTGTGACATACCTTTTTATGGTCTTATTGTTCTCTGTGGAAAAGTACTGGGTCTGGAGGATAATGCATATAATAATGTTTTCTAGGGACAGCGGTCAGATAACTTGTGTTTTAAGATTATTAGTAAGTATTATAAGGGAAAAAATGCTGAGTTCAACTAATTCAGCTGTTAACAAGCCTAAGGAAAGTCCCCCACTGTCCATATTGTACTTGCTGTATTTTGGTGAAGTGGTCCTCATTCAGAGTCAGAGACAGGGCTGGGAAAAGTTCAGTCTGAAGCAGGAGACAGTTTGGTCCGAAACAGGAGACAGGGCTGGGGACACTGCAGCAGGAGACAGGGTTCGGTCTGAAGCAGGGACAGGGATGGGGACAGATCAGTCACAGGAGGGACAAGCCTGGGGACAGGGCTGGGGACACTGCAGTCGGCAGCAGGAGAGAATACTGTGGAAATAAAGAGACATTGTCACATTTACAGATAAAATCCAATATCTGGTAACCATTACTTCACCAGGGACACCAACCTTCCCATAAGACAAGGACAGTATAATGTAAGACCTTACCTTGGTGAAGTGACAGAAGCTTGAATGTGGAGGTCGTCTCAGAGGCAGGCGGACACTTCCACTGAGCTGGAGATTCCACTGGAAGAGAAACATTACATTTATGTTTGGTCTAAAACTATAAAGGGTCATGTTATACTAAATACTGCACTTACTGGGACTGGTGTCCAGTGATGCAGATGATGATCTTCAGACAGACAGTGGAAGAGCTCAGGAGAGTTTGTTTTCTGTAGGACACACATTAACACAAGTTTGTATTTTATCAAATTAATAAAACAGAATTAAACATTTCTGATAATGATAAAACTGCTGCTTACCTGTAAAACTTTAGTGGCATTTATCAGCTGTGGAGGTCCCACATGGAGAGGGTAAAGTTGATCTGAAACACACAGGACAGAGGCTTTAAAATATCCTAACTGAAAACTGTCCTAACTTAACACTTTTCTGTTCCTCCCATATCTGAGCCTCTCCTTCTCTCCTCTGCTGCTGCTCATCTCCTCCTCATCCTTTTAACCATAATACAGTATACTACTAAAGTCATTATGTAAGAAACAACAGCAGAGACACTGACAAATGTTTAATAGAGTTCGCGTTAGCATTAGCGTTAGCGTTACCAGTAGCTAACGGTTGTCGCGCGCATATATTAAATAGGATATCATAACCGATTATTTTCACTAACTTTAGCCCCTATTATTTCAGCCAATACTTGTCCTATCAACACGAAATAAAAACTGGGACAGAGAGTGAAGTGTCCTCTGTCGGGATTAGTTAACTACATGCATCTGTGTTGAATAGTTTTTTCGCTATAGCTCGTCAAAAATATGTGACTTTAACCCTTTCTCTTATTAGTGAAACTAACAAATTAATTCATAATCTGTGAATAATCAGTCTCATTTGGATAAACACTGAGTCTTACTGACAAAGTAATACATTAAAACATGTATAAATACCTTTGTGAGCAGTTTCAGACGGAGGAGGTGGAGGAGCAGTAATGGCTGCCGCTGACAGTTGAGCTCAGTGGCTTTGGCCCAACCTGCTGGGTAGAAATGCTGAGAGCGGGAAAATCGCTGTGATTTACTGTTTACTGAAATGACCCAACATTGACCCAACCTATTGACCCAGCAGTTGGGTAGAAAAAACTACCCAACTCTATGAAAATAACCCAACAAAAATGTAATGACCCAACAGCCATAACCCAGCAGTTGGGTTGTTAAAATAACCCAGCACTTTTTAGTGTGTATGGTTGATTTTAATCGATCGAGCCTCTGTCTTCTGTTCCATAAAATAACGAGCACGCCGACAATCCCTATTAAAGCACTGAACTCTGATAAGGGAATGATGAGTTTGTGTTTTATTATGATTATTTATTTTTATTTATTATTTTCGAGGGTTTGACTTGAGATCATTGTGGAGCTGCTTTTTTCATTTTGTTTATTGTACAATGACAATAAAGAGATTCTGAGTACAGATACGCAAGTATCTGTACTTTCTACTCCTTACATTTTCTAAACGGGCTCGTTACTTTTCTTTAGAATCACGCGCTGTTTTTTTCTTTTTCTTTCCCCTGAGGCGGCCGCGCGCACCCGTCTCGTCAGCGCGTGTGCCAGAGCGCAGATTTGTTTTTTGTCTTTTTGGTTTCGGTTTAGAAACAGACGGCATCTCCGCACACCGGGGGAAGCTGCTGAAGTAAACGCGCTGCTGTCAGAGCAAAGGAACCAGCGTCACCAGTGCGGAGGTGCACGTGCTCCTGCTCCGCCTGCAGCCGTGGTGCCGGGACAGACAGCATGAACATAATACTGACCCGTTTGACCGCGGTCCTGCTGTGATTTTAGTGTGAGATCAGCTGGTCCAAACTGTTCTAAACTCCAAACTTAATCTGCCTTTGGTCTCTGCTGTGAATATGAATCAAAGGCAGTTTCAGAAATACAGGCCATTGGCTGATATAAGCGATTTTGGGGCGTTTTTATTTGTTTTACTATATTAATTTAATCCTATATTTATACAGGTTTGTCCTTTGAGACCATAGTTTGAGATGATATGTCTAATTAGTCAGAGAGACCTGTTTCAAACACATCAACCATATGGGCTCATGGGCTGCAGTTACATCGGCATCTTTTACTCTTTTTTTGTACAAATTATTAAATAAATGTTTTGAAAGCATAAAGAAAACAACATGTTCGTACAGTGCAGCATTTGTTGTTTGTTCTCACATAGCTTCAACCAGCACATATGAACAAGCTTAAATTGAGTAAAATAGAGCCTGAATAAGAGCCGTAAAGCCATCTGGATCATGTTTTTAATCGCGTTTCATCGTCGACTGTTTTTACTTTGTACTTTAGTACATTTTTGATGAAGTACCTTTGTACTTTTACTTAAGTAAACTAGTTGCAGCTGTACTTTTACTGGAGTAAGTTTTTACCCGAGTATCTGTACTTTTACTTAAGTACGGAAATTGAGTACTTTCGACACCTCTGGCTGTCAGTGAGGAAGGAGTTAGGGAAAGGAGCCTGTGCGCTAACTATCATAGCCACTTTAGCATAGGGATCTCTGATGCTAACTCACCGGTGATTGGGAGCTATGTGCCATCCCATAAGCCACTGCGCCAATCTCTCTCCCCCCCCTCGCCCCCACCCTCGAGTGATTCATGTGCAACCACTGTTGATTGACAGGTGCACATCCATCCATCCATCCATCTTCTTCCACTTGTCCATTGCCGGGTCGTGGGGCAGCTGTTGGGGGCAGCCCCTATGGCTCCTCCTGCAGGTGGTGGGTCCACAGAAGGACGGCCTCATGGTTCTAACCGGGCCTGTTGGTCTCTCATAAGGGGCTTCTGAACCGCTCGAAGGTGCACATTTAATAAAGATTAAAAGATTCTGCACAAGCCAAACTTTATAAAAGTGACTTCATACATGTTGTCGTCACCACAGCTCAGTCACATGGTTTTAAAGAGCCGCCTCAGTAAATGGCCTAAATGAAGGCAGTTTGTGCTTTTGTGCTTTTGCTTCATTTAGTAGAAACTAAAGCCACTTAAATGTCTTTATTTGGACACTATGTGGTTGCATATGCAATACAGTAGGTGGCGGTATGCACTTTAGTTTGGCCTGCAGTCCACCAATAACCTTATAGAAGAACAGCTGTTGGTGATGTCACTTCCCCTTCCCCTGGGTAAGGACGGTGGAATTGGGCAAATGCTGCTGAAGCTCTAGTTCACTAACTGCATAGAGATCTAACAGCTGAGCCATGAAAGGTTAAGGATCAGGAGGGTTAGGCTACAATTTGATGGTTTCAGACGCAGCTGATGAAAATGCGCCTGAATTCCCCTCTGTACGACAACACGACAGGGTCAGTGGCATTGACAGTAACATCTGCACAGCGCCACCTGCTGCTCATAGAGTCTGCTTTATTAGGCTTCATAATGAACCAAACACATGGACACATTTACTTTTGACTTTGGAGCCTTTTATAGAAATGTAGCAGAGCAGAAAGTGTTATATTTATCTTTCAAATGTCGTGGAGTAAAAGAAGCTCAGCATTTCTTCTTCTCTTACGCACCTGTTTAAAACAAGATATGTGCGAAGTTAACCGTCTTTAATCTCCATCACAGTAAAATGCTCCTGTAAGTTCACCGGCCTCTGTGCAGTTTACTTGTTTTATTGTCAGGAGCCTGAGGATAGACCTGTGAGTATTAACGCGTTTGGGACATGTGCCTCTGCAACATGAGTCACATTTATTGTAGTTTTCAAAGGATCCACTATTTCCCTGTTTCTCGCGTCTCTCTCCCGATCGGGGCAGGCGCACAGACACAGACACAGACACACACACACACAGACACAGCGAGAGGGAGAGAGAAGTGCGTATATGAGTTTGTCCTGAGACTTCACGTGAGCGCCCCAGATCAGAAGGATATTATTATTAGCCTTAAACCGCGTTTGCATTGTGGTTTTCTTCACCGTGTTGTTAGCGTCAGGCTAAAAGTTAGGAAAGTTAGCTAGCAAGCAAGGCAGTGGTGCAACTTGTCAGAGTTCATCCAAGATGCAAATCCTGAGCCTTTTCCTCGCAAATATGAGCAACTCAAGGGACATACTTCATTCATATCATTAGATTCTTAATCTCTGTAATCGCTTTCCATCGCGCATGTTGTTTTGACGGTGTTACGCGGGGGAGGAGGCTGTCTCACACCGCGCTATAGTAACCCACAAGGACGAAATGCGAAAAAGTCCGAAAAAACTGTGGTGGAAAAAAAACTCGAGTTTGCAAAATAAAAATCGTTTTAAGCTATAAAATCGATTTTTTTGCCCAGCCCTACTTTCAGTACATATACTTTGAAATAACAAAGATTGTAGGCTAAATACGGATTTAAAATAGTACCTTTTCAATAAATATGTGAATTTCCTTTCAAAGTGATTTGTATTCAATACACTTGTGTTAGAAAAGCTTTGGGAGGCCCTTGTAAGACATGAGGTCTTACACAAAAACACAATTATCACCAAAGGTCCCAATTACAGATACACCATCAGCAGCGGCACCTGTGCAGATGTCTGTAGTATTTTTACACAACACAAAAAATATAGTCCATCCAAATAACGCACTTAATACAGTAAAACCAAGACAATAATCAAGTATAAAATACTAAAATCCAATGATAGGATAAAGTTAACACAATAAACTAAACTACACTAGGAGTTGAAAGCCATAGAATTAAAGTGAGTATTTTGACTGTAGTAATTCATGAAGTGTTTTAATGTGTAAGGAGAACTCTAATATTTTATCTGTGAAAAGCTGCAACCAATGTTAATCACTTACGTCTAAATGAGACGGATTTCAGATTACACCAAAACTCAGCCAGAACTTTACCAGTCCACCTTCCACTAGACATAGCCAAAGAGCCACAAGAGGCTACTCAGAAAAAAAGGCATAAAAAGCTCAGGTCATATATTTTTCTTTGCACACAGATATTTTAGCAAATAACAAATAATGCATATAACGCATCTGTAAACTAAATACTATTTACGTTTTGTAGGGACTCCACTTGGCTGAAAGAGAGAGGGGGCCTGGGGTAGAGTTGTGGACCAAATGGAGCTGGATGCAGAAGCCAGGTTCTCTTTGAGTTCAGAGGGGCATGCATAAGGCTGGTGCAGAACAGAGAAATCAGACCTGAAAATGAAGATGGAAAAAAGAAAATTATCTATAGTAAATCCAAACATAGAGTCACAAAAAATACTACACAGAAGTGGTAACGTTTACTAAGTATAAGGAATGATAGAATTAACTTACATTCCTGGGTGCTGGGTGTGTACAGATGATGCATGTGGTCTCTTTATTCCCTCATCTTCTTGTTTCCATGCAAACAATCAAGCAAAGTGTACAGGTATGTTTAATGAGGGGAAGTACAAAGCTGAAACACTACTATTATCAAAATAACATAGTTTTGTTGGATATTATTATTGTTAGTGCTTAAAATGTTAAGGCTCTTTCTAATCCAAAAACTAACTCTTAACATCACCCATATCCCCACAAACAAATTGAATGCGATTCTGGTGCTCACAAAGCTAACAACGTTGCTAACAGCTGACGTTTGCCTCGACGCGATCGCGCAGCGAAAATAAGTGGCCGGAGTGTGAAATAAATATCACCATGAAAGTCAGGAGGTTCTACGCTTTCCAACGCCATATAGCATGTCCATATTTGAGCACATTTAGTCGGTAAAACAATACTTTTCTAGCAAGCGTAGTTGTTGGTAACAGTGTGAGCTACTTTGGCTAATTACAAAATCACACATAATCAAGACAAGAAAGCGCTAACTAAGAAACTCATACAGAGAAAATTGATCTTACCTTCGATATAGCTGCGGATACTATTTTCCAGAAACATTACGAGTATGTTGAGCTGCTGCTGCTGCCTGCCGGTTGGATGGATGATAACCCGCCTTCTGGTCGAATCAACCAATCAGAACTCACCATTTCTCAGCGACAAGGCTATTAGCCAATTACAGTGCTGAGAGTGAATTTGAAAAATCGGCGCTGACCTGACTTTGTCCAATGACTTTGCAGCTCTTCCTAGTTCAAGCCGTGAACCAAGAAATACAGATAAAGAAGATAACTGTATCCATTAGTTATTATTTATAAGTTAATCCTTTCTGCAAGTTAAGTTCATACTTAATTTCCTCAGATCCTTTTGAGATGTTTAATTTATTCAAAATTTATTTATTTTTATTTTGTATTTATTTTCATAAATAAATACTTATAAATAAGTATATATAAGTATACTATTAGTATAGTTATTAGTATACTTAAACTTTACTTGGTTAAGTACATTACAAGTAAACTGGAAGTATACTATCTTCAATTTTAGTATATACTTGAATGTACTTCTTTTTGGTAAGGGTATCACAACACTTTTGACGTTGGTTCTTTTTGGACGAGGGGTGACATATTATTATTGCTTCTATGTCCTCTTTCTCAACACTGATGCCTTTGGTGTTGAGAAACGACACAACCTGTTGCTCCACTGATTCCTGGACCATCTCCGAGTGTTCTTCTCCTACGGTGACAGCCCTTGCGTTTGATCTTGGCTTAAGATTGGCTTAAATTAAAGATAATGTTAGGCTGTAACATAAAAGTAGGAAAATGACCGTAACGCTAGCAAAAGGCAATGCTACCAAATATTAATGACATGCATGTACACCTTTGGTTTTGTAAAAAGTAATTAAAAAATGTGTAGATGTCATGGGCACGAGGGGACCGTTTTATGTGTTTTTTAGTGCGTTTTACTCTGGGTTTTAATGCATGTTTTTAAAGTTGATTTTTTACCCATTGCTCGTTGCCCTGGCAGCCCCGCCCATGCTGAGGAGATGCACCTGCACGTTGATTGCAGAGAGGCCCTTAAAGCTGAGGAGCGTGCACACACAAGGAAGGACAGAACCGAGGGAGGTGGTGCGCAGAGAGGCGCAGGCCACCATGGGCCACCGGGCTGCGGAGAAGGAGAAAGACAAGGACGCACGGATAACACGCACGCCGCAACCGGAAAGAGAAAAAAAAAGGGAAAGGGCGCGGAGGAAGAAGCACGGCATGGGCCGCCGTGGCTATGGCGCCCGAGGACGACATGACGCATGTAAGACGGGCCTGGCCGGGTGGCGGCTGCACCTGGCCGTGATATGAAGGGCAGACCAAACCAGGACTGAGGACGACCGGCGCCCGGGGCGTGCCCCCAGAGGGAAGCGCGGTCGTGGCCTGGTCTGGGCCTTCAACAGGGTTTTACCGTTTTTAGACTTTCCTTTTAGTATTTTTAGCCTTTTATTAAATGTTTTATCCGGACTTTTATACTGGCCAGAAATAAATTGTTTAATTCCTTTTTAAACCGCTTGTTTCATTGATTGCAACTTATGTAGGCTCCCATCCTTTTAAACCTGTGACATAGACAATTCTATCGCTCATTGTTCTGGAATTTGACAAATATAATTTAAAATTCCAATTGACCTAAAGAAAATAAAAGTTAATTCTGGTTTCATGTCAGACAGTGAGAAAAAAAAATGCAAATGTGTCTTTTTATGAAGTGCATGTAAACATCTGTATGTCCCACTTTCACCCTGCACATATTAGTGACAAACATTCGCTCAGAGGGATTTGGGATATTGTTGTTCTGTGTTTTAAGGCTCAATAAATCAGGCAGGAATTAGATATTGAAAGTTTGAGCCTGTAGGAGCGACTGACGTGGAAGTTTGAGATGTGAGAAAAATGCTTTGACTTTACAATTTCCTGTTTATTTGTTCATGTAAACGTTGAATCAGTGCAGTGACTAAATAAGTTTATTTATAAGTCTGATCATTTAAAATAGGCCTAAATAATAGTTTAGCTCCGTGCAGCAGAGGAAACACGAGCTAAAACACCCACCTGGCGAGCTACACGTCACGCAAGGGCGGAGTCTACAGTGAAGATCCCGCCCTCATGCCCTTATTAGGAACATGCTTCGTCAGAGCTGGGGAGGAGGAGTCTGTAAATCCGCCATGATTTCCCCCTCGAACGTGGTCATTATGGTAAACGGGGAGGAGTGAGGAGGAGCTGTCTATTCTTTTTAACGGTCTATGGACGGAGCAATCTGTTTTTATTCTTCTGATATGTGCATGTCCTTTGTGTCTGCACAGGAGGAGCTGCACAGCCACATCCACCTCACTCTGAAGGAGTTGTCCTGTTGTCTCTGTGCAGCTCACTCTGAGTGTAAAAGGCTCTACAGCTCTGGGACTAGTGTCTTAGGTTCAGAGGAGCAACAGAGAAGTTTGAACGATTGTGGCTTGCGTCAAGTGGATGGAGTTGCGGTGGGCGGGACCGGCTGCTTGACTGTAATTATAATTATTTTCTCAGATTATTAATGACTCAATATTTCTTCGCTAATACTCCAACCTATTAGCAAGACAAAAAGCTATTGAAATCTTGTGTTAAACTGGGTGAACGACATTATTGGTTTGTGTTAAATTATCCAGAGTTTTGTAAATTTGCATATCTGTGGTACATCGTTGATGACACTACTGTATTCATTAATAAACTACTGCATCTGTTTGTTTTAGCATTCTCTGCCAGTAGTAGTGAAGCAATTCAATACAAAAATCTTAAAAATATACTTTTATTTGGCAACACTAATCTCATGAAGTAAAACAGAAATTAAGGTTATCATTTTTTGGGTGTCATACCTACATTTGTTCTGTCATGTTATCAGCTGAATACTCAGCTGCTCAAATAAAAAAAGATGAATGAATGAATTTTTGCATAAAAACAAACATATATATATTAATATATATATATATATATATATATATATATTTTGTCACAATCATAGCAGTGTGGTTTGGAATCTTAACAAATCTCTGCTTATGGAAAGCATATGGAAGCATCAGACAGTCATAATAAGGACTTTTTGTGCAATATTCCTTATATCCGATGTAATGTTTTCTATGTGACGCTGGGAAGCAGCACCAATATCCCCTACAGAGAAGTGTGGACATCAGGAGGAGCCTCTGGGCTTCAGGCTGGATCTGTAGAGATTGAGAAGCTTCATGTTAGTCAACAGGGTTTGACATTAGGAGCCAAACAAATGAGTGATTTACATTTTGACCCTTTTATTGTGTGTATTTTTCTGATTATTAAACTGTCATGAAGCATTTTGTGGCTCTTGTCTGTGAAAGGTGCTGCAAATAAACATTACGTACTCAAATAACATAGTAGTAAACTTACCAAGTACATGAAATGCTGCGAGTATTTATTCAATTAATCTAACAATTACGGTTTATTAGTGCCATTACTTAATTTTCAGAAATGAGCTTCTTACAGTAACATGTTTTCATTCGTTTTCATTTGCTGTTGTCCAATGCTATAAACACATGATATATCCATCATACATTTCGCATTTAGTTTTGGGCTAAATACTTAGAGAAACATAAACTTACTTGAGGTGTTTGTTAGTTCGCGTTTATCCTTGTTTTTAGTCCAGTCCGTCCTGTTTTGCTCAGACCAAAACACACGAGGGAGAACTCTGCTAGTTCATGAGTCTTCACGCACACGCACACGCTCGCGCACGTCCACAGCACTGGTGACGTCACGTCATTGAAAAACGTTTTTTAAATTATTTTTGATGCTTTAAAAAAAAATTTACGAAGAAAAAAGTCCATGTCCTAAAAATAGTAATTTTAAAGAAATATATTTGCCTTAGTCTGAAACTCCAGATGCCCCGTGGACCATTTTACAGGCCGCTCCTTTTACATCAGAGGTCACTAAACGGCGGACCTCGGTCCGGATCCGGACCCACGCGCCAGCCATTCCGGACCTTGGATCCGAACTTTGGACCCGACCTGAATCCCCTCAGACGAGCAGCTGCGTATGCGCTCTCTCTCCCTCTCTCTCCCTCCCTCCCTCTCCCTCTCTGACTGCACCAGAGCGGTAAACTACAGCCCAGACGAACAGAAAGAGAAAGTCCTACATCTTAGCTTCATGATACTTTTTAAATTTTTAGAAACGGTTTCGGAATGACTGAAATATGGCTTGCTAAAAACAAAAGCGGAGGACGCCCTAATTAAATATGCACGCGCGATCGTAATGCGTAAATAGCGCGGTTGTTTCCCGAGCAGGTCTGAACCAGGACTAAACCTGGACTAAGCCAGGACTAAACCTGGACTAAACAGGGCTCAGTGTGTTGAACTGAGCAAAGAAACACATCACTGTCATATATTATGTGCACATTGTGTATAATAGGCTACAGTAGCCTATGCATTCTGCTATTTAGGAGCCAAAACTTATTTTTAGAGCAAAAAAACAATAACAAGATTAAATTGATTGCATTATTTTCAAATCACAGAAATAGTTTTAAAAAAGGCGTATAAATCCTGATATAACCGTGAATTAACCCCGTATGTTCCGGACCTTTGCTTGACCTTTTTTTTTTCATTTCGGACCTTGGTGAAATTTAATTCGTGACCCCTGTTTTACATGGCTGTCTGAATAGAGCTCTGTGGACAGCACCCCTCGCTCAAACGAAGTAGGCTACTAAACATGACCAAGGTATTCGTGTTTCTACGGTTCTGCAGTTCCTTTTGTTTTTATTCTTTATTTAAACATAAAATATACAGACCAAGCAAGTGCCAATGCTGCGCCATAAACACATTTTATTTATGTATTTATTTATTTGAAAAGGAGGGACAATACATATTAATGAACATTTTCACAAATGTAAATATGCCAGATTATAGCCTCTGCAGACCCCCTGGCAGGCTGGTTTTAAGCACAAGTTAGTAAAAATATACAGAGACAGTATAGACAATTTGTGCTAAAACATAGTTAACACAATTATATTTAAGATTTTGCCAAAGATTGTTCCCAGCTTTCTTTAGTTTGGCCATTTTGTGTGTGTGATGTTTATAGTTTCACTTCCTTATTGGACACCGACAGGAAGAGACATAGATGAAGGACAACAATTGTAAACTGTTGCCGTGCCGACCATGGGAAATGAGTCAAACTACTCTGGAACTTTATTTTCAGCTATGTCACTTCCTGTCAGCAGTTTAAACATTCAAATAAAAAATATTTTTTCTGCCCTCATCAAAATTGCTGCTTCACAGAAATAAAATGATAATTATGCAACTGATGTTATTCATCTAAATAAGTCATATATTTAAAAGCATTAAAACCTGTCATACGCACTTTTGTATTGCACTTTACACATAG
Organism: Neogobius melanostomus; assembly: GCA_007210695.1. Classification (NCBI taxonomy): domain Eukaryota; kingdom Metazoa; phylum Chordata; class Actinopteri; order Gobiiformes; family Gobiidae; genus Neogobius; species Neogobius melanostomus. The sequence continues at coordinate 321,051 of VHKM01000521.1, forward strand.
GAGCACATCTCAAAGAGTGCAGGTGCTACGGGTAAACAAAAAAAACAAAACATATAAACAGTAAAAACAGCAAGAAACATATTAAGAAAATGCAATACAAAATAAGTGGGCGGTTGAACAGAAATACTTAAGTATTCTGAATAGGAAGTACAAATTTGTATTGAAAATAAGTGCAGCTTCTCAAAAAGGGGTTTTTCAAACTTTTCAGGCCACGACCCTAAAGTCACTAGACCAACAAATCATGACCCCCACTGTAAAAGTAATTAGCATTTAGAATTATTCCTGGACCAAAACATTTACAATTTAAAACATGCTTTGTTGATTTTATAACTTTTAAATATATACATATAATAAATTCATAATAGAAATAACTGCTGGAGCCACTTCTGTACCGTCACAAGATGGCGGCCGCGGCGTCTGCGCACTTCCTCCGGTGCGTGTGACGCGTTTGGCGCATGCGCAGATGGTGAATAGCAGCGCTGCGGAAACAGGCGGAGGAGAAGCAGGCGCAGAAGGAGTCGACGGGAATGACAGTTGTGCTTTAGCGCGACACGTTTCACCGTTTTCACAGCCGCCTGAAGAACCGCACGGAGCCCAGGAGGGGACGGACGGGAAGGGCAGGACTTGGGGGTGGGAAGATGGCGGCCGCGGCCTGCTCCTCCTCGGACTGGAGTGTTCTGAGGGACGGCTGCCTGCGCTGCGACGCCGAGGGCCTGAGGAGCCTGTGCTACCACCCGGCCCTCAACGCCATCCTGGCCGTGACCAGCCGGGGCAGCATCACGGTGATCGACGGCACCTCCGGGGCGATCCTCCAGGCCTCTGCGCTGCACGGTGAGCGAACAGACATACACACGGCCCCCGGGAAGAGCGAGTCTTTCCCCCCGTAGAGGTGGAACAGCAGCTGCCGGTGTCGGTGGAGGTGTGCGTGTGCCGGGGCAGATCGAAACCAAGAGCCGAGGCACACGAACCGGGGCTAACATGTCACTAAACTAGGACTAAATCAGCTATAAACAAGGGCTGGCTCTGGTTTAAACTAGGAGTAACATGATAAACCAGGACTAAACTAGAATTTAATTAGATAAAACCGAACTAAACCGTATTGTGCTAATATAAATGGTGACTAAATTGAAGAAAGAGTCTTGATTAAACCAGGACCGAGGAACATCCAAACTGGCTCTAAAATAAGATCAAGCTTGGACCAAATCAACACTAAAGTAAATCTATAATAATGAGACTAAACCAGGACAAACATTAAAACTTAATTAAGACCAATCCAGGATATAATCAAATCTAAACCAGGGCTTAACTAGACCATATTAGAACTAAACCAACTGAAATCCCAGCACTAAAGCGCATCGTCTAACCCAGGACTAAACATAAAGAGTAAACGAAGGACTAAATCTGTGCTCAATTATGACTAAATCAGATAAAATCACATGTAAAGTAGGACTAAACCAGCGAAAAGTCTAAAATTCAGAACTAAATCATATCTAAATCGGCATTAAAGCAGATATAAGACCGGGCTAATACAAGACTCGTATACACTATTGATAAAAAATAAATTAAACACACAAATTCTGCACCAGTCATAATATTTAGTACCAAACGTGGTGTAAGGCAGGACTAGACCTTATTAACCCACACTCTCCCGGTGTTATGACACAAACCTCCCTCTTACAGAACTCTTATTGCCTTTTGACTGCTTTTTAGGCTGTTTTACTTACATCTTTCTGTCTAATTCCGGTAGTATATCAACAGAGATACGTGCTCCAACCTTTTGGCTTGTAAACTGTACTTCTTGTTTTGCTTTGTTGCGGCTTACGTTACGTCAAAAGTGCTGCTACATCTTCCCTCTCCCCTTTTTAACCCATTTTGTGCTTAATCTGCTAAAACAACGGCTATGTTGTCAGTATTTAAATTGTTATAAACATAAGGTGTATATTTTAATGGTGTTCTTTCCCAAATATGAATCAAAATACACGTTATTTTAGCCGTTAGCTTCATGTCAACACTGCACTGTGTATGCTAGCGCTCATCTCGCTAAACCGGGGCCTATTTCCTTCACGTTAAAAAACACTGTTAATTCCTTAGTTTTGATAATGACAGATATCGGGCTGAAAGATGATTTATTTTAGTATTTGTTGTTGAATAAAGCCGGTGTTTGGGAGGTTTTGTTTGACAGCGTTGAGAGAGTAATGTCAAAATGTCAGTTGGTTAGCCGTTAGCCGGTTAGCATTAGCACTGCGCTAGTTCAGATGCTGCTCAGGCTCCTGTCACTCCGTGTTCTGCTAATGGCCACTCACAAACTGCGATTCTGCCTTCTAAATGTACTTCTAGCAGGGCTTTTGAAACGGTCAGAGATATAGTACCATTAAAGTAAGGATAAGTTAAACTTATTGAAGTGTAAATGTATTAAAATGCTTTGAAAAGAGCTTACACGCTGAATGGCTACTCAATAGAACCGAAATTCATTGTTTTTTTTAAATAGAGGTTATGTTTCTGTGTCATATAAAAGCAGCAATTAGCATTTCATCACAAGAACAGCAGCAAATTGGGAGGCAAGTGTGCAATGTTATTAATTGATTTGCCACTCAGAGATGTAGGTTGTATTTCAATTTAGATTTTAAAAAAAAGTGCATGCTATTTGTACCCAAGGGCAAATTATGTAAGCATAACAGTCTTTGTGTTATAGGTGGTTATTATGGTTCCTTTTCTCTCCATTATGGTGGCCTCTATGACACTCTAGGATCAATTGTTTTTTTAGGTTTCTGAATGGAGTGTATCCGTAACTATGGAGATGGGTCCATTAGCAGAGAAAAAGTACTATACTTAAAAAACATTTGATCATGGAGTGTTAAAGAGACCTCTGTGATGGAAAGTAAAGGCACCAAGCTAACCACTCATACGGTCACTGAAAGGTCAAATACGCACTGATATCAACTTATGTTCTCGCAAAAGCAAAGCTCACATAAACAAACCTGAGAGTTAGTGAATGCATCACAAATAAATAAAAGGCTTTGTTGTCATCATCCAGTGTCACTATCTTTCATTTCTGGAAAAAAGCCTGTGAATATAGTGAATTACTGACATTGCTGATCCCGTGCGAATTCCCATAAACATTACCGACATCCCCAGGTAATTCTAATCCCGTGAGAATATGGCTTTTGTTTACATTTATTAGACAATATTCTTTTGTTTGGGTAAATCTTTGGCCGTTTTCACACATGTTAGAGCTTTGTAGGTTGTCTCGAGACGCCTTAGCTCCAACTGTATTTACTCCCATGTTAAGTCTGTATTAACACGCGCTCTCACTCGCACAACATCAGCCACGTAACAACGATCAGCTGTTCAACAAACTTATTGCCATGACAACGGGCATCGAACTGTCAATGTGGAGACACTGGCACACTTCCCCGATGTTACTGTGGTCACTCCGCTCCCTCGTGGTTAAATACACTGAGGCTTTTTCGCGCAGCGCGGAGAAAAGTACTTAATCAGCACATGGAGAGGGAAATTTCACTGCAGCAGGAAGGGAAGACAGGAAAGAGAGGCGTACCTGATGATTTAAAGTTAATCAATTTTGCCTCCTCAGAGTAATCCAAACATCCTTACCCCGATGGACGTTTGGACTACTGCATGAATGACTACATGCAGCGCGTAGTCATTCTTTCTTCAGCAAAAAGGCATCAAGAATAGTTCACCAGAAGTTGGCCACATTCACACCACAACCCCTCGGACGCAGAGGCTCAGGCCGCTCCGAGACCACCTGTTTCAGTCGCAGTCGGAGCGGCTGTTTAGACCGGCTTAAAGTGCTGCGGTTAGATTCACACTGACCCTAAGGTGCTGCGGTTAGATTCACACTGACCCTAAAGTGCTGCGGTTAGATTCACACTGACCCTAAGGTGCTGCGGTTAGATTCACACTGACCCTAAAGTGCTGAGGTTAGATTCACACTGACCCTAAGGTGCTGCGGTTAGATTCACATTCACACTGACCCTAAAGTGCTGAGGTTAGATTCACATTCACACTGACCCTAAAGTGCTGCGGTTAGATTCACACTGACCCTAAAGTGCTGCGGTTAGATTCACACTGACCCTAAGGTGCTGAGGTTAGATTCACACTGACCCTAAGGTGCTGCGGTTAGATTCACACTGACCCTAAAGTGCTGCGGTTAGATTCACACTGAAGCCCTTGTGTTGTGTTGTTTATACGCAATAGCTAAATGTTGGGAGAACAACAAACTTGGATTTCTCCAAATGATCTCTGTACATTTTAACTGTCTTTGAGGAAATCCAAGACTTAAAATCCCTCCTCTGATTTATTTCTAGTGGTGGGATAAATGTGTTTTGTCCTTCAAGTTCAGCCATTTTGAAAGCAGGCGTTTGTGAATAAAGTCTTTTTATTGATGGTGAAATAGTAGCTAGTTGTTGTTTACTTTATCCTTTGCTCCCTGAAAGTTGTGTAACGTGCTTATAAACTACATTTTATTGTTACTTCATGCCAAGCTTACAACTACCTACTGTACTGGCAATAAAGCAGTAAACGTCGTGTTTGGGATTCCGTGGGAATGAATGAAAGGGAAAGTGGCTTTTGTTCTTTGTTCATGACGAGGATGGAAAGAGATATTTCATGTTCTGTTCAGACTGAGATGACTCAGGATTGGAAAAGAGAAAAGTGTAGAGCAGTGGTTCCTAAAGTTTTCTCCTTGAAACCCATTATGTGTATGTTGTAGTCAGGCCGAGCCCAGTCCAAAAACATGGCTCCTACAACGCATCAAAACATTAGAATAAAGGCCAATAAGTATTTAAATACAATCACGGTAACAGCTCTCCAGGTTGGGAACCGGCGGGGTATTAAGGAAGACAAAAATGTAGTTGTTGTGATGTCACAGGATGCAGATGGTTCTAAATGACCTTTGGTCAGCCAGCTTTTACTCCAGAACTGAGGGGATTTTTAGCGGCTGTGGAGTAAATGATGCGGTTATTTCATGACCTGCTTTACAGCCAATTGTTAGGACCCGGTTCTTTTGTATCACGTGAGAACACATATTTCGATATAGCCAAAGCTTACACTGGAGATAGAAGTCGTCTCAAAGAAAAGGCGTTTATTGCTGTTGTTCCTAGTTACAAAGAAGTATAACCAGCTGGTGACTTCAGAGAGAGGTTAGGTTTGGTTACTTTATTTGTACCCGTAGGTACATTTGTCTTGCAATTCTGAGAACTAGTCAACATTAAAACACATTATACAAAGATAAAACACCACATACATGTTTAAATATAAAACGTGTTAGTGCTCCAGATACTAACAGGATGTGCCTAAAGATACAGCAGATATTTAAGCCACTGGACGGTAACAAAGATAAGAAGCCGTGTCAGGGATGATTAGATCCCTACTTGTTCATCAAGGAAAGGGCAGCGGGAACAAAGCTTTTACTAAAACGATTCGTATTAGCATTACAAACCTACGCCCAGATGGAAGCAATCGAAACTCTGAATGCAAAGGATGTGCAGTGTCTTTTAGGATACTTCGTGCCATCCTCTCTGTCTATCATACAGAGAAGAAGTGAAGTCCAGACCTCCGTTGACAGTTGCCTTTTATCCTAGTCTTGCACTTCTCTACACAGAGAGGGTGACTGCCTATCTGTGAATCAGTTGTTTGTGTCTGTGTTTGTATTTTATCTGTGCTTACCGTTATGTTCAGCATGATTATGGTGTCGACCGTTGTTTATCAGCTAATCTCACTGACATGATCCTCATGTTCTGTAGCGTGTGAGCAAAGCCTGAGTCAGGAGCTTGTTCAGATTTCCTTACATTCCTTACACAATAAGTAGACGATCTGAAAGTAAAAGTTCTGTTAGTTAGAAATTCATAAAGTCAGAAAAAGGGAGATGAGCTAAAGTGAAAGTGACGCAACTCTAACTCTGAAAGATTGAAAAGGGTTGATCAGATCAGACAATGATCATAATCTTATATTATTATATTCTTGTAGGAAGTCATGAGGCACCGTTTTCAATACTGACACCTGAACGATACTTTTAACTAGAACCAGAAAACCTAATAATATCGGGTTTATCTCCAATGCCAAGAAATGTGTGACAAATGTAGAATAATTGGTGAATAATTGTTGCTCTTTCCATGTCAATCTTTAATCTAAATCTCCTTCTTGCTTCTTTACTTTGGTGATACCTTGATTTGAAATATTCAGTGAGAGAAATCCCCAAATGTTGAGCCTGATCTCCTCCTGTATGTATGTATGTACTCGTCACCATGTTTCTGTGGCTGGGATTTCCTCTGGTGGGACACGGGAGATCAGGGCGCGTGTCAGAGCGGCTCCTGGGCGTTTGTTTTGATTGTCGACTCTTTTGTTTTGACGCGTCAGTGTTTGGGTGTCTGCTGCTCTCACCGCGGTGTGACACAAGATGGAAAGAGCATCGTTTTATTATCGATGTGGATCAGTCTTCACATTATCGTCATTCATTTCCCTCATCGTCATTTTACCCCTGAATCTGAGTATTCCCGACCAGCGTCATAACTGTGGGAAAATGAACATCACCGTCACTGGACGTCCGGGGCTGTGTTTAGAAGAGTAAAGACGAGACTATATCACGCTGTCATTATACTCAAATAATGTCCTATAATCTACCCCAAAACACTTGAAGTCAACGGCAGGTTAATCCAAAGTGCAGACAAATCTTATCCATTTCTGCCAAAGGAGGAGTCCCAAAAGAACCACGTGCAGCTGCATTTGTTATGTTGCAGTAAAGGGAAAGGGAAATTATAGTGAATTCATGAGACACAGATCAGAGGACGATCTTAAAGAAAATCTTCTTAAATATTCACACCAATGTGCTTCCTTCAGATATGGTTAACAAATCATTACTCAAAACCCACCTGTTCAAACTGGCTTTCCCATAAGCCCCTTTTTGTTTTGTTTTATTCCCCATGTAAAGCATCTTTGGGTGTCCAAAACACACTGTACAAGTTTGATGTATTATTATTATTATTATTATTATTAGGGGTGTGTATCGCTTAGTCTCAGGCGATACGATACGTATCCCGATATTGAAGAATTAGACGATTATTGTGATTATTTTTTACTACTTTGGAAACAACTATTCAGTAAACTAGTCCAGCTTCATTAGATTTGTATCAAATACATTTGATCTATCTATTCTTGTCATATAATTAGAATATCATGAAAAAGTTCATTTAATTCTGTAATTCAACTTAAAATGTGAAACTAATATATGATAGACACATTACATGCAAAGTGACATGTCAAGCCTTTATTTGTTATAACTTGATGATTATGGCTCACAGTCCATTTTCAAAATATTCTAATTTTATGAGATTTTTTATTTGGAGTTTTTACAACCTGAGCCATAATCCTCAAAATTATAACAAATAAAAGCTATACATATCACATTGCATGTAATGAGTCTGTCATATATCACAGTTTAAATTGAATAACAGAACTGAATGCACTTCTTCATGTTAATCTAATTATATGATGAGCACCTTTATATAGCCTATCTTATTATATAAATGCTTTTCACTAATGTGCTTGTGACTGTGGTGTTTATGGTGATTATGTAACTTTGAACGGAAAACAGATTTCTTGGAAAGCTAGTAATGAAACCAATTAAACTGGGGATGCAGGTTTTCTAGTATTTCTATAGTTGGGAGTCCTTAGTGATCAGTAATAACTAATAACTCAGACGGGGCATTTAAAATCTTATCTGCTCCACAACGGGTGTCACTCGTAGATCAGGGACATAATGACAACACGGGCATCACCGTGACTCAACATTCCAAAATATTATTCCGTGATAAAATGCTACGAAGATAAATCCTCTCCTCTCGCAGCGGCGACACACTCAGCAACATCTGCACAGCTGTGGCTCTCGTAATAATCCAGGTCTCTGTCTTTGCTGTAAAAGCCAAAGCGAGGCCAAATGTAGAGTTTTAAAAGAGCTCTTCCTGTGTTTCTCTAACTCTCACTAGATTCTAGTGTTACTCGAGCGGGCTGCGCTGCCATCTAGCGGGCGGGAGTAAAAGTGCAGGACCAAAGACAGACGCTGCAATGAATATTTCCACAAAAATAGATGTTTAAATATCGATACGGGCGCTTTTTGTATCGATACGAGAATCGCGCGACGTAATATCGCGATATATTGGCGGATCGATATTTTTCAACAGCCCCAATTATTATTAATATTATTAAACACAATAATGTAAAGATAAAAGATAACATAAGGTCAATGTTCAATTCAATGAAAACAACCCGTAACCTTTTAACCCCGGCATTAACCGAGCACATTTTCTCCAGCTCGGCTTTACCCAAATCTAAAAGCCTCTTGGAAACAGTATCAAAATAGAGACAAAAACAAGACGTAAATAAATGAGGATGAAAACAGCAAAAAAAAGCATCAAAAGGGCAGCAAAAAAGTGACGACGACACGGCAACAACGCAAGGAAAAATCTAAAATCAGTTTTGTAGGTCTTAGCTTTCAAATGAGGCGTTACTCTGGCCTCTAGGCTGTAAACGCCAGATGAGAAGCTTTAGATTTGGGTAAAGCTGAGCTGGAGAAAATGTGCTCGGTTAAGGCAGGGGTAAGAAGTTACATAAAGATCAAAATAATGTCCTGTTTCTTTTTTTGTGAACATTTAGACCGTACAGGCGCATTGAGTTCCCTTGTGTACGAAATACGCGCTATAAATAAAGTTGCCTTGCCTTCTGTCAAGGATTTGGGAAATTCTCTGTATTTTCTCCCTTAATCAATTCTTGTGAATAAACGTAAAATTTCAATATTTTTCCTCATAATAATTGTGATAAAGTTGAATCATGACTTCCCTAGTCCTAAAACACAGATAATCACTTTCAGTCGATCTCTTCTTTTAAAGAGTTACTAACCCCCCCCCCCCCCCTTCCAGAGCCTCAGATTTGAAAATCTTAACATTAAAGGGGCGTTGCCTGGAGGACTGAGGGGCGCGGGAGGGGGAGGGGTGCGAGGGGTCTGGGTCTGTGATTGACAGGCCTGAGTCATCTGACTTTGACGCAGGACCTGCAGCGCTACTCGTAAACAAAGTCCGAGCATGGAGTTCCAGCGAGCTAACTTGTTTAGCCCTTGTGTCATCCTTTAATTTTCTTACGTTCGTTACCCTAGTGTACAAAAATGTACACGCTTTTCAAACTGCTCTAAAAACACATACTTTCATCTTTTTTCAAAAATTTTTCACAAATTTGAAGATTCACTTCTCACCTTCACAAAACTACCAAACATGTTGTTTATTTGGGGATTTTAACCCTTTGTTTGCCTGTTTGAAAACAAAAACTTTGACGTTTGTGTTACAAAACAACATAAAAACCTCATTATCTTTAGAATAATGAATAGTACAGAGCTGAGGCTTTGGTGGATTTTAGAGCCTTGTTTGTGTCAAAGTTGAGCCAAAAATGGATTTGATGCATTTGTAGTTTTTCTGTCGTGGACGATTCTTTATGTCAAAATGTTCTTGTCTCCATTGACGTCCATTATAAACACATTCATGACTTCCAGTCTTCTTTGCTCTCCTATCACCATATAAAAGTTATATATTTTATAAAGTCAGCATTTCCTTTTGAAGAACAAGAGTCAGATTTGACATTTTGACTGTTTTCAGTTTGAACTTTGTTCCTATTGTCGGCAGGTGAATGAAATTGTGGTATTTTCCCATTAGAATATAATGGGGCCTTGGCAGAACCTGGGACTTTTCTGCCATAAAACTTCAGATTTTAAATCTCACTGCAATACAGGAAAAAGTCACATATCTGTGATGTCAGCATTTCATTTTGAAGAAAAGGAGTTGAATTTGACATTTCCACTGCATTTCATAATGTTCCACTTTTCTAACATTGTAACAGATGCTGTATCTTCAGTCAGCTTATACTGAAGCTGTGGCCGAGGAGGAAACAATAGGATTTGTTTGCCTTTGTGTTTCCTATAAAATATATGAATCATTTTAAAATTAACAAGTGATTTATCAACAATAATGTTTAGTGTGAAGATTTTTACAGTTTAGAAATCTTAGACACTAAAACAGCTCAGTGGGAGCGTCACAATCACTGGTTAGTTTTGAAGCAGAAAAGTCTCTGTTGAAAACGAGGCCATGTTTGTGAACCTGAGGGAAACACATGAATAAATCCAGACTGCAGGTCTTTGTCCAGGTTATTTTGTGTGTTGAGGTCACTTTGAGCTGATAATTCATATTTTTGCACAAAAAAACAAAAACATTAGTTTAGGCTCCGCCCACCGCGCTCCTGTTATCACATAAACACAGAGTTTACAAACTGTAAAATATGAAACAACACTGGCCAACTGTCAAAAAAAAGTTGAAATTTATGAAATACTGTAAAAATGTCAAATGTCACTAATTTTCTTCTAAATGAAACCCTGATGTCACACATTGAGTGATTTTATGCCGAATTTCAGTGAGATTTAAAAATGGAAGTTTTCAGGGTAAAGTCCAATGGAAATGCCTTATTTCCATTATATTCAATAGGAAAAAATACAGTGATTTTATTCATGTCAACAATGGGAATGAGGTCCAATCTGATGAAAATCAGTAAAAATGTTCAAATTCATTCTTTTTCTTCCAAATGAAATGCTGACATTGTAAAAAGTGAAGTTTTAAACGGCTCTGGAAGAGCAAAGAAAAACATGTGTTTATAATGGAAGTCAATGGGGCTGTTTCAGCCGCTGCCATTTTCAAATAAAGAATCGTCCACTACAGAAAAACTATAAATGCTTCAAATCCATTTTTGGCTCAACTTTGACACAAACAAGGCTCTAAAATCCACCAAAGCCTCAGCTCTCTACTATTCATTAGTCTAAAGATAATGAGGTTTTTATGTTGTTCTGTAACACAAACTTCAAAGTTTTTGTTTTCAAACAGGCAAACAAAGGGTTAAAACCCCAAATAAACAACATGTTTGGTAGTTTTGTGAAGGTGAGAAGTGAATCTTCAAATTTGTGAAAAATGTTGAAAAAAGATGAAAGTATGTGTTTTTATAGCAGTTTGAAAAGCGTGTACATTTTTGTACACTAGGGTAATGAACGTATAGAAAATGCAGATCTCCAAAATAAAAGACATGAGAGAAAAACAATGGATTCGGAAAATTTGGCTCGATAGAACATTTTCTGCCAAAACCCACGTCTCGAGCTGCAACACAGACAAAATGATCAAGAAATGAAAAAAATAAATAAAATCTTGCAAAATGTACAAAAATGTACATAGGAGAACATAAGGGTTAGCAACATGTTCCACTGGGACAACTCTACAGCTCTCTCTACACAGAAGCATCGTGACAGACAGAGGCCTTGTACCTGAGACTGCTCTGAGGAGCTGGCTTATTTTATTAGTGATTCCTCTGTCATTTACAAAGCTAGCTGCTTAGCATTGAGCTCGATCGATGTTAGCATCGCAGCTAAGGGACCCAACGTAACTGTCCTGGCTGGCTACTTTCATAATTTACCGATCTATTTTAATGTAGACTTTTTGCTGTAGTCCACATAAGCATGGGAGATGTATGTGTGTCCTCAGCAGAGCATGTGTGAGGTATAGAGACGTGACTATATGTATTACAAAGCTTTATTTTATTTTTCTTACAGCAAAGTGCACAAAACATATCGCATAAACAAAACATAAATATATAAATATATAATATTCACACTACACTTCCTCCCCATCCTAACACAGTAGTACAATAAACAATATACACTAAAATTACACACGATATTGAACTCTAAAACCAATACTAACAAATGTCCTAAACTAAATTCAGAAACTAATCTAGCAATAAAAGCAACTAATGACTAAAACTACAATATTCAACAACAACGCGATAACACTACACAATTATCTATGATACACAAAGCTATGCTAAAGAAATCTACCTAAATGCTATAACTAATCGCAAACCTGACAATCGATGAAAATACTCCAAATACTCCAAATACTCCAAAATAATCTCCAACTCGCTACAGGGGCGTGAGCGAGACTGGGCCGCTTTTATAGCCCAGAGCGGCTTCACGCCTGCGCAAATACTGACGCCAAATTCAAAAATCAAATGCAGTAAAGACAGATCGCCTGTAGATGGCGCCTCACTGACGGTTTAAGGCATAAAGTGCCAAAATTCTGACCAGGATATGTAGACAACACTATTGGACACTCATCTATACAGTTTATCAGCAAAAAAAAGTGGATTTGAGGCGAGTTTTCCTTTAAATGCTTTCACCTAAAAAGGGGCACCTTGTGGAGATGTTGTACATTTGTTTGTAACTCTATTCCCCTCCTGTCCTGCAGCGAACCCGGGCGGGCGAGTGCGGTGCCAGTACTTCCCAGCCGTAGATAAAGTGTTGTTTGTGGATGATTTCGCGGTGGGCTGCCGTAAAGACTTGAATGGGATCCTCCTGTTGGACACGGCTCTGCAGACGCCGGTGCAGAAGCCGGAAGATGAGGTTCAGCTGGAGCTGCCGGTCACTGAGGTGAGTCAAAGAAACAAAGGCCCAACAAACAAATAACAACTTAAAGCAGAGGAAAACAGTAACGTAACATGCTCAGTACTCGCGCCAAAGCGCTCCTATGGGTTTGAGATAAAGCGTCCCCAGTGTTTCCCTTAGGTTGACTGGTTTGGCAGGGGGGTATGGTTACACGCTGCCGGGTAAAATAAAGGGTTTTTAGCAAATGTTATTATTTGTAACAGTTTATTGTTTGAATTTCTATACACAATTAATTCAGTTTAAGTAACTGTAAAGCATTTTGATCATGTAGGAAACAATACTAAGTTTGAGAAAGTTTGAGAATGTAATATACTATTATTAGATTAGCCTAATGTCGGCTAGTACCATTATTTAATTTTCCCATGGGTGTTTGGATTTTCCTCATATTCATGTTTAATATTCATCAGTGAGTTCCACAGTTTGAGTCTGTGTTCTGCTTAAAACAAGAGGAGCCAAAATCAGCATTAAGGCTAAGTTCAGGACTTTCTACAGAATCCAACAGAGCTAACTTCAGTGACTCATGTGAAACTGATGCTAACAGCTTCACCTAAACAGTTTAGGCTAAACTCAACTGTTACATTTAGCTTGGGTTGGATTTTCTTATTTACAAAGTACCAAAGGGATTTAATGCTAATTGTATTGTCATTTGATGCTCTAGCTAAACTTACTCGCTCTGTAGCAGCTCCTGTCTCCGCCCCTGTTTCTCCGATCTTTTCTGGCGCAGCCTCAAATAAACACGACCGCATGGCCTGAGTCACTGAGCACAAAACACGGACTGGATTGAACAGGCGTAGTAACAAGTAAAACAAAAAACAGAATGGAACAGATTTGGTAAAGACGCTCGTTTTAACGATCGGTGATTAGCGCTGCATATTAAAAGGCTATCGTCCTGAGAGGGCGGGGGGCGCTGAGGGCGGGGCGGCCCGCCCTGCCAGGGGAAACACTGGTCCCTAATGAGCTGGTGCTGCAGGAGTGTCGATAATAACGTTACTGATATCGTGTGCAGGCGCAGCAGATGCTCTCGGCCTGTCTGGAGAAGATCGACGTCTCCAACACCGAGGGCTATGACATGTTCATCACTCAGCTTAAAGAGGGGCTCAAGAACTCCTCCCACGAGACCGCAGCCAATCACAAGGTGGCCAAGGTGAGTCCCGGCCAATCAGAACGCTTTGAATAAGACTAACCAACCTCTGCCTGTGTTGTAGTAACTGTTTGACTTTCTGCTCCTCACATAAACCTGTGCTCACTCAAACAAGTGCGAATGAAACAAACTCCGGCCGCTTCTTATCAGCAGCAACATTAGAACTTTAGAGCAGGGTTTAAAGCTCCGTTTTACAGAAAAAGAACAGAGGTCGTAGAATCCTTTTTTTTGCGAATCTAAATCTCCTTTATTTGTTCCCGTCTTTGTCTCGTTTACAGCTCGGGCTCTGTTCACTTCCTCACGCCCCACCACCACTCTTTATCTCTCTCTTTCTCTCTCCTCTCCTCTCTCCTTCCTCTGCCCCCCCTCCCCTCTGCTCTCCGTTGCTGAGCCAGTGTCCGGTGGTGACTTTAGGCTTTGATTGCGGCGCGTTTGTCCTTTCAGAGCCTCCGTCGTTGTCATTCTGCTCACTGCGCTCCGCTCTTTCCTCTGGACTCGCTCCAAACTGAATCCAGCTCAGACTCGGACGCTAAAAACGGCTTTCACTCGATCAATGAAACTATTACTTCACGAAGACGTTTCACCGACTTTCAGCCTTTGACTTTAGGCTTTTAGAATAAATGTGTTGAAAGTTAGAGGCTTTTTGGGTCAAGTAATAAAAATACAAAGGCCAGTGATGTTTGAATATGTTATGTCTATGCTATACTTCTGATGCAACTGTGCAGCATATCTAGTTTTCTCCTAACAGCTTAGTTTTAACTCAGAGTAAAAAACAGTCCAAACTCTTTGTTTACTATGTTTGTTTTCGGACATTTCGCTTCACACTTTACAGACTCACACTTTACAGATCTGATCCCTGATAGATTTATTGAGCTTTGAATCCAAAAAACAAGGAGACATTTGAATGTGACTGAACTAGTTTATTCATAAATCCCTGTGAGCAAATCTTTGTAACTAACATGTGACAAATTGAAACCACACATTTAAAGCTGGCTCTGTTATTTCCAGTGGGCGACGGTGACCTTCCGGCTGCCGCACCACGTGCTGAAGCTGGTGGCCAGTGCCGTCGTGAACGAGCTGAAGAAGATTAACCAGAACGTGGCGGCTCTGTCTGTGGCCTCCTCCATCCTGGACAGACTCAGCTAACCTGCTGTGGCAGCGCCCGGCCCGAGCTGGGCGTGGGCCCCGGGAGGTCTGTGGACAGGTGAGTGCGTGAAGGGAGGGTCTGTGGACAGGTGAGAGCTGAGGGAGGTCTGTGGACAGGTGAGAGCTGAGGGAGGTCTGTGGACAGGTGAGAGCTGAGGGAGGTCTGTGGACAGGTGAGAGCTGAGGGAGGCTGTGGACAGGTTGAGAGCTGAGGGAGGTTCTGTGACAGGTGAGAGCTGAGAGAGGTCTGTGACAGGTGAGAGCTGAGGGAGGGAAGGTCTGTAGGATACAGGTGAGAGCTTGAAAAGGGAGTCTGTACAGGTTGAGAGCTGAGGGAGGTCTTGTGGACAGGTGAAGCTGAGAGAGGTCTATGGAAGGTGAGAGCTGAGGGAGGGAGGTCTGTGGACCGAAGTGGAGCTGAGGGAGGTCTGGACAGGTGGAAGAGCTGAGAGAGGTACTGTGCACAGTGTGAGAGCTGAAGGGAGGTCTGTGGGGACAGGTGAGAGCTGAGAGAGGTCTGTGGACAGGTGAGAGCTGAGGGAGGTCTGTGGACAGGTGAGAGCTGAGGGAGGTCTGTGGACAGGTGAGAGCTGAGAGAGGTCTGTGGACAGGTGAGAGCTGAGGGAGGGAGGTCTATGGACAGGTGAGAGCTGAGGGAGGGAGGTCTGTGGACAGGTGAGAGCTGAGGGAGGGAGGTCTGTGACAGGTGAGAGCTGAGGGAGGTCTGTGACAGGTGAGAGCTGAGGGAGGTCTGTGACAGGTGAGAGCTGAGAGAGGTCTGTGGACAGGTGAGAGCTGAGGGAGGTCTGTGACAGGTGAGAGCTGAGGGAGGTCTGTGGACAGGTGAGAGCTGAGGGAGGTCTGTGGACAGGTGAGAGCTGAGAGAGGTCTGTGGACAGGTGAGAGCTGAGAGAGGTCTGTGGACAGGTGAGAGCTGAGGGAGGTCTGTGACAGGTGAGAGCTGAGAGAGGGAGGTCTGTGACAGGTGAGAGCTGAGGGAGGTCTGTGACAGGTGAGAGCTGAGGGAGGTCTGTGACAGGTGAGAGCTGAGGGAGGTCTGTGACAGGTGAGAGCTGAGGGAGGGAGGTCTGTGGACAGGTGAGAGCTGAGGGAGGTCTGTGGACAGGTGAGAGCTGAGGGAGGTCTGTGGACAGGTGAGAGCTGAGGGAGGTCTGTGACAGGTGAGAGCTGAGGGAGGTCTGTGACAGGTGAGAGCTGAGGGAGGTCTGTGGACAGGTGAGAGCTGAGGGAGGTCTGTGGACAGGTGAGAGCTGAGGGAGGGAGGTCTGTGGACAGGTGAGAGCTGAGGGAGGTCTGTGGACAGGTGAGAGCTGAGGGAGGTCTGTGACAGGTGAGAGCTGAGGGAGGTCTGTGACAGGTGAGAGCTGAGGAGAGGTCTGTGACAGGTGAGAGCTGAGGGAGGTCTGTGGACAGGTGAGAGCTGAGGGAGGTCTGTGACAGGTGAGAGCTGAGGGAGGTCTGTGGACAGGTGAGAGCTGAGGGAGGTCTGTGGACAGGTGAGAGCTGAGGGAGGTCTGTGGACAGGTGAGAGCTGAGGGAGGTCTGTGACAGGTGAGAGCTGAGGGAGGTCTGTGACAGGTGAGAGCTGAGAGAGGTCTGTGGACAGGTGAGAGCTGAGGGAGGTCTGTGGACAGGTGAGAGCTGAGAGAGGTCTGTGGACAGGTGAGAGCTGAGGGAGGGAGGTCTATGGACAGGTGAGAGCTGAGGGAGGGAGGTCTGTGGACAGGTGAGAGCTGAGGGAGGGAGGTCTGTGACAGGTGAGAGCTGAGAGAGGTCTGTGGACAGGTGAGAGCTGAGGGAGGGAGGTCTGTGGACAGGTGAGAGCTGAGGGAGGTCTGTGGACAGGTGAGAGCTGAGGGAGGTCTGTGACAGGTGAGAGCTGAGAGAGGTCTGTGGACAGGTGAGAGCTGAGGGAGGTCTGTGGACAGGTGAGAGCTGAGAGAGGTCTGTGGACAGGTGAGAGCTGAGGGAGGGAGGTCTATGGACAGGTGAGAGCTGAGGGAGGGAGGTCTGTGGACAGGTGAGAGCTGAGGGAGGGAGGTCTGTGACAGGTGAGAGCTGAGGGAGGTCTGTGACAGGTGAGAGCTGAGAGAGGTCTGTGGACAGGTGAGAGCTGAGGGAGGTCTGTGACAGGTGAGAGCTGAGAGAGGGAGGTCTGTGACAGGTGAGAGCTGAGAGAGGGAGGTCTGTGACAGGTGAGAGCAAAAGAAAAAGCAAAGCTTGTTTTCAGGGATGATTTAAAGAGGCAAAAACATTTCAATGGAAAGTCCATTAGAGTGAGGAACTTCTGGAGCTCTCATTAGTCCATTCTTCATTTACAGTCTTCAGCATGTTACACTCCACAACAGCGGTTCCTAAAGTGGGGTCACAGAGGCACAACAGCCCCAAAGCCTGTCTTCTAAACAAGTACATTGAATAAAAAAAAGATTTGGAAAGATAAAAACATTAATTTGCTAAAATGTGCTACTTTAAACCAGTATTCAGTTACTTTTATGCTTTAATGTAATTTAAGCTGTAAATGAATATGAACTCCTTTGAATAGAGTTGTTATTGTGAGGCCTTGAGAGAAAAGGGAGCCGTGATGTGTTGGACTTTTGGAATGGCTGCACAACATTATTTCTAGTGGAGACTGATTAACAACGTCCGTCCCTTCTGTTCATTCCTCTGATGGAATTCTGCAAATGTATAAACCCGAGTCATAAGTTTGTGTCCTGTCCAGGTCGCTGATGTACAGTGAGGCGAACCGCAGAGAGACTTTCACCTCGTGGCCTCACGCCGGCTACAGATGGGCTCAGCCGGACCCCATGGCACAGGCGGGGTTCTACCACCAGGTAATAATAATAAAGAACATTTTAGCTTTTTACTAAAGAGAGAAACTCACGCTGACCTGATCTGTTCCAGCCGGCGTCGACAGGAGACGACAGAGCCATGTGCTTCACCTGCAGCGTGTGCCTGGTCTGCTGGGAGCCCACGGACGAGCCCTGGTCAGAACTTAAACACATTTACTCACCTATACTCACTTGTTTCTACTGCGTTTATTAAGGCACTTTGAAGAGACGCTGCAGGTGGAAATATGTCACACAGTGATGTTGACTAGAGATGCACCGATCCAGCTTTTTTGTTACCGATACCGATACTGGGGTTTGAGTATCTGCCGATTCCACTTAAGTGTCTTTCGCTGAGTGAAAAACTGAATTGACTCTTTTCAGATCAATAAAGTCATATTTTATTGTCATGATGTTACAGATCAATTATATCTATTGATTAGGGCAGAAACAACTAATCGATTAATCGACGACTGATCGATTATTGAATTAGTCGACAACTATTGTAGTAATCGATCATTTTCTGGTTCACACAGACTCAAAAAGAGCCAAAATGACACGACAATGTAGTATTTTTACTTTGTTTTTATAGTTACTGTGTATGTAATGTTTTACATTGTAAATTTCATGAATATCTGTCTGTGTCTCATCCAATCAGAAGCAGAATTAGCGCTAAGAGCTTCCAACAAACATTTACTTTAAGTTTACTCCATCAACACGTCCCCAAGCGGCGCCACTTTAGCTTTGTGTGATACATTTTTTGAAAAAATACAATTTTCCTACACCATTCACAGCCAAGCGATTATTCGATTAATCGTAAAAATAATCGATTACAAAAAAATCGTTAGTTGCAGCCCTACTATTGATAAACTCTTGGATAAACATTTAACAAGGATGACTTTTTCTACACTAAATGTCTTTGGGTAAATGACAGGGCTGAAAGATATTTCAGTTATCGTGATATGAACATTCAAGATATTAAAATAGAAAAAGCAAGATATAAACAACTCGTCAATAAATACTCTTTTGCATTATGTTTTTATTTTTCTGAAAAATGCTTGGTTTTTACCGAATCCATAGTTATATCTTATTGATATTGAGACAAGAAATTTTGTCCATATTGTTCTAGTTTATGAAAGGCTTTAGGTCACATTAAACCCTAACTCACATGAAGTGATCTGATCATTACAAATGTGTCAGATCAGTTATGTCTTAAACTAAAATACAAACACTTGGCTTCAGCAGTGGCCGACTTTATTTCATTAGGCGACTTTAGGCATTTCTATGTTAGTTTCTGTCCCAGCCTTGATTAGTTTTTGCTTTAGCATACCGATGCTAACCGCGGCGGTATGCTAAAGCGTTTCCTGAGGTTGAAAATAACTCAAAATTCTCCTGGTCCTTAGCTTTACAATGATGTACAGCATGTCCATATTCACTTAGATTTAAGTGGTAAAAGTTATGTTTTTAAGAGCCATCGGTTCAGTATCGGATATTTGTAGCCGATACCTAATATTGTTTTTTTTCAGTATCGGCTTCGATATCCAATACCAGTATCAGATATCGAACCTAATTTCCTCCAAATTAGCTTTTCTTTCCACTCTTTACCAACATCTCCACTTCACACATGATCAATGAAGTCGCAGTAACAATAATACTGTCTAAAGTGCCTTGACGGGAGAGTTACCAGGCCAGTGCAACACCTCATTTGAAAGCCAAGACCTACAAAACTGATATTAATTTTACCTTGCATTGTTGCCATGTTGTTGTCACATTTTTGACGCTATGTTGTGGCTTTTTTCGAGGAGCTTTTAGGTTTGTGTAAAGCCAAAGTGGGAAAACGTGCTCGGTTCAGGCGGGGGTTAAGAGGTTTTAAACTTGTTCTGGTCAGTAACTCGTGTGTCTCTTCAGGTCGGAGCACGAGCGTCACTCCCCGAACTGCCCCTTCGTCAAAGGGGAGCACACTCAGAACGTGCCGCTGTCCGTGACGTTGGCCACGAGTCCCGCGCAGTTCCCCAACAGCCCGGACCTCACCGATAAGATCTCCTGCTACGGCTTCGGCAGCTGCCCGCAGTTCCTCGCCGCCGCCACCAGGAGGGGCAAGGTCTGCATCTGGGACGTCTCCAAAATGATGAGGGTGAGGCCGGAAACCTTTAATAGGGCTGTTCAGCTATAGTTACAGATTTACGTTGGCCTAAAACACATGCAGCTGCAGTTTTGGCTGAAACTTTAAACTCCTCCGTAGTTAATGTTGCTGTTCTCCTCTGACTTCTCTGTGCTCGTCCTCCAGGTGCACCTGAAGTTCGACCTGAACCCGTACGACCCGGTGATCCTGCGGCAGCTCCTGGTCTGCAGCGGGGAGCAGGTCCTGAGCGAGTCCCGGAGGCCCACCCTGGCCTGGCTGGAGGAGTCCACCTGCTCAGACCTGCCCAAACTCGAGGGCGACAGGTCCGTCTCTCTTTTACCTCCAACAAAGCACTAGATTAGAAGAGACAGAACGCACAACAAGGACATTGCTAAACACTGACACATTTTCATAACACATTGGAAGCCCCACACTCAGGAGACATTTTTAAAAAGACCTTAGAAAAACTGGTCGACCTTTACTACATACAAACACACAAAAACGACTTAACAAGTTCAGCTGCAGTTTTACACAATCTTTGGCTCAAAAGGTTCCCCTCATTCCCCTTATAAATCCTTCTGCATTTGAAGCATTAAAAATATCGTATTTTAATGCTGCAAATGGCATTTTAAAGCATTAAATTAGTTAATGTGATTCTGCTGCTGTTCACAGTGACGACCAGTTGGAGGATTCAGACAGTGAGGATCATTCCAGATCAGAGTCTGTGACAGGTAACTTCTACATCACTACTTTATTCACTGTTTACTAATGATTTATTATTTCATTGGTCAAATTCTTAAACATGTTCTTTGCAGGATAAACATATCTATCACACGGAAGACACGAGAAATATTGAGTCCCAAAATATATAGTTTATCTTTCATTAATACTTATTATGTCTTAATGATACGGCTGGGTACTGGGTACATTTTTTATACCAGGACTTTTACGATACTTGGTTTTCGATACCGATACCTAAACAATACTTTTTCCGATACTTATACTAAAATATTTGTCATATAGAACCAGAAAACAGAACAATAATATGTGGAAGATCTGCACATTTACAATATCGGGTTCATCTTCAGTGTCAAGAAATGTGTGACAAATGGGGCAAAAATAGGGAAAATACTAGAAATAAATATGAAAATTATATTAAAAATTGGAGCAAAAATAAGAATAAAATGTGTAAAAATAAAAGCTGGGAAAATGGGCAAAAAAAATCGACTCAATGTCCTGTCTGTTCCTTAAAGGGATATTTCAGGATTTTTGACATTGGGCCTCATTTCCTAGTTATCCAGAGTGTTGTTGATGTCTGGAGATATTTGTTTCTTAAATTCATGCAGTTCTTATATTTGAAGAGTCTAGTGGCGCTAGGCTAGGGCAAGGCTAAAGCATTTCTATGGTATCAGTTAGCCTGCATTAAAAACAGTCTGACCCACTCCACAGTGCACCTGAGGTAAATCACTTATAACACCAGACTAACCATATAAATGTCTGTTAATAGAATCATTTAAAATAACTTATATTTGAGCAGCATCAGCTTCGTGGCTGTAAGCTAACGCAGCGGCGGAGTGATCTGCGAGAAAATAGTCCCTCAAAATGCGGTAATTCATGTGATACAAGGTCAGTTATATTTCAAACATGATTCTATTAACACAGACATTTATATGGTTAGTCTGGTGTTATAAGTGATTTACCTCAGGTGCACTGTGGAGTGGGTCACACTGTTTTTAATGCAGGCTAACTGATACCATAGAAATGCTTTAGCCTTGCCCTAGCCTAGCGCCACTAGACTCTTCAAATATAAGAACTGCATGAATTTAAGGAAAAATATCTCCAGACATCAACAACACTCTGGATAACTAGGAAATGAGGCCCAATGTCAACAATCCTGAAATATCCCTTTAATGAAGGTCGTCCTAACGTCCTGTCTGTCCCTCAGGCCCTCAGTCGCAGTGGGAGAGCATGGACGTGCACCTGTCTGTGTCGGCCCTGTCGGTGCTGCAGCAGCCGGAGAAGCTCCAGTGGGAGGTGGTGGCCAGTGTTTTGGAGGACACCGTGAAGGACCTGGAGGAGCTCGGGGCCAATCCCTCCTCGCACTCGCAGCCGCCCAAGCCCCTGGGCCATCCCAAACCCAAGGACCGCCTGCCCGAGCACCACAACATTCCCTTCCCCTGCCTCCTCGCCGGCGGGCTGCTCAGCTACCGCTCCGCCCCCAACAACACGCCCACGGGTTTGATATCTCCACAAACCACGGCGTCTCCACGCAGGACTGAACCGCCCCCGGACCAGGGCGCCATGGAGATCGAAAACGCACAAACCGCCTCTGCGCACGAGCAGAGTTTCCCGAGCTCGAACCCGACGAGCCCGACGCGAGTGGGCGGGGGCGCTCGGCGGTCCGTCCCCGTGCTGCTCCTCTACAGCATCCGCGAAGTGGACGACAAAACGCCCGGTCAGGTTTTCACGCAGATGAACAACCTGATGAGTAACCACGAGGAGGGCTTCACCGTCCCGCAGATCATCGAGATGGAGTTCGACTCGCACGAGCAGCTCCTCCTGCAGGACCCTCCCATCACCTACATCCAGCAGTTTGCCGACGCCGCGGGGAATTTATCCGCGTTAGACGGACACGTGGACAAGTGGAGCACGCTGGCGTCGGCCGCCAACGTGTCCACGCCGCTGCCCAAACCGGGATCTTTAGTGCAATGCCTGCGCCTGCCCAAAGCGCTGGAAAACCAGAACCTGTTCGTGGACTCCATCACGCCGTGCTACGACGGCGTGCACCTGCTCATCGGCCTGCAGCCCAACTGCGGCGCAGAGTCGCTCACCGCCACCAATCACGTGGAAGCTTTGAATAACTTGAACCGGCTGCATTCTGCACTCAGCAAAGCGGACAATGTGCACAACGGCGTGGAGAGCCACGTCAAAACGGGAACACAGCCGCAGCTGATTCTACCGCCGAGCGACGCGGAGGAGCACCAGCAGAGGGCGCTGAGTCACGGCGGGGGGTATTTAGCGCTGTACAAGCTGAACTACTCCACGCGGATAGTGACGTTAGACGAGGAGCCCGTGAAGCTCCAGCAGATCAGCGACGCCTCGGACGCCATCACGTCTTCCATCCTGCTGCCGCCGGACGTGTTGGACAGCCGCGAGGAGGACAGCGAGGAGAGCCAGGACGACACGCCTAAAAACGGCACGACGAAGAGCGACAAGGGCTCTCCGCACGCCGCCCTGGGGCAGGCGTCGCGGCGGGCGGACGTGACCGGCCTCGGACACTTGGTAGTGACCACGAGGGCGGGGTTTATCATGATTCTGGACCTTTCCACGCTGGAGGTTTTGGCCAAAGTGGAGCCTCCGAAGAGAGACGGCTCCAGCGACGACACGGACCCGTTTGTGTCGGTGACGTACTGCTCCGGGACAGACCGGCTGTGCGCCTGCACCAGAGGTCAGTCAGAGGTCCTCATCCCGATCTGCTGTTCATCTGTAAACATCTCAGCATGTGTGTCATCACTAACCACTAAACTACACTGGACATACACTGGGAGGAAAATGTGAACGCTTTGGAATTTCTCACATTTCTGCCTAAATTGGTCATAATATGTGGTCTGATCTAAGGCTGGGCGATATATTTTGGTTGAATATCGATATACGATATATATCCTGATATTTTTTTCCGCAAAGTGAGAGCTGTGGAATGAAATATTAAGTCAAACCCAAAGCCAAATACGAGTAGTTCTATTGAAAACTCACTATAAAATATAAACATAAACACTTTATAACAAAGCTCTGTAAGGCGCACATTAAAAAAAAAAAAAATCTTAAATAAAAATAGCCTATAAAATAAAATAGGTCAATCTTTTTCTGAGGGCAGCATTTATATATAAAGACATAACAAAATAAAGTGCTCAGTTTAAGATAAACTTTTTTTTAAATCATCTTGAGATTACCTGTTTCTTTTTGTTAACTTAATATCTTACCTGAATTTTAAATATCCCGATATTTGCGATATGGTCTAATTCCATATCTCATTTAAAAATATATCGATATATCTTAAATATCGATATATCGCCCAGCCCTAGCCTGATCTTCATCAAAATCATAAGAATGAATAAACAGTCTCTACTTAAACTAATACCACCATTTGATCATATTTTTATTGGCCGTAACATGTAAACATTCACAGGACAGGGAGGAATAAGTAAGTACACCGCCTGAATCTCACTGAACTGCAGCAGTTTTGTAAAGAGCAATGGTCCAAGATTCATCCTGATCGTTTGAGCGTCTGATCTGTAACTACAGGAAAGCAGTTATTGCTACAAAAGAAGGATCAGCAGATATTTAATACAAGGGTTCTCTTACTTATTCCGTGCATGTAGTGAATGTCTCAGGTCTTTCTGCAAAATAAACTTGTGAATTAATTTTTCTATTGATGACATCACGTTGTCCAGGCCCTGAGGAAACAAAACAGTTCCTCACCCTGATGCTCCTGCTCCAGACCTCACAGTGAGGAGAGGGTTTCACATGACGTTGTGTGTTCCTCCCAAACTATTCAGCGTTGGTTTGTGAAAGAGCTCTACTACTGGATAAATATACTGTGGACTGTTAGACCCAAAGTTGAACAGTTTGGGAGGAACACACACTTTACAAAACTGCTGCAGTTCAGTGAGATTCAGGCGGTGTACTTACTTATTCCTCCCTGTCCTGTGAATGTTTACATGTTACGGCCAATAACAATATGATAAATGTAAATGTTTGGGTGGTATTAGTTTAAGCAGACGCTGTTTATTCATTCTTAGGATTTTGATGAAGATCAGACACATTTTATGACCAATTTAGGCAGAAATGTGAGAAATTCCAAAGCGTTAACATTTTCATCCCACTGTATTTCTAACCTGCTAGAGCCAGATTGATATTATAGATCCACTAACATTAGCGCTGATGCTAATGCTTAATGTTGTTGGGGTTTGCTGCTGATTGGAAGAAGCCGCACCTTGTTTTTATCTTGTCGTCGTTATTAGAGTCCAGACGGATTCTCAAATACCCCGAGAATTCAGCTGCAGGCGAGCTTAAGTACCGTCAGCAAAACACACTGCAGTTTTCTGTTGTGGTACATTAATAATAGAGAGAAGGTCAACACGAGCTCTGTGCTGTTGTGGACCAGTTTAAACCAGGATGCCCTTCCCAAAGCTAACGTGTGTGTGTGCAGGTGGAGAGCTTCATTTCCTTCAAATTGGAGGAGTTTGTGACGACGTGGACGATGGAGACATGTTCATCGACGGCCCTCTTTCTAAAGGGTCTGAACTTCTACTGGAGGGAGCGCGGCCCTGCTCCAACCCCTCCAGCCCCGGGCTCATAGGTAACTGACAACTACCCCCCTCCAGCCCCAGGCTCATAGGTAACTGACAACTACCCCCTCCAGCCCCGGGCTCATAGGTAACTGACAACTACCTCCTCCAGCCCCAGGCTCATAGGTAACTGACAACTACCCCCTCCAGCCCCGGGCTCATAGGTAACTGACAACTACCCCAACCCAGCCCCGGGCTCATAGGTAACTGACAACTACCCAACCCAGCCCAGGCTCATAGGTAACTGACAACTACCCCCCTCCCCCTCCAGCCCCAGGCTCATAGGTAACTGATTTATCCAGGAAGTGACTCCAACATGGCTCCCTGGTCTTTCCCACGCTTCTTCATTCACAAATACTGACATGTTTGGTATCCACGTGTAGCAGGAAAGACGCTGTAATCCAAATATGGTCGTTTCCTTTTGTGGGACAGAAAATATCAGTATTCTGGCTTTATTTTTTTATTTGAAAACATAAAATGACAGAAAACTTGCAATACGTTTATTCCTCATATTTGTGTCATTAAGCCCCGCCTTAACCAAGCGCATTTTCTCCACTTCAGCTTTACCCAAATCTAAAAGGCTAGAGCAACGCCTCATTTCTGTCACTTTTTGTTGCTTTTTTGTCACTTTCAAGTTGGTCGTTTGTAGCTTTTTTGTAAATCCTTTTGTAGCTTCTTTTCTCACTTTATTGTTGCTTTTTGTTACTTTTCTGTCACTATATTTTGTTTTGTCACTTTTTTTGTTGCTTTTCGTCTTAGTTTTGTCTCATTTTTACCAAACTGGAGAAAATGTGGTCTGTTCAGGTGGGGGTTAAGGTTAATCTACAGCAGTATAAAGTATAAAATTGATATTATTGTTTATATTTGTATTCCTTATTGAGCTGCAGCGTCTCATTGGAAGTAAAAATGATTAGAAAGGTCTCAGTGAGATGTTCCTGTATGTTCTGAGCTCCTCCCTCTCCCCCTCAGGAGTGGACCTCCTTGTGGAGCAGCCGCTGACCACGGACTGCCTCATGTCTCTGGTGGAGCTGACCCGCTTCGAGACGCTCACGCCGCGCTTCAGCGCCACAGTGCCGCCCTGCTGGGTGGAGGTGCAACAGGAGCAGCAGCAGCGCCGGCACCCACAGCACCTCCACCAGCAGCACCACGGAGACGCGGCGCAGCACACGCGCACCTGGAAGCTGCAGACCGACAGGTGCCCGATCCAGGCCCGATCCAGGCCGGGGTTTACGCTAAGGGTTTCAGGCGGGGTTTACACTTTAGCTAAGGGTTTCAGGCGGGGTTTACACTTTACAGCTAAGGGTTTGTGATGGGCTCAAATTGCATTACACTGCTAGACAGAATGCTAACCGGAGAATTCTAACCGTAATGCTAACATTGGCTACATGCTACATGCTAACGGCTAGCTTTGAGTGCTAGTGTTTTACTTCTACTGGACAATCTTCTCCATTGTCTCATGTTGGAATGAAAGAAATGGTCGTAGTAATATATTAGTGATATAAGTGATATAGTAGTGATTCTGCCAGAGAAGAGATGATTTGTATCTGTTGTTTTGTCGAACGTTTCACAAACTTGGAAGAGTCTTTGGTTACGACTTAACTGGTGTCTGTCTGGTCTGCGCAGCTCGAGTTGGGACGAGCACGTGTTCGAGCTGGTCCTCCCTAAGGCCTGCATGGTGGGACACGTGGACTTTAAGTTTGTGCTGAACTCCAACATCGTGAACATTCCTCAAATCCAGGTCACGCTGCTGAAGAACAAGGCCCCGGGACTCGGCAAAGTGAACGGTGAGCGCCGCCGGGATCCGCAGACGTTACTAAAGTCTAGTTTTCTCCATTGCACTCTTTAACTACAGATCCTACTCCAAACTCCAGAGTCACAGCTGTCCAGAACATTTTGAAATTAGTTTCAGAGGATCGAGTTTTAAACCTGACTTCTTTCTTTTTAACCCCAAAAACTAGGCCAAACTGTATTTTTACAGATTTAATAACTAGCTTATTCAAAAACAAAACAAAATCCCTCTGAACAATTTAACTATTTAAAACTCGCGCGATCCATTATTAATGCTTGGTCATTCAGAATATATGCCATTTTTATAATTTTTTCCCCAGGCAATTTTACACACTGCAAAGAGTCATCTTGAAATAAGATGAGTCTTTGCAATTTTGTCTTCGATTTGAGATTCTTTAAAGAAATCTGTCCATGGCTCAAGATATTTACACTTAAATTAAGATCAAAGAAATCACTGCACTCAAAAGTAGATAAAAAATCGGTAACACTTCGCATGTTCCATGTGTCGGTAAAGGTGACAAAGTAATTACACGTATACAGATAATTACTCTTTAAAGCACAAGCTTTGATACCTGTGTACAAAGGGTAATAAAGGTGTACATCGGGGTCTGCAAGTTGGCTTGGCTTCGGGCCAATATTTTTTTATGCCGATAAAAAATATATATTTATTCATGCATGGATATTCAATACTAGATAACCCCAAACTATACATATTTTTAAATTTTAAAATATTGTTTGAAACAATACTATCCCGAGTCTGTCAGATTTTCGCGGGTTACACAGCACTAGCAAAAAATAAAGTTAGCATCACAAACATGTCACTTTCCAAAGGACAAAAAGAAAAGTGGACAGTGAGAACAGGAGTTTCAGGGAGGAATGGAGACAAACACATGGTTTCATCCTACCTGGATATGTGAATGCCAAACCTCTGTGCCTCATCAGCAACGAGGTCATCTCTGTTTGCAAAGAGGACAATATTCGTCATCATGAAACGAAACATGGGTCATTCAGTGCGTCCTTTCCACTTCAATCTGAGACAAGGCGTCTCAAAATCACTGCTCTCTATGACAGTTATGTCCGGAGCAGCAGGGTCCTGGTTCGAGGCCTGACCACACAGGAAAAGGTTTCCAGTGCCTTGGCCTGGCATGGGAAGCCTTTTACTGATGCGGAGGTTATGAAGGCTGTGATGGTGTCCGTGTTGCAGGAGCTGTCCACGGATAAAACTGCTGCTGCACTGATCACTTCTGTAAAACAGACGCCACTCTCCACGCGCTCTGCTGTACGGCGTATCGAAGCACTGTCCTCAGACATACACGTGCATCTCCATAAGGCTGATCATTATTCCCTGGCTATTGACGAAAGCACAGAAACGATGGACGTGGCACAAATGTGTGTTTATGTTCGATATTTTGATGACAAGTCAGTCTCATTCCAAGAGGAACTTGGCCAAAAAATATTGGCAACGGGCCAAAATTGTCCCCCGGGCCAGACGTTGCCGACCACTGGTGTACATCATGTAGGTGTACGATGTGTAACAAAGGGGTAGTTACACATTATGGTGTTTTTGTCACTAGTCTGCCCTTTATAAAGCTGGCACATCTATATGACGCATACACCTTTGTTACACGTCGTACTCCTTTAATAAACCTTGTACTTTAATGTGTAATTATCTGTGCATTTACTTTATGTAATTAATTACTTTCTTGTTCCCTCTGCTACACATGGAACTCGCGGGCTGTGTCTAAAGTGTTAAAACAACTACAACAGTTTTATTTTTATTTTTTTATCTTAATTTAAGTGTAAATATCTTTTCCCAAGGACATATTTCTTCAAATTAGACTCAAATCAAAGACAAATTTACTTATTTCAAGTTTACTTTTTGCAGTGTATGTATAATGTATAATGTATAAAATATAAAATGACAGAAAACGTGCGTCATATTTATGTCCATCATCCACAGCAAACGTTTTAAAGTGATTTTCATAAATTACATTTTTCCCCTTTTCACCTCGTTTTAAAACACAACTGGCAGCTCTCGTTGGTGATTATTTATGGAGAAGACTTCCAAAAGAACTTCCAAAAAAGAACTTCCAAAATATAGTTACTGTTAGTGTTTTGTAAAGTGAAATACCTTCATACTTTTGGCTGCTTCTGTTAGAGCTTACTTTGCACATGAATGATAAGTTTAATTTTCGCAGCTCATATTTAAAAAACTTTAAATAAATCAGATAGATGTAATCATGGCGTCGGTAAAACCCACTGTTAAAGAATCTCCTGTTCCTCAGAGACCCCAGTGGACCGGCCGATCTCCTTCCCCCTGACGAGCCTCCACGCAAACGGAGAGAGGAATGGCCCCCCTCTGCTGCCGGACTTCCCGGAGGACATCCAGTTCATGGACATCGAGGACACCAGCGGTACGAGCCTCACCAGGAGACCCAGAGCATCCGTAAAGTGTGTTATATCTGAGCGTGTCTCCTCCACAGGCTCCATGCTGTGCCCGTTCCTGGAGGAGCACCGCGAGGACATCCTGTGTGGGCCCGTGTGGTTGGCCAGTGGGCTGGACCTGTCTGGCCACGCGGGAATGATCAGCCTCACCAGCCCCAAACTCGTCAAAGGTACAAACACCCAACACACCGGCGGTTAAATCAACACAACCAATTACTGAGACTCCATAACATCTTAGTTCCAACTCTGTCAAAACTCTCTCTTTACCATGTTTATTTATCACGTTTTGGTGAGAGGATTTATCCAGGAAGTGACTCCAACACGTCTGTGTCGCTCCCTGGTCTTTCCCACGCTTATTCATTCACTAATACTGACATGTTTGGTATCCACGTGTAGCACGAAAGGCTGTGACCGAGATGACGCTGTAATCCAAATATGGTCATTTCCTTTGTGGGAGACAGCAGCGGCTAAAGACGGGAGACTTTTTAATTTTGTATCTTATTTAATATTCTTTATGCATGTCCCCTAAAGCCTTATAGTTTAAAGTTTTATAGCTTATTTTAATCTAAACTCTGTGTTATATGTTTTATGTTGCACGTCCGCACCAAGAAAAATTCCTGGTTTGTGAACCTGTTCTCAAACAATGGCAATAAAACCTTTTCTGATTCTGAGAAATATACACAGGGCCGTTTTCTCCAAATGAGGTTTTCATTCCACTCTTGCAACAGCCGGGGTTTCCTTGGTGCATTAAAAGGCATTAAATCTCATGCTGAATTGTAACAAAACCAAGGCCTTAAAAGCATTAAATTGGTCCTTGAAGAAGTCATAATGAACCTATTTGGACCAGCATTAAATTTGATTCAAACTGGCATTTCTACATCTCTACATTTCTTGAGAAACTATGACATTGCACAACAATTTTTATTGAAAGCTTGTGGTCTAGTAGTTTGTAAAGGCTCTCATTCATACATCTATGATGTTGGTCTAGAACAGACCTGGGAAAATTACGGCCCGCGGGCCACATCCGGCCCACGACTTGTAGGGCATACATTTCTGTGTATGTCAAAGAGAAAAAGTAAGTCTCAAGCCCATTCCTTTGCGGAGTTGTGATTTTTTTTAAAGAAATTACCAAAATGCTGTTATGGCAATTTAGTCCAGTTAACCAGGTACCAGCACCAGCATCTAGCCGCAAGGACACTGTGCCATTCAATCAATTGCAGGAGAAACCGGTTTTCCTCCTCTCGATTGCCCTGCCACAATAGACAATAGGGACAAAGAATTCTCTCGATCGCCTCTTACGTTTGCATCTCCATACTAGGGATGGGACGATAACCGGTTTCAAGGTATACCACGGTATCAAAATGCTACGGTATCACTACCGTGAGGATTCCCTCTCTGACGGTATTAAAAATGCATGTTTTATATGCCATTTTTGCCCAAAAAAAGTTGCGCTCCGTGCAAACCCCCGCTCTCCCCTTCTGCTCCGCTGCTCCTCACCTGACCCCGCGGCGCAGTCCCTCTCTCTCTCTCCCTCTCTCTCTCGGCCGTCAGCCTGTTGAACACGGCCCGTAGCAGCAGAGTAAAAAGTCACTGTCCTCCGTGAACATGAACACTGCCTCTGAGATTAAGCTTTGTTTGGATCTGTCACGTTAAAAGCTACCAAGTGCGGCTGAGAAGCAGCTGTTTAGCGCTTTAGCTCTGTAACTCGCGTTACGCTAACCTGTTAGCTTTGTGGTTTGGATTGTTCATCACGCTGTCTGATGAACGACAGCGTGTCTGTCGTTCATCAGACGCACTTTTAGACAACACTGTTTTACGTGGTATTTTTCAGAAGACGCTCAGCCTTCGTTTACCAAATGCTCATCAAAGACGCACTGTTTTTCATTTAGCTCCAAACTCCACTCGCTGTCACTCGCCGCCAGGACTACTACTACTAGCTACTATGTGATGTAAACAAACCTACGTGCTACTTTACTAAATTCTCCCCAAACAATAATCTGATGCATCGCATAGGCAGATAACATGATTATTCTTTACCCTCTAGGCGTCACTGCAGGATAAGGGTTAGAGGTGGGAACCTTTACCTGATGCAGTTTGCTAGTCGGTCAATTATTAGACAAGCACAAGTTTGTTGACCGCTTGATGCGACACTTTTGTATACTATTAGGATTATTTTTTTAAATATGAAATTGAATGCGCAGACTACTTTAGTAAGCAATCAAGCAGCAAATTATAATGGCAAGCCTGCCTTTGGACGTTTTTGGGAAGACATCAAACAAGCAGTGATTAGAGCATCAGCGAACATGCTCCGTCTGTGACTAAAGTGATTAAGGTAAAAATATCCCTTTGTTTAAAGTGTTATTTTGGATAATAAGTCATACTAGTACACTTTATTGATCCTTAGCAACATGTAAAGTCATAACCAATTACAAATGTACCATAAACAAACCCTGTTTGTTAAATGCGAACCCTGTTTTTACTTTTTAAATATAAAACACGCAATTTCACGGTATACCGTGATACCGCGGTATTTTTTGTCAAGGTTATCATACCGTGGAAATCTCATACCGTCCCATCCCTACTCCATACACAAAGGCCCCTGTGTTTTACACCTCCGTGAGAGGCGTCTACCTGCCCGGCGCCTTTGTATCTGAAACTGTGACCCCTCCCACCTCGGTGCTGTGAATGTATTCATGTCTTTAGCTATGTAAGGGCGGGCAGACACTTTGGCCGCTCAGAACTGATGTTACACTCGACCTGTGTGCGTCGGTTCTCCACACGCGTGTTAAAATAAATTACGCTATTGGTCAGACAAATATCTTTCCAGCTTCTTTCCTTATTTTGGTAAGAAATTCCACGACAATGCTCACTCCAGCCACTAGGGGGCTGTTTAAATAAAAATAGAAGGAAAGAATTCCACATGTGTCCAGCAGAGGGCACTAACATGATAAGAGATCAGGATATAAACAACACATTGGTTACAGTCCAGTCAGGCTCATTATTATTCATTTATTGAAAAAAGTTTCCTCAATATTATTTTCCCAATCAAAACATATATTATTACTTTGGAGCTTTTGTTTATGGACTCCAGCAACCTAAATAACGATGCACACACATGCACGTCCTTTAAATATTTACAGAAAATAATAGTCTTACTAAATACCCGTATCAGATATTCAAAATACACAATTTAGTGTAATGTACAATAGGATAAAGTTGCAGAATAAGTTTGCGTTATTGTTGGTGCAGCTCCGACTCAGTTCAGGCTTCTCATGTGGCCCCTTATGAGAATGAATTGCCCACCCCTGGTCTCGAACATATTCAGCTGCAGTTTTTGTTGACTGTACTATGTGGATGGAGCTGACCAGTGCAGGACAGGAGGCCGTTCCAGAGGATCACTGAATGAGGCCAGCCAGGTTTCCTCCGGGTACTCTGGCTACACTGACCTCCAAAAACACGCTGGTCAAGTTGGCCCAGAGTGGCCCATTTCGTTCAATTCTCTTTCCTCTATTTAAAAAATGTATGACTTTTTTTCCTCTGTTTATGGCTTTAAAATATGTGTGTGGGCATTAAAATGGCATTAAAAGCATTTCATTTGACATTTTTCTGCCTGTATATAAACCCTGAACTACATCTCCACTTTAGTAGCTGCTGCAGACTCCAAACTTTACAGCTCTGGACTTTTCAGAGGGTTTTTTCAATATGAAATTCCTGCCTGAATTTAAAGCAGTACTAAGTAACTTAATAAATCCTTTTCATAGTCCCTCTGGGGGTGATACAAGTGTTAATGGGATGATTGGAGGGTCTTTCATCGCCCCCTGGTGTCTCTGGACAGAAAACCACAATTGCAACTTTCCCCAATACACACTAATAGAATCACGAAGAAGAAGCTAACAGGCTAACGGGCAAAGCTAACTGTGGGCTAGCGCCACTTAAACAGTATTTACAGCCAAGTTTGAGTGAAAAAAATATTTCCATTGTGTAATTGGATGAACAATATCCCTCTGTCCCTTCGCCTTTAATCTCAGCGTAGTATTTACTCTCACGGACAATTAATAAGTTAAAGCAAATGATTCAAACCTGGCTCTGTCCACCGTTTAGATTTCGTGGTTGAAAATATGTGCAGTTTTGGTTTCATTTTTATGTGTGAAATGTGTTTTCCACAGGGATGGCTGGGGGAAGTACCGCTCGTTCCTGGTTCATATCAAAGCGGTCACAGATAAGAGTTTAGAGGACAGCCCTCGCCCCGTGGTCCGAATGCCCAGCTCCAAACCTCAGGGCTCCAAAGGCCACTCTCTGTCCACGCTGCTGCAGAGGGCTCAGGCTTCCAAGGTGAGCACGTTAGGAAACCTCCTTGTGGATGTTCGGTTTAACCTTTGTTTTAATGCCGTTCGTCAAAGTTTTCTGTGCGTGAAGGCAGATCTGATGTGTTTCCAGGAGAAAGTGTCAGGAGTGAAGTCTGAGGCGGCGACTCCTTCGAAGAAAGTGGAGAACCTCCGAGGCTGCGACCTTCTGCAGGAGGTCTCCGTAACAATCCGCCGCTTCAAGAAGACGTCTATAACCAAAGAAAGGTACCGCAGTGATGAAGCAACGCTGCATAGGTCTGTGGAGTTTGTGTTCTGACCAAGCGCTGTGTCCCGTCTCAGAGTGCAGAGGTGCGCCATGCTGCAGTTCCCCGACTTCCACGAGAAGCTCCTGGAAACTCTGTGCCGTCGGAGCGAGGGCTGCTCTGAGCACGCGCAGAGCCTGATCCTCGACGTGCTGTGCTGGCTCGCCGGAGTCTTCTCCAACGGGCCCTGCAGGTACGGACCTCCCCCTCTGACCCTCTGACCGTCTACTCCAATGGAATAAGTGTCCGCATTTAGCCTCAAACATCACACTAAAACTCAGGATATTTGGTGACTGAAATGCAGCAAATGCTTTAAATGTGAGTGTTTTATGTCAGCCAACTAGGGCTGGGCGGTAAATCGAATTAATTCAATTAATTCATGCTTTTAAAAACAGACGATGTGGAAAATGGGTAAATCGTAAAATCGTGTCCGCCGCTCCATGTCCGCCTCACGTGCGATTTAGACGCTCTGTAGTGAAATGACACCAGTGGAGAAGCCAGAGACTTTCTGACGATCTCTGCTGCTTCACAAAGGCTGCGTGTTGTGTTTAAAGAGTGCGCGGTGGAGTTTTCCTCCACTAACACAGACTTTCCCTCCGTCTGCTCTGAGCGAGCACCCTTTTAACTCCGCCCCTTTCTCCTTAAGTCTCCATGGAGACGGTTGTCAATCACAGCAGAGGCATGAGGATAAAACTAAAACACTTTTGGAAACTCCATGGCTTAAGAAGTTTTACTTTTGAGAGCAGACAAGGAATATTTAAGAAATAACCATTTTTAAATAAAGGGTTATCTTAACTTAATGGGCCTAATTGTGGCTATTATGAAATGTTAATGAGCAGAACTTTGAGCAGTTTTCTTCATATCAAAGATCAGGAGACTTTTTAAAGTTTATTTCCAATAAAATCGATTTAAAATCGTAATCGTCTGAACTGAGTAAAAAAAACGAGACATGTCAATACCTCACCGTACTTCAGCATGGGGACTGGCTCCTTAAATTTGTGCAGAGGTTGGATTTTTGAGAACAGGCTCAGAGCTAACAGTGTTTCTGTCATTTCTGTTTTCTCCTCTGACCTTCTCTGATCGTCTGGTCTGGTCTGGTCTGGTCTCGTGGCTCCACAGTCTGAAGGAGGGGAAGGAGGCTCTGCTGCTGAAAACCCGCCTCAGACTCTCGGACATCGTCAGAGTTTGCTTCTTCGAGGCCGGACGCAGCGTCGCTCACAAATGCGCTCGCTTCCTCGCACTTTGTATCAGGTACGGCTCAGTCCCCTCTCCAGTCCCCTCTCCAGTCCCCTCTCCAGTCCCCGCTCCGGTCCCCTCTCCAGTCCCCTCTCCAGTCCCCTCTCCAGTCCCCTCTCCAGTCCCCTCTCCAGTCCCCGCTCCGGTCCCCTCTCCAGTCCCCTCTCCAGTCCCCTCTCCAGTCCCCTCTCCAGTCCCCGCTCCAGTCCCCGCTCCGGTCCCCGCTCCGGTCCCCGCTCCGGTCCCCTCTCCAGTCCCCGCTCCAGTCCCCTCTCCAGTCCCCGCTCCAGTCCCCGCTCCGGTCCCCTCTCCAGTCCCCGCTCCAGTCCCCTCTCCAGTCCCCGCTCCAGTCCCCGCTCCGGTCCCCGCTCCGGTCCCCGCTCCGGTCCCCTCTCCAGTCCCCGCTCCAGTCCCCTCTCCAGTCCCCGCTCCAGTCCCCGCTCCGGTCCCCTCTCCAGTCCCCGCTCCGGTCCCCGCTCCGCCTCTCCAGTCCCCTCTCCAGTCCCCTCTCCAGTCCCCTCTCCAGTCCCGCTCCGGTCCCCTCTCCAGTCCCCTCTCCAGTCCCCTCTCCAGTCCCCTCTCCAGTCCCCGCTCCAGTCCCCTCTCCAGTCCCCGCTCCGGTCCCCGCTCCGGTCCCCGCTCCGGTCCCCTCTCCAGTCCCCGCTCCAGTCCCCTCTCCAGTCCCCGCTCCAGTCCCCGCTCCGGTCCCCGCTCCAGTCCCCGCTCCGGTCCCCGCTCCGGTCCCCGCTCCGGTCCCCTCTCCAGTCCCCGCTCCAGTCCCCTCTCCAGTCCCCGCTCCAGTCCCCGCTCCGGTCCCCTCTCCAGTCCCCGCTCCGGTCCCCTCTCCGGTCCCCTCTCCGGTCCTCGCTCCAGTCCCCTCTCCAGTCCCCTCTCCGGTCCCCGCTCCAGTCCCCTCTCCGGTCCCCTCTCCGGTCCCCGCTCCCCTGTGACGCCGTGTAAACGCTGACTCTTCTGTTGTGTTTGCCTCTGCAGTAACGGGAAAGGGGAGTCGACTCAGCAGGGGTTTGGAGTCAGCCTCCTCAAAGCTCTCATCGAGAATATGCCTTATCTACCTGCAGCCGCCACCGGAGGTCAGTCTCAACACCGCCTTTACATATTTATACAAAAAGCAGCTGAGGTGGCTAGGGCATCTGTTCCGGATGCCTCCTGGTCGCCTCCCTCGGGAGGTGCTCCAGGCATGTCCTATTGGGAGGAGGCCTCGTGGAAGGCCCAGGACACGCTGGTGGGACTATGTCTCCGAGCTGGCCTGGTGTCGCCTCGGGGTCCCCCCAGAACAGCTGGAGGAGGTGTGCGTGGATCAGGAAGTCTGGGCATCTCTGCTGAGACTGCTGCCTCCGCGACCCGGCCCCGGATAAAGCGGAAGAAATGGATGGATGGAGCACAAGTGTGGAGTACAGACGCAGGATGTGAACTGCTGAATATCGCCCCGTCCGCCCACTGTGCTTCTTATACATTAAGTTGGGTTAATGTTTTAAACATTAGTTTTGAACATTTGCATTTGTTTACTGAAACAGACCCAAATATTGACGAGCTCTGAATAAGTCCTCCGAGACTTTTATGCACAAGTTTTTACACATTTTTGTTGCAAGGTTCGTTTTCTATGACTCAATCATTTAGTTTAGCTTCATTTATCCTGCAGTCTCAGATGAGTCCCCAACGTTAATAATAGGTTTATATCTTATTAAACTTATTAAATAAATGCATATAAAGAGAGATTAATGACGGACGTTTTACGATGAGAAAATGCCAGTTTGCTTTGTCGTTGTTAATCCTCTTGGTTTGTTGGCGTCTCCTCCAGGCTCCGTGTTCTGGTACTTCGTGCTGCTGAACTACGTGAAGGACGAGGACTTGGCGGGCTGCAGCTCGGCCTGTGCCTTGTTACTCACCGCCGTGTCCCGACAGCTGCAGGACCGCCTCACTCCACTGGAGGCGCTGTTACAGACCAGGTAAACCTTCTACTAAAACCTTTAACCATTTTCTCCCTTAACATCTTAGTTTACTTTATGTAGTAAGTTTTTCTACTGAATGTTGCCGCGCTCTCCGCTGCCCCCTGCAGGTACGGCCTGTACAGCTCTCCCTTCGACCCGGTCCTGTTTGATTTGGAGGTGAGCGGCTCGACCTGTAAAAACGCCTACAACAGCAGCATCGGAGTCCAGTCTGACGAGATCGACCTCTCGGAAATACTCTCAGGTACGTCCTCTGCTTCAGCCCGACGTTCTCCTCTCCCTCCTCTGACAGTGTCTCTCCTCCAGGGAACGGGAAGGTCAGCAGCTGCACGGCGGCTGAAGGCAGCTTCACGGCTCTGACTGGCCTTTTGGAGGTGGAGCCGCTTCACTTCAGCTGCATCTCCACCAGCGACGGCACCAGAGTGGAGCGAGACGACGCCAGCATGTTCACTGGTAACCACACGTGCAATCGTCTCTCTGGGACTTTCCTGGCTCTATAAAGGTCAAAAATGATTTACTGAATGCACTGAAAGGCCAAAACCAGCCGGTAAAAGATCCTAACAACAAGATTTCACTTATTTTCCACAAAATCTCTCTAAATGTACATCTCACTTTACATAAATGACTATTTTTCGCTCCCGTTGAGTCTGATTTGCTTTTGAATAACATTTGAACATTTTCCTGATTCCACTGTTTGATGGAAAATGTGCAAATCTTTTCAGTGTTTGTGGCTTTAAAAATATAGTTTAAAAATTCTCAAATCTGAAGCTCAGAGCTGCCGTGTCTTTGACAGAATCAGTGGCTCTAAATACTTTGTAAATTTCGTTTTTTTGGATGTGTTTGGCTGCTCCTGAAACGGTGGCACAGTGGATTTGTTTTATTATTTGCGTGGCTTTGGCTGTGTCCCTGGTAGGGATGTCAAGATTAACCGGTTTTACGATTACCACGATTATAAAAGGAGGCGGTAGGTTATCCGTAAGAATTTCAGAAGCCCCGGTTTACTGTACGCCATAAACAGCGTAAACTCAGCGGTAGTTGAGCGAGGCAGAAGGACGCTCTCCTCCAGTGTTGTATCCACCCAAAAATGAATGAAGTCAGCAGAGTGGGACGTCTTTAGGATCCAAAACATGACCAAGGCGTTGTTGTTGTCGATGGAACATCCGTTATGCAAACTCTGATATCGGCTACGTCGAATATAAACAACATCTTGGAAATAATCCTTTGCTGTAAATGTCCAGGTCAAGGTAACGAACTGCAGAATTCCCATTAAAGTTGTCCAAATGTTGGGAAATAGCCACAACTGGCTCAGGATGTAAAGAAAAAGCTAACGCGCTCCGCTCTGCTTCAGCGTAACAGAAAGGAAAGTGAAACCGCGCACATGTGGAAATCAGCTGTTCAGAAGAGTCTCCTTAGTCATTTTGTAAACACGTTTCATTCTCTGTTCATCAAAACATCTGACACATAATTAAGCAGCAGCAGAACTTTAGAGAACAGGAAACCCAGCCTAGACTGTGGCCTAATAATATATAGTCAAATAATGATGATAATTATGGTCATTATAAAGAAGTAAAGTTGACATTGTTTTGTATTATTCAATGTGGCCCATTTATTTTAATGCGAAACAATCTTAAAGCATTTTTCATTTTTAGAAACAGTGAATGTTTACATGTATTAAAAAGCTTTTTAAAGACAAAAACTAAAAATATCAGTTCTTTCCTTTCATTCGGTCGATAATCGTGAATAATCGTAAAATCGCAATATTTTCTCTCACAATAATCGTGACAGCCCTAGTCCCTGAGCAGATATGGGTTTGTGAAGCTGAACTCTCCTCCCTCGTGTTTGCAGTGAGTTCGTTTGGCGTCCCTCCCACCGTGGGGGGCTCTCCTCTGCGTCTGTGGGGGAGGCGTCCACGGCGCTCAGCTCTGCGGCGCAGGTGGCTCTGCAGTCTCTGTCCCACGCCATGGTCTCCGCTGAGCAGCAGCTGCAGGTGCTGCAGGAGAAACAGCAGCAGCTGCTCAAGCTGCAGCAACAGGTGAGACAGGGAACACTACAGGAGAACGATTAGAACCATCTGATCTCACACTACAGGAGAACGATTAGAACCACCTGATCTCACACTACAGGAGAACGATTAGAACCATCTGATCTCACACTACAGGAGAACGATTAGAACCATCGATCTCACACTACAGGAGAACATAGAACCACCTGATCTCACACACAGGAACGATTAGAACCATCTGATCTCACAACAGGAGAACGATTAGAACACTGATCACACTACAGGAGAACTATTAGAACCACTGTCTCACACTACAGGGAACGATTAGAACCACCTGATCTCACACTACAGGAGAACGATTAGAACAAGTTGATCTCACACTACAGGAGAACTATTAGAACAAGTTGATCTCACACTACAGGGAACGATTAGAACCATCTGATCTCAACAAAAAAAAATACACTACAGGGAACTATTAGAACCACCTGTTCTCACACTACAGGAGAACGATTAGAACATGATCTCACACTACAGGAGAACGATTAGAACAAGTTGATCTCACACTACAGGAGAACTATTAGAACAATGATCTCACACTACAGGGAACGATTAGAACATTGATCTCACACTACAGGGAACATTAGAACATGTCTCACACTACAGGAACGATTAGAACAAGTTGATCTCACACTACAGGAGAACTATTAGAACAAGTTGATCTCACACTACAGGGAACGATTAGAACAAGTTGATCTCACACTACAGGAGAACTATTAGAACAAGTTGATCTCACACTACAGGGAACGATTAGAACAAGCAAGTTGATCTCACACTACAGGAGAACTATTAGAACCATCTGATCTCACACTACAGGGAACGATTGGAACAACTTACAACATACTTTATATTTGTAAAACATTTAAACTCTCAGACTTTAAATACTTTATGACGTGTCTTTTACAGAAAGCGAAACTTGAAGCGAAGCTGCACCAGACGACGTCGGCCGCCGCTGCCGCCGCCGCCTCTGGTCACCTCCATAACTCAGTGCCTTCCAACTCCACCTCAGCGCCGGGATTCTTCATCCACCCGTCAGACGTGATCCCGCCCACGCCCAAGACCACGCCCCTCTTCATGACCCCGCCCCTCACGCCGCCCAACGAGGCCGTGTCCGCCGCCTTCAGCGCGGAGCTCGCTCACCTGTTCCCGGGGTCGATGATGGACCCGGGCCCCGTCAACCTGGCCACGCACAAGAACGCCCACAAGAGCAAACAGGTCAGTCGCCACGGTAACCTTTACTAGAGCTTACCCGACAGGCTCCTCACCCTTAAACAGCCCAGTCCAGACGTCTTCTCCTGTGCTAAAGCTGCTCTTGTTTTCCAGGGTCCGATGGGCAGTGGCCTCGCGCTCGCCATCTCTCAGGCCTCGCACTTTCTGCAGCCGCCGCCGCATCAGTCTATCATCATCGAACGCATGCACTCAGGTACGCAATACTACTACAATTACTACTACTACTAATACTAATACTACTACTACTACTAATACTGCTATCACTACAAGGCCAAACTCGACGTACCTTACAACAACAGATTGACTTGATTTATTTTCACATAGTAAAAACAATATTCCCATGGTTACATCTGTTGTCAAAAATGTGATGGAAGGTTAAAGAGTCAATAAATACGGGAAATTGACCTTTCGCCAAGCCCCGCCCCCCTTAGTTACTGTTGCTACGCCCGACAAACAAATGGTCAAACGCGAGCAGCGCAACAGATTGCCATGCACGTCAGTAACCTTCGCGATATCCTCCAGATCAAGGCAAAAGGGGTCACAGTCTGCAGTGGAGGGAAATATTCAAGATATTAAACTATCCAACAAAGGATGAAGGACTATTGGCACTAAAGCTACAGACAAGTCTCCAGAAATATCAGTTCAGCTACAGCCAGTTATCAGGACCGTGACAAAATACACAGTACTTTTATCATAAAGGGAGACAAACACACGTGAGACTGTAGGCTTGTAAAAGTTCACCGCCGCAGTTAAAGTTACAGCTCCAGTTTGTGTAACGTTATGACTGTCAGTAGCTAGATGTTAGCATGCTAAGGTGTTAGCCTAGCGGCCAGGCCCTAGCCTTACCTTAGAGCAGACGTTTGCTTGTTTATTTTGGA
This sequence comes from Neogobius melanostomus, assembly GCA_007210695.1. Lineage (NCBI taxonomy): Eukaryota > Metazoa > Chordata > Actinopteri > Gobiiformes > Gobiidae > Neogobius > Neogobius melanostomus. Next base: position 362,404 of record VHKM01000521.1, read on the forward strand.
GACATTTAGCTGGGCGTAGGCCGTCCACATTGTTTGATCCATTGTAGGCAGTGCTCAGGTTGTGTTTTCGCTTTGGGAAGGGAAATAAATGGACTCTCCCTGACACACTCCTGTGGTCCCTAGTGTCTGATTTACATCCTCCATAGGCAGATCGCTTCACCATTTTGCTTCTTCTTCTTCGTTGTCTGGTGGGACCTGGCTTCATAGTAACGGTTGCTAGGATGTCTGATTGGACAATTACCATTTTGGGGTGGGGTTTTGCAAAAGGTCAATTGGCTCAAGTTTAGTTCTGAATATGTTTCGAAGCTGGTCTTTAGGGATGGGATTTAGGATTTAATATTTTACTCCTTTATGTTCAGTAAATAACTTGAATCCCTGACATTGTCTTTGTGTCCAGGCGCGCGGCGGTTTGTGACGCTGGACTTCGGGCGCCCGGTGCTGCTCACCGACGCGCTCATCCCCGTGTGTTCAGACCTGGCCTCGCTCTCCATCGACGTGTGGACTCTGGGCGAGGAGGTGGACGGGCGCCGCCTGGTGGTCGCCACCGACATCAGCACCCACTCCCTAATCCTGCACGACCTGCTGCCGCCCCCTGTCTGCAGATTCATGAAGGTGCACCTTTAACCTCTTACCCCCCACCTTAACTGAGTGCATTTTAAACTTCTGTGGAGCCTATAGGCCGGTGTAACGCCTCATTTGAAAGCTAAGACCTACAAAACTGAACTAAACTGATCTGTCCTCCTCAGATCACGGTGATCGGTCGTTATGGCAGCACAAACGCCCGCGCTAAGATCCCGCTGGGCTTCTACTACGGCCACACGTACATCCTGCCGTGGGAGAGCGAGCTGAAGCTGCTGCAGGACCCGCTCAGAGACGGAGAGGGGGCGGCCCGCAGCCCGACGTGGAGCAGCACCTCAGCATGATGGTGGCGCTGCAGGAGGACATCCAGTGCAGGTGAGCGGGGACACTTCTGAACGTTAGGAGATCTCATAATCACTGGTTAAGGTGCTGTGTTAATTTTGACAACATATTTTAACTTAGTCTTAGTCTTAGGCTTTTGACGAAAATATAATAAAATTTTAGTCGAGATTTAGTCAAAAAAATATCTTCAATTTCAGTCTAGTTTTAGTCGACTAAAATTGCAAGTAAATTTAGTCGACTAAATTTAAGACAAATTTAGTCGACTTTGCATTTATAATCTTCATGATAATCATATTTAATCAGCTCCTCTGCTTCATGGAGCTGCTCCTTTGGCAGAGGATTTACATGAGGCTCTTTCAGACGGTCAATAGAAGTTTGGATGATTTTAGTCTCTCCTTTTCATTTTTATTTAGTCCAATTTTAGTCGTCAAAAATATCACTTTGACTAAAATTAAGACTAAATATTTTAGTCGACGAAATTAACACGGTTAAGGTGGACATTATGTGTCTATATATGAAAGGCTGTGTATAAATGCCTGTAACAGAAGCTGTTTTATATGACTTAAAATTACTTTATTTTTTAAAATAAGCTTTAAACCATTTTACAGAATAACATTTCTTTGTTTTGCTCTTGTTTGAGATACTTTCAGAAAGTTAATCCTCCCCAGGGAATGTTTGATTAGACACAATTTATTTTCCTTAAAAAAGAAATTAGTGTTGCTACTAAACTACTTTTATTTTATTCTATTTATGTATTGTTTTTTTAATGTACTGTCAAAATCCTGTGTGTTTCCCAATGGGGCCCCCTCAGCCCCTCTGTTACGGGGCCCCAGTCCCTCTGCTGTCAGTGTCAGCTCCGCCCCTGCTCCTCGCAGTGAGGAGGAAACACAGGCTCCAGACGTTTTTAAACCGTGGGCTGATTCAGTGGATCAGATCAGAGGAAAGATTGTGTGAAAAAGGCCGAAGTTGCGCCGTAAACCAGCACTGTTTTATCACCTTTCCTCTTCATGATGCTTCCTAAATGAATCTGTAAAATCTGAAACATCTGGCCGATTGTTGTGAAATGAAAAGTGGGCAAAAGGGTTCCAGCCCACTTTAACCCCTGCTAATAATAATTTGTTTTTATTACATGGCAGCCTGATTCTAAAATAATTCACATTTAATTTGTGTTGGTAAAAATGTTTTTCCCTCCTGATATTTGCCTTTATCTCCAGCCCTGACCTGCTCTGTTCTGTCTCCTCCTCAGATATAACCTGGCCTGTCACCGTTTGGAGACGCTGCTCCAGAACATCGACCTGCCGCCTCTGAACAGCGCCAACAACGCTCAGTACTTCCTTCGAAAGCCCGACAAAGTGGTGGAGGAGGACCAGCGCGTCTTCTCGGCCTATCAGGACTGCATCCAGCTGCAGCTCCAGCTGAACCTGTCCCATCATGCCGTGCAGCGCCTGCGCGTCTCCCTCGGCGCCTCCCGGAGACTCCTCTCCGAGTGCGACAAACCCAACGCCCAAGACCTGGTCCACAACTCGTCCACGGAGCAGCTGCGAACCATCATCCGATACTTACTGGACACGCTGCTCAGCCTGCTGCACTCCAACAACGGTACCGCTCTGACCGAGGCTGGATGTTTGGGTCCGATACCGATATGAAGCCGATACTTTAATCTCTCAAATAGTTAAACATTTATTATGATATTAAAGGTTTCAATCATAGAAATATAGAAATTAGGGCTGGGACGATCCATGTTTGTCACGATACTCAGGGATCTGACCCATATTGCGATACAGTAAGTAATTAAGATAAGTGATGTGTAAAAAGTCATGTGTCCAAAGTTTATAGACCAAGTGCCATTTGACATTTATTGAAGAAATCGAAAAGTGCATTAATGTAACAAAGTGCTTTAACTGAAAACAAAGGAGTGATGATAAAAATGGCTGTAAACACAAGTATTGAAAGTATTGCAATACAATCCGATGTTTTGTCCCAGCTCTAATAGAAATATGTCCAATAGTTCGGCCGATCTGCACCAACGACATTTTTGGTGAAATTTCAAAAAATGTCTGGTCTGTAATCCTGTGTGTGAAGCTTCTAATCATGTCAGTGTTGAACTGTGACAGCAGGGGGCGCTGTATGTTCATGTTTAGTCAGAGGGAGCTCGTTTGAAAGACAAAAGTCAGCAGATTGCAAAACAAAAAAGTCTCTTATGATTCTGAAATTATAGCCAAAAGGTGAACAAACCCGCTCATTATAAAGCTCTGACTGAGGCTCTTTCCAGTCTCTATCACTTTTGGTTCTGGAGATATCGGCCGATATTGAAAATACCCAAATGCCGGCCGATATTGGGCCCCTACTCAGGGTATCCGCGGGGTCTTAAAAAGTCTAAAATTAAAAAAAATCAAAATTTAAGGCCTTAAAAAGTCTTAAATCCACGGTTAACAGGTCTTAAAATGAACGTGTGTTTGACCAAATTATTTGCTCACAATTTCGTTTAAAAAATAGACAAATAAATGCACAGAAGCGTACCAATGACGAGTAGCCGCTCACATGGTCCGAGAAGGCGAAGCAACACCTTTTTTCACGCTGACGCACTGGCCACTGCCACAAACAGCGCGTAAACTCACCGATAGTTGAGCGAGGCAGAAGGACGCTCTCCTCCAGAGCTTCAAGCGCCCAAAAATACAATCGAAGTCAGCAGTGTGGGACCTCTTTAGGATTGAAAAGATGACCATGGTGGTGTTGACGCTGATGGACATGATCCGTCATGCTAATCCTGTCATGTAAAAGTTGCAGCAAAATGCGCTGATACGTCCAATATGAAACAACCTGGAGATAATCCTTCTCTGTAAATGTCCAAGTCAAGGTAATAAACTGCATAATTCCCAATAAAGTTTGTCCAAATGTTCAGAAACACTCTCCACAACTGGCCCAGGATGCTAACACAAAGCTAACGCGCTCCACTCAGCGTGACAGAACAAACACAGTCCTTACGTCCTCAGTCTGTTCATCAAAACACCTGACAAAGAATGAAGGATAAGTTTTGATAACATAAAACCTAGACTAGATTGTGGCCTAATTAATATTATAATAACAATATTTATGATAATTCAAGTGAGTAAAGTTGACAGTGTTTTGTGGTGGTCAATGCAAAGGAGTCTTAAAGCCTTTTTATTTTTAGAAAAAGTGAATGTTTACCAGTTCAAGTATTAAAAAACATTTTAAATACAAAAACTAAATATCAGTTGTTTTCTTTCATTCAGTCGATAATTGTTAAATCTCAATATTCTTATTATGTTAGGGTTGTTTAAACTTGAATGGTTGTTAAAATGCCTAATGGGAAAAATGAAGTTCTTAAGTTTGTACATCCCTCTGTGATATCAATTAACAACAGTTTGACACTTGGATTTTTGTGACTGTGATTTTCTTTACAGTCCATTTATATATTGCACGTTCATTGTCTTAAAAAGGTCTTAAAAAGTCTTAAATTTGACTTGTCCAGCCCTGCAGACACCCTGTTTACTCTGACCGCCTGAACCCCACACGAGAACATCTCAGTTTATAAACCTCTCTCTGCCCTGTGCCCAGGCCACTCGGTCCCGTCGGTTCTCCAGTCCACCTTCCACTCGGAGGCCTGTGAGGAGCTCTTTAAGCACCTGTGCATCAGCGGGACGCCTAAGATCCGCCTGCACGCCGGGCTCCTGCTGGTGCAGCTGTGCGGCGCCGAGCGCTGGTGGGGCCAGTTCCTCTCCAACGTCCTGCAGGAGCTGTACAACTCGGAACAGCTGCTCATCTTCCCACAGGACAGGTACGAACACCCTTTAGAGGCGTTAGCTCTGAGCTTCAGCTGCTAACCCTCAAAAAGGCAATACTGACACGTTTATACAAAGAAACATGGACTGAATAACAGAGCCAGGTTTAAGTTAAATGTGGCGTCTGGAAGTGCTGATTTCAATTTCCCACATTGATCTATGGAGAAATGATGAATCATTGCAATAATTAACACCTTATTGTGAAAATTAGGCACATATTTGTTTCCAGCTGAAAGTTTATACATTTAGGGAAGAAAATAAACAACAATAAAACAATCACAACTAATATTTTTACGGTGGAAATGGGAATGACAATAATAATGGATCATGTTGATTATGTAATACATAATAATAACTAAGTCAATGTTCAATTAATAGAATGGTGACTGGTGTTTATGAGTAAAGATTGGTTATGGTTATGAAGCGAATGGGAAAGAGGAAAAAGAAAAGTTCAAATTGTAAATAAAATAAAAATAAATGCTTATATATATTGGTAAACTGCAGACATTTCTATCTTCGTGTTGTCTTCTTACTTTGGAAGTCTTGTAAACATCCTGTGATTTTCTTGAATGTTTTTCTTTAGCAAAGCTGCTGTACGTAAAGTCAATGCGGACAATTGTAATTGTGTAATCTTTGTAAAGTGTTATATTGTACGAGATGTTGTATTACTGTATCTGGAATGTAAATTAATCTTCATTATGGGGGTTGGCACTTATAAGCTTTCTTGCTTCGGCCTCAAACTCCTTTTGAGTTTTTGTTACTTTATTTTCTGCACTGCTACAATGTTAATGTAAATTATCACTGAAATAAATCCAATCAAATCAAAATAGTTCTGAAAAAGGAATTAAGGCTGCATCTAAAAAGTGGCAAGATGGCTCCTTCTCCTTAACCTTTGAGGTGGACCTTGAGGAACCTGTTGCAGTTAGGAACAGGAGCTTCTTCTTGCCCATCAGGACAATCAAACAACAATATACGCTGCATATCCTCCTGCAATGGATTTCATGTTATTAGTGTAACGACGTAATCCGAGCAACGGCACAAATGTTAAAAAGATGTTTAAATAAACATCTTAGGAAGTCAGAGCAGTGGCCTGTGGGATTGTTCTCAGCTCCTTATGGGCTGACGAGGACCATCCTGAGGTTCCTGTGATAAAGGAGGTATTAAAGGAACCATACAGCTCCTTTAACTCCCTCCTCACAGCTGATGATGAGGAGACGGAGCTTCCTTAGATTATTTACACTTGTTAGATGCAGCCTAAATGAGTTTGTAGTGAGAGAATAACAGTATTCATGTGACTGTGGTGACGTCATCTGTGTGCCCTCAGAGTGTTCATGCTGCTGTCGTGCCTGGGCCAGCGCTCCCTCAGTAACAGCGGGGTGTTGGAGGGTCTGCTGAACCTGCTGGACTCGCTGCTGTCGCCGCTGCAGCAGCCGGCGGCCGCCACCAACGCTCACCGGAGGACGGAAGGTACGGCCGCGGGAACTCGGACGCAGTGTGAAGGTGATGCTGATACATGCGTGTGTGCAGGCGTGCTGGACATCCCCATGATCAGCTGGGTGGTGATGCTGGTGTCCAGGCTCCTGGATTATGTGGCCAGTATCGAAGACGAGGCGTCGGGCGCCAAGAAGCACCTGGGGAAGGAGCGCGACCGCAGCTGCTCAGGTAAAGACCACAGAGACTGAGAGAGGCTGAGAGAGGCTGAGAGAGGCTGAGGGAGGCTGAGGGAGGCTGAGGGAGGCTGAGAGAGGCTGAGGGAGGCTGAGGGAGGCTGAGGGAGGCCGAGAGAGGCTGAGAGAGGCTGAGAGAGGCTGAGAGAGGCGAGGAGGCTGAGGGAGGCTGAGGGAGGCTGAGGGGGCTGAGAGAGGCTGAGAGAGGCTGAGGGAGACTGAGAGAGACTGAGGGAGACTGAGGAGGCTGAGAGAGGCTGAGGGGCTGAGAGAGGGAGAGAGGCTGAGGGAGGCTGGAGAGGCTGAGGAGACTGAAGAGAGACTGAGGGAGACTGAGAGAGCTGAGAGAGGCTGAGGAGACTGAGGGAGACTGAGGGGGGCTGAGAGAGGCTGAGAGAGGCTGAGAGAGGCTGAGGGAGACTGAGGGAGACTGAGGGAGGCTGAGAGAGGCTGAGAGAGGCTGAGGGAGACTGAGGGAGACTGAGGGAGACTGAGGGGGCTGAGAGAGGCTGAGAGAGGCTGAGAGAGGCTGAGGGAGACTGAGGGAGACTGAGGGAGGCTGAGAGAGGCTGAGAGAGGCTGAGGGAGACTGAGGGAGACTGAGGGAGACTGAGGGGGCTGAGAGAGGCTGAGAGAGGCTGAGAGAGGCTGAGAGAGGCTGAGGGAGGCTGAGGGAGACTGAGGGGGGCTGAGAGAGGCTGAGAGAGGCTGAGAGAGGCTGAGGGAGACTGAGGGAGAGAGGGAGGCTGAGAGAGGCTGAGAGAGGCTGAGAGAGGCTGAGAGAGGCTGAGGGAGACTGAGGTGAGGAGCTGAGGGGCTGAGAGAGGCTGAGAGAGGCTGAGGGAGGCTGAGGGAGACTGAGGGGGGCTGAGAGAGGCTGAGAGAGGCTGAGAGAGGCTGAGAGAGGCTGAGGGAGACTGAGGGAGACTGAGGAGACTGAGGGAGGCTGAGAGAGGCTGAGAGAGGCTGAGAGAGGCTGAGAGAGGCTGAGGGAGACTGAGGGGGCTGAGAGAGGCTGAGAGAGGCTGAGAGAGGCTGAGGGAGGCTGAGGGAGGCTGAGGGAGGCTGAGGGAGACTGAGAGAGGCTGAGAGAGGCTGAGGGAGGCTGAGGGAGGCTGAGGGAGACTGAGGGAGACTGAGGAGGCTGAGAGAGGCTGAGAGAGGCTGAGAGAGGCTGAGAGAGGCTGAGAGAGGCTGAGAGAGGCTGAGAGAGGCTGAGGGAGACTGAGGGAGACTGAGGGAGGCTGAGGGAGGCTGAGAGAGGCTGAGAGAGGCTGAGAGAGGCTGAGAGAGGCTGAGGGAGACTGAGGGGCTGAGAGAGGCTGAGAGAGGCTGAGAGAGGCTGAGAGAGGCTGAGAGAGGCTGAGAGAGGCTGAGAGAGGCTGAGGAGGCTGAGAGAGGCTGAGAGAGGCTGAGGAGAGGGCTGAGAGAGGCTGAGAGAGGCTGAGGGAGGCTGAGGAGGCTGAGGGAGGCTGAGAGAGGCTGAGGGAGACTGAGGGAGACTGAGGGAGGCTGAGAGAGGCTGAGAGAGGCTGAGAGAGGCTGAGAGAGGCTGAGAGAGGCTGAGAGAGGCTGAGAGAGGCTGAGGGAGACTGAGGGAGGCTGAGGGAGGCTGAGAGAGGCTGAGAGAGGCTGAGAGAGGCTGAGGGAGACTGAGGGAGGCTGAGGGAGGCTGAGAGAGGCTGAGAGAGGCTGAGAGAGGCTGAGAGAGGCTGAGGGAGGCTGAGGGAGGCTGAGAGAGGCTGAGGGAGGCTGAGGGAGGCTGAGAGAGGCTGAGAGAGGCTGAGAGAGGCTGAGAGAGGCTGAGAGAGGCTGAGAGAGGCTGAGAGAGGCTGAGGGAGGAGGCTGAGGAGGCTGAGAGAGGCTGAGGAGGCTGAGAGAGGCTGAGAGAGGCTGAGAGAGGCTGAGAGAGGCTGAGAGAGGCTGAGAGAGGCTGAGAGAGGCTGAGAGAGGCTGAGAGAGGCTGAGAGAGGCTGAGAGAGGCTGAGGGAGACTGAGGGAGACTGAGGGAGGCTGAGAGAGGCTGAGAGAGGCTGAGAGAGGCTGAGGGAGGCTGAGGGAGGCTGAGAGAGGCTGAGAGAGGCTGAGAGAGGCTGAGGGAGACTGAGGGAGACTGAGGGGGCTGAGAGAGGCTGAGAGAGGCTGAGGGAGGCTGAGGGAGACTGAGGGAGACTGAGGGAGACTGAGGAGGCTGAGGGAGGCTGAGGGAGGCTGAGAGAGGCTGAGAGAGGCTGAGAGAGGCTGAGAGAGGCTGAGAGAGGCTGAGGGAGACTGAAGGGGGCTGAGAGAGGCTGAGAGAGGCTGAGGGAGACTGAGGGAGACTGAGGGAGACTGAGGGAGACTGAGGGAGGCTGAGGGAGGCTGAGAGAGGCTGAGAGAGGCTGAGGGAGACTGAGGGAGGCTGAGGGAGGCTGAGGAGACTGAGAGAGGCTGAGAGAGGCTGAGAGAGGCTGAGGGAGACTGAGGAGGCTGAGGGAGACTGAGAGAGGCTGAGAGAGGCTGAGGGAGACTGAGGGAGACTGAGGGAGGCTGAGAGAGGCTGAGAGAGGCTGAGAGAGGCTGAGAGAGGCTGAGAGAGGCTGAGAGAGGCTGAGAGAGGCTGAGAGAGGCTGAGAGAGGCTGAGAGAGGCTGAGAGAGGCTGAGGGAGACTGAGGGAGACTGAGGGAGGCTGAGGGAGGCTGAGAGAGGCTGAGAGAGGCTGAGAGAGGCTGAGAGAGGCTGAGAGAGGCTGAGAGGCTGAGAGAGGCTGAGAGAGGCTGAGAGAGGCTGAGGGAGACTGAGGAGACTGAGGGGCTGAGGGAGGCTGAGAGAGGCTGAGAGAGGCTGAGAGAGGCTGAGGGAGGCTGAGAGAGGCTGAGAGAGGCTGAGAGAGGCTGAGAGAGGCTGAGAGAGGCTGAGAGAGGCTGAGAGAGGCTGAGAGAGGCTGAGGGAGGCTGAGGGAGGCTGAGAGAGGCTGAGAGAGGCTGAGAGAGGCTGAGAGAGGCTGAGAGAGGCTGAGAGAGGCTGAGAGAGGCTGAGGGAGACTGAGGGGGGCTGAGAGAGGCTGAGAGAGGCTGAGGGAGGCTGAGGGAGACTGAGGGAGACTGAGGGAGACTGAGGGAGGCTGAGGGAGGCTGAGGGAGGCTGAGAGAGGCTGAGAGAGGCTGAGAGAGGCTGAGAGAGGCTGAGAGAGGCTGAGGGAGACTGAAGGGGGCTGAGAGAGGCTGAGAGAGGCTGAGGGAGACTGAGGGAGACTGAGGGAGACTGAGGGAGACTGAGGGAGGCTGAGGGAGGCTGAGAGAGGCTGAGAGAGGCTGAGAGAGGCTGAGGGAGACTGAGGGAGACTGAGGGGGCTGAGAGAGGCTGAGAGAGGCTGAGGGAGGCTGAGGGAGGCTGAGAGAGGCTGAGAGAGGCTGAGGAGACTGAGGGAGACTGAGAGGAGACTGAGAGAGGCTGAGAGAGGCTGAGAGAGGCTGAGAGAGGCTGAGAGAGGCTGAGAGAGGCTGAGAGAGGCTGAGGGAGACTGAGGGAGACTGAGGGAGGCTGAGGGAGGCTGAGAGAGGCTGAGAGAGGCTGAGAGAGGCTGAGAGAGGCTGAGAGAGGCTGAGGGAGACTGAGGGAGACTGAGGGGGGCTGAGAGAGGCTGAGAGAGGCTGAGGGAGGCTGAGGGAGACTGAGGGAGACTGAGGGAGACTGAGGGAGGCTGAGAGAGGCTGAGAGAGGCTGAGAGAGGCTGAGAGAGGCTGAGAGAGGCTGAGAGAGGCTGAGAGAGGCTGAGGGAGACTGAGGGAGACTGAGGGAGGCTGAGGGAGGCTGAGAGAGGCTGAGAGAGGCTGAGAGAGGCTGAGAGAGGCTGAGAGAGGCTGAGAGAGGCTGAGAGAGGCTGAGGGAGACTGAGGGAGACTGAGGGAGGCTGAGAGAGGCTGAGAGAGGCTGAGAGAGGCTGAGGGAGGCTGAGAGAGGCTGAGAGAGGCTGAGGGAGACTGAGGGAGACTGAGGGGGGCTGAGAGAGGCTGAGAGAGGCTGAGGGAGGCTGAGGGAGACTGAGGGAGACTGAGGGAGACTGAGGGAGGCTGAGGGAGGCTGAGGGAGGCTGAGAGAAGGAGGTTTCATTTCTTAAAGTGCATACGACAGGTGTTAAAGGGATATTTCAGGATTTTTGACATTGGGCCTCATTTCCTAGTTGAGTGTTGTTGATGTCTGGAGATATTTATTAAATTCATGCAGTTCTTATATTTGAAGAGCTTAGTGGCGCTAGGCTAGGGTAAGGCTAAAGCATTTCTATAGTATCTTCTGGGAAGTTATTATGCAAATTATGCTGAAATTGGCCACATTTTTTTTGCTGTAAAGTTTTTTTTTGTCCAATTGTCTTTCCTCTGTTTGATTAAATGTTTGCAAATCTTAAGAACTGAAATATGCTCTCATTTTTTGCCATGTTTGTGGCATTAAAATGTAGTATTTGGGCATTAAAAGTTGCATTAGAAAGCTTTAAATTTGACACTGTCATGTCATTGTACAGTATATCGCTTAATCAGGGGTGCCCAAAGTGGGGCCGAAACGATTGTATTGGCCCGCCATAGAGTGACCTACTTTTGCGCTGTATAGTTAATACTAACTCTCTCCCATTCATTGTCAATGGTAAATATGGATGCAGTACACTTTTTGGCCACCAGCGTCAAATTGGGGGCGCTGTTTCACTCCTTTCACAAAGTTAAGGAAACACTGTTGTGGTGTCTTGGTGTTTATCACAGAGCTTTGTAGCATCAACTTTCCCAGTTTTCCAACTTTTATTGCAAAGGTTGTTGACATCAACATAGGTGATGTTAAAAATTGACTTATGAAAGAATTTATGCTGAACTGACACTTTCAAAATGATCTAATGTGGCATTTTCTTTGAGTTAACAAATGAATGAGGTAAAGTCACTGTAGGTGCTGCAGATACAGGTGGTGTTGTTGACATTTTGCACTATATTGCTACAATTGTTGATTTTGTTCGACTAAAACTAAGCTTTTGCCATAGTTAACATTTGTTTTAATATAGCATGTTATTTGCATAGATATAATGAAATGCAAATATGTACTGAAAAATAAAGTAACTATTATTATTTGCAGTTAAATGTGTTTCACGCTTGACATTGTCGTGTTTGGGCCACGACCCACAGGCACTTTTTCATTCTGGCCCTCGGAGAGAAAGAGTTTGTTTCCATGTTTCTAAACTTAAACTCCTTCCAACACTTTATCCCTGACCTTATTCGATACTGTCCACGTCAAACACATGTACGGCAACACGAAGGGGACAAACCTTCCTTGTCGTGAGTCAGAGACAATAACCTACTGTTCATAGAGTGTGTGTTATTAGGACAAATGGACTTGTGCCTTTGAAGCCTTTATAGAAATGTGTTATATTTCTGCACGTCTGATGTTCTGTTCTCCTGGGTGGACACAGGGATGCAGTGGAGCTTCATCAACAACAGCCTCCAGTCTCAGAGCTCCAGCCGCTCGTCCAAAGGCAGCAGCAGCCTGGACCGCCTGTACTCCCGGAAGATCCGCAAGCAGCTGGTGCACCACAAGCAGGTAAACGTACACAGCGGGGGAACGCCGGCATTGAATCACGTGGTGCATTGTTATATCGCTCGGGCTCGCTTCTGTGCAGCAGCTGAACTTACTGAAGGCCAAGCAGAAAGCGCTGGTGGAGCAGATCGAGAAGGAGAAGATCCAGAGCAACAAGGGCTCCTCGTACAAGCTGCTGGTGGAACAGGCCAAGCTCAAGCAGGCCACGTCCAAGGTGAGCCGCGTTTTACTGGGGTTCATCAGGGGGTTCAGGGTCCACGTCCGAACCCCACTGAGGGTCTTTGGGATGTGCTGGAGAAAGGCTTTGCACGGTGGTCACGCTCTGCCTTCATCAATACAAGAGCTTTGTGAACAATGGGCTGGAAGCATTTTCTTTAAAAACATTAGGATTTTCATGTTTTTTTTTTCTCACAACTAAAACTAATCCTGTTCTACACTAAGGACGTAGCCGATAAAGTCCTTTTGAAAGTATCCGAACCTCCAAAAGACAGCCGTCAATCTGTGGTCCTGACTCTGCAGCCGCTAAAACATGATTAAGTCAGAGAAAAGTTCCTTGTTTGGTTTTGCAGAGCTTCATTTAGCTTTTACAGAGGAGTCCGAATCCTCTCCAACAGCAGAGGTGCGAGCCTGTCAGAGGTAAAGCTTTATGCAGAGTAATTAGCCATGTGCTCCTGGTGCTGAGGTCTTATACAGGCCCTGAACATAAGACCTGAAATGCCCTTTAGAAGCAGATGGAGCTGAAACTATAAGATCTGCTGCTGCTGTTTGTGAAGGGGCTTTAAATGCTGTAATTATACAACTTTTTAGATTTATTGTAAAATGCCTATTGTAGCCTGGAGAAACTACTGGTCACAATGTATTATTCTTACAATTTATTAATACATAATATATATATATTAATATAGATTAATACAGTTTATATTATACTATAATTATTATAATATGCAATACAAAAAGACAGTATCAGATCAGTATCGGCCTGACAGATCGAGACATTCATATCTTTAGACAGAACCTTTTTATGATTATTGGTTATTTAGTTTGAATGGTTTACTAAAATAAACGGATGGAATAATGTTGTAATATTTAGGACAGTTAGTTCTCCTCATTGTTGCACCTATAGAGTCAGTAATCGCTGACTCGATTAGGGCTCAAACAACTAATCGATTAATCGACGACTAATCGATTATTCAAATAGTCGACAACTATTTTAGTGATCGATTAATCGTTTTCTGGTTCACAGAGACTCAAATAGAGAAAAAATGACATATTTTTAATGAAAACCTACTTTGTTTTTAAAGTGAGTGTCTGTAGTGTTTTGTACATTGTAAATTTCATGAATATCTGTTTGTGTCTCATCCAATCAGAAGCAGAATTAGCGCTAAGAGCCTCCAACAAACATTTACTTTACGTTTACATCAACACGTCCTCAAGCGGCGCCACTTTAGCTTTATGTGATAAAAAAATTTGAAAAAATAACATTTTCCTACACCTTTCACAGCTAAGCGATTGATCTATCGATTATTTTTATGATTAATCAATTACAAAATAATCGTTAGTTTCAGCCCTAGACTGCATCATGTGGTTCCTGTCGCTGACTTAAGCCCCGCCTCTTGCGTCCGCAGCACTTTAAGGACCTGATCCGCCTGAGGCGCACGGCGGAGTGGCCTCGCTCCTCGCTGGACGCAGAGACGTCGTCGGCGAAGGAGTCGTCGGAGGTGGAGCCGCTGCCCTTCACTCTGTCTCACGAGCGCTGCATCTCTGTGGTGCAGAAGTTGGCTCTGTTCCTGCTGTCCATGGACTTCACCTGCCACGCTGACCTGCTGCTGTTCGTCTGCAAGGTACGAGAACTTTCCCTTCACATCACAAACCTCTGAGGCTAACACGTGTGTGACCGCAGGTACTGGCTCGCATCGCCAACGCCACGCGGCCGACCATACACCTGTGTGAGGTGGTGTCAGAGCAGCAGCTGGAGCGCCTCCTGCTGCTGCTGGTGGGAACGGACTTCAACAGAGGAGACATCTCCTGGGAGGAGCCTGGGCCCAGTACAGCCTGACCTGTATGCTCCAGGACATCCTGGGAGGTAACGCCCCCAAGGCTGTATTCCTAATTTCAGTCCCCATTTACTCTCAATTTACGCTTGATTTTAGTCATAGTCCTGGTATTTTCCTAAATGCAAAACAATTAATGCAATGTCAGTGAAAAGTGGTAATAAATTAACTTTTCTTGCAAAAACAAAGAAAAAACAAAACACAAGTTTATAAAAATGCTCCCAGTTTGCTTTTTGACTCTCCTGGTTTCTGCTTATTCCTGTTGGAGTGTGTGTGTCTAAGAATAGAGGAGTGTAGTAAAAGAATATGCTTTTGTTTTTACTAATACTAGTTTGGACTTTGAGACAGTTTTTGTGTCATGTGGATCGGTCCGTCGTTAGAGACATTAACCGTAAACAAAGTCTCGTTACCACAATAGGATTCATATTTGACTCTCCTCTCTCCCTCCCTCCCCCTCCTCCCTCCCTCCTCTCCCCCTCTTCCCCCCTCCCCTCTCTGTCTCTCCCTCCTCCCTCCCTCCTCTCTCCCTCCTCCCTCCCTCCTCTCCCTCCTCCAGGCGAGCTGCTGTCCCCCGGCTCCCTGGACGTGATGGAGGACGTGGCGGCCCCGGATGAAGCCGCCTCCTCCTCCTCGTCTGTAGGGGGCAGTGTGGACTGTGACGAGCCCCTGCCCCCCTCGGCGCCGGTGCCTCTGGTGGAGAGCATCGATGAGGGACTGGGGCCTGATATCATCGCAGGTACAGCCAACAACGCGGCGGTTTTCCAAAGTGCGTATGATCCACACGAGCACACGTTTCACCTCAGAGTCTTTAGGACATGGTTTCATCTGTTTGTGCTTCCAGTCCAGAGCAGGGGAGCATGTTCTCATGTCTAAAACATGTACAATAGGTTCACCTCTTAACCCCCAGTGCGTTTTCTCCAGTCTGGCTTTACCCAAATCTAAACATTTCTTGACTGCAAAGCTATAGGCCAGTGCAACGTCTCATTTGAAAGCTAAGACCAACATAACTGACCTAATTGGATCTTTTTCCCTGCGCCGTGTTGTTTTGCCACTTTTTCCGTCGCTTTTTTTTAATAGTATTTTTTGTCCATTTTTTGCCACTTCCTCCGTACCTGTACCCTTCCTGCTTAACTTTGAGATCTGACTTTTATTTGCGATTAATTAATAGTTAATTTGCTTGTCTAACAGGTAAGGTTTTAGCCAAGTGAAGTAGATGGAAAGTCAGCGATAGATGGGAGCAACATCCGGGAACTTTTACTGGCCAGCGCCCCCTTTTGGGGGAATGGAGAGTTAAAAATGTCATTAGTGTGTATGTGAAAAAGGGACTATTTCTGGTTCGGAGGATAAAATATTCCAAACCAGTGTCAGAACTACAGGACAATGTCCGTTCTTGATCACAGACACATCAAGTCACTGTCAGGAGACGATTGGAAGATTTTTTTTGTTGTGGTCACTTATATGAGCGAGTTTATCGATCACTAGCACCTGTTATGTCCATGTCAGAGCTCAATCCTGAGGAAACAGCTCCCCCTGGTGGCCGTGTATTATGCACTTTGTGTAACATCTTTAATCGGTAATTATTCAAACTCATCAAACCTGTTCAGCATTAGGCCTAATTAATGATTCTCTCGGTTTCAAAACGCACATTAACGTTAGCATTAGCAGCTAGTAGGTTAGCTGCTGAACGAACCATTTGCTCTAAAGCTACAAAACTACATCGTAGGCTGTATGATTTTAATTTAATGATAATATAAAAGCCACAGACTAAAAGCTGAAGCTGTAGTGACATTATAAAGCATCAGCGAAAAAGTTCCACAGGCAAATGTCACAGACAAGTCATGATCACAGTGGGTTTAGCAGCTCAGTTTAAAACCGTTAACCGTCTTCTCTGTGGATGATCTGAAACAACAGGTCACTTCCATGGCTTCCTTTTCACGTTCCATAATTAAATAAAACAAAGAAAACGTTTTTTCATGTGTAAATTAAAAGTTTTCAGACGATCTTTCCTCATTCATTCCAATGTACGGAGCTTCTGTTTTCCCTGAAAAGGGGCGTTAACCTTTTGGTGCCACTGATGTGACGTAGACGTTGCTCCATCTATGGTAGCTTCACTTCCTCATGTTAAGTGTTTCATTTGAAGGGACTTGGGGTAAAATAAATAAATAAATAAAAATCTTTTATTTCACTTCCTTTAATGTCCCTCAAGCATCAAAAATGTGTATATTTTTTCGGTACCTGGTTTTCAATCCCATACCGGTATCGTTTAACGGTCCCCAGCCCGACTAAAACCGTAGTTGATTGTAATGAAAGTCTAAGATCCTGCTCTGGTCTGGAAGCCTCTGTAACGATGCAGAGTCAGGTTCAGTAAATGCTGCACATGTTTTGCTGCTTTGTGGCTCTGGTGCCATAGTGAAGCTGTTCTGTCCCAAAGGCGCTCCTCCTCTGGCCTCTTTGGACAAAGATAAAGAGATAGACTTTGACTTGCTACAGGACCTGATGGATGTTGATATTGATCCTTTAGATATTGATTTGGAAAAAGATCCACTCGCCGCCAAAGTCTTCAAGGTAAGAACCGCCTTTCACTCTTTTCACATTGTTTCTCTTCTCTTGTATTTTGTTAATCTTTAGAAATAAGTTCTAAAACACATTATTTTGCAGGTATTGCTTAAGTTATGTTAATGTTTTTTCAGTTTTACACAAAGTTTAACCATAACCCAATATGTTCCTTATTTCACTGTTTACATAAATCTTTTTGATTGATTGATTTATTTTTTCGTACTTGTGGCATTGAAAATATTGTGTTTCGGCATTAAAATGGCAATTACTAACTACATTAGACTTGTGTAAAACCCTGTTATAGAAAACTCGTCTGCAAGTTCCTGAAATGTACAAATACTTTATACTTAGAAGCGCAGTAGTGATGGGCGATACCACATTTTTGGATTCGATACCGATACTGGTCATTTCATGTGGGTGAATTAATTTCAATCAATATACAATTCTAAAACTGGTTATTTTATGTTGTTAATATGTAAATTTAAATGATTTTACTTTAACGGGTTAATTAATCTCTTAACCCCTGCCTGAGCCGAGCACATTCTCTCCAGGTCGGCTTTACCCAAGTAAGTCAGTGTTAAAATAGATACAAAAATGAGGAGGGAAATACAACAAAAAAAGCAACAAAAAAAGCAACAAAAAAGCAACAAAAACGCAGCAGAAAAGTGAAAGAAGTCGGGCTGGGCGATGTGGCCAAACATGAAAATCTTGATTTTGTTACTATTTTAATCGATTTTTTTTTTTTTTAAGGTCTCCTGATATTTCATAATAAGAAAACTGCTCAGAGTCCAGACCATTAATATTTAGATTCATAATATAGCCCATAATTAGATCCATTAAAACATGTTATTTCTCTTTTAAATATTCCTTGTCTGCTCTCAAAAGTAAAACTTCTAAATAAGCCATGGATTTTTCAAAAGCATTTTAGTTTTCTCATCCTCATTAATTCCTGCCACGGCTTCTTTACATATGCAAATTTAGTTTTCTCATCCTCATTAATTCCTTCTTTACATATGCAAATTAGCACTGATACTTTTTGCCCGGTATCGATACTTAAAAAGTAGCCGTTTGGTATCAATATATCGATTCTGTGATATCGATCCGCCCATCCCTAATGCACAGTTTACAATAAACTAAAAAAGGACAATACTAATTTCATTCCACTGTAAGAAAAAAAAGTTAATAATATGAAAACCTTCAACATTTATCGATGGGATATACTATTTATTTTATTACTATGATGTTGTTGCTGCACTGAGACAAATCCCTAGTTTGATCCACTGGTTATTTTAGACACAGTTTCTCATTTTCTTTCCAAACTGAATGTTATTTCTGCTCTAACTGAACCTTTGCCTCGCCGTGAGGTAGGTTTACCCCGCGCCGCAGACGGTGGGTGAAAGTAAAGATCTGTGACTTTATAACTCGTCCTCATCCGTGTCCGTTTCCTCCCCTGCAGCCGATCAGCAGCACGTGGTACGATTACTGGGGCGCGGATTACGCCTCGTACGGATACAACCCGTACATCGGCGGCGTGGGCATCCCGGTGTCCAAGCCTCCTGTGGCGGCCGAGAAACAGACCAACCAGAGCCTGTCCGTGTCCGTGTCTCAAGGTAACAACGCTTTTCTGACCACCCGGGGGCAATAGAGTTCCCACGGCGGAGTTTGGAGTCTGCTCTGTGGCTTGGCCTTGAAGGGAAAGTGTTGACGGCATAGGAGAGAAAAGAGGTCCAGATGCTTAAACTCTCAGGAGGAAGAGAATTATTCCAGAATAGTTCATACATTTATAATGAATGTGCTTTTACTTGGTCTCAGCAATAGTTCAGTTCTGCAGAGCAGGAAGTTTCCTTCACAGTTCATCCCTTTTCCTCCCAAAATATAGTCCAACTATTGTCCGTCTCCCAGGTTGTACATAACAGTTCATCACTGTGACGCATGAACTATGTTTATTTCAATCAACAACCATTTTGGAACTAAATGAGATTGAGACAGGGGGGCAACTACCCACTTTCTGGTTTTTTTTAAGTCATATTGTCAAACAAGCATTAGCCTACTTGTGATTAGCTTTGAATAATTTAATTAACACATCAATTTTCAATATAATATGTAGAAAGTAATCTCTTGGTATCAAGTGGTTGTTCCTACACTTCCATCTAATATAATTCGACCAACCTGTTGCCCTCCCCTGCCTGTTCTGATACTTTCTCTGTTCTTCTCTTTATCTCCATCCTCCTTCAGGAATGACATGAAATCTGAGGAGGCTTACAATACTGCAACCAATTAAAAAAAGGACATTTTATGAAATGCTATCCTTGTTGTACAGGCCTACATTTATCATCATGTTGGACCCAAGAAATAATTATTAATAAAAAGGAGTAATGCTGCATTTTATTTGGGTTTAGTTTGGCTTTTTTTTCTTCTTCATACATTTAAATGCACTTGTAACTCGTTTCCGTATTTTCTCAAAGTAATACGTTATATTCCTTACTGAAAAAAGAAATATATTTTCGTAACTCGTTACTTTTGTATTACGTTACCCCCTACACTAGTCTACTACGCAGTTGCAGCAGCAGGAAGCCAACAAACCTGTGGTTTTACCAGTAGCTAACCTGAATATTTACCAGCTGGCTCCTTGTGATGCCAACACTTAACACTAAACACAGACATTACTCACCCACTGTTTTTCAGCCACTTTGAAAAGCTTTTTTCATCCCTACGCAATCTTTCTCCTCAATCTTCTGTTTTCTGTTTTGCGCCCCCGAGGACTTTTTTTCCTGCCCCTCCATCTCTAGGTCCTTGTTAGCACCACGAGTGAATAACGATTTTGCTGTTGTTGGGGCGCCCCGTCCTTTGGGCTTTTGCACACGTTTCCTTGTCCCGCATTTCTTCAAAACAAAGATTTTAGTGGTTTATTTCCAAACATCTTTATTTCCAGCCATGTTGTTCACTGTCAAAGGCCTGTGTGGCTGTGCACATGGGGGGTTCAATTCTTCATGTAAATATTCATATTTTTACTCATTTGCCGAGTTACCCAGAGTCAGTTCCGATCATTAGTTCTTCTGAGAATGTCGTCCATATCCAAGTACTGTCTGGTACTGAATCAAATTGAATCGAATCTATTTGGGAAATAAGCATCAATACCCAGCCATAAACTGGGCTTTCTTTAGTGCTGTTTATGGTGAAGATGGGAGTTTTTAAGACTGCGGGAAAATCCATGATTTCACCTGCAGCGTCTCGTCTTAAGTGTGTTTGATTTCAACAGACCTTACATTGAAATGTCTTTACAAATTGTGACTTTGCTAAACATTTTGCACCAGAACTTTATTGAAAATACAAAAAATATGGGCCAAAACATTTCAGGTTGCAAGTTTCATTTGTTTGTTTTTTGAGTATCTAACCCTGTCAGAAACCTGAGTCTCACTTCATTGGAGCAGTTTTGAGTTCCCTCTTTGGCCGTTTCTTCTCTGATTCAGCGGGTCGACGTAGATACTAGTGAATCCCGTGTGTCTGTGCAGCTCTGGACGCTCGTCTGGAGGTGGGTTTGGAGCAACAGGCCGAGCTGATGCTGAAGATGATGGCCACTCTGCAGGCCGACTCCATCCTGCAGGCCCTGACCACCAACTCCACCAACGGTACCCACATATCACACTTTCATCTAATTCATTATAAGTTTCAGTACATGTACAGTTCATACATAAAGTACCTTCTATCTACAGTTATTCAATACTGCACCATAAACCACAGTGCACAATAACAAATCATTCACTCATTGCTGCAGATAAAGGCAGAGTAGTGGCTATAAAAAACAACCACACGCAATTCAATTATTTTTCAAGGCAAGTCGATATCCAATAATCCTCCTCGTTTCTCTGCAGCGTCGCAGTCGTCGAACGGGACAGACGACTCTCTGCTCAGAGCGCTGCACGGCGGCGGCGGCAGCAGCGGCAGCAGCAGCGGTGGAGGCGGGTCCCCCAGCTCCAGCCTGACCCTGCAGCCCTCCTCTGTGCCCATGCTGAGCTCCTGCTTCAACAAGCTGTTCTCCATGCTGCAGGTCCACCACGTGCAGGTCAGGGCTGAGCCAGATTCACCACAAGCAGTGTATCAATGTTTCTGGGACTTTCTCCATAATGAAGATGAAGCGAATTCTACAAAATGTGCTGCAAACATCTGAATTTGCATCGCTTTGTCACCTAAAAAGATAAAAAAGGGCAGAAAAAAAAACACTTTACACATTTTCCCCCAATTTGTTTGTTTTTTGTTTTTGTTTTTTTTTAATAAATATTTTCCCAATTTCTAACCATTTTTTACAGTTTTTTCCCCACAATTTAAAAATAATTTACCACATTTTTAACCATTTTGCCAAATGTTTGTCCCAGTTTTTAACCCCCTTTTTATTTTATTTAATTTTTTGTTATTTTTGCCCACAATTTTTCCTCCGTTTTTTCGACCATTTCTCACCATTTTTTTTACCATTTGTTTTTCACCCTCCCTGAATTTTTTACCTCTTATTCTTCCCCATTTATAAAAATTTAAAAATCCCTATTTTTTCAATTTTTTCCCCACGTTTGCGCAATTTCTTTCCCACTTTCTTTGTTTTTGTATTTTTTTTTTACCATTTTCCCACCATTTTTTTTTTACAGTCCCCCTTCCCCATTTTTTCTTTTTTTCCCCGCAAATAAAAAAACATACATTAAAAAAAAAAATTTTTGTTTACAATAAAAAAAATGTCCCCCAATTTTTTTAAAACATTTTCTCACCTTTTCTTTTTTTTTACCATTTATTTTTCACTCCCTCTCAATTTTTCCTCAAATTTTCTCCCCATTTAAAAAAAGAAAGAAGAAAAATCCCTAATTTTCCCATTTTGTTCCCCCATGTCTGCCCAAATCTGATATAAACTCGATGTTGTAAATTTGCATATCAGTCATTTCCATAATGACCTTGTAGCTGACATATTGCCCACCTTTACCTCACACTCACTGATGCTTTAGTTTAAAGTCTCCTCCTCCTCCACAGCTGGAGTCGCTGCTGCAGCTGTGGCTGAGCTTAAACACCGGCATCACGGAGGACAGCGGCTCCGACATCTTTCTGTTCAACTCCAGCAGAGTCCCCACCATCCCCCTCAACCAAGGTATTCATCCACACTTCTGTAAACTACACTGGTGTTTAGTGTCTGGTTTCTCTCACAGCCGTGTGTTCTTTCCCTCCAGCCTCCATCAGCAGTTTCCTGAGCGTCCTGGCCTGGTATCCCAACACCTCCCTCCGGACCTGGTGCCTGGTGCTGCACTCGCTCACTCTGATGACCAACATGGTCCCCACAGGTACGCAGCTCTTCACTCTGCCGCTCACAGAAAGGCTTTGGAAACATTAACATTTAGCCTTAATGTTGAGCTACTATGGTTAGCAAAACAAAGCTAGCTTAGCAACTGCTGTTTCCTGGCTCTTACTTTGAGACAAAAACAATGCTTAGATCGAACTGTTGTTAAATCTGTTGCATAATGAGTCGTTAAATGTAGCACAAACTTCATCAATGTAGAGTTTGAGGAATATTATTCCACCAGTCAGAGATCAAATACCGGTTAAAGAACATCCATTTAAGCCATATGAGATGGACAACACTGGTATTTGTAGAAAGTGATGCTTTAATGGCCTGTCTCACCAACCGGGAGACTAGTTGGAGACTGGAGTTGCCGCCAGTCACGGAGATAAGGCAAGTCTCCAGATAGTCTCGGTGAAAGCAAACAGGTTTGAATTCAGCGTAGACCACGTGGAGACTTTTTCGTCTGGGGAAATCTCGGAGAAGTCTTCAACATGAAGACTTGAAAAAGCAATACCTTTGTTAAGTGTGACGTCACGACTTCCGCCCCCGGGTCCTGGCAGATCGGCAAATATGTGATGAAAAAAACATAAAAAACTCTTAAAAACAACCATCAATATTTGTGAAACTCAACAGAGAGTTACTGAAGCTACTTTTCTCAGACTCATTAGCCAATAATGCTGCACCTACAGCTAAAAAAGTCATATTTACTAAAGTCGCTACTTCCGGGGTTAGCGTAGCTGCTGCGCTGTTAGCATTTTTCCACTAACCCAGAAGTACCGATTTTGGTAAATATGACTTTTATAGCAGTAGGTGCAGCAGTTTTGGCTAATGGGCCTGATAAATAAGTTTGTTCAGTAACTCTGTTGAGTTTCAGAAATATTGATTGTGGTATTAAAGAGTTTTTTGTAGTTTCTCGCACATCTGCGGACCCGGAAGTAGAGCTGTGACGTCACCACTTAACAAACGTAGAGGCTGTAAAAATGATTGGACAGCGTCTGCTCACTCCTCCCCGTTTGTCGTAACTACGTTCTAGAGGGAATCAATGCTGGATTTACAGACTCCTCCTCCCCAGCTCTGACGGAGCATGTTCCTAAAAAGGGAATAAGTACAGTTGTTTAAAACGTGTGTCGAGTGCAATGCTTTCTAATGGAACAGTAGCTTGTTCTGCCGCCCCTACATGGAGGTACTACGGCAATGGCAGCCCCTAGCGCCGCGGTCACGGAGCAGTGCAACCCAGGGCAGTCTCCGAAACTCTCTCCGCTGAGATAAGCCCTTTACTTAGACCCGTGGTCTTTTGATGATAAAGAAAATCCACCAAACAAACTTGCCTCCCGTGCTTTACTCCTATATTCACCTTTACATGGACATCAGAAGCTTCAGGAAAACAAGACTTTTTATATTTTTATATATTTGATGACAAAACCGTCTCCTCTCTCCGCAGCCTCCAGCTCGGGCCTGCTGCCGCCCGACACCACGGCGCAGCAGATGGTGTCGGACCCCGCCCTGGTGCACGTCCTGGTGCGCTTCCTCTCGGGCACTAACCCCAACGGGACGTCCCAGCACAGCTCCCAGGTCGGCCCCACGGCCACGCAGGCCATGCACGAGTTCCTGAGCCGCCTGCAGGTGCACCTGTCCTCCACCTGTCCGCAGGTGTTCAGCGACTTCCTGCTGCGCCTCATGCACATCCTGTCCACCGAGAGGGGCCCGTTCCAGTCGGGGCAGGGCCCGCTGGACGCTCAGGTGAAGCTGATGGACTTCACTCTGGAGCAGAACTTCGAGGTGGTTTCCGTGACGACCATCCTGTCGGTCATCGAGTCCGTCACGTTCCTGGTGCACCACTACATCACGTGCTCGGATAAGGTGGTGTCCCGCAGCGGCTCGGACAGCTCGGTGGGGGCGCGCGCCTGCTTCGGCGGCCTGTTCGCCAACATCATCCGCCCGGGCGACGCCAAGGCGGTGTGCGGAGAGACCACCCGCGACCAGCTGATGTTCGACCTGCTCAAACTCGTCAATGTCCTGGTGCAGCTGCCTCTGTCCGGGGACCGGGAGTACAGCGGGCGCCTGCCTCCTGCCGGCGTGGGCGCGGCCGACAGCAGCGCGTCCGACGAGGAGAAGGTGCGGCTTATTCAGTTTGTGACCAGTGTGGGGGAGTGTTTTAACCAGACTCCGCCCACTGCTGTTCATTTAACGCCATACATGTGTGTTTGATCACGCTCTCCTGCTTCCTGTGGCAGGTGTGTGGGAGTAAAGAGGGCGGGTCCAGCGGCTCCTCGTCCAATCAGGGCCCGGCGTCCGGAGTGGCCGACCTGGTTCTGGCCAATCAGCAGATAATGAGCCAGATCCTGTCGGCGCTGGGACAGTGCAACAGCAGCGCCATGGCCATGATCATCGGTGAGTGCGACGCCTTTCACCGCACAGAGAGTTTTAAATAAATATATAATTTATAATATATAAGCACTTCTTACACAGAGCAAACCTGCACAGCCACACAATCTAAATAGTGCAAACAAAATAAAATACATTCTGGCCCTACAGTATTTTTATTTATGTTTACCTGCAGTCATTTAGCTTTTATTGAAACATTGTGCAAAGAAACAGTCATTCATGCGTACAACAACAACAACAACAACACGTTTGAACCATAAGGAGAAAGGCGACTTTTGTGCCTTTAGCTTACCTAGCTACCTCCTAAGTGATGCCCGGGTGTCGGCTGTTGAGATAGTACAACGATTGTTTTGATCCGTCATTCTCGGTTGTAATCGGACATAGAGTTTAAAATCTTAAAAGCATTAAAACAACAGATTAAATCGAGCTCAAACCGGGCCAAAGTCGTTCTCATGTGTAAAACGTGCCTTATCTTGTTTAATAATGTGTTTTATCTATTGTAACCTAAAAGCCCCCTATGGACAGGTGTTGAAAATGAGTACATGTGCTATAAGGGTTAGGGTTAGGTGATGTTTATAGTTTCACTTCCTTATTGGACACAGACAGGAAGTGACATAGATGAATAATTTTGTCGTCATTCTCCCACGATGTGCTGTTTATGGCCCGCTTCATATTGAAAAGTTAAACTAGCTCTAGCCATGCGCGATGACGGCTTCTCCTGAACAAATGTTTGGGAGCGCTCTGGCGGTCTCTGGTGGTGCAAAAATGTATTTTCAAAAGTATTTTCAATGGCACGGCAAATTATACACGGCAGTTAACCGAGCAAAATGCTTTTACTTGGTTACGCTTTGATTAATTAAGGTTCAGTAAAGATTCAGGACTGACCTTTCGAGCCTTCGTGTTTATATCTCGCATGTTTCTCCTCCAGGAGCGAGCGGCCTCCATCTGACCAAACACGAGAACTTCCACGGCGGTCTGGACGCCATCTCCGTGGGCGACGGTCTGTTCACCATCCTGACCACGCTGAGTAAGAAGAGCAGCTCTGTGAACGTGATGCTGCAGCCCATCCTCACCTACATGGCCTGTGGCTACATGGGCCGCCAGGTGAGCCGCGCATAAACCCTTAAAGCGGGACGTGTTTGAAAACAAAGGTGTAAAACTCTCTCATGTTTGTATCAGGGCTCTCTGTCCACGTGTCAGCTGTCCGAGCCGCTCCTCTGGTTCATCCTCCGAGTGTTGGACACCAGCGAAGCTCTCAAGGCCTTCCACGACATGGGTGAGTCTGGAGGAGGTTTCAGCAGCAAACAGGAGCTCCATTCAGGGCTTAAACTAACCTCCAAGAACAGCACTGTAGGGAGCGCAGCGCCTCAGCACTTCAGAGACTGGCTTAAGAAGAAAAGAGTCCAGACGAGAAGATGTTAAAGCTGGAGGCTGTGACTTCTTTGGTACAAAAACATCTTAAAGGGATATTTGGGGATTTTTGACATTGGGCCTCATTTCCTAGTTATCCAGAGTGTTGTTGATGTCTGGAGATATTTTTTTCTTAAATTCATGCAGTTCTTATATTTGAAGAGTCTAGTGGCGCTAGGCTAGGGCAAGGCTAAAGCATTTCTATGGTATCAGTTAGCCTGCATTAAAAACAGTCTGACCCACTCCACAGTGCACCTGAGGTAAATCACTTATAACACCAGACTAACCATATCAATGTCTGTGTTCATAGAATAATGTTTGAAATATAACTGTCCTTGTATCACATGAATTACCGCATTTTGAGGGACTATTTTCTCGCAGATCACTCCGCCGCTGCGTTAGCTTACAGCCACGAAGCTGATGCTGCTCAAATATAAGTTATTTTAAATGATTCTATTAACACAGACATTTATATGGTTAGTCTGGTGTTATAAGTGATTTACCTCAGGTGCACTGTGGAGTGGGTCAGACTGTTTTTAATGCAGGCTAACTGATACCATAGAAATGCACTAGCCTAGCATTAGCCTAGCGCCACTAGACTCTTCAAATATAAGAACTGCATGAATTTAAGAAAAAAATATCTCCAGACATCAACAACACTCTGGATAACTAGGAAATGAGGCCCAATGTCAGAAATCCTGAAATATCCCTTTAAGATGATGATGGTTTCCTTCATTGTCGTTATCAAGAAAAGCCCCAGAATATTGAGATATTAAAGATATCTACTTGGTCAATATCTTATTTTGACGTTTTCCACCCCGTGATTAAACGATCGTGACACATGTGCAGAGACGCGAGTGCTCAGATACAGATGTTCCTCTGTTCCTCTCCTGCAGGCGGCGTGCAGCTCATCTGTAACAACATGGTGACCAGCACCAGGGCCATCGTGAACACGGCGCGCAGCATGGTCTCCACCATCATGAAGTTCTTAGACTCTGGTCCAGGGAAGTCGTCCGACGGGAACATGAAGGCCCGGGTCATGACGTCTGAGCCCGACAACGCGGAGGGGCTGCACAACTTCGCCCCGCTGGGTAACACTCGATCGTCCAGCACGTTTTACATCCTACTTCATCTACAGGACTGACTTTAATGTGTTGAGGTCGTTTAGTAAAGTCCTGTGCCGTCGTCCTCAGGTACCATCACCTCCAGCAGTCCCACCGCGCAGCCGGCCGAGGTGCTGCTCCAGGCCACGCCCCCTCACCGCAGAGCGCGCTCCGCCGCCTGGTCCTACATCTTCCTCCCTGAAGAGGCCTGGTGCGACCTCACCATCCACCTGCCGTCCGCCGTGCTCCTCAAGGAGATCCACATCCAGCCACACCTCGCCTCGCTCGCCAGTGAGTACCACACGAACCAGGACGAAACCCAGAGCGAAAGCACCTCGTAACAACTTAGTTTTAACTCTGTCAGAGTAAAAAACAGAGCAAATCACTGGTTTAGCGAGGGATCATTTCTCTCGTTATTTTGACAGACAGTCGAAAAGAATCCGTCATGAGCTGTTTTTATCCGTCATGTACCTATTATTTGATTACTCTAAAGGGATATTTCAGGATTTTTGACATAGGGCCTCATTTCCTAGTTATCCAGAGTGTTGTTGATGTCTGGAGATATTTTTTTCTTAAATTCATGCAGTTCTTATATTTGAAGAGTCTAGTGGCGCTAGGCTAGGGCAAGGCTAAAGCAATTCTATGGTATCAGTTAGCCTACATTAAAAACAGTCTGACCCACTCCACAGTGCACCTGAGGTAAATCACTTATAACACCAGACTAACCATATAAATGTCTGTGTTAAAGCAGTACTAAGTAACGTGTTTACCTTAATAAATCCTTCCCGTAGTCCCTCTGGGGGTAATACAAGTGTTAATGGGATGATTGGAGGGTCTTTCATCTCCCCCTGGTGTCTCTGGCCAGAAAACCATGCTTGCAACTTGACTGCCACCGGGGCGGAGCAACCAATACACACTAATAGAATCACGGAGAAGAAGCTAACAGGCTAACGGGCAAAGCTAACTGCGGGCTAGTGCCACTTTAAACAGTATTTACAGCCAAGTTTGAGTGAAAAAAAATATTTCCATTGTATAACTGGATGTACAACACCTCTCTCTCCCTTCACCTTTTCTGTCAGCGTAGTATTTACTCTCCAAGACATTTAATACGTTAAAAAATCGTAACTTGCTACGACACCTGCAGTTGCGCTTATGGCCTCTAGGGGCAAGAGTTACTTAGTACTGCTTTAATAGAATCATTTTAACCATTTTGCATTTAAAATAACTTATATTTGAGCAGCATCAGCTTCGTGGCTGTAAGCTAACGCAGCGGCGGAGTGATCTGCGAGAAAATAGTCCCTCAAAATGCGGTAATTCATGTGATACAAGGTCAGTTATATTTCAAACATTATTCTATTAACACAGACATTTATATGGTTAGTCTGGTGTTATAAGTGATTTACCTCAGGTGCACTGTGGAGTGGGTCACACTGTTTTTAATGCAGGCTAACTGATACCATAGAAATGCTTTAGCCTTGCCCTAGCCTAGCGCCACTAGACTCTTCAACTGCATGAATTTAAGAAAAAAATATCTCCAGACATCAACAACACTCTGGATAACTAGGAAATGAGGCCCAATGTCAAACATCCTGAAATATCCCTTTAATGTGTGCGTAAAAGTCTCAGAGGAGGACGATTTATTCAGAGCGTCATCAGCTCATCAATATTAATGCTTATATTACACGAATACAAATGCAAACTGGAGCTTATTATTTGCATTTTCTCAATTTTACCGAAATGCTTAAACAGTGGGCAAACGGGACAATACATCGTGCATCTTTAAAGCTTCGGCTGCTCTTACCTCCTGCACCGCGCCTCTTCTCTCTCTCCTTCCTCTCGTCCTCCAAACCCATGCGCTCTCAGCTGCTCTTTAGAGGGAGAGCCCCGCTTGTTTTGGTTAATGTAACCTCAGGACCAAACCTCTCTCTTTACGATGTTTATTGTCTGACATTTTGTGACTCCAACATGTCTGTGTGGCTCCCTGGTCTTTCCCACGCTTATTCATTCACAAATACTGACAAGTTTGGTATCCACGTGTAGCAGGAAAGGCTGTGACGAGATAACGCTGTAATCCAAATATGGTAATTTCCTTTAACCGTCCTCTCTCTCTGCAGCGTGCCCGTCCTCCGTGTCGGTGGAGATCAGCGCTGACGGCCTCAACATGCTTCCTCTCTCCACGCCCGTCGTGACCTCGGGCCTCACCTACATTAAGATCCAGCTGGTGAAGGCCGAGGTGGCGTCGGCCGTGTGTCTGCGGCTGCACCGGCCGCGGGACGCTGGGACCTTAGGCCTGTCCCAGATCAAGCTGCTGGGCCTCACCGCCTTCGGGAACACCTCCTCCGCCACCGTCAACAACCCCTTCCTGCCCTCGGAGGACCAGGTCTCCAAAACCAGGTACCACACACAGGAGTACGGGACGAGCCACATGAGTCAGCTTTACTGTAGATCAGGGGTCACGAATTAAATTTCACCAAGGTCCGAAATGAAAACAAATGGTCAAGCAAAGGTCCGGAACATACGGGGTTAATTCACGGTTAAATCAGGATTTTTAAGCCTTTTTAAAATCTATTTCTGTTGTTTGAAAATAATGCAATCAATTGAATCCTGTTATGGTTTTTTTGCTCTAAAAAATAAGTGTTGGCTCCTAAATAGCAGAGTGCATAGGCTACTGTAGCCTGTTATACACAATGTGCACATAATATATGACAGTGATGTGTTTCTTTGCTCAGTTCAACACACTGAGCCCTGTTTAGTCCTGGCTTAGTCCTGGTTCAGACCTGCTCGGGAAACAACCGCGCTATTTGCGCATTACGACCGCGCGTGCATATTTAATTAGGGCGTCCTCCGCTTTTGTTTTTAGCAAGCCGTATTTCAGTCATTCCGAAACCGTTTCTAAAAATTTAAAAAGTATCATGAAGCTAAGATGTAGGACTTTCTCTTTCTGTTGGTCTGGGCTATAGTTTACCGCTCTGCAGTCAGAGAGGGAGTGGGAGGGAGGGAGAGAGAGAGAGAGAGAGCGCAGACGCTCATCTGAGGGAATTCACGGTCGGGTCCAAAGTTCGGATACAAGGTTCGGGTCCGGAATGGCTGGCGCATGGGTCCGGATCCGGACCGAGGTCCGCCGTTTAGTGACCTCTGCTGTAGATTTTAGCCCAAGCACTGAACACTCTGTATAACACATGAAACACTGCAGGCAGAATGGACCTTTCCCCAACCCTTTTATTATTTGCAGTTACAGTGGGGGAAAAAAATATTTAGTCAGTCAACAATTGTGCAAGTTCTCCCACTTAAAAAGATGAGAGGCCTGTAATTTTCATCATAGGTAAACCTCAACTATGAGAGACAAAATGAGAAAAAAATCCAGAAAATCACATTGTCTGATTTTTTTATGAATTTATTTGCAAATGATGGTGGAAAATAAGTATTTGGTCAATAACAAAAGTTCATCTCAATACTTTGTTTTATCCCCTTTGTTGGCAATGACAGAGGTCAAATGTTTTCTGTAAGTCTTCACAAGGTTTTCACACACTGTTGCTGGTATTTTGGCCCATTCCTCCATGCAGATCTCCTCTAGAGCAGTGATGTTTTGGGGCAGGCGCTGGGCAACACGGACTTTCAACTCCCTCCAAAGATTTTCTATGGGGTTGAGATCTGGAGACTGGCTAGGCCACTCCAGGACCTTGATCGAGGGAGATTATCAGTGGTCTTGTATGTCTTCCATTTTCTAATAATTTCTCCCACAGTTGATTTCTTCACACCGAGCTGCTTACCAATTGCAGATTGAGTCCTCCCAGCCTGGTGCAGGTCTACAGTTTTGTTTG
Organism: Neogobius melanostomus; assembly: GCA_007210695.1. NCBI lineage: Eukaryota > Metazoa > Chordata > Actinopteri > Gobiiformes > Gobiidae > Neogobius > Neogobius melanostomus. Next base: position 392,986 of record VHKM01000521.1, read on the forward strand.
TGGTGTCTTTGGACAGCTCTTTGGTCTTGACCATAGTGGAGTTTGGAGTGTGACTGTTTGAGGTTGTGGACAGGTGTCTTTTATACTGATAACAAGTTCAAACAGGGGCCATTAATACAGGTAACGAGTGGAGGACAGAGGAGCCTCTTAAAGAAGAAGTTACAGGTGCTTGTTTGTAAGTGACCAAATACTTATTTTCCACCATAATTTGCAAATTAATTCATAAAAAAATCAGACAATGTGATTTTCTGGATTTTTTTTTCTCATTTTGTCTCTCATAGTTGAGGTTTACCTATGATGAAAATTACAGGCCTCTCTCATCTTTTTAAGTGGGAGAACTTGCACAGTTGTTGGCTGACTAAATACTTTTTCCCCACTGTATACTGTATGTGTTTCACGCTTGACATCGCCGTGTTTGGCCCGCGACCCACAGGCACTTTTTCATTTTGGCCCTCGGAGACAAAAAGTTTGGGCCCCCTGCTCTAAAGTATAAACACTTGCCCTGTTTCTCCTCAGCATCGGTTGGCTGCGGCTCCTGCATCACTGTCTGACCCACGTGGGCGACCTGGAGGCCATGATGGCGGCGGCGGCGGCGCCCACGGCCAACCTTCTGCAGACGTGCGCCGCGCTGCTCATGTCCCCGTACTGCGGCATGCACTCGCCCAACATCGAGGCCGTGCTGGTGAAGATCGGCCTCCAGTCCACACGCATCGGCCTCAAGCTCATCGACATCCTGCTGAGGAACTGCGCCGCCTCCGGGACCGACCCGGCCAGTGAGTCCTCGCCCGGTCCACGCTCAGTCCTCGCTAGAGGATGACAATTTGTCGGGATTCCCACGGGATGGGAGTGAATTTCACTATTGATCCCGTGATTGGGACGGGACCGGGAAAAAAACACCGGGAGTGGGCGGGAGTATATCGCATCAAAGCAGCAGAAAGTGGCAGATAATGCAGTGACATGCTGTTGTTATTTCATGAGGCACAAAACACGGAAAGAAATGATTAAATATACAAATAAGCGCTAACTTTCTTCTCTTCATCCTGCCTTCTGTCCATGCGCCGCAGCAGTGCACCCTCCCCTTGTCGGCCCAAACACGGCGCTCTCTCTCCCCCTCTCTCTACCTCGTGTGTGGCTGGAGCCGCTGTCAGAGCGGACAGAGGGAGATGTGTTGGTGCTGAACACAGTGGCATTAGGGGAACACTAAAGTAAAAAAGTGAACTTCACAGCCACTAGTTTTCGTGTGTGATAAAAGCTGTGTGCGATACGAGGACAGGGCCTTTGGCTGGGGATCTTAAAGGGACAGCGATCTTAAAGGGGAGGTGTCATGTTCCACTGCCCCTGTGAAATAAAACTGAAACTTCCTAAACGACTTTATTTAAATAGTGCTGGTGGTTAGACTAATAATGTAGCCCTGGTTATTTCAGTCACAACATGTGGCTTTTATCGGCCTGATGTGCATCTAAAAAAACTTTGTAAAACATGCGGGATTGGGACGGGAGTGGGATTGATTCTGTCGGGAACAGGACGGGACAAGATTTTTTTTTGCACATCACACCGGGACTGGGATGGGACAGGATTTTTTTTGTGGGAGTGGGACGGGACAGGAGTGAGAAATCACTCCCGTGTCATCCTCTAGTCCTCGCCTAGTCCTCGCTCAGTCCTCGCAGTCCAGCTCAGTCCAGGCTCAGTCCAGGCTCAGTCCAGGCTCAGTCCAGGCTCAGTCCAGGCTCAGTCCAGGCTCAGTCCAGGCTCAGTCCAGGCTCAGTCCAGGCTCAGTCCAGGCTCAGTCCAGGCTCAGTCCAGGCTCAGTCCAGGCTCAGTCCAGGCTCAGTATAGGACACATGTAATGAGTCTGTGTTCTCCTTAAAACAAGAGGAGCCAAAATCAGCATTAAGGCTAAGTTCAGGACTTTCTACAGAATCCAACAGAGCTAACTTCATGTGAAACAGATGCTAACAGCTTCACCTAAACAGTTTAGGCTAAACTCAACTGTTACATTTAGCTTGGGTTGCATTTTCTTATTTACAAAGTACCAAAGGGATTTAATGTTAATTTTCTTATCATCTAATGCTGTAGTTAAACTTACTCGCTCTGTGGCAGCTCCTGTCTCTGCCTCTCTGATCTTTTCTGGCACAACCTCAAATAAACACGACCGCATGGCCTGGGTCACTGAGCGCAAAACGCGGACTGGATCCGTATAAAAACACTGACTCGGACTAGATTGAACAACAGTAGTATCTCATAAAACAAATGTAATGGATTAGTGGCTCGTTTTAACGTGATTAGCGCTGCATAATAAAAGGCTACCGTGCTGTTCATGCTCGGTCCATCTGATCTGGAGTGTGATCAACAGGCCCAGCGCGTTCTGTGGACCGTTAGTTCATTCAAATGTTTTCTGTGTGTAATAACCACAAGCTCGTCTGTGTTCCAGATCTGAACAGTCCTCTGCTGTTCGGGAGACTCAACGGTTTGTCCTCAGACTCCACCATCGACATCCTGTACCAGCTGGGCACCACGCAGGACGCGGGCACCAAAGACAGGTACGGGAGCCACACAGTACGTTCTCAAACACACTCAGGTTTGCACATTAGTTTATGAGCTCCAAAGTTTCCCATTTCCCTTCACGTCTTTGTTCACCAGATACAAAAACTTTTTTTGTATCTGAGGCATTAACCCCCTAACGCCAGGTGTGGCTAATTAGATGTCTCTTCTTTTAGACTGTGGCTAAAATAATGCATGTTTTCCCTTGATGCCTGTTTGCCCACATCCATGCCGTACTTAGGAACCTTTTGCAAGCGCTAGTTTCTCGTAGGACCGGTTAGAGAAGGAACCACATCCGGGTCATGGTAGCTACTTAGCGGAAATAGCATTTCTGCAAATTGAGGCTGAACTTTGATGAAATCTTCAAATATAAGGTGAGTTGTGCTAAAATAAAATGATGTAGCTGCTCATCGTTTTCATCTTTAGATATTTGACGATTTATGTACGTTGCGAATTAGTGACTTCAGGCCATAATGGAAAACTTCAATAGCTCCATCTGGTGGCATACGGCCACAGTGACCGCATTTTAGTAGTATTTAGATCTATTACAGATGCTAAAACGTTTTTTAGAACATGCCATTCTAGTGGATTTCTATAATCATTGTAACAAGAATATATAAAAAAAATGTATCCCTTATTTTACACAGAACAAAATGAAACCGTACATGTTTTATGCAAAGCGACCACAAGGTGGACCTATTGGACCACAAACAAGAGTTCCACCGTCTGAAAATAATGTGCAATTATAATATAATTTGCAAATAAGTAATGGTAAATGGAGGTATCTTATGTACAATGAATAATAAAACCTCAGAAAAGGGAGTAAAATATAATTGGTAATAAAAATGGTGACATGTCTATGTTATGTAGATAAATCGTCTGCACTTTTTTTTTTCCTACATCAGGTGATTAAAGCAGCAGCAGCATCAGTGAGCTGCTGCATTTATGCCTGTTGTTGCTAATTAGCAACATACCTAAAACTATATCTGTACTATGTGCTACAGATAAATGAACAATCTCCACTTAATTTAGCTTCAGCTTGAAAGCAAAAACACTGATAATATATTTTCTATAATGATATTGTGTTCAGACATAAAAAATGGTGTGAAAAGCATTAAATTTGACTTGTTACCAAAGAAACTCTGCTTTACTCCGTTCTCCAAACTCTGGTAGGAAATAAAGATACAGGAATAACCGATGACCTCAGTAATTACATTTGCAGTTGTTTCTCATTTAAACCCCAAACCCGTCCGCTCTGTCCCGAGTCGTCCTGTCGTCATTAGATTTAGAAGGAACAGAACAACATCGTCTCAATTAAAGCGTCCTAAAATCATGTCCTTGAACGTCTCGGAGACAGAGCGAGTCCAGACACGTCATAACCGGACTGTAAACACGTCCTCAGTGTCCTCAGAGGTTCCTCTTTAACGTCTTAGTTTTAACTCAGTAAAAAACAGCTCAAACTCTCTCCTCACGATGTTTATTCTCTGACAGAGATTTATCCAGGAAGTGACTCCAACATGGCTGTGTCGCTCCCTGGTCTTTCATTATTCATTCACAAATACTGACAAGTTTGGTAAAAACATTTTTGCTTAAAGTTTCCTGTTTTATCCAATTCCAATTTCTTATGTTTGATGAAATGTTTGCAAATTCTCTTTTCTGTGTTTGTGGCGTTTAAATAAAATGTTTGGACATTAAAGAGAACATTAAAGGGATATTTCAGGATTTTTGACATTGGGCCTCATTTCCTAGTTATCCAGAGTGTTGTTGATGTCTGGATATTTTTTCTTAAATTCATGCAGTTCTTATATTTGAAGAGTCTAGTGGCGCTAGGCTAATGCTAGGCTAGTGCATGTCTATGGTATCAGTTAGCCTGCATTAAAAACAGTGTGACCCACTCCACAGTGCACCTGAGGTAAATCACTTATAACACCAGACTAACCATATAAATGTCTGTGTTAATAGAATCATTTAAAATAACTTATATTTGAGCAGCATCAGCTTCGTGGCTGTAAGCTAACGCAGCGGCGGAGTGATCTGCGAGAAAATAGTCCCTCAAAATGCGGTAATTCATGTGATACAAGGACAGTTATATTTCAAACATTATTCTATGAACACAGACATTTATATGGTTAGTCTGGTGTTATAAGTGATTTACCTCAGGTGCACTGTGGAGTGGGTCACACTGTTTTTAATGCAGGCTAACTGATACCATAGACATGCTTTAGCCTTGCCCTAGCCTAGCACCACTAGACTCTTCAAATATAAGAACTGCATGAATTTAAGAAAAAAATATCTCCAGACATCAACAACACTCTGGATAACTAGGAAATGAGGCCCAATGTCAAAAATCCTGAAATATCCCTTTAATCCCTGATGAAGACCTGGTGATCGAAACGTGTTGATTTGGCCGTCTAAATGTTTGGAGGGCCTCGGTTTGCCATTCATTTGTTTTATTATATTTATTTATTTATATAACCAGGAAAGTCTCACTGATATTAAGAATCTCATTTCCAGCGGAGCAGCTATACAAACATTTGGACACTAAGGCTGTTTCTAACATCTCCACTTTACTCACTCCTATGTTCCCTGTGTTCCCTCTCTCTGCAGGATCCAGGCTCTGCTCCAGTGGGTGCACGACTCGTCTCGCGTGGCGGCCCACAGGCTGAGCTCTCCTCTGGCCTTCAGCTCGTCCCTGGAGTACGGGCTGCTCATGCCGTCGCCCTCGCACCTGCACTGCGTGGCCGCCATCCTGTGGCACAGCTACGAGCTCCCGGTGGACTACGACCTGCCGGCGCTGCTCAACTGCGAGCTCTTCCAGTACGTCTCTCACATGAGCTTTAGGCTTTAGGTTTGTGATGTAGGGGAGCAAGAGGAGGGGGTGGGAGGAGCTTAGAGGACAATCAGGAAGTGAAAGTACTGGATATTTAGTTTCAAATGTTTTAGATCAATATTGCAGACAAAAAGCAGAATATTATAATATAGTATTGTTCGAACTCGACTTTTTAAAGCTCTTTATCGTAAGTTGTTCTCATCAAAAACAGACCTGGAGCTGCGTTTAAAGGAACAGGCCACAGTTTTTACATACTGAGATCTGTTCTTACCTGAGCTTAGACGAGTTCATCTGTACCTGTCTGGTCTTCACGTGTGTCTTCAGTCACGTAAACACAGCACAGACGGCGTTAGCATTTAGCCTCTCTCTTCTCCTCTATAGCTCCAAACGAGGTGAAGATAGAAGCTACCAAACTCTTCCACGTTTTCCCTATTTAAATATGGTTACGTGAAGTGTTACACTATAAAGTATAATTACACAAAATTAAACTTGCTTTTAGATTTAGATGAAACCAAACTGGAGCTCATGTGCTCAGTTCAGGTTGGGGTTAAGAAGTTAAACTAGTGGATATTTAATGTGGCATTGATGTAAGATCGTGATAAAGATGTGTTTGACATTATTAGCAGGTACTGTCTCTTTAAATCCACTACATGACGTCACTGACTAGGGCTGAACGATAAATCGCATTTGCAATTTTATCGCGATATTACACAACGTGATTTCGAAACCGCAGATGCACGTGATTTCAGCCCATGCAGCTGATGCCGCCGCCCATAGAAGTGAATGTAGCGGCGAGAGACGCCCCGACGTCCGCTCCGCGCTCCACCTCGTGCTTTTGTTTAACTTCTCAGTCTACTTAAGGTGCGGTAGATCATGGATGTGAACATATCAGCGTTTATAAAGCAGCAGAAGGACTATTGCTTTATCCTCCGTTAGCATTGCGTTAGCTGCAGCGCTAATCCCTCTGATGCACTGATCACAGAAACTCTCCTCCGGATTCACACGTCTGTGCCTCCACAGAGATGAAGCTGAGCCTGTGCTGCTGGTTAAGAGTAAAGAGTCCTTTGCTTTTGGAGCCTTATGTTTGGGAATGTTTGGGATAAGATAAAGAACTTATCTCACAACCACTGACTAATACACAAGAGCAAATAGCAAGACATTATTTGGGCTATTTACAAAAAAATGAAAATTCAGAATAAGCTTATTGTAAATGATGTAAATGGTTGTGTGGACTATTTTGAATTATATTCCATATGATTATAAAGGACTTAAGAGTAAGTAATACTTTATTAAGTCAGTTGTAAATATTTAATTGTATTGCAAAAAAAGTTATTAGCGGAAAATCGCAATAAAATCGAAATCTCAATATTGATTCTTGGTAAAATCGTTCAGCCCTGTGTGACTTTCCTGCTTTAAGTAAAGGTTAAATCTCCCTGGTCTCTCTCAGGCTGCTGTACAACTGGTCGATGTCTCTGCCCTGTAACATCGTGCTGAAGAAGGCCGTGGACAGCCTGCTCTGCTCCATGTGCCACATCCACCCGAGCTACTTCTCTCTGCTCATGTCGTGGATGGGCATCGTACCCGCGCCCTCCTCCAGCCACGCCCAGGCCTCTCACCGCCGCCTCGCCATGACCGACGACGGCAAGAAGCAGCAGATCGAGCTGACGGAAGACTCCGCCCGCTTCCTCAAGGCGCCCGTGAGCCTGAGCGAGTCCCAGCTCAGCACGCTGGCCGCCGCGTCGCAGTCGCCGGGCGCCATCCACCAGCTGCTGGACTCGGGTCTGCCCGCGCTCCTGGTGCGCAGCCTGGCACAGTTCTGCGTCGGCCTCTTGGCGAGCAACGACCTGCCCCTCCCCGCCGCGTCCCAGGTGGATCGGAGACACCACCATCACCACTTTAACTCTAACTCCGCCTCCGGGTCGTCGCAGACTCGCCCGGCGCTCGCCGCAGAGCTGGCGGCGCCGGTGCTGAGGTTTCTCACGGACGTCGGGAACAGTCACGCCATGAAGGACTGGCTCGGAGGCCCGGACGTTAACCCTCTGTGGACCGCGCTGCTGTTCCTGCTCTGTCATTCCAACGCCAGCTGCCAGTCGCACGCCTCCGCCTCCGCCGCAGCCTCGTCTTCAGCCGCCGCAGCCGCTGCCTTTGCGCCGCAGCCCAACGCAGGATCCAGGTTTTCTCTGGCGTCGCCCGCGCAGAACGGCGGCCTGACGACGCAGCAGAGGACGGCGCTGGAGAACGCCACCGTGGCCTTCTTCCTCCAGTGCATCTCCTGTCACCCAACAACCAGCGGCTCATGGCTCAGGTAACGACCAGCGACTCATGGCTCAGGTAACGACCAGCGACTCGTGGCTCAGGTAACGACCAGCGGCTCATGGCTCAGGTAATGAAACAACCAGCGACTCATGGCTCAGGTAACGACACAACCAGCGGCTCATGGCTCAGGTAATGAAACAACCAGCGACTCATGGCTCAGGTAGAAGACACCAGCGACTCATGGCTCAGGTAATGACCCAGCGACTCATGGCTCAGGTAACGACCAGCGACTCATGGCTCAGGTAATGAAACAACCAGCGACTCATGGCTCAGGTAACGACCAGCGACTCATGGCTCAGGTAACGACCAGCGACTCATGGCTCAGGTAACGACCAGCGCTCATGGCTCAGGTAACGACCAGCGACTCATGGCTCAGGTAACGACCAGCGACTCATGGCTCAGGTAACGACCAGCGACTCATGGCTCAGGTAACGACCAGCGACTCATGGCTCAGGTAACGACCAGCGGCTCATGGCTCAGGTAACGACCAGCGACTCATGGCTCAGGTAACGACCAGCGACTCATGGCTCAGGTAATGAAACAACCAGCGACTCATGGCTCAGGTAACGACCAGCGACTCATGGCTCAGGTAACGACCAGCGACTCATGGCTCAGGTAACGACCAGCGACTCATGGCTCAGGTAACGACCAGCGACTCATGGCTCAGGTACGACAGCGACTCATGCTTAGAACGACCAGCGACTCATGGCTCAGGTAACGACCAGCGACTCATGGCTCAGGTAACGACCAGCGACTCATGGCTCAGGTAAACGACCAGCGACTCATGGCTCAGGTAACGACCAGCGACTCATGCTCAGGTAACGAAACAACCAGCGACTCATGGCTCAGGTAACGACCAGTGGCTCATGGCTCAGGTAACGACCAGCGACTCATGGCTCAGGTAACGACCAGCGACTCATGGCTCAGGTAACGACCAGCGACTCATGGCTCAGGTAACGACCAGCGACTCATGGCTCAGGTAATGAAACAACCAGCGGACTCATGGCTCAGGTAACGACCAGCGACTCATGGCTCAGGTAACGACCAGCGACTCATGGCTCAGGTAACGACCAGCGACTCATGGCTCAGGTAACGACCAGCGACTCATGGCTCAGGTAACGACCAGCGACTCATGGCTCAGGTAATGAAACAACCAGCGACTCATGGCTCAGGTAACGACCAGCGACTCATGGCTCAGGTAACGACCAGCGACTCATGGCTCAGGTAACGACCAGCGACTCATGGCTCAGGTAACGACCAGCGACTCATGGCTCAGGTAACGACCAGCCAGGTCGACCCGACTCATGGCTCAGGTAAGACCAGCGACTCATGGCTCAGGTAACGACCAGCGACTCATGGCTCAGGTAACGACCAGCGCTCATGGCTCAGGTAACGACCAGCGACTCATGGCTCAGGTAATGAAACAACCAGCGACTCATGGCTCAGGTAACGACCAGCGACTCATGGCTCAGGTAACGACCAGCGACTCATGGCTCAGGTAATGAAACAACCAGCGACTCATGGCTCAGGTAACGCGACCAGGCCGAGCTCATGGCTCAGGTAACGACCAGCGACTCATGGCTCAGGTAACGACCAGGCTCATGGCTCAGGTAGGCTCAGGTAACGAGCGACAGGCAGTGGCTCATGGCTCAGGTAACGAAACACCAGCGGCTCATGGCTCAGGTAACGACACAACCAGCGGCTCATGGCTCAGGTAACGACCAGCGACTCATGGCTCAGGTAACGACCAGCGACTCATGGCTCAGGTAACGACCAGCGACTCATGGCTCAGGTAATGAAACAACCAGCGACTCATGGCTCAGGTAATGAACAACCAGCGACTCATGGCTCAGGTAACGACCAGCGACTCATGGCTCAGGTAACGACCAGCGGCTCATGGCTCAGGTAACGACCAGCGGCTCATGGCTCAGGTAACGACCAGCGGCTCATGGCTCAGGTAACGACCAGCGGCTCATGGCTCAGGTAACGACCAGCGGCTCATGGCTCAGGTAACGACCAGCGGCTCATGGCTCAGGTAACGACCAGCGACTCATGGCTCAGGTAATGAAACAACCAGCGACTCATGGCTCAGTAACACCAGCGACTCATGGCCAGGTAACGACCAGCGACTCATGGCTCAGGTAATGAAACAACCAGCGACTCATGGCTCAGTAACGACCAGCGACTCATGGCTCAGTAACACCATGGCTCAGCTAGTAACGAAACAACCAGCGCTCATGGCTCAGGTAACGACACAACCAGCGGCTCATGGCTCAGGTATTAGGGCACTGTTAATTGGTATCAGAATAAAGTTTAGGTTCCACTGCTGTCAAAAATGTACCAAAAAATATCTTGACATTGACAAAGGATTTTGTTCCCCAATTTTTTGCTCAATTTATTTATTTTTTTGCCATTTTTTGTGCCCAATCTTTGCCCCATTTTTTTTTTTTTTTCGTCATATTTGCCCACGTTTATTACTAATATTTTCCATATTTCCCCCAATTTATTCCCTATTTTCCCCCATTTTTTCCACAAATTTTCTTACTTTTGCTGAAATTTTTCCCAATTTTCTTCCATTTTCCCCCTGAAAATAATTCCCCATCACAGGCAGACGCTGCTTCTTAGCTCGTAGAAATCCATTGTGACCATCAGAATCAGCAGCTGCCATTGTGAGCCGCTTACATCAATAGGAAAGACCAATCGCTCTCCTCTTCCTCTGACCCCCTCAGGTTCTGTGTGAGCTGTTCCAGTCGGCGCCTCAGAGGGGGAACGTCCCCGTCTCCGGGAACATCTCGGGCTTCATCCGGAGACTGTTCCTGCAGCTCATGTTGGAGGACGAGAAGGTCACGGTCTTCCTGCAGTCGCCTTGTCCGGTAACACTCCTCACTTCTATCGCTCACGCTGTTATGCTCCCCGATTGTGGCACATCGTTTCTGACCTGATAATCTCTTGTGTCCCAGTTATACAAAGGACGCATCAACGCCACCAGTCACATGATCCAGCACCCCATGTACGGGGCGGGGCACAAGTACAGGACGCTGCACCTGCCCATCTCCACCACGCTGGCCGAGGTCCTGGACAGAGTGTCGGGTAAGAGCCGTGACTATTTTTTACTGCACAAGTCGGTCGAAAGTAGAAACATTCTGCTTGTGTTTGCAGACACTCCGAGCATCACGGCCAAACTCATCAACGAGCAGAAAGACGACAAGGAGAAGAAGAACCACGAGGAGAAGGAGAAGATGAAGGCGGACAACGGCTTCCAGGACAACTACAGCGTCGTGGTGGCCTCAGGTGACAACCGCCGCCTCTGCTACGTTTCCATTATGGATTTAAACTCATGCATTTGCTCTCGTTCTCCTCAGGGCTGAAGTCGCAGTCGAAGCGCGCCCTCTCCACTCCGCCCAGGCCCCGTCCCGCCGCGGCAGAGTCCTCAGCGACAAACTGAGCTCAGGCTCCGGGGTCGACCCTTCCAACAAGACCATCAGTGTCCCCGTGTTCCACCTGTACCACAAACTGCTGCCAGGTACTGCAATACTCCTGCAATACTCCCCAAACCCTAATAACAAGACCATCAGTGTTCCCCGTGTTCCACCTGTACCACAAACTGCTGCCAGGTACTGCAATACTACTGCAATACTCCTGCAATACTCCTGCAATACTACTGCAATACTCCTGCAATACTACTGCAATACTCCTGCAATACTCCTGCAATACTACTGCAATACTACTGCAATACTCCTGCAATACTCCCCCAAACCCTTATAACAAGACCACCAGTGTCCCTGTTTCCACCTATACCACAAACTACTGCCAGGTACTGCAATACTACTGCAATACTACTGCAATACTACTGCAATACTAGCTCCTCCATCCTCACGGTTTCAAATATCAGGGCGTGTTTTGCCAAAGAAAACCCTTATTGAACCTCTGACGTTGTAAACCTGTTGGATTTGTTTTGGAAACTCTTTTTACTGGTTGATAATCGTCTCCCGTCCTCATCCTAAACTCGTCTAGTGTTTAACAGAGGAGTCGTTCAAATGTCTATTATTTATCTGCAGATGTTGTGGTCAGATCAGCCCAATGTCAGAACAGGAGTTGCCTCATAGCTGCAGTGACTCATAACCAACATAATGCCAGAATAAACAGACAGCAGCTCATGGAAACGTGCCACAAACACACCCACTCTGACGCCACTGTCCATAAACTGCTCTGTCATCAGTGTCCCCTCTCAGACCCAAAACCTAGAATTAGCTCTCACACATTTCCCTGGTTAAGTAAAGTTGAAACAAAGATGGATGGAGTAATTGCCTCTCTAACGTTTGAGATGCTGGTTGTGTTTCCCGCAGGTCAGCCTCTGCCTCCGGAGATGACTCTGGCTCAGCTGCTCGCGCTGCTTTACGACCGGAAGCTTCCTCAGGGCTATCAGTCCATCAACCTCACCGTCAAACTGGGCTCCAAGGTCATCTCGGACCCCGGACTGTCCAAGACCGACTCCTTCAAGAGGCTGCGCACCGAGAAAGGTACGAAGGAGACGAGACCGGGCCTAAACCCCGTGAAGAAGTTGGACATAGTTTGCTCCAAGGATGGGCTAAGCTTTGTCAAACGTAGATCTATTGTTTGATACTTTTAGACCCAGTTTAGACGATCGATGGTTGTCCTAAAACATGCTGGTGTGAGCTCCATCTTAGGAACATAGCATTTAATATTTAAGGCGAGACGCAGCAGGTCAATGGGGAAAAACATTTAATTTAGAGTCATCAATTTGAAACTTTAACTGTAGATCCTCATTTAAAGGGATATTTCAGGATTTTTGACATTGGGCCTCATTTCCTAGTTATCCAGAGTGTTGTTGATGTCTGGAGATATTTTTTTCTTAAATTCATGCAGTTCTTATATTTGAAGAGTCTAGTGGCGCTAGGCTAGGGCAAGGCTAAAGCATTTCTATGGTATCAGTTAGCCTGCATTAAAACAGTGTGACCCACTCCACAGTGCACCTGAGGTAAATCACTTATAACACCAGACTAACCATATAAATGTCTGTGTTCATAGAATCATTTAAAATAACTTATATTTGAGCAGCATCAGCTTCGTGGCTGTAAGCTAACGCAGCGGCGGAGTGATCTGCGAGAAAATAGTCCCTCAAAATGCAGTAATTCATGTGATACAAGGTCAGTTATATTTCAAACATGATTCTATTAACACAGACATTTATATGGTTAGTCTGGTGTTATAAGTGATTTACCTCAGGTGCACTGTGGAGTGGGTCACACTGTTTTTAATGCAGGCTAACTGATACCATAGACATGCTTTAGCCTTGCCCTAGCCTAGCGCCACTAGACTCTTCAAATATAAGAACTGCATGAATTTAAGAAAAAAATATCTCCAGACATCAACAACACTCTGGATAACTAGGAAATGAGGCCCAGTGTCAAAAATCCTGAAATATCCCTTTACGAACTACCACATTTTAATGATAGACGGAGCGAGGTTTAAATGTGTGGATCTATTTTGTGACATGTTAGTTACTAAGATTTGCTCAGAGGGATTTTTTGATCCAGTTATTCATAACCAATCCCGTGAACACTCAAAATTCGCTGTTTTCTTTTTAAATTCAAAGCTCAATTAATCAGGCAAGAAATTAGATATTTAAGAATCCCTTTGGAAAAACCTTCCACATGTTGTTGAGTCAATAACAGCGTATTGTTAAGATCAGGAGATTTATTTGTTCCCAGTCAAACGCTGAGACGTTTTCCCCACTTTCCTTAAACCCAGAGTTTGTAAAGAAAAGGTCGAATGTGTTTTATTTTCAGAGCGATACACTTTGTACTTTGCCAAACCTTCCCTTGAGCGTCGCCTAATGGATCGGCCGCTGCTGCTTCTTTTGCCGTAAAAGCTTTTTGAGTGATTTCCTTTCTCCGTACCTGTCCTTTTGGGAGGTGAAGCTCCCTCCGCTCGGTCCAGGCGTCTCGGAGAGTCCATAAAAATAGCCCCCCTTCGTGTCCTGGTTGTAATGGTTTCCGGGACGTCCTGGCGTTTCGCAGACGCTGTGGGGACAAGGGCAGCGTCTGGGCTCGCGTCCTCTTCTGTCTCAGACTAATCAGACTTTGGAAATGAATAGATTTCAGACAGAACACGATCATGGAGACACAATGGATGACATCAAGGACTGTTTCAGTGAATTAGCTCATGATTTCATTTAAGGCGACGCTGCAGGTGGAAAAAACAAAAAAATGTCACGGTCAAGGTTGATATTTAGTTAGTTTTCTCCTTAACGTCTTAGTTTTAACGGAACAAACTCTTTACAGTGTATGACTTTTGTCGACACCAGAGTTTTCCTGGAAGTGACTCCAACGTTTTTGGAACAGTTCGGAAATTTTTTGGAAAATGGTTTGATTTTTTTTTTTTTTTTTTAAAGTAAAAAAGAAAAAATAATAAATTAAAAAAAAAAAGTCAAATTTTATTTTTTTTGGGGGAAAGAATGGAAGCTATTTTGAACATTTTGGATTTTTTTGTGTGTGAAATTCTCACTTTACAGACTCCACACTTTACAGGCTCCACTCAACCTTAAATCCGTGTTGTTTTCTCCGCAGTGGAGGAGGTGCTGTCCCCCTGCCCGGAGGAGGAGCCCATGTCCCTGTCCGATGACCCTGACTGTAGCGACGACACGCTGCTGGACACGGGGCCGGTCCAGTCTCCGCTGCAGGTGTTCGCGGGGATGGGAGGCCTGGCTCTGATCGCAGAGAGGCTGCCCATGCTCTACCCGGACGTCATCCAGCAGGTCTGAGCCTCAAACATCACACGGAGGGAAACTTTAACACACAAGGGGGGCAGTTATCCAGTCCAGTGGCTCTCAAAGTTTACACAGCAAGAACCATCAGGACCAAACAAGTCTAAAAGGGTTTAAAATGGAATTAGAGGGGGCAATATATTGTCTACAACAGTGGTTCTCAACCTTTTGGAGCTGCGACCCCCATTATAACAGTTTAAGGGGTGCGTGACCCCGGCCCGTGTCACACCGTGAGAAATAGGAACATTCTTCAGCCTTCATAATACTTAAAAAACAAAGATAATAAACAAATGGCTAAAATAAAATTCATCAAATTAAGAACAAATAATGACACTCTGGTAAAATAGCTCAGTGGTTCCCAACCTTTTGAGTCGTTAATCTATACTCTGAATAGGGCTGGGCGATATATCCATATTTAAGATATATCGATATATTTTTAAATGAGATGTGGAATTAGACCATATCGTGTATATCGGGATATTTCAAATTCAGATAAGGTATTAAGTTAACAAGAAACACGTAATCTCAAGCTGATTTAAAAAAAAAAGTTTCTTATTCTTAAACTGAGCACTTTATTTTGTTATCTCTTAATATTTAAATGCTGCCCTCAGGAAAAAGACTGACCTATTTTATTTTCTACGCTATTTTTATTTAAGATGTTTTTTTTTTATTTAAATGTGCGCCTTACAGAGCTTTATACAGTGTTAATGTTTACATTTCATAGAGAGTTTTCAATAAAACTACTCGTATTTGGTTTTGACTTAACATTTCATTTCCCCAGCTCTCACTTCGCGGAAGAAATATCGGGATATATATCGTATATCGATATTCAACCAAAATATATCGGGATATGACTTTTGGTCCATATCGCCCAGCCCTAACTCTGAGTACCCCTACCGTCAGGATCTTGCCAATATTATTACAAAGTGACCAACTAAACTAAGATTATACAGTGCTTAACAGTGATTTGTGTTCAACATGAAGCTAAAAAACTCTCAAAATCAAAAACATAATTAAAACTAACTTTCCTTTGAAATTCACATTGAAATTCTACTCAGTTTCACCTTCTTTTTTCATCTTAAATAATTCCAAGTACCCCCTGCTAAGTGCTCAAGTACCCCCAGGGGTCCCTGTACCCCTGGTTGGGAAACACTGAAATAGCACACACATGCAACAATAAAATATTATAATTTATACTAATAAAAAAAAATGTATATTTTATCTCCATGATCTGGCGACCCTCGAAATTTGTCTCGCGATCCCCTTGGAGGTCCCGACCCCCAGGTTGACAACCAAATTGACTTTGTAAATTTGGAAGATATGCAAATTTACAATATCGAGTTTTTCTCCAATGTCAAGAAATGTGGGGGGAAATTGTGTAAAAATGTCACATATGGTGGAAAAATGAGGAGGGAAAAGGAAAAATCTGGGGCAAAAAAAAATCCCCAAAATTTGTAAAAAAAAAAAAAAAAATGGGGTTGGGGAAATTGGGGTGAAAGGGGGGAAAAAAGGAAAAATATAGATTTTTTTTTTTTATGGGAAAAGAAAAAATGTTTGGAAAATACTGTGATAAAATGTAAATGTATGGGCGAAAATTGGGTGGACATCGGGGGGAAAGAAAAAGTATGTGGCAAAAAATAAAAAAATGGGGGGAAAATGGAAGAATATGGAAAGGTTGGGGAGAAAAATGTGCTTTGTTTCTCATAAAGATAATTGTCCTGAAGAATCTAAATGTAAATGTTTGCAGCACAAAGATATTGCTTCGTTATCCAGAAAGTCCCCACACATATTTTGAGACATTTTTATAAATATGTGTAGATGAAAGTTCCCTCTCCGCTCACCTGCTCCTCCCCCTCCCTCAGCAGGTCAGCGCCCCCGTGGTGCCCTCGTCGTCCCAGGAGAAACCCAAAGACGGTGATCAGTTCGAGTGGGTGACCATCGAGCAGTCGGGGGAGCTGGTGTACGAGGCGCCGGAGTCCATCGCCTCCGACCCGCCGCCCATCGCCAAACAGCCGCCGCAGTCTTCCTCCTCCTCCTCGTCTTCCTCGTCCTCCGCCGTGCAGACCATGTCCCCCATCCCCGCACACTCGCTCGCCGCCTTCGGCCTGTTCCTGCGCCTGCCCGGCTACGCAGAGGTGCTGCTGAAGGAGAGGAAGCACGCCCAGTGTCTGCTGCGGCTGGTGCTGGGCGTGACCGACGACGGCGAGGGAAGTGAGTCACCTGAGGTCCAAAGCTCTTCCTGGTCAAAGTGTCGTTTCTAATGGGGCGTTTTGTTCAGGTCACATCCTGCAGTCTCCGTCGGCCAACGTCCTGCCCACTCTGCCGTTCCACGTGCTGCGGGCGCTCTTCAGCTCCACGCCGCTGACCACGGACGACGGCGTTCTGCTGCGGAGGATGGCGCTGGAGATCGGAGCCATTCACCTCATACTGGCCTGTCTGTCAGCGCTGAGTCACCACGCGCCGAGGAGTCCCAACGGCAACGGCAACGTGTCAGAGGTACAAATACTACTACTGCTACTACTGTTACTACTACTGCTACTACTGTTACTGTTACTACTGCTACTGCTACTGTTACTACTGCTACTGCTGTTACTACTACTACTACTACTGCTACTGTTACTACTGTAACTACTACTACTACTGCTACTGTTACTACTGTAACTACTACTGTCAGCGCTGAGTCACCACGCGCCGAGGAGTCCAACGGCAACGTGTCAGAGGTACAAATACTACTACTACTACTGCTGTTACTACTACTACTACTACTGCTACTGTTACTACTGTAACTACTGCTACTACTGCTACTGCTACTACTACTATAACTACTGCTACTACTACTACTACTACTACTACTGCGGTTACTACTACTACTAACTACTACTACTACTGCTACTGCTACTGTTACTACTACTACTACTGTCAGCGCTGAGTCACCATGCACCGAGGAGTCCTAACGGCAACGGCAACGTGTCAGAGGTACAAATACTACTACTGCTACTACTGTTACTGTTACTACTACTACTGCTACTGTTACTACTGTAACTACTACTGCTACTGTTACTGTTACTACTACTACTGCTACTACTGTAACTACTACTGTCAGCGCTGAGTCACCACGCACCGCGGAGTCCTAACGGCAACGGCAACGTGTCAGAGGTACAAATACTACTACTGCTACTACTGTTACTACTACTGCTACTACTTTTACTGTTACTACTGCTACTGCTACTGTTACTACTGTTACTGTTACTACTACTACTACTACTGCTACTACTGTAACTACTACTGTCAGCGCTGAGTCACCACGCGCCGCGGAGTCCTAACGGCAACGTGTCAGAGGTACAAATACTACTACTGCTACTACTGTTACTGCTACTGCTACTGCTACTACTACTATAACTACTGCTACTACTACTACTACTACTACTACTACTACTACTACTACTACTACTACTACTACTACTGCTGTTACTACTACTACTACTACTACTACTGTTACTGTTACTACTACTACTGCTACTGTTACTACTGTAACTACTACTGTCAGCGCTGAGTCACCACGCACCGAGGAGTCCTAACGGCAACGTGTCAGAGGTACAAATACTACTACTGCTGCTACTGCTGCTACTACTACTACTACTGCTACTGCTACTGTTACTACTACTACTGTTACTACTACTACTGCTACTACTACTACTGCTACTGCTACTACTGTAACTACTACTGTCAGCGCTGAGTCACCACGCACCACGGAGTCCTAACGGCAACGGCAATGTGTCAGAGGTACAAATACTACTACTGCTGTTACTATGCTGTTACTACTACTACTACTACTGCTACTGCTACTGCTGTTACTACTACTGTCAGCGCTGAGTCACCACTAGGGCTGCACGTTTCCAAGTTTTTCATTAACCGTTAACCGAGGCCCTTAGCGGTTAATACTCGGTTAACCATTAGTGTCCGCACTAACCAACCCCCCCCCCCCCGTTACGTTATACTGACAGAGGCGAAAGGTGTTTTTCATCGTTAACACCTTTTATTAAATGGCTGGAACACATTTGAAACAAAATAACTTTATAGAAATAAAACACAGTGGTAATGACAGAGCAGTCATTTAGTCCTCTTTTTTGACAACAACACGTTTTAACAATAACGAGAAAGGTGAGTTTTGTGCCTTTAGCTTACCTAGCTACCTCCTAAGTGATGCCCGGGTGTCGGCTGTTGAAGCTCCAGTGCCAGCGATAAGTAGCAGCTGTACTTGTCCTGCAGTAATGACAGCGCTCTGAGCTCTGACTCTTGTGCAGCCGCAGATGGCGAGCTGTCACGGCGCCGGGACGTCCGAGGAGCAGCAGCTCTACTGGGCCAAAGGGACGGGCTTCGGCACCGGGTCCACGGCCAGCGGCTGGGACGTGGAGCAGGCGCTGACCAAGCAGCGTCTGGAGGAGGAGCACGTCACCTGTCTGCTGCAGGTACACGCCAGAGCTATACACACATGTACTACACACATGTACTACACGCCAGAGCTATACACACATGTACTACACACACGCACATACTACACACATGCTCATACTACACACATGCTCATACTACACACACGCACATACTACACACACGCACATACTACACACATGCTCATACTACGCACACGCACATACTACACACACGCACATACTACACACACGCACATCCAAACACTGGAGGAGGAGCATGTCACCTGTCTGCTGCAGGTACACGCCAGAGCTATACACACATGTACTACACACATGCACATACTACACACACGCACATACTACACACTGGAGGAGGAGCACGTCACCTGTCTGCTGCAGGTACACGCCAGAGCTATACACGCACATACTACACACATGTACTACACGCCACAGGGCATTAAAAGTCATTCAATTAATTAGGCCAAAAATGAAGGCCTTAAGTCACTCTTTAATTGCTTTTTTAATCCACATTTGTTGCTTTTTCATCTGTTTGTCACTTAATTCTCGCTCTTATTTGTTGCTATTCTGAAGTTTTTATATTCGGTGACGGCGTTTCTTTATGTCTCCAGGTGTTGGCGAGTTACATTAACCCCTCGGGCTGCAGCGGCGCTCACTCTGACTCCGAGTCCCGGGCCAACACGGCGGCTCTGCCTTCAGTCCTCCAGGAGCTGCTGTCCCAGTCCTGCCTCATCCCCGCCATGTCGTCCTACCTGCGCAACGACTCCGGTAAGAGCCGGGTCATTACACACGGGTTCATCCCTAAAGGATGTTTACATGGTTTTCACTTCCCTTTCATACACAAGAGACGTGTTGCTTTTTAATCCACTGATGGTGATTAAAGGAAGTGACTCAGACTGGATTTCACAACAGTTGCATCAGATTCTTCCACCTGAGCTTTGGCTTCAGCTTCGTGACCTGGTTTTTAATCGAGAGACACTTTAGAGCCACTCGAGGCGAAGAGATAAAACATAATGATATCGGTGTGAAACATTGAAGATCACTGACACAGATATGAATGAAAATGTATTGTCAGTCATTTTAATTGCCGATGTTTTCAGCAACAACAAATCATCATACAGTGTTAATTTGATTTTAGTTTTAGTCAAATAATTGTCTTACATTTAATCTACTTTTAGTCGATTGAATCCAAAATGAACGTAGTCAACTTTACATTTATACTTATTATTATAGTCATATTTGATGAAGCTCCTCTGCTTCAAAGCTCAGAGCTGTTCCTTTGGCAGTGGATTTAAATGATATGAAGCTCTTTCAATTTTAATCTCCATTTTGATTTAAGGTCAGCTCACACTACACGATTTTTATGCCCGATTTTGATACAATTCTCAGTCGCGCCGAGTCTTCCCGAGTCGTGTCTCGTAGTGTGGGGGGGGTCACGACTGCACTGGTGTTGGAATCGTGTAGTGTGGGCAGCAGTCAGACGCAACTGGACTACAGTCGCAGGAAATCTTGTTTGATTTTTAAGCCCGATTTTGGAGACAAGGGAGAAACGTGGGTGATTTTACCCCAAAGTGAACACACAGAAAGCAGCGGCCAATGACAGAGTGAGATAAAGACAGAAAAACACCGCCGCGCCTCCTTTTTCATTTCTCTGTCAAAACAACAACTCATGGCCACAGCCCCACACGAAACAGCACAACTTTATATCACCAAACGTTCACGAGAACCACCTTTTCAAACTACATTTAAACCGCAAACAGAGTTTAGCGGCACTTACTGAGTTTGGCGCCACTAGCAGCGCCTCTCTCCTCCATCTCCTCCGCCTCCTCCATCTCGGGGCTGAGGCCCGTCTCCTTTTCTTATTAAATCCACTGAAATACGTCCCGCTTCTTCGTGTCGCCGACTTTTATCTCCATATGACAGAACTATTGCCAAGTTGAAGGCTTCGTAGCAGTAGTAGCCTTGCACTGCGCACTGTTGTGACACTGTTTACACCTCTGACTAATCGGGACACGCACGTGTTTTCCCACGCTCACAAACACAGGCCTATCTTTGCGGATTTTGGGTCAGTTTTTGAAACCGGAGGAGAAATGAAGCGGTAGAGACACAGACGCGCTGTGTTATCAAACATCAGCTGTTTGTCAGAATCGTGTGTTCACTCTTACGATTCTCAGTCGTTAAGTATGAACCCCCAGACGTTCTATAATCGCACTAAATCCAGTCGTGTAGTGTGACCCCCATTCTGTATAAAATCATGTAAGACTGGAAAAGTCGTGTAGTGTGTGCGGACCTTTAGTCTTATTTTTGTTGACAGAAATATCTGGACATTTTAGCAAAAATACTACTTTGACTAAAATTATGACGAAAGATGATGACATGAACACCGGTGACATGTTAGTTCTAAAAATGTGTTCAGAGAGATTTTGGATCTTGTTTAGTTTGTGAATAAACTAGTTATTAGTGAAAAGAATCTGTAAAAAAAAATCCAATCTGTCCTTGTTTTAAATCAGGGCAAACTTTCTTAGTTTTTTGAGGAAGATACGTATTTAAAACTTCCTCAAAAAACAAACCTTTCACTTCTGTAGATTGAATAATATGTTATTTATTAGCGCTTGTTGTTCTTTAACAGACACAGTTGGTGTTAAATACGTCACTTTTCTATATTTGTAAGAAGAGTTGCTGTTGTCTCCGGCTTCTCCTTCACCATAAGTGTTGAGTCTGTAGGAGCGACTTTAGTGGAGACGTTGTTAAAGAGTGGAATAAAAACAGCCCTAAAGTTTAAATCCATGTTTTCACCTGCAGCGTCTGGCCTTAAAGCGCTGTTACTTTCTCCTGTAGGGCTGAACTGTCACTGCTGTTTATTTCCACGCTCTGAACCCCAGGAGCTTTTGTAGAGGCTGCGTGTTCCATGTTTGTAGAGGATGTTGTGCTGCCCCAAAATAATTCAAACTTTCACAGGAGTTTTTTTGCTGCTGTTTATTGCACAGAACATCGACTTTATTCAAATCTATCTATAAAAGCTTCGTACAGTTCAATAACTCTCACGTTTAAACCGACACATCCATGAAACAAAACAAATACAGACTTTATCTTTAAACCTGGAAACGACGCCCGGGCCGAGGTTAATGTGATCGATACAAAAATATCTCTGAGGTCGGTGCACGTTTTCCATCGTTACATATTTAACAGATGATACGATATTCAAAACGGACTCAATTCAAAAATATATTTCACTTTTACTTTTACAGCCTTTATCGTAAACAGTGGTTTGAATAAAACATTTTCCATTTGATTTAACCTCTTAACCCCCACCTGAACCGAGCACATTTTCTCCAGTTTGGCTTTGCAGAAACAAAAGTGACAAACACGTGGTGAAAACACGACCAAAAATCAACAATGAAAAAGCCACAAAAAGTTTCCCAAACACAACGAAAAAACGAGGATGAAAAAGTGACTAAAACGTGGCAAAAACAAACACACACACTTCAAAAAACAAATTTCAATCACTTCTGTAGGCCTGATCTTCAAATGAGACGTTACACTGTTGCTCTCCAGTCCAGAAACTTTTAGATTTGGGTAAAGCCCAACTGGAGAAAATGCATCAGTTCAGTTGGGGGTTAAGAGGTTAACATGGGATTAAACATTTACCCAGTGGAACCGACGTTTCCACTCGGTTATGGCTAATATCTCCTGGGTTTACCCGCGGGAAACAAAACCGACACAAAGCTCTGTCTTCTCTGTGGCACAAATGTTTTTTTTACTCCTAATGGTCCGGGCTGAGTCTCTATAAACAATACCAGTCTGTTACCGGGGGTGGGATAACTAAGTGCTACTTCATCCCCCTCGCATTCGAGCATGAGATCGATTATGTATCCCATGTATTTATGATTTTATTCATATGTGAACATAACGTACATATGGTTTTGGTGTCATTCATTTCATGTTAATATGAATAATAATAATGTAACAGAAGAAAAAAAGTATCTTTAGATCCGATTTGTGATGCCGTTGGTCCAGGGACAGGATTAAAGGAAGTGACTTCAGCTCAAATAAATTATTTATTGCAACATTTTTATCTTTTGATTTTCCAAGATTTTTTCCAATTTTTACCCATTTTAAAAACTTTTTTTTCTTTTTTGACACAATTATTTCTCTTATTGTTTCCCCTGATTTTTGCCAATTTTTCATTACAGATATTTTTCCCCAACATTTCCTTAAAGAGGGGGTATTCTGCTTTTTTCAATCACATAGCACCAGTCTATAGCATACTACAATGATGACGTAACCTTCTGTTGGTCTGTATATGCAGTAAATTAAAATAACTGCCTTGAATAAAATTGCTCTCTCAAAATGGCTGTACTGAACGTCTTGAAATAGGCCTCTGTCTCTTTAAGAAGCTTTCCGACACGCCCCCTTCAGCACACTGCTGTGGCATCTAAACAACACTACTGTGCGGGAGGGGGCTCTGCTGAGCTGAGGAGCAGTGGTTGGTGGCTTGGCTGGTGACAAAAGGTCCAGAGGCGTCTCCAGGAGGTGGGGGCGTTCCTAGGAGGACTGAGGCATAGCTACACCTAAAATGGCTGCCGTCTAAGTTTTTACTGATTACTCAAAAATATGTGAATGAGCCAAGGCAACACTCCAGGCATGTGTTTAATGAGGGAATGACATAATAACATGATATAAAGCTTGAAAAAGTCCATTTTACATAATACCCCCCCTTTAAACACATTTCCCCCCAATTTATTCCAAATTTCTTTCCCTGTTTTGACTCATTTCTACAAGTTTTTTTTACACACTTTTCCTTAATTTTGCCCCAAATTCTCCCAAATTATTCCCCATTATTTTTCACACATTTCTTTACATTGGAGATGAACCCATCATTGTACATTTGCTGATCCTCCACACGTTATTGTTCAGTTTCCTGGTTCTAGACGAGAAATATTTTAGTATCGAAAACCAATTACTGGAATCGCATTATGACACATGAACAAATGGACTTTATGGAAATGTCGTGCAGCAGAAATCGTTCTCAACACAAATACTACTCGAGTAAAGTACAGATGTTTAAAAACTCTGCAGTAGATTCACTTCCCGTTTGTAGATTGAAAAATAGGTTATTTATTAGCGATGGTTAGTATTAAACAGACACAGTTGGTGTTAAATACAAGTCACGTTTCGACACAAACCGTTTATGTAAATATCTCAGGAGTCGCTGTTATCTCCCTGGGTCGTGGCTCCGGCAAATGGCTTCCCCTTCACAATAAAAGCACTCTTCCCCTTCACAATAAAAGTCCGTCTGCGCCCGACAGAAGCCGCAGATCTTCATGGCCAGACGTTACGATCTCTGTCCTCCTTCACAGTGTCTACTCAAAAGCTGCAGATTCGTTTCCGATTTTCTTTGAATATCGAGATTCCCCTCATTCCTGTTCGATGGATTGTTTTCAAACCGATATCTCGCATTTGTAGCGTCTAATTAATCCATTTTGCTGCTTGTTTTGTGTTCGACGACGCTGGATATAATATAAATGTCATGAACCTTTCAGGAGAGTGTCTGGAATTGTGTTTAAGGAAGAGTCTAAAGAACTCCATGTTTCGTCTTCATCTGTCTTGGATAACTGCAGTGATGGTCGAGGGAAAGTACTCATACTCCTGGTCAAATATTTCCCTGATAAAAGTAGGAGTCGCTCTGTCAAAGTAATTCCTCAAGTGCTCAGTTTAAATAAGAAACTTTGCAGCCTTTACTGGAAATGTACTGGAGCAGAAAGGAATTAGTTCTTCTTCAGTTTCAACCCTTCAGGAGTTCAGAACCGTGTTGTAAAAATCCTGCGTTTTACTCTGGAGAAAGTTCTGGTTCGTTCCTGGTTTGGTTGAGGTGTAACATCTGCAGCCCACAGGCGGGTTTCCTCAGCAGTAGTTGTAATGTTGTAGTGGTGGGTCGTGGTCATAGCGTGGTGTAGATGTAAACGAAGACGATGACGAACAGGTTGAGGAAGGTTCCCACGATCCCCAACATGGCCAGGATGGATTCCTCCTGCTCCTCCTTCACCTCCAGCGCCCGCACGTCGTCCGGAGTCAGCAGCGTGCGCCCCATCGTCACTCGCACATCTGCACAGAATAATAATGACATGAATGACGGCACCTCAGCTTTGGTGTTTTAGGTTCTATCACTCGAAATAATGTAAGAATGAAATATTAATAATGAAATGCGAGTTACAGCTGGTGAAGAGCCCTGAGAGCTCCATGAGGCCAGACTTAAACACATTAAAGTTAATTTCCTTAAACTAGAATGTACAAAGTTTAAAAAGTAAAAACCACTTGCTTTTGTTAATCTCACATGTTTCAAATATCTTATTGCACGTTTGTAGAGAAGTGACTGGTTTCAGTGGACGCTGATGTTTGTGACCTGCTCTAATGCAGTTAGACAAATGTGAAAAAAAACATTGCAGCATAAACAAAACTCTAAGAAATATCGTCTCCACTTTCGGACACTTTAATGAGACAGTCATGTGACCTTAGGCTTTATCCACACGAAGACAAAACGCTTATATTTTCAGAAACTTTCTTTGTAAGCACGAAGCAGCTCAGTAAATGTGTTGGGTTGACTCAGGTCTGTGATTCATCTTCAGGCCTGTGTGTGGCGCTGTGACGCTAACACAGATAATAGAACAAGATGTAGAGGGCGCAGGCGCAGTAAACTTTAGTGGAATGTAAACAGAGAAAATAAAACGGATTCAAGGATTTACGATTTACAGGAGAGACGAGGAGGCGAGTTTATTCAGACGTAACGAGACTGAAGCAGAAAAACCTGTGACCGGACTTTGACTCTCAGTCCAAACACACAGACTGACTCGGCCGGGTTTTCTACTTGTCACCACTTGGAGCAAAGAGGAGCGGAGTAAAGCCATAGATCCATGAGTCAAACTCATTCTAAGGTCAGTAGATGATGGAGAACAGACTCTGGTGCTGTGATGTCATCGTTTTAGTCAAAGTTGCGCAGACGCTGTAATAACGGCGTCACGTAAACGGCGTTTTCAGATCTTTCCGCTCTGGGACCTGGTTTGGAAAATGTTCGTTTACAGACGCACAAACACCGGCTCGTATGGACGATACACTGGACTGATAAAATATCTTTGCGTTTGGTCCTCAGCTTGACTTCGTATGGACAGGGCCTCAGTTCATACTATATGAGCTGAGAGGAGATCCTGGACTTTGTGACCGTTTTTGTTTCATGTGGATCAGTCGAGCCGTTAAAGACATTAACCATAAACCAAGTCCAGAATTCAGCGGTTTGATTGTTATCGTAGTTGCCATAATAGAATTCTTAGCCTGCTCCTGTGGGGGACAGGGGGAGAGGTCCTGCTCCTGTGGGGACAGGGGGAGAGGCCCTGCTCCTGTGGGGGAGAGGGGAGAGGCCCTGCTCCTGTGGGGGAGAGGCCCTGCTCCTGTGGGGGACAGGGGGAGAGGCCCTGCTCCTGTGGGGGACAGGGGAGAGGCCCTGCTCCTGTGGGGGAGGGGGAGAGGCCTGCTCCTGTGGGGGAGAGGGGGAGAGGCCCTGCTCCTGTGGGGGAGAGGGGAGAGGCCCTGCTCCTGTGGGGGACAGGGGAGAGGCCCTGCTCCTGTGGGGGACAGGGGAGAGGCCCTGCTCCTGTGGGGGAGAGGGGGAGAGGCCTGCTCCTGTGGGGGAGAGGCCTGCTCCTGTGGGGGAAGGGGAGAGGCCCTGCTCCTGTGGGGGAGAGGGGGAGAGGCCTGCTCCTGTGTGGGGGAGAGGGGGAGAGGCCCTGCTCCTGTGGGGGACAGGGGGAGAGGCCCTGCTCCTGTGGGGGAAGGGGGAGAGGCCCTGCTCCTGTGGGGGAGAGGGGGAGAGGCCCTGCTCCTGTGGGGGAGAGGCCCTGCTCCTGTGGGGGACAGGGGGAGAGGCCCTGCTCCTGTGGGGGACAGGGGGAGAGGCCCTGCTCCTGTGGGGGAAGGGGGAGAGGCCCTGCTCCTGTGGGGGAGAGGGGGAGAGGCCCTGCTCCTGTGGGGAGGGGGAGAGGCCCTGCTCCTGTGGGGGACAGGGGGAGAGGCCCTGCTCCTGTGGGGGACAGGGGGAGAGGCCCTGCTCCTGTGGGGGACAGGGGGAGAGGCCCTGCTCCTGTGGGGGACAGGGGGAGAGGCCCTGCTCCTGTGGGGGACAGGGGGAGAGGCCCTGCTCCTGTGGGGGACAGGGGGAGAGGCCCTGCTCCTGTGGGGGACAGGGGAGAGGCCCTGCTCCTGTGGGGGACAGGGGGAGGGGGGGGGGGGAGAGGCCCTGCTCCTGTGGGGGACAGGGGGAGAGGCCCTGCTCCTGTGGGGGACAGGGGGAGAGGCCTGCTCCTGTGGGGGACAGGGGAGAGGCCTGCTCCTGTGGGGGACAGGGAGAGCCTGAAGGGCGTTGACACTGATCGCAGGTGGCAGAGGTCAGCTGTTTCTAAATGACAGCACTAAAGGCCTATTCATTCTCCACAAGACGCGAGAACATAATGAGGTCATTTTGTTCTCGCAGCTCCTGTTCAGCAGCTCTTACTGACACTTTGGTTCAGCAGAACTTTGTTCGGCAGGGCTGCGAGAACTCTCGCTGTGATTGGCTGGATGTTTAGTGGGCGGGGTTAATTTGGCGGAACCGGTAAGCGAGAATCCAATGTTTACTTCCCAACACCGGTGCGGAAAACGGGAAACAACATGTATAGTTTTGAGGCACCGCTCACGGCAGTAAAACACTTCACTGAAGGACAAGAACAAGCAAATGGAGAGAAACACGGGACGTTTTGGACGAAGAGGAAGCAGAAGAGCCTGGAGTTACCTGTGCGAAAGAAGCGAGTGATTATAAAACAGTGGTCAGGCTCGTGGACAGAGGGAAACCAAGCAGACCCTTCATCAAACACCGGGAAACGTCAACCACCATGTTCAATGAAGGTTCTTGGATGGACAACGCCTGCACGACTGAGAGCCGACACAGACGTCAAACAACATGAGTTTACGTAATATACCAGCGGGAGATGTCGCTAAACATGAAGTCAAGCTTTAAAATGTTTGCAATATCGTGACTGATACTTTTTATAATAGTTTGAACTCAAATGGTTCGTTTTATTTCTGTAATTCCTTGATTATTTTGGCTGAAAAAGGGGCGTGGCAGTTCAGCAGCAGCACGTCTTGTGGAGAATGAACAGGCCTTAAATCTCACTTATTCTGACAGACGCTTAACCCTTTGGCCGCCCACTCCTCCCTCTCACTCCTCCCTCTCACTCCTCCCTCTCACTCCTCACTCCTCCCTCTCACTCCTCCCTCTCACTCCTCCCTCTCACTCCTCACTCCTCCCTCTCACTCCTCCCTCTCACTCCTCCCTCTCACTCTTCCCTCTCACTCCCTTCTCTCCCGTGTGTTCATGGAAATGTGATGGAATCTTATTTACCACTTTTCACATGACACAGAACGGCCGAAGTGTCTCACGCAGTGGAAGGAAAATTACATAAATGTTCTTGAATTAAGAAATTAATCTAAAGGTTCCACAACATTAGGGGCCTTTAAGTCTACAGCAATGTATGGGGCCAACTTGGTCTCTTTATTCAATGTATTTATTTATTTATCCATTTCTCTTCCCCAGAATGGCAACAGGAATGACAAAACCTCATGATTCGATACAATACACGATACATGGCTCACGATAAACTTACTATACTGAGATAATCGATATATTGCACAAAAATAACCTACGATACATCACGATTTTTACAGAAACATGTGATTTTTAACCTTTTTAAACATCCAACATATTATTCATCATTTGTTTTCATGTGGAAGTGAAAACGATCCCTGACGTACACACTGGAACACATTTAAATAAACCAGAGTCTTGTTTCAGGAGGAATAAAGCCGCCCCGAATTATTGTTAAAGTATCGATATCAGAATAAAAGGTTTTGGCACCGTATCGTCCCGCAAAGTATCGCGATATATCGCAAAATCGATATATGGTCAGACCCCACTAGCACAGAGCACATGAATCCCCATAACACTACACTGTCGATATGGATCAATAAGTGTGAACAGGAACATACTTGGATTTACACGTTAAACATTGATCACAATAGAAGAGCGAGAGTCACTGATTGGTTTAGATCCTGGGAAAGTCTCGTCATTGTGGAGAGTTTTTCAGTTCGGCGACAGGAATGACTCAAACTTAGGGACTCGCCTAGAACGGTAAAGGTTTCATAGAAATACGTTGTTGTTTTTTTGCAGATTTCTTGCATAAATATGAGGAAAAAGGTCAGGCAAGTTTTCTGTCTGGTTTTCATGAAGATAAGACATAAATTGCCAATGTTTTCAGCGACAAAAATCTAGGATGACTCTAGTTTTATTTTGTGACATATTAGTTTTAAAGATTTCCTCAGAGGGATTTTGGATCTAGTTTAGTGAAAATTAAATTCCTGTTTTTTGATTCAAAGCTCAATAAATCCATCAGGAATCAGATCTGTAAAAATCCTCATGGAGTCTTATGGAGCCACTAAAGTGTTAAAGGAGTGGAATGAAAACAGCCCTAAAGTTTAGTCCCTTTGTCTGCACATGCATCCTGTGGATATTTCTCCCATCAAAGGAAATGACCATGTTTGGATCACAGCCTTTCGTGCTACACGTGGATACCAAACATGTCCGTATTTGTGAATGAATGAGCGTGGGAAAGACCAGGGAGCCACACAGACATGTTGGAGTCACTTCCTGGATAAATCTCAGAGACTAAACATCGTAAAGAGGGTTTGGGCTGTTTTACTTAGAGTTTGAGGAGGAGACGTTAACGTTCTCTAAGGGATTTCGTCTTAAAATGACCCCTCTTTTTCTTTTCTAGTTTGCGTTGAGTCAGTTGTTAAAGGCGTGAACTCTCTCGTTTTATGTGCGTTTCATTTCTCACCTTATCGATGTTTAAACATGTCCCGTCATCCTAAAAAAAACAAGCCGCTCTCCGCTTCACATCTAGATCCGTCAGGCCATTCTCCCTCCACCTTCACAGCGATCCCCAGCATCTCAACATCTCCACATCTCACACACATCCATCCTTTCCTCCCTCCCTCCGTCACGGGAACAACAGCTCGGCTCCTCCTCCTTAAACACGTCCTCAAAGTGTTACTCCTGCTCCAAATCTTACAGAGTGTCCAAACTACACTCTCTTGCTTGATTTTGACAAGAATCTTTCAGGATTTCGCTAAAGTCTTGTCCACTCTTTCATTGGGGAGTCCTTTCTGGCTTTTGCTTTCTCCTGAATCACAAATCCAGTCTCGTATCGCTGCCACGTTTTGCATCAGGACCAAAACAAAAAGCTTAAAATGTCCGTTGTGGCTTCGTTTATCAGAACACCTTTATTTCTAAACGAATATCTTGCTCTTTAGATTTTGTAACGTGTATAAATCAACCAGCTTTCACAAACACACTATTCCATTCCGTGACAAAGCCTTTTGCCTCTCGCTATAAACCAGTTTTTCAGCCGTACCTCCCGTGTTTTTGTTCTAAACTAATGGCCGATGTCTTTCAGCCCTAATTGCATCGCTCCCTCCACACATTAGCATTCACCCGAGCGCTTCGGAATCAATTACGCCCCGTGTTCTACTCCCGGATTTTATCGCTCCCGTCTCGGTCCGAAGAATCCCATCGCCGCAAATTGTCTCTCCACTTTTGTTGTTGCCGAGCGCCTTCCTTCACTCGAGCGTCATCTGGCAAAACATTCCTGGACACTTCAGGATTTCTCTCTCAGATCGATAGAGAAATCGGCTTTCGGTTCTGACGCTGACGAAAAGCCTTGAAATTCCTGCCTCGGGCTTTGGAAAAACAGGATTATTTGTTGTGATTTCCTTCCACTGAGAGTCTGTGAGCCGTTCCCTCCCAGCTTCTCCGAACGTGGCGTGTGTTTTTTAAAGAAAATAAGCAGATTTCCTTCGCTGTTTGTGGTCGTGTCCGTGGAGGAGACGGAGGGATGGAGTGAGAGCAGACGGGCAGGTAGCGGGAGGAATATTTTAGTCGACGTGGGAGGACCGTGTATTGCATAACGGGGCGGAAGAGCGAGAGGAGGAGGAGAGAGTGAAGAGGAGGGAGGGAGAGCGTACGTATAATGCATGAGTCTGTCATGTCTTTGTGGAGGTGTGGGGGTGGAGGCGCAAAAAAAACACATACGGAGACGTTCACTCAGATACAACCCAGACCCGTGAGAGAGTCTGATCGTTATTTCACAAACCTGCCACATTCAGCCTGTTCATCGGTCTGAACATCGTCTCCACTTACGAGACAGTCATGTGACCTTAGTTCATCTGTGTTGAGAGAGAAGACGCTGGACTTTGGGACATTAAAGGGATATTTCAGGATGTTTGACATTGGGCCTCATTTCCTAGTTATCCAGAGTGTTGTTGATGTCTGGAGATATTTTTTTCTTAAATTCCTGCAGTTCTTATATTTGAAGAGTCTAGTGGCGCTAGGCTAATGCTAGGCTAGTGCATGTCTATGGTATCAGTTAGCCTGCATTAAAAACAGTCTGACCCACTCCACAGTGCACCTGAGGTAAATCACTTATAACACCAGACTAACCATATAAATGTCTGTGTTAAAGTGGGGGTATTATGTAAAATGGACTTTTTCAAGCTTTATATCATGTTATTATGTCATTCCCTCATTAAACACATGCCTGGAGTGTTGCCTTGGCTCATACACATATTTTTGAGTAATCAGTAAAAACTTAGACGGCAGCCATTTTAGGTGTAGCTATGCCTCAGTCCTCCTAGGAACGCCCCCACCTCCTGGAGACGCCTCTGGACCTTTCGTCACCAGCCAAGCCACCAACCACTGCTCCTCAGCTCAGCAGAGCCCCCTCCCCGCACAGTAGTGTTGTTTAGATGCCACAGCAGTGTGCTGAAGGGGGCGTGTCGGAAAGCTTCTTAAAGAGACAGAGGCCTATTTCAAGACGTTCAGTACAGCCATTTTGAGAGAGCAATTTTATTCAAGGCAGTTATTTTAATTTACTGCATATACAGACCAACAGAAGGTTACGTCATCATTGTAGTATGCTATAGACTGGTGCTATGTGACTGAAAAAAGCATAATACCCACTCTTTAAAATGATTCTATTAACACATTTATATGGTTAGTCTGGTGTTATAAGTGATTTACCTCAGGTGCACTGTGGAGTGGGTCACACTGTTTTTAATGCAGGCTAACTGATACCATAGACATGCACTAGCCTAGCATTAGCCTAGCGCCACTAGACTCTTCAAATATAAGAACTGCATGAATTTAAGAAAAAAATATCTCCAGACATCAACAACACTCTGGATAACTAGGAAATGAGGCCCAATGTCAAAAATCCTGAAATGTCCCTTTAACACCTTAAGTCTAAGCTTCTTCCTCGTTAGGATCGTCACGGTTTCATCCGTTTTGGTTGTTTTCATCATGTTTTTATTGCTGCTTTGTCATGTTTTGGTCACATTTTTGTGGCTTGATCACACACGGGGAAAAAAAAACAAATGCGGTCAAAACACTACAAAAAAAGCAACGGAAATGTGATCAAAATCCAACAAAAAATGACTCAAACGTGATGACAGAAATAAGGAAGAAGCTTAGATGAGTTTTGTAGGTCTTAGCTTTCAAATGAGGCGTTACCCTGGCCTATAGGCTGTAAGCTCTCGAGTCAAGAAGCTTTTAGGTTTGAGTAAAACTGGAGAAAATGCACTCGGTTAAGAATGGGTTTCAGCGCGACTCCTTTTTAAACTACAGGCTGTTTACAGTGTTGGACGTCATTAACATTCCATCCACACAGAGCTCATGTTTCAGAGCCGTTTTATCTCGAGCTGGGTTTCCATTCGCGTGAAGAAGACGAGTCGGAATCGTGAGCAATGTCCCTTTGATTTGCATAAAACACATCAACGAGCAGCAGATACACAAAACGCAGAGACACTGCTCGTATTGGAGTAAATGTTAACGCTCCTGAACTTATCTGAACCAGAGCCGTGTCCAAATGATCGTTATGGTCTCGTTAATCTCCACATCGCAAGACGCCGCTGAAATATCACTAAATGAGATCGGCTCAGAAACAAAATGGCGCGTGGCCTCAAAAGCGTCTCGGTCGTCGCTCTTGTCTGTCGTCGCTCGTGTCCTGGCGTGTGGGCGGCTGGTGAGTCAGGTCAGAGAGAGTGGACCTCAGGCCACGGCGCTCTGGCCTCTCCCCAAACGGCAGCTTCTATAATGGGCCTCAGACGAGTTTCCTCCTTAACATCTTGGTTTTAATGAGTAAAAAAAGTTATCCAGGAAGTGACTCCAACATGGCTCTGGTTCTCCCTGGTCTTTCCCACGCTTATTCATTCACAAATACTGAAAAACTGGGAAACATTTTGAAAAAAATATATATATAGTTTTATTAAAGTTTTGGAACGTTTCGGAAAATGTAGGATTTTTTGTGAATTTTTTTGAAATATTTTTATTTTTTATTTTTTTTACATTTTTGGAAAAGTCTGGAAAAAAAAATTGAAAAGTTTTGGAAGATTTTTGAAACGGTTTTGTAAAATGTCCTCCAACATGGCTGTGGTTCTCCCTGGTCTTTCCCACGCTTATTCATTCACAAATACTGAAAAACTGGGAAACATTTTGAAAAAAATATATATATAGTTTTATTAAAGTTTTGGAACGTTTCGGAAAATGTAGGATTTTTTTGTGAATTTTTTTGAAATATTTTTATTTATTTTTATTTTTTTTACATTTTTGGAAAAGTCTGGAAAAAAAATTTGAAAAGTTTTGGAAGATTTTTGAAACGGTTTTGTAAAATGTCCTCCAACATGGCTGTGGTTCTCCCTGGTCTTTCCCACGCTTATTCATTCACAAATACTGAAAAACTGGGAAACATTTTGAAAAAAATATATATATAGTTTTATTAAAGTTTTGGAACGTTTCGGAAAATGTAGGATTTTTTGTGAATTTTTTTGAAATATTTTTATTTATTTTTATTTTTTTTTACATTTTTGGAAAAGTCTGGAAAAAAAAATTGAAAAGTTTTGGAAGATTTTGAAACGGTTTTGTAAAATGTCCTCCAACATGGCTGTGGTTCTCCCTGGTCTTTCCCACGCTTATTCATTCACAAATACTGAAAAACTGGGAAACATTTTGAAAAAAATATATATATAGTTTTATTAAAGTTTTGGAACGTTTCGGAAAATGTAGGATTTTTTTGTGAATTTTTTGAAATATTTTATTTATTTTTATTTTTTATTACATTTTTGGAAAAGTCTGGAAAAAAAAATTGAAAAGTTTTGGAAGATTTTTGAAACGTTTTTGTAAAATGTCCTCCAACATGGCTGTGGTTCTCCCTGGTCTTTCCCACGCTTATTCATTCACAAATACTGAAAAACTTGGAAACATTTGGAAAAGTTTGAAACATTTTGAGATTTTGGAAAGGTTTTGGAAGATTTTTGAAAAATATATAAATACATTTTTATTGAAGTTTTGGAACGTTTCAGAAAATTTAGGATTTTTTGTGTGAATTTTTTAGAAAATATTGTGAATTTTTTTTATATAATTGTTTTTTTTACATTTTTGGAAAAGTCTGGGGGGAAAAAATTGAAAAGTTTTGATGGATTTTGAAAAGATTTTGTAAAATGTCCTCCAACATGGATGTGGCGCTCCCTGTTCTTTCCCACGCTTATCCATTCACAAATACTGAAAAACATTTTGAAAAAGAAAAAAAAGTAGCTTTATTACAGTTTTGGAACGTTTCGGAAAATGTAGGATTTTTTTGAAATTTTGTGATTTTATTACATTTTTTCGTATAATATTTTTTTTTACATTTTTGGAAAAGTTTGAAAAATGTTGAGATTTTGGAAAAGTTTTGGAAGATTTTGAAAAAAAAAAAAAACTGAAATTCACAAATACTGAAAAACTTGGAAACATTTTGAAAAAAAAAAAAAAGTAGCTTTATTAAAGTTTTGGAACGTTTCGGAAAATGTAGGATTTTTTTGAAAATTTCGTGATTTTATATTTTTAATATTTTTATATTAATATTTTTTTTATATTAATATTTTTTAATATTTTTTTACGTTTTTGGAAAAGTCTGGAAGAACATTGGAAAGGTTTTGGAGGATTTAGAAAAAAAAATAGTTTTATTAAAGTTTTGGAACGTTTCGGAAAATTTAGGATTTTTGTGGGAATTTTTTCTAGAAAATTTTGCGAATTTTTTTTTTATAATTATTTTTTACATTTTTGGAAAAGTCTGGAAGAACATTGGAAAGGTTTTGGAGGATTTTTGAAACGGTTTTGTAAAATGTCACAAATACTAGAAAATCGGGTAAATGTAAACGCTCCTGAACTTGTCTGAACCAGAGCCGTGTCCAAATGATCGTTATGGTCTCGTTAATCTCCACATCGCAAGACGCCGCTGAAATATCACTAAATGAGATCGGCTCAGAAACAAAATGGCGCGTGGCCTCAAAAGCGTCTCTGTCGTCGCTCGTGTCCTGGCGTGTGGGCGGCTGGTGAGTCAGGTCAGAGAGAGTGGACCTCAGGCCACGGCGCTCTGGCCTCTCCCCAAACGGAAGCTTCTATAATGGGCCTCAGACCGGAGCCGCGCAGCCTGGAGCTCCGAGGACAAAAACCTCTCAGACTGAAAGGAAAAAACGCACTTTAACCCACTGAGGAACCTGGAGGCAAATGATTAAACCAGGGCTTTAAACGTGGTTTTCCCCAAACCTTAAAGCCTTGAAAAGCATTACATTTGTTGAATATAATGACATTGCTTGGTCTTTTGGACATAAATTCCTTCAAAATACACACATTTATGGACTAAAACACATTCAACTGTATATTTTTTGTCCGTTTTACAAAATCTTTGCTCAAATTTCCTTCAAAAAATCCAAATTGTACTTCCTTCCTCTGCGTTTCAGACACAATAACATTAAGATAAACTTGCTACTGTGAAACTGGCCGTTATCTCTCCTCTAATTACGAACACGAACGCCGCGGCTGAAATGCCAGAGCAGCAGAGACTATCACATGACCTCACTCACCTCCGGCTCCAGCCAGACGGTTTAATTACAGTTCATTCATCGGACATTTACGTCTGTCGTTATACAAGGCGAGACGAGTTCACACGAGGTTTTAATGAGCGAAAAACAGACGCAGTTTCCAGGAAGTGACCCCATCATGGCTGTGTCGCTCCCTGGTCTTTCCCACGTTTATTCATTCACAAATGCATGTTTGGTATCCACGTGTAGCACGAAAGGCTGTGACCGAGATGATGCTGTAATCCAAATATGGTCATTTCCTTCCTGTTTTTGTCCTTTTTTTTTGCCCAATGTTTTCCCCCATTTTCCCCTAAAGGAAGCGATGGAGGAGGTGGGAAGGGAAGCGGTGGAGGATGTGGGAAGGAAGCGATGGAGGAGGTGGGAAGGGAAGCGGTGGAGGTGGGAAGGGAAGCGATGGAGGAGGTGGGAAGGGAAGCGATGGAGGAGGTGGGAAGGGAAGCGGTGGAGGTGGGAAGGGAAGCGATGGAGGAGGTGGGAAGGGAAGCGATGGAGGAGGTGGGAAGGGAAGCGGTGGAGGTGGGAAGGGAAGCGATGGAGGAGGTGGGAAGGGAAGCGATGGAGGAGGTGGGAAGGAAAGCGATGGAGGAAGTGGGAAGGAAAGTGGGAAGGGAAGCGATGGAGGAGGTGGGAAGGGAAGCGATGGAGGAGGTGGGAAAGGAAGCGATGGAGGAGGGAGAGGAAGCGGTGGTGGAGGTGGGAAAGGAAGCGAGAGGAGGAGAGGCCGGGGGAATTCAGATGAGCCGCTCTTAGCTGTGATTATGGCGGCGGGAGATTGCGCGCCTCGCCGGCCCCTCACCGCCATGGGAGCAGATTACTTCCCGGGGAGGTCAGCACCTCGCGAGGACGGTGGGGGATTTCAATATAAATGTTAAACAGTCTGCAGCAGCAGGAGTGGACACCAAACCTCTCTCAGGCCACTGGAGGAAAACAAGGACAGAGTTTAGACTCATTCTTCTGTTATCTGTGGACTGGCTTCAGAACAAGAGGTGCTCCACGTGTTTACAGGAGACGCAGTAAATGAAAGGTCACAGAGCGTATTCTGCTTTACTTCATACGATAATGAGCCATTTTCTGCTGCAATTCCTTATTTTGTCCCCACTCGGGTTTTCCATCATACTACAAGTACATCGACCTCTGTTAGATATATTTCTGTATATTTCTTTGATGGAAATCTTTACTGCGAGATAAAAGAAAACAGGACATCGAATTAAAATATCGGCCACATATCAGTATCGGACCCAAACACCCATATTGGTCGGGCCTTGTATAGGGCCTAGTATAGAGCAATCTTTTGTTGGTATAGCCTACTTTATATACAGCCTATTGCTACATTTGCAGTAGAGGTCGACCGATATGGGTTCTTCTGAGGACGATTATTTTGTTTTTTTATCGGCTGATATTTTTGGCCGATTTTTCCAGATGTCTGGTTTATAATCCTGTAAAAACATAAATACTTGGCGCCTCCAGCATTTTTATTACTTCAGGTGATTCAATCATAGTTTCTGTCCCGTTCTCCAGGTTGTCCCTAGGAAGTTGATGGAGGACTCGTTTTAAAGCCTTGTTTTGAATGTTACTGTGTGTGATGTATTTGCATTGATGGAACCGAGCCCAGACGTTTCCCTGTCAGAATGAACACCGTCTCAAAGTGAATGTTCTGAAGGTTCTGCCTCCTGTCTCCTCAGTGCTGGACATGGCCCGTCACGTGCCTCTGTACCGTGCGCTGCTGGAGCTGCTCAGAGCCATCTCCTCGTGCACGGCGCTGGTGCCTCTGCTGCTGCCTCTGTCCGGAGACCTGCCCCAGGCCGAGGAGGAGGAGGAGGAGGAGCAGGAGGACGAGGGACAGAGCTCTGTGGGGCAGCTGCTCGCCAAGATGAAGACCTGCGTGGACACCTACACTAACCGCCTCAGGTACAGCGCCGCCTCACGGGTTTACTCACGGGTTTACTCACGGGTTTACAGTGTCGGCGTATTCGCTAATGGATGGAAAAGAAGACGGAGGCTCCATTAAAATCAATCATAGTTTTATTCCCTCAACAATACAATTCTAAACACAAGTTATCTGAGCTCTAAATCTGTCCCTAGTAAGAACATGGTGGTCCCACGTGGGAAGCACCGGAAATCCTCCTCTCGAGCAATATATATGAACAGTAAGGAGTAGGCGTGTCTGTGACGTAGAACCAATCAGTGCTCCGGAAATGTTCTTGTTGTCACTCCCTCTTCGCCATCTGAGTCCATGGCATTGTTCCTGGAGGGCCACTCAGACCCCAGTCCAGCGCCCTGCCCCAGTAAACAGCCAGTGACTTTCCGGTAGTGAAACAAAGGAACAATGGGGCAAGAATGTCGCACCCACCCATCAACACAGTTGGTGCCTAGTACGATAAAAATATTTATAGAAATACTTCCACATTGTATAATAATATTTCCACAGTAGTGTATTACAGTCAGGAATCTGCACCATTTGATTGGAACTGCTCCCAACACTCGACACACGAGTTGAATAAAATGTGTGGCCCAGATGAACGGCTCTTTGGTTCTAAAAATGACCTTTTTTCTTAACCTCTTAACCCCCACTTGAACCGAGCACATTTTCTTCAGTTTGGTTTTACCCAAATCTAAAAACATCTAGAAAAAAAGTGTCAAAATAGCGACAAAAATAAAACAAAATAGAGGATCAAAATGCAACAAAAAAGCGACGAAAGCAAAACAACAAAGCCAGAGTTTTTGGTGTTTTTTTGTCACTTTTTGTGGCTTTACATTGTTTCATTTGGGTTTTTGTTGCCCTTTTGTCACATTCTTGTTGCGTTTTCATCCTTGTTTTCGTTGCTATATTGATATGCTCGGTAAAGGCGGGGGTCTGGGTTCCGACTGTGCTGTTCTCTATGTAAAATAAACTATATTTGACTTGTATCTCAGAGCTGCTTTTTCAGTGAGAGTCGTAAGGGGCAGTTTTGGATCATAATCAGAGGAGCACGTGGGCTCTGGAAACAAGTAGTAATGTGCTTTATGCAGTGACGTGCGGTCAGGGGAGGCCAGGCCTCACCAGTCATCATGGAAAAAAACTAAAAAATACAATAAACTTTATAAAAACAAGTCCCTTCTCTTAAGATGAGGGATTTCCTATGATTTTAATCAATCTCGTGGTTAAAAATGCCCAAATGTTTTATCAGTTGTCGATATCGTGTAAAGAGGGCGGAGCCTCCAGCGTCCCGCACACACTTGCTCTCGGCTCATTCACTCAGCGCTCTGTTCCATTCGGGCCTTTTTTCGCCCCCTAAAAGTAAAATACATTTGTAAATGGGTTTTTGTTGGTTTTCTATCACCTGGATAAAGAATCGGGCATAAGAACAACTTGTTTAATCTGTTCATTTGACTTTAAATCAAGTTTTGATGGTCCCGAAGTGAGGCTCGCCTCCAATGCACTGCCCTGACGACCCGAGGGGGGCGCTGAGTCAGTGCTACACATTTCTACAAAACATGTGGACTACACGTCTGTTTATTATTCTGCACGGTTTAGGAGGGGTAATTTAAACGTAAAGGAGTAAGTAAAAGGGAAAACTGATTAGACTGACATTTTATGGATGAAATGCTGTAGACGAGTCTTTATGCTGGAAATGTCGCCACATCACGTACCGCCCACGTGGAGCATCAGGATTGTCATTAACTTATCACTTGGAGGGGCGGGGCACGAGTCTTTTAATTTTTATTTGCAATATCGTGAGAATGTATTTTATGTTTAAATGTGTTGCTATTGAATGTTATACCAGAGACTGCAAGTTGCATTTTTTCCTGCAGTTTGTTTACTTATTATTTATTGGTTTACTTATATTGGAGTCAAGAGCATGTGCCTCACCAGCAACAAACCTCACCGCACGTCACTGGCTTTATGTCTGTGAATTTTCATTTGCATCCCGTTACAGAATTCCGCCACCACTGCCTTTCTGATGTTTCTTTTGCACACATTGCCAAACCCAGGTCACACTTTTCACTGCAGAACATGAGAAAATAAAGTTATACTGCTTCTGTTCACAAAATCAGATGAGTTCAGCCTTCTGTAAATTAGCTTCTAGATTGAGTGATACAAAGGCACGTGTTCCTGCCTTGCCGGTCCGACTGAAGTGCGTGGATGAGCTGGAGCAGTTCCTCTGTAATGTGATACTCTCGTACCTCTTTATTACCGGCACAAATGTCTGAGATGAAGGTGTGTCCCCAGAGTGCGGCTCGGTGTGGATTAGAGCCACAGTGTCTCCCCTAACGGCCGCTCTGTGCCGCTGTTTTTGCTGAAACAGGAATAACTCTAGTCGATGCTTAAAACTGGGGCTCAGTTTGATGGAAACGCTGCCCCAGAGACACACGGACACATGTTATTACAGCGGGTCAGAAGACTTTTCCTGCTTAACGTCTTAGTTTTAACTCTGTCAGAGTAAAAAACAGGCCAAACTCTCCCTTCACAATATTGATTTCATGACGTATTACGCACATATTCACACACTGAAGACTGTTTACGCTTATTTCATCTAAACTCGGACACTAACCTTTAAACCGTGAGTTATTGACCCTTTAATCTGATCTGGACTCGGCTCCAAACACGTCTCAGTCTAAGCCTCGATGAACCTCCTCTTCCTCTCGCTCATTATTAATGCAGAGGTTTATTTATAGAAAACAGCAATAACCAGCTGGTTCACTTCAGGCTGCAGGAGGAGATATAAACCGTTATAAACCACTTTCAGACGTAAAAACAGAAACACAAAGAGGTCAGGAGGGAGGACGGGAATGTCACAGGACAAATATGAAGAATTTAAGACTTTTCACTTTAGTTCAATCACGTTAACTTTTGTGCTTTTGTGTCCCAGGTCTAAGAAGGACAAGTCCAAAGGCGTGGTGAAGCCCGACAGCTCGGACCCGGAGCCCGAGGGCCTGACTCTGCTGGTGCCGGACATTCAGAGGACGGCGGAGATCGTCTACGCGGCTACGACCAGTCTGCGGCAGGCCAACCAGGGTACGAGCAAACAACACGTACTGACCGTTTGTTTGGTCAGGCAGTGGATTAGAGCGTTAAAATGTCATGAACAAACCTTTCATTTGACTGTCCAAACTACCAGCAGATTTTAGCCGTCTGCGACAAAAAGAGTTACCTAGAAAGCAGGAACAAAAATCCATGATCTTTAGATCCAAGTTTTGATGCTGCGGGACAGTATTCAAGGAAGTGACTTAATTGTTTCAGATCAAATAAATGTTTTTTTCCCCATTTTTTTTGGACCAATTTTTATTTATTTTTACTTTTTTTTTTTTTATTATTATTTTTGCCCCAATTTTTTCTCATTTTCCTAATTTGTTTGCCTAATTTTT
This sequence comes from Neogobius melanostomus, assembly GCA_007210695.1. Classification (NCBI taxonomy): domain Eukaryota; kingdom Metazoa; phylum Chordata; class Actinopteri; order Gobiiformes; family Gobiidae; genus Neogobius; species Neogobius melanostomus. Next base: position 434,312 of record VHKM01000521.1, read on the forward strand.
GCCAATTTTTTTGTTATTTTTTACAAATGTTTCCTTAATGTTGCCACAGTTTTTCTCAAATTATTCCCCATTTCTACAATTTTCTTGGAAAAAGTGAATTTGCCCCTGATTTGAAAATTCATTTAAAGAATCTGCCAAAGCGAGTTTTCTCCTTAACATCTGTGTTTACTCGTGTGGCGGGAGAGGGTTTGTGCAGCACGTGCGCGGTACGTGCACGCTGCCAGGGAAAATGATGTGTATTTAGTCATGTTATTATTTGCAATTTAAACAATAATTGTTTGAATTTCTATATGATACATAATTCAGTTTAAGTAACTGTAAAGCATTTTGATGACGTAGGAAACAATTATTTAATTTTCCTCATATTCATGTTTAATATTTATCAGCGAGTTCCACAGTTTATGATCTAATAGGACACATGTAACAGGTCTGTGCTCTGCATAAAACAACACGAGCCAAACTCAGAGTAAGACTAAGTTCACAGGACTTTGTACAAAATCACAGCTCACATTATCTGTTTCACGTGAAGTAACTGAAGTAACCGCTTCACCTGTTGCATTTAGCTTGGGTTGGATTTCCTTATTTACAATTCTCTAGTCAAACTTACTCGCGCTGTAGTGGCCGGAGTAAGGGTAGGAGAAACACTCTTGGTTTGAATGTTCGAGTAAAAAACAAACCAAATTCTTCCTTCGCAGTGTTTATTTAATGGCGTTTTGTCAAGTCCTAGTTTTCCAGGAAGTGACTCCAACATGGCTGTTCACTCCCTGGTCTTTCTCACGCTTATTCATTCACAAATGTTTGGTATCCACGTGTAGAACGAAACGCTGTGACCGAGATGATGCTGTAATCCAAATACAGACTCCAGACTTTACAGGCTTGGACTCGACAACATTTGGACGTTTTTTTCACACAGATTGTTACAGATCTAATTGCCTGATTTATTGAGCTTTGAACCAAAAAAACAAGGAGAAATGTAATATTTTTTCACTAAAACTGAACCAGATCAAAATTCCCTTTGAGCAAATCTTTGTAACTAAAATCACAAAATTAAACCACACATTTAAACCTGACTCTGTCCATTATTTTGATTTTGTCGCTGAAAATATCGGCGCTGAAGTGTAACTGTTTTCCTTTTCAGAGCGGAAGTTGGTGGAATGTTCCAGAAAAGCCTCGAGTCGCCCCAAACCTCTGTCCGTGCTGCGCTCCCTGGAGGAGAAGTACGTGGCCGCCATGAAGAAGCTGCAGTTCGGTGAGTGATGAATGTTTGTGACGCTTCAGCGCCGGCGTCTGACCCGGGTTCTTTTCCTCCTCTTCGCCGCAGACACGTTCGAGATGGTGAGCGAGGACGACGACGGGAAGCTGCTCTTCAAGTGAACTACCATTACATGTCTCAGGTGAAAAACGCCAGCGATGCCAACAGTCCGGCCCGCGCCCGCCGCCTGGCGCAGGAGGCCGTGACTCTGTCCACGTCGCTGCCGCTGTCCAGCTCCTCCAGCGTGTTCGTGCGCTGCGACGAGGAGCGGCTCGACATCATGAAGGTGAGACGCCGAGGGGAGTGGGGGAATGTGGAGAGTGTGGGGAATGTGGAGAGTGTTGGTGAGTGTGGAGAGTGTGGAGAGTGTGGAGAGTGTGGAGAGTGTGGAGAGTGTGGAGAGTGTGGAGAGTGTGGAGAGTGTGGAGAGTGTGGATGTGGAGTGTGGAGGTGGGGGAATGTGTCGAGTGTTGGTGAGTGTGGGGAATGTGTCAAGTGTTGGTGAGTGTGGAGAGTGTTGGTGAGTGTGGGGAATGTGTCAAGTGTTGGTGAGTGTGGGGGAATGTGTCAAGTGTTGGTGAGTGTGGGGGAATGTGTCGAGTGTTGGCGAGTGTGGAGAGTGTTGGTGAGTGTGGGGAATGTGTCGAGTGTTGGCGAATGTGTCGAGTGTTGGCGAATGTGGAGAGTGTTGGAGAATGTGGGGGAATGTGTCAAGTGTTGGTGAGTGTGGGGGAATGTGTCAAGTGTTGGTGAGTGTGGGGAATGTGTCGAGTGTTGGCGAGTGTGGAGAGTGTTGGTGAGTGTGGGGGAATGTGTCGAGTGTTGGCGAATGTGTCGAGTGTTGGCGAATGTGTCGAGTGTTGGCGAATGTGAGAGTGTTGGCGAGTGTGGAGAGTGTTGGTGAGTGTGGGGGAATGTGTCAAGTGTTGGTGAGTGTGGGGAATGTGTCAAGTGTTGGTGAGTGTGGGGGAATGTGTCGAGTGTTGGCGAGTGTGGAGAGTGTTGGTGAGTGTGGGGGAATGTGTCGAGTGTTGGCGAATGTGTCGAGTGTTGGCGAATGTGGAGAGTGTTGGCGAGTGTGGAGAGTGTTGGAGAATGTGGGGAATGTGTCAAGTGTTGGTGAGTGTGGGGAATGTGTCGAGTGTTGGTGAGTGTGGGGGAATGTGTCGAGTGTTGGCGAATGTGGAGAGTGTTGGCGAATGTGGGGGAATGTGTCGAGTGTTGGCGAATGTGGAGAGTGTTGGCGAATGTGGGGAATGTGTCGAGTGTTGGCAAATGTGGAGAGTGTTGGAGAATGTGGGGAATGTGTCAAGTGTTGGTGAGTGTGGGGGAATGTGTCGAGTGTTGGCAAATGTGGAGAGTGTTGGAGAATGTGGGGAATGTGTCAAGTGTTGGTGAGTGTGGAGAGTGTTGGAGAATGTGTTGAGTGTTGGCGAGTGTTGGTGAGTGTGGGGAATGTGTCGAGTGTTGGTGAGTGTTGGTGAGTGTGGGGAATGTGTTGAGTGTTGGTGAGTGTTGGTGAGTGTGGGGGAATGTGTTGAGTGTTGGCGAGCGGTGGCGAAGGTCGAAAGGTTCAATGGCGCAGCCTGGCTTGCATCTAGGGATGTTTCCATTTCAAATGTTTGAGTCACGATTATTGTAAGATTCACGGGGCCTCGATAAACACTTTATCGAGCAGAACGGTTCAGAACTGATCTAATGTTGGATTATGGGCTCTAATGTGGAAGACAGTCTTGGGTTTTAACAATGATGGAAAATTACTCATTAAGAACAGAACACTTGCCTGTCCATCCGTCCACTCTGTATCTGTTCTAAAGCAGGACCGTCAGCAGAACGCCACAGGCCGTTGGCGTCATGTCCGTCTCTTCTCTGAGTGCTTCATCAGTGACATGGTGGAGTCTTCGGAGCTCGTCTGATCGGTTTAGTCCAGTCTTTTCACGCCAAGTTGAACCTGGTCTTTCTCTCTGAACTGCTGACATTTTAAACCCACTGAAGGCCCGTCGTTCATCTGTGAGCTGAACATGTGCAGCCGTGTTCAGGGGGTCATGTGTGAGGCGTGTGTTCTGTATCAGACGACATTTACTGACCCTCGCTCTGATGAACGCTCTGCTGCAAATGTCACTCCACAAACACAGACACCGCCCAAACCGGAGGAACGTCCTTTATTTACTACGTCTGAGTTTGAAACAGTTTGTCCAAGAAGTCTTTCCCACGCTTATTCATTCACAAATACTGACAAAAATGTTTAAAAACATTTAAACACTTTTTTTAACCCGACTCTGCATCATGTGTCTTTCATAAAGATTGAAAGAACAAACAAATGATGACTGGCTTCTTCAAATCCTAAACTAGATCCTAAATAAAATAAACCATTAATGTGAGCCTGGCTCGCTGGAAACATTGGCAATTCTATACATTTTTATGACACTGTTTCTACTTCCTTGAATGTTGTGGCTTTTTAAGGCGACTCTGAAGTAAAAGTCATTACAAATCATTTAGTGGCTAAATAAGCTTCACATATATATAATGTGTCAGATCAGACTGTGACGGTTCTGCGTTTGTGCTGTTGTGTGAAGGAGCGGCCGATACCAACGCAGCGCTGGCCTGTCGCCGTGGAAACTGCGCCTCAGTGGGTCATGGCCAGTTCCTCCTGTGTGGGGACCGGCCCGGGACAGAGGCCGGTCTCTGGTCTCTGGTCCGTGTCCTCGGTCTCTGGTCTCTGGTCTCTATCCTCGGTCTCTGGTCTCTGGTCTCTGGTCTCTATCCTCGGTCTCTGGTCTCTGGTCTCGGTCTCTGTCCTCGGTCTCTAGTCTCCATCCTCCGTCTCTGATCTGTGTCCCGTGTCCCGGGGCCGTTGCAGACCCAGTGGAGGGTGAAGCGTGTTTGGACAGGCTCAGTCAGTGGAAACGTTCACCTTAAAACTCTGACGAAGCTCCGTCTTTTTTACACCAAACAAGTTATTTTTAGACGTGACTAAATGTTTTCTCCATGAGCTCACGCTGCTGTTAATCAGCCCGAGGCTCCGAGTACTTTAGTACTTACTTTACACAGTATCACTTTATATTAAAGGTTTATAAGTATTAATAATCTGCTCAGGGTTCAGGTTAGCGAAGGCCAGGGGTCTCCAACCTTTTTTACCTGGTGAGATACTTTTACAAAACTGTCAAAGAGCTACTTGTCCTTCAAAGACACTTGTGTAATCATGTGACTCAGGAGACGTAATTAAAACAACAAAATAAAAATAATCCTTTTACGTTAATTTACTACTTTGGTTTCTGGATTCTGTTCAAAGTGTTTGGAACAAAAAGAAAATGTGACTCATGTAGCGACTGGTTGGAAATCCCTTATGTAGCTCATTAATCATTTAAATTAATATCTTATTAATACTCTGATGGTACTCAGTTACATTTACTCAGTTACATTTACTTGAGTAACTTGTGAGGTAATTGTTTTACCGTATGGTTCTTTTTACTTTACTCTTGAGTAAAACATGTTACTCGTTCCACGGTGATTAAATCTTCATGTGATTTATTAATAAAAATGGAACCTGCGCTCTCACTACAGTGACAAACACTTTACATAAACTTTATCAAACTTGTTTTTACACATATATGTGAAGAGTTAAATATCTGCGCTCGTGTAAACAAGCTTTTAATCAGTAAAAACTGGAGAGTACAGCATTATTCTTTATTCAGAAAGTCTCTGGCCTCGAGCTGTTGTCATCGCTGCATAGATTTCCTTTGTTTGTCCCAACACTTAGTTTCCTTAATTACTTTGAAATTATGCAAATCCGTGTCATCTTTATTCGACCCCAGAGCTGGAAACGTCTGTGATTTTCATTTAAATCCATTTCCTCTAAAGTCTTTTGTTGAGTTGCTGTGGGAGTTTGGAGCCTCTTTCACCTTTTGGCCTGGTTTTAATTACACTTTGTTTGTAATTAATGATTCAGTCTTTTGTGTTCAAACCTTTCAACACGTGATTTATGAACCCGCGTCCCATCGTAGTGTTATTATGGTTTTACATTCGACAAAGCAGACGCTGCAGGGAAACGGGGAAACACCTTAAATGTAGAGATATTCATTTGAAACTTCTGCTGTAGATTAATGATTTAAATGTGAAGGAGAAATGTGCTGTAGGTTTTCTGTCATTTTATGTTTTCATTAAAAGATGAGGCGTTTAAGGAACAAACGGTTCAGGAGTCGGGTTTAAATGTGTGACATGTTGGTAACAGATTTGTTCAGAGGGATCTTGGATATGTTTTAGTTTTTGAATAAACTAGGTATTTACTTAAAAAAAAAGAAATTCCAAACCGTTTAAAACATTTTCCAGCTTCCACAAAATCCAAACTGCCTCCCACAAAGGATATGAGCAAGGGAGCGACACGGCCACAAACAATTCTAAAGCCTCTAAAAAATGTTACTAAATTTTCACAAAATTCAATTTTTTTCCGAAATATTTCAAAACTTAAATACAAATTTTAAAAATTAAAAAAAACTTTAAAAGTCTTCCAAAACGTTTCCAAGCTGTCTCCCACAAAGGAAATGACCATATTTGGATTACAGCGTCATCTCGGTCACAGCCTTTCGTGCTACACGTGGATACCAAACATGTCAGTGTTTGTGAATGAATGAGCGTGGGAAAAAACAGCGACATTTTACAAACTGTTTCAAAAGTTTTCAAAGATATTTTCCAAAATTTTTAAAAATGTCCACACATTTTTTTTATCCTACATTTTCCGAAATGTTCCAAAACATAAATAAATATATATATTTTTTTTTATGTTTTCAAAAATCTTTCAAAACTTTTCCAAAATGTTTCCAAACTTCAAAATCTTCTAAAACGTTAACATTTTCCAAATATTTTCCAAAAATTCCGGAAAAAAAATGTTACATTTTCCAAGACGTAAATAAAAATGACAAATCTTCTGAATTTTTTCCAAACTTCCAAAAATGTTCAAAATCTTCTAAAACGTTTCCAAAATTTAAAAAACTTTTCTAAACTGTCGGCCTTTCGTGCTACACGTGGATACCAGTATGTATATGTCAGTATGTGAATGAATAAGCGTGGGAAAGACCAGGGAGCCACACAGACATGTTGGAGTCACGTCCTGGATAAATCATGTCACTTCTTTATGCCATTTAGCTGAGATTGGAGGCTTGTATCCAAAGTCTGAATTGTAATTATTCAATGAAAGATGAAGAATTAAGCTGCAAATGTGATAAAATGAGACTAAAGTGTCACAAAGTGTAAATGTTCAGTCTCACACGTTCCTCTCCGTCCCGTGTGTCAGGTGCTGATCACGGGACCCGCGGACACGCCGTACGCTAACGGCTGCTTTGAGTTCGACGTGTACTTCCCTCAGGATTACCCCAACTCTCCCCCGCTGGTGAACCTGGAGACCACCGGGGGCCACAGCGTGCGCTTCAACCCCAACCTCTACAACGACGGCAAAGTGAGTGCTGAAAACCAGGACAAACCTTTGTGTTTAACCCAGACGTGTGTGTTTTCCGTAGCGTGTAAAGCCCATGTCTGTGTTCGCAGGTGTGTTTGAGCATCCTGAACACGTGGCACGGCCGACCCGAGGAGAAGTGGAACCCCCAGACGTCCAGTTTCCTCCAGGTGAAGCTTCGTTCCCTTTTCTCTTTCCCTCAAACATCCTCACACTTCTACAGGAGGATTGATCCACTTTATCAGCCTCATAACAACAGCATCGATCTGGGACGAGTCTGTACGCGACAACGAACAAACTGCTCCCAGATCCTTCCTCCAGCTGAAGGAGGAGCTGCTTCATATTCAGCAAAACAAAATCATTCATCTCCAAAAAGAAAACGTTTATTATTAGGGGTGTCCATGGTTAACTGATTAACCGGTTAACTGTTAATAATTGCGTAACCGAGTGAAAGCATTTTGCTCGGTTAACTGGCGTGTATAATTTGCCGTGCCATTGAAAATACTTGTAATACATTTTGCACCACCAGAGACCGCCAGAGCGCTCCCAAACATTTGTTCAGGAGAAGCCGTCATCGCACATGGCTAAGCTAGTTTAACTTTTCAATATGAAGCGGGCCATAAACAGCACAGCGTGGGAGAATGACGGATCAAAATGCAAGTATTGCATTGCAGTGCTTAGATATACTTCAAGTACAACTTCGTTAGGGCTGGGCGATATATCGATATTTAAGATATATCGTTATATTTTTTAATGAGTATGGAATTAGACCATATCGCGTATATCGGGATATTTCAAAAGAAACGGGTAATTTCCAGCTGATCTTTAAAAAAATAAGTTTATCTTAAACTGAGCACTTTATTTTGTCATCTCTTTATACATAAATGCTGCCCTCAGAAAAAATGGACCTATTTTATTTTATTGGCTATTTTTATTGAAGATATTTTTTACCTTCATTTCACAGCTCTCACTTTGCGGAAAAAAATATCGGGATGTATATCGTATATCAATATTCAACATAAATATATCGTGATATGACTTTTGGTCCATATCGCCCAGCCCTAAACTTCGTTGTTGTACCATCTCAACAGCCGACACCCGGGCATCACTTAGGAGGTAGCTAGGTAAGCTAAAGGCACAAAACTCGCCTTTCTCGTTATTGTTAAAACGTGGTGGAGAGATAAGTGTTGTTGTTGTTGTTGTTGCATGAATGACTGTTTCTTTGCACAATGTTTCAAACAAAGCAGCTAAATGACTGCAGGTAAAATAAATAAAAATACTGTAGGGCCACGTGAACGCAAGTCAGTGACCTACTTTGACTGCTCTGTCATTACCACTGCGTTTTAATTCTATAAATTAATTTTGTTTCAAATGTGTTCCAGCCATTTAATAAAGGTGTTAACAATGAAAAACCCCTTTCGCATCTGTCAGTATAACGTAATGGGGAGGGGAGGGGCCTCTGCGTGGGGCGGCGCTCGGGCTGTGGCTCAGGTCCAGCTCTCAGGACGTCCCGTTTGTCCTTCAGTCTTTATGGAGTCGTTAATAAGGAGCGTTACTGATGTTTTTATGAAGCCAAATCTCCCTCCTCCTCATCAGAGACTTTACCTTCAGCATCAGGACTATCAGAATCCCCCTCTGTACGGCAACACGGCGGGGACAAACCTTCTTTGTCGAGAGTCAGTGGCGTTGACTGTACGTCTGCACAGCGCCACCTACTGTCCATAGAGTGTGCTTTATTAGGCTTTTAACATGAACCAAACACGTGGACTTTTCTAGGGGTTATAATTTTTTTTTTTTTTTTTTTTACAAAGGCTGAAAAGAGCCCATACATTTAAACCTCTTCACCCCCACCTGAACCGAGCACATTTTCTCCTGTCCGGCTTTACCCAAATCTAAAAGCTGTGTGAAAAAAAGTCAAAATAAAACTGACAAAAGAGCAACAAAACATGCCAGAAAAGTAACCCCTCAAAATGTTTGGACATGCTCCTAATTCTAGAGCTCACAACCGGGAGAATTAAAGCAGCACTAAGTAACTCGTGCCCCTAGAGGCCATAAGCGCCACTGCAGGTGTCGTAGCATGTTCTGTTTTTACTCATTAATTGTCCGTGAGAGTAAATACTACGCTGACAGAAAAGACAAAGGGACAGAGGGATATTGTGCATCCAATTACACAATGGAGATCATTTATCTCACTCAAACTTGGCTGTAAATACTGTTTAAGTGGTGCTAGCCCGCAGTTAGCTTTGCCTGTTAGCTTCTTCTTCGTGATTCCATTAGTGTGTATTGGAGACTCCGACCCAGAGACACCAGGGGGAGATGAAAGACCCCCAATCATCCCATTAACACTTGTATTACCCCCCGAGGGACTACGGGAAGGTTTTATTAAGGTAAACACGTTACTTAGTTCTGCTTTAAATCGTTTAACCTCTGTAAACGTATTTTGATTGCCGTGCAAAACACCACAGATAATATGGGATATCGGCTGATACTCACACCCTCGGTATCGCTAACACTGATCACCAGAACACTTGGTCGTCTCACATCTGTACACGTGTTCATCTTCTCGGTCCAGGTGCTGGTGTCGGTGCAGTCGCTGATCCTGGTGGCTGAGCCGTACTTTAACGAGCCCGGGTACGAGCGCTCGCGGGGCACGCCCAGCGGGACGCAGAGCTCCAGAGAATACGACGGGAACATCCGCCAGGCCACGGTGAAGTGGGCCATGCTGGAGCAGATCCGCAACGCCTCGCCCTGCTTCAAAGAGGTCAGTCTCACCAAACCACAACCTGATCAGTCTCACCAAACCACAACCAGATCAGTCTCACTAAACCACAACCAGATCAGTCTCACTAAACCACAACCAGATCAGTCTCACCAAACCACAACCAGATCAGTCTCACTAAACCACAACCAGGTCAGTCTCACTAAACCACAACCAGGTCAGTCTCACTAAACCACAACCTGATCAGTCTCACTAAACCACAACCAGATCAGTCTCACTAAACCACAACCAGATCAGTCTCACTAAACCACAACCAGTCAGTCTACCAAACCACAACCAGATCAGTCTCACTAAACCACAACCAGATCAGTCTCACTAAACCACAACCTGATCAGTCTCACTAAACCACAACCAGATCAGTCTCACTAAACCACAACCAGATCAGTCTCACTAAACCACAACCAGATCAGTCTCACTAAACCACAACCAGATCAGTCTCACTAAACCACAACCAGATCAGTCTCACCAAACCACAACCAGGTCAGTCTCACTAAACCACAACCAGATCAGTCTCACTAAACCACAACCAGATCAGTGTCACTAAACCACAACCTGATCAGTCTCACTAAACCACAACCAGGTCAGTCTCACTAAACCACAACCAGGTCAGTCTCACTAAACCACAACCAGATCAGTCTCACTAAACCACAACCAGGTCAGTCTCACTAAACCACAACCAGGTCAGTCTCACTAAACCACAACCAGGTCAGTCTCACTAAACCACAACCAGGTCAGTCTCACTAAACCACAACCAGGTCAGTCTCACTAAACCACAACCAGGCCTCCCCCAGTCTCTCACTAAACCACAACCAGATCAGTCTCACTAAACCACAACCAGATCAGTCTCACTAAACCACAACCAGGTCAGTCTCACTAAACCACAACCAGATCAACGTTTAGAATGAGTTACCGGCTAACTTAGAGTTTATTCCTTTGACAGAAACGGACCTGGACGTGTTTCTGCTTTAATTTAATGAAGTATAACATTTATTTAAATCGTCAATAGTTTTTCTTCTTTGATCCTCTATCATTATAAAGATTGTTTAAAGTCTTGCTCTTCACTTGACCAGACTGAGTTGAAACTAACGATTATTTAGGTAATTGATTAATTTGTAGATGATTTTTTTACAATATATTGTATTTGATTAAAGTGAACCAACATAAATAAAATTGCAAAGGCAAACCCTTTCTCTAACTCAGGAGTCACTATGCAGCAACAAAGATTGTTAAACATCCAAATGATTTATACTGTATTTGGATGAAGCTAATAAAACGACAATCCTGAGGAAACTGAGGCACATTTGTACTAGGGCTCAACGATATGGACAAAATTTCATATCTCGATATTCATGCCAGATATCTCGATATTGATACGATACGATATAATTATGGGTTAGGTGAAAACTAAGCATTTTTCAGAAAAAGAAAATACAAATACAAAAGAGTGCAGTTTTATTGATGAAAATCTATATCGTTTATATCTTTCGATTTTAATATTTTGAATGTTCATATCAGGGCAGGTTATTCACTAAGGGCACGTTTCCATGGAGATCTACCCTGTTAGAAAGTCATCCATCTTGGTAGTTTACCCGTCCGGAAGCTGCTCTGACTGTTATCGGGGACCAGAGCTGGGATTGAGGATGTTTATTTATTAAACATTTACAATAAAACTTTCCACAGATGCTGTTTTTGAGTCTGAAAACCAAAAAAAACCATCCATCCATTAGTTGCGCTTTGGTTTCCGTGACCTTCAGATGATCATGTGCTTTTATATCCAACACGTCGTCCTGATGTTAAAGCTGCGAGCTGTTGTTCTTCTTCACGTTTACAGCCGCGGTCATAAACAAATGCATAGTTTATTGGTGTTTGTGCTCAAGGTTACTCCTCCCCCTCTCGTGTTTCCAAACGCTGATATGATTTCTATAGCGCCGTGGAGGATCGTAATCTCAAAGACGTCAGAAAGAGGAACAAATGACTGAGATCAGAGATGAAAAAGGAGAGAGAGAGGAGGAGCAGATTTCCTTTTCTTAACGTCAGAGTAAAAATCAGCCCAAACTCTCTTACGATGTTTATTCTCTTTATCCAGGAAGTAATTTAATAACCTGGTCTTTCCCGCGCTTATTCATTCACAAACACTGACATGTGACCGAGATGACGCTGTAATCCAAATATGGTCATTTCCTTTCCGCTCTTTAACAACATCTGCGCTTTAGTCGCTCCATAAGACTTTACAGACTCAACTACATTTGGAAGGTTTTACACAAGGATTATTACAGATCTGATTCCTGACACATTTATTGAGCTTTGAAGCAAAAAACAAGGAGAAATGTGTCGTTTTTTTGGATTTCATCACTGAAAATTAGGGACGTCCTGATCCGATATTCAGAATATCCGTGTTGTGCTCAGAGGTGACGGTTGTTGATCCGGCGTTTGGCCTGAGTCTGATCCGTGATGACGGCTCCTGCATTATTCAAACCTGCGCCTGTTTCCAGAGGCTAAAAATAAACCCCAACAACCTCCCGCTGACGGTGGCACAGCGGTTAGTCTCCTGTTCGTTTACAGCATTAATATTTCAGATGAAGACGGAGAATATCAGACGATCCTCACGGGAGTTTCCCCTCGACGCTTTATTCACTGTATATAAACACACAGGGCAGCGTTAGTCTGGACCAGGCCGGTGTCGGGACAAAGTATCGGGACGTCTGGTATCCAACACACAAAAGTGACTTGGGTGTTTCAGCTCAAATAAAATGCTTTTTTATCCTGAATGTTTGCCCCATTTTTCCCTTTTTTAACCTCTGTTTATCCAAATCTAAAAGCTTCTTTAAAAAAGGCTCAAAATAGCGACAAAAGAAAAACAGAAAAGTGACAAATAAGTAAATAAGTGTTTGTCTGTGTAAGTTCTCAGTCGTACAGGAGTTGTCCATCTTCAAAGAAGGTACTTGAGTCATCTTCTGTACTCGGTAGTTGAGGTGTCCAAACGTTTCGCCTCTCATCCAAAAGGCTTCATCAGTGAACAACGCTCAGCCCGCAGCGTAGATAAAGACTTCTCTTTCTTCTTTTTACTCCAATCTGCTTCGGGGAAAACTGACAGGACACGGCCAGTCCAAGAAGACGATACCTCAGCTAACAAAAGAACAATTAGCAGTGATCATCTATGAATAGGACAGGACTGACCGATACTGGGGGGAGCAGGTTGTTACAGACGCTCTACTTCAAAGGTGTTTACCCACAGGGGAGAGTAGCTGTGATTAGAGGGGAGGAGCCGGGCCAACCCCAACTCCTCCCAACTGGTCTTTATCTAAGCTGCGTGCTGAGCGTAACCTTGTTCACTGACGAAGCCTTTTGGATGAGAGGCGAAACGTTTGGAGACCTCAACTACCGAGTACAGAAGATGACTCAAGTACCTTCTTTGAAGATGGACAACTCCTGTACGACTGAGAACTTACACAGACAGCTCACTTATTTACTTATTTGTGGCGTTTGTCACTTTTCTGTTTTTCTTTTGTCGCTATTTTGAGCCTTTTTTAAAGAAGCTTTTAGATTTGGATAAACGGAGATTAAGAAAGGGAAAAACGGGGCAAACATTCAGGAAGTACCTTCTTTGAAAATAAATAAGTGAGCAAAACACGATAAAGAAGTGACAAAAGAGAAATGGCCGCTGGTTGCTCTGCTTTATGACCGCGACGCTCGGGGCCGACATTGTCCGCCATTCCTTCATATGCGGGCGGCAAAACAAGCTAGTTTTCCTTTAGTTAGCATTGCACTTTCCACATGTTTTAATTAACTGTAAAGCCTGGTTTCTAATTTTCCTAAATTGTCTACAGTTATATATTCCTCCTGTGATAACGGGTTAGGCACTTGTATACTAATGAGGGCCAGACTTTGATTGACAGGCTGTTAGCATTAGAGCTAATGGCGCAGCTACAACTGAACTACAGGCCCCATGAGGGCGGAGTCTACAGTGAAGATCCCGCCCTTATGCCCTTTTTAGGAACATGCTCCGTCACAGCAGGGGAGGAGGAGTTTGTAAATCCGCCATGACTTCCCCCTCGAACGTGGTCATTACTGATATGCTTATGCAAAAGAGTGACAACAACGCAAGGAAAAAGATCAGTTTAAATTAGTTTTGTAGGTCTTAGCTTTCAAATGAGGCGGTGCACTGGAAAATGCCCTTGGTTAACTGCGATGTTTCTCAGTTCCCCTGAGGTCTTGGAAGTTGTGGGAGGACTCGTTTTAAATCACTTTCGGTCCCGGAGATATCGGCTTTTATCGGCGCTAAATCGGCCGATAGCTGATGATGTAAAAACCCCAAATATCAGAGCTCAAGAAAGGTTCAGGTTTCGGTGTTTAAAAAATAGTAACGGTGCCCCGCCCTGGTCTCGTTCGTCTAATTTGAATCACCGTCCGTGCAAATGTCCGTCTGTGAACCTCAGTGTCCGGAAGCTGAATAACTGAAAGGTCTCTGTGTCCGGCAGCTGAATAACTGAAAGGTCTCTCAGTGTCCGGCAGCTGAATAACTGAAAGGTCTCTCAGGTTTCCACTCGTGTGACTCTCGTGACGCTGTGACCTGGACCCGCCCGGAGCCTGAGGGCGGGACGTCAGGAAATTAGGTTTTTCCTGGGATTCATTTGTCCCGTCGCCTCTTTGCGATTGGAGAACACGGCTGTCAATCAAACGAGTCATTGATCGACAGAGTCCCTGCTCGGTCCCGCCCTCTGCCTCGACCCTCTGCCCGGCTGTGATTGATTCTTTCCGTTGCGCTGCGTTCAGGGTCAGGTACGCGGTGGGAATCTGTAAACCTCAGAGTCGAGTCACGTCCAAGGCCTGAGGCTGAAAAACATCCGGCGGATTCATGACCCGCTGATCTGAGACTGAAATCCTCACAGCTTTAACTGGTTTAGGCTGAAACTGAAGTCACTGAGACTCGGAGGAGGCGACGTTTCGATCACATCAAAATATGCAAATGTATAATATCGAGTTATTCTCTGATGTCAAGAAATGAGGAAAAAATTGGAATTTGGACAATTTTCTTTTTGATCGACAACGCGATGGAAATGAAGATGAACATGTGACTTTATCGTTATTGAGAAAGTCCCACAAATATTGAGATTCATTTTTGTCCATCGCCGTCGCTACTAAAACTATATATAACTATAATAACTATATAGATAAAATATTGAAACCTTAGTTGTTTTTAACATCATGAGAACTTTGGCAAAAGTTTTTAGAAATGTGTAAAGACGGACATTATAACGCCGTCCGTCATATTGAATGTCGGCCATTTTGGATGAAAACATGCGAAGCAGGAATCAGCCATTTCTTTTGTGGAATCAAAGGCAGAAACAATAATACTGTAATCTAAGACTGAGGGAGACAAAGGGCAAAAGCGCCCGCTGGCTTTGGACAGGGCTGATAATCGCTGCTTTGCTTCTGTATTTAATGTTGAGATTTGTAGCTTGTTTTCTTAAGGTCTTAGTCTTAACGTCAGATTAAAGTTGAAAATATAAAATGACAGAAAACATTTTTATCTCATATTTATGTCAGAAAGTTCCACCTTTATCTCTGAACATTTATTCTTTTCTCTCTTGAGCTGCAGCGTCTGATACATGAACAGTTCACCTGACTCTACGTGTTCTGACCCGTGTTCTTCTGACCCGTGTTCTTCTGACCCGTGTTCTGACCCGTGTTCTGACCCGTGTTCTTCTGACCCGTGTTCTTCTGACCCGTGTTCTTCTGACCCGTGTTCTGTGCAGGTGATCCATAAGCACTTCTACCTGAAGCGTGTGGAGATCATGTCTCAGTGCGAGGACTGGATCACGGACATTCAGCAGTACAGCTCAGACAAACGGGTCGGACGCACCATGTCGCATCACGCCGCCGCGCTCAAGGTAAACGCCTTTCAGATTCTCCTCTAAGGTCTCACCTTTAATTACAAACATTAAAATGCTGTTATGGCTTCTGCTGGTCATTACAAATAAAACAGAATCAGGGCAGGCGAGATGTGGACCTGTTGTAGGGCCCCCTCTCAACGGGCTCATAAATCTTGTCTTTTTAAAGCACCACTCAGTATAGGATTATAAAGCTGTTCAACATCAGCTAGTTAGGGCAGCAGGGTGGGGGCTCGCTGGTGGGGGGCTAACGCCCTCTACCAGCTTTGCCACATAATACCCTGGCTTTTTAACGCACCTCACAAGGAAAACAATCAAAAACCACTGACAGAACAATCTTAACCAACATTATTACAGTGGAAGCAGGTCTGATAGAAATGAGAAACATGATACATTTGAAGATGATACTTTTGAGAATGATATTATTGTCATTGTTATTATGGTGATGATAATATATGTATAATAAATATGTGCGCTAGTAATGTATGTGTATGTATATATATGTATATCTAAAACACTATGACTACTTAAACAATAAGTAAATCAATAGAATGGTAATATAAGCAATGATAAAAAAAATAACAGAAAATTATAAAACTAAGTAAATACACTCAGAAATCACAAACTTTTCTATTTGTATTGTATTGTATTTGGATATTAGGGCAGGCACTTATAAGCTTTCTTGCTTCTGCCTACTCCTTATTATATTATTATACTCCTTAGTTATTATTTTTATTTTTTTCTTGTTTTTTTTGTGATACTGTAAATGTAATGATGTAAATATTGTAAATAATAGGTCAAGTAAATCAAATCAACTCTAACGCCTCCGTTTGTCCCGCAGCGTCACAGTGCGCAGCTCAGAGAGGAACTGCTCAAACTCCCGTGTCCCGACGGCCTCGACGCCGACGACTTCTCCGACAAGAGCCCCGCCCTCCTCGCCGAGCCGACCAATCAGGACACGGTGGCGGAGAAGCCCGGGGCAGCCGCGACGACGACGGCGGCGGCCAGCTCTGAGGAAAAAAAACGATTAGGACAAAAACACACGAACTGTCTCTTCCTTTGTGCATATTTGTATGTAAAGATCGTCACCGCGGGAAAAACCAAAAGGAAATAAAACCCCGGGAGAATTTTATTTACCTGTAAAAGAGTGTAAACATTTGTGCTTTTTCCAATGTTGCGCTGATAATGCCATGCTTCTGTACAATAATGACAAATACAGAGTCTATGAGGGAACGGCGAGGGGGAGCTTTCATTTCCCTTTTTTTATTGTTTTGGGGGAGAATATTTAAATTAAAGTGGAGGTTTCGAGGCCACGGCGAGTTGGTCTTAAATCAAGAAGACAATGATGAATAATAAAATGGTTTTAACAAGAAATCCAAGCCGTCTTTGAAGAGAAAAACACATTAAGGAAACAGTTTACAGGGTTTAGTTTGTTCCTGAAAGAGGCCGGTGTTGGAAACTGAAGTTCACTCAATATTTGTTTCTTCTTCTCTAGTTTTGATTCCAGCTCTTTCTCTGTGGCGTCAGAGTTTATTCATAAAGCACATTTAAAGGGATATTTCAGGATTTTTGACATTGGGCCTCATTTCCTAGTTATCCAGAGTGTTGTTGATGTCTGGAGATATTTTTTTCTTAAATTCATGCAGTTCTTATATTTGAAGAGTCTAGTGGCGCTAGGCTAATGCTAGGCTAAAGCATTTCTATGGTATCAGTTAGCCTGCATTAAAAACAGTGTGACCCACTCCACAGTGCACCTGAGGTAAATCACTTATAACACCAGACTAACCATATAAATGTCTGTGTTAATAGAATAATGTTTGAAATATAACTGACCTTGTATCACATGAATTACCGCATTTTGAGGGACTATTTTCTCACAGATCACTCCGCCGCTGCGTTAGCTTACAGCCACGAAGCTGATGCTGCTCAAATATAAGTTATTTTAAATGATTCTATTAACACAGACATTTATATGGTTAGTCTGGTGTTATAAGTGATTTACCTCAGGTGCACTGTGGAGTGGGTCACACTGTTTTTAATGCAGGCTAACTGATACCATAGAAATGCTTTAGCCTTGCCCTAGCCTAGCGCCACTAGACTCTTCAAATATAAGAACTGCATGAATTTAAGAAAAAAATATCTCCAGACATCAACAACACTCTGGATAACTAGGAAATCAGGCCCAATGTCAAACATCCTGAAATATCCCTTTAACCCTAGAACACTATCGCTTTACCCGAGATAATTCACCCGATACAAAGTCCTTGTCTATCAACACATGACACATCTGAGTCGTGTTCTTTTATTTTAAACTGTGTCATGTCTAACAGAATGAAAGAAAAGCATCATGAGGGACTGTATGAAAATGCTCTAGAGGGGAGGAGCCAAGCGAAACTCCTCCCTGTGGTCTTTATCTGGGCTGAGCTGAGCCTTAGTGTTGCTGACGAAGCCTTTTGGATGAAGAGGTGAAACGTTCGACACTTAAACTTGACGATACAGACGATGGACAACTCCTGCACGACTGAGAGCCGACACATCTGATTATTCTAGTTAAGATTTTGCTAAAGAGTTCTCACCATTTGTGTAAAGTTTATCGTTTCACTTCCTTATTGGACACCGACAGGAAGTGACACAGATGGAGGCAAACCATTTTAAACGGGTGCTTGATTTTTCGATGGGAGAGTGCGACCACTGCCCAAAGCCTTCTCCAGCACATCCCAAACGATTGAGCCTCAGCTTTTTGTGCAGAGTGGATTTTTCCGATCTCGGTTTTCCATGAGGTTTGTATTCATGAAGTTAATCTGCTGAAATCACAGATAAAGGGACAGAAACAACTATTATCATTCTCTTTCTCCCGTTACAATGAGTATATTCATAAATTCACTGAAATAAACTTTGTTAATGTCAAAAGCATCGCCAAAAGGAAGTCCAGAGTCTTTAGAAATTTAAATAATACCGGAGGTTTTACTGTGAAAGTCTCGGGGCTTTTATTGTGAAAGTCCCTGCCTCTCCTGCTCCCAGCGTGCACCGCGGCAGTGTCATGGCGGCCCTCCTCTCTGCACATGTTCGAACATAAACACCAGATAAACTCCATCACCTCCTCCGTGACTCTCCCGACGTCTGACCGCGGCGGTACCCGGCTCTGAGCGCTCTCTCCCCGGGGACTCACGGACCTCTCTGCGGCACGATGCTGGGCGTGGAGGTCTGCGTGCTGCGGGGCTTTCTGACCCCAACCGAGGCGGCCGAATGGAAGCAGAGCGTGTTCAGCCTCCCGGGTAAGAGCCACGGCCCCGGGGCCTCCGCGAAACTCAAGATAAATGTTCATTTTACTTAAGTTTTATTGTTTTTAGCGATACATTCACATTAGCCACAGCGCGCTCTGTAGAAAACACAGTTACCACTTTAAAACTCGCTAAATCCTGATTATTCTGGTATGTTCGCGTATTTAAAATGCTGTAAATTAAAGCACATGTGTTTTATAATTGGCTTTAACAGCGAGGTTTGTCCCTGTCCCGTTTGTGGCTAAGTTAGCGCGTGGCTGTCACTTGTCGTCCCAGATCGCGCTGGAAATATCGCCGATTTTAGAAGAAAGATCGTTAAAGGTTGTGCTTCTAACGACACCAGTTAATAGTTACTCATGTTGTAGTTGTATGAACTTGTTTTCATCGATTCGGCGGAAGTGTCATGTGGAAATAATACTCAGATGGGGAGGAAATGGACATGTCCGCGAGTCCACACTGCTCCTTGTTTACGTCACGTTGCGGCGTTAACCGCTTAACCCCCACCTGAACCGAGCGCATAAAGGGTTAAAGAAACGAACCTGAAGAACGTGACGAAAACACGGCAACAAAATTAATGAAAACACGGAAAAAACGTGACGAACACTGCAAAAAAAAAGTCAACAAAAAAGCGATAATGTGACAAACGTTGAATTTGACCAAAAAAAAGTTACGATCACTTTAGTAGGTCTTAGCTTTCAAATTAGGCATTACACTGTTGCTCCAGTTGAGAAGCTTTAAGATTTGGGTAAAGCCGAACTGGAGAAAATGTGCTCGGTTCAGGCGGTTAAGAGGCTGATGTCATCGTCACAGACCGTGAGGAGGCAAACGTTTCTCCCTTAATTTTCTCCTCTCATTTGAAAGCTAAGACCTACAAAGCTGATCTGAATGAATCCTTTTTCTTGTGTTGTCGTCGGCACTTTTTTAACTTTCTTTTTCATCGCTTTTTTTGGTCATGTTTTTGTTGCTGTTGTGTTCACTAGGGCTGGGAACCTCTGTGTAGCTCACAATACGATACATGGCTCACGATAACGATTATCTCACGATACGCCGATACTGCGATAATCGATATATTACACAAAAATAATCTACGCTACATCACGATTTAAAAAAACTTACCTTTAACCTTTATTTGAACATACTACATATTATTCATCATTTACATTTCTTTTCATGTGCTTTGTACCACTTTTATAAATGATCCCTGACTTACTCACTGAAAATGGGTCATAGATCTGTCAGTGACTTCATTTACATTTAAATAAACAAGAAACCACAGTCCTGTTTTAAAAAGGAATAAATCAACCCCAAATTAATCTTCTTTATAATTATAAAAACTATCATTAAAAGTAATTTATTTGTGTGACAGTGTTTGGTCCAAGTGCTTAAAACTGTAGTGCTGCCCCCTGCTGGTCTGACTGGATTCTTGATCATTATTGGCCTCTGTTGACAGTGAAAACAGTGGAGCACTGCTGCCTCATTAATATGCATGACGTTGCTCATTAATATGCATGACGTCATCAAAAGTATCTATCGGAATAAAAAGTATCGGTATCGTATCGTCCCGCAAAATATCGCGATATATCGGAAAATCGATGCATTGTCACAGGTTGTCAATTTTTGATGCCCTTTGTGACACTTTTTTTTAAACTTTTTATGATTTTGTCGTTTTGTTGCTTTTTTTCCCCTCGCGTCTTCGTCACTTTTCATCCACGTTTTCTCGTTTCTGTCGCAATTTTTGACATTTTTTTGCAAGGAGCTTTTTAGATTTGAGTAATGCCGAAGTGAAAACCAAAATGAGGTTTTGTTCCACTCAAAAAAAAAAAGGAACCAGGCAAAATTTGAGTTCAGATATTTTTCACTTATGATCAACTTTATCAATAAAAGATTTAAAAACAAATCTATGTAACTAATACGTCACAAAATAAAAACATTATTATTATTTAGATTCCGTGACTGAAAATATATCTAAATGTTTATATGAAAACATAAAATGACAGAAAACTTCTCATATTTATATCAGTGATTCTCAGCATAAGTTTCATATTGATTTCTCTACATTTATTTTTCCTTGTCTTTAAAAGTCCGTATGTATTTTGACTCCAAACCCGCCTCGTGAAACGTTCCTCCTCCAGCGGGACACAAACCTGTGGCTTTAATCAGAGCAGTTTAATCGTCCTCTCGTTCTGCCCCGTTTACCTCGTCTCCTCTGGAATCGTGGGTAATTTGGGCGGTTTCTGAAAATGGCCGCCGTTAAAGTCAATGTTTCAGAAACTCATTATGTTGGAGTTATTCCTGCGTTTGGAGACGAGAGCAGCAGTTTGTGACTAAATCTGAGATTTACGATTTTCAAAGCTCAACAAATCCGTCAGGAATTAGACGCTGAAAATCTTCAAGTGAAGTCTGTGAAGTCTGGAGTCTGTGGTGGAATGAAAACGGCCCTAAAGTTTAGTCACTTTAGTCCCTTTAGTCGCACATGTGCCCTGTGTACGGGTGAAACTCGGAAAATTAGAATATCGTTCAAAAGTTCATTTATTTCTGTAATTCCACTTAAAATGTGTAACTAATATGATACAGACTCATTACATGCAAAGTGAGAAATGTCAAGCCTTTGTTTGTTGTAAAAACCCAAATTCAAAATCTGAGAAGATTAGAATATTACATTAAATCAATTTAAAAAAAGATTTTAAACAGAGAAAACTCTAATCCCGCATATGTACTTAGTTCTTTTACTTGAATGACTGACTTAAAGTACCTGTATCCTGCTATTTTAGCCATTCCAAAGTAAAGTATAGGCATTTATATGATATATTGTATCTCTATCATTATGGAGTACTCATTTTTGAGACACTTCGATTCAGTTAACTCCGCCCCTCTCTCCGCTCATTCCACATTTGCAGTATTATAAATATAAATATCGCTGCAAAAAGTGAAGTTACTTCACATAATGCAGTGATAAGGAGTTGACATGTGCAACTTATGCTCCATCCGAAACCAGTAAATTAGTAAGAGGTCTTACGCCAAACCGGATGTGCGTCAGCGTCCGCCATGATAAGATGCGTCCGAATTGGGCTTTCAGTTAGGAAGGAGTTAGGGGAAGTGGCCTGTATGCTAACTATCATAGCCACTTTAGCATAGGGACCTCTGATGCTAACTTACTGGCGATTAGGAGCCATGTGCCATCCCATAAGCCACTGCGCCAATCTCCCCACCCCCCTCGCCCCCACCCTCGAGTGATTCATGCGCAACCACTGTTGATTGACAGGTGCACATTTAATAATAAAAAAAAATAAAAAGATTCTGCACAAGCCAAACTTTATAAAAGTGACAAAATACATGTTAGAGTCACCACAGCTCAGTCACATGGTTTTAAAGAGCCGCCTCAGTAAATGGACTGAAGGCAGTTGTGCTTTTGCTTTTATTTAGTAGAAACTTAAGCCGCATGGCTAATTTGCATACTGTAGCTTTATGAAACCGCTGTTGAGATAAAATAAAGGGAAATGTGAAATGTGAAATGTCTTTATTTGACACTATTTTGTTGTTGGACAATATACAGTAGGTGGCAATATGCGCTTTTGTTTGGCCTGCACTGAACTTTAAAGAAGAAAAAAAACAGCTGTTGGTGATGTCACTTCCCTTTCCCCTGGGTAAGGACGGTCGAATTGGGCAAATGCTGCTGAAGCTCTAGTTCACTAACTGGATAGAGATCTAACAGTTGACCCCATGAAAGGTTAAGGATTAGTTGCTAGTGTTAGTACTTAGAGGCTACAATTTGATGGTTTCGGATGCAGCAACAGTTTCATAAATGGCTAGCACACACGCTAGCACACACGCTAGCACACACGCTAGCACACAGGCTAACACGCGCGCGCTAACACGCGCGCTCACACACACGCGCGCGCTAACACACACGCACGCTAACAGTCGTTTTGATTGACTCACCGCTCAGCCTGGCCTCCCCATAATCGGGTGTTTACATTATGGTGCTGGCGTTGGTTATAAAAGTTAAGAAAGGAGACACTTTGAGCTACAATATAGTTCCTTTACACAATATTCTGATCTTGTGTAAAGGATCTTCAGTTGCCACATTTATTATTTTGACTTTGATTGTTCTGTATTTTCCCCAAACGTGCAGCAGATGAATGAACGTTCTGTTTAATGTTTCCTGAGCAGATGTGGGCCGTCTGCTGGAGCTGTTCTTCGACGCAGACTTCAGGGGAGTCCTCCAGAGTCCCGCGGTGAAGACGCTGCTGTGCGGAGGCGGCGGCCATGTTGGGCAGGGCGGAGACATCGAGACTCACCTGGAGACGACGCTGACGCTTTACCTGAGCTCCGCCCCCGACGAGGAGCGACAAAACAGGTCAGGAACTAAACTCAGGAACAACAAAGTAACTTTAATAATAATGAGGAGCACTCTATGAACAGCAGATGGCGCTGTGCAGGTAAAGACTCACTGAGTGTGGCTCAAATGGACCTAAATCAGGAAATCGTGTCTAAAACTGAACCTTTGATGTTGAAGTTTATATTTCAGTCTCAGAGGCTTCAGTGTTTTATTTTCAGTGATAACGACTCTGCCACAGGCCGGAGGACGACGCTGAGGTTCTTATTAGAATGAATAATTGAACCTCAGCTCAGAGGCGAGAGTGAGTTCATGAAGACGTTATTGTTTAGACCCAGAGTGTCCTTGTGTGGAGGCACAGCGGGTAAAGCAGATCTCAGTGAAACTCTCCTGGTTAAATCAAAAGCAGAGACAGAGGTTCCATTGAACTGAAAATTCTCCATTTACGGAAGGTTTTTAGTTTTGACAGATTTTGACGAGTTAAAAATGAAGCCGTAATTAAAATAAAGACTCTGCTCTGAGCGTGCGGAGCAGTTTCACACGGAAACTTAAAGCTTTTTAGATCTCACATCGAAACTGAGAGGATTTGGATAAACATGTGAAGGACAGAGAGGAGAACATGTGATGTTAACTGCTAAATATTGTCCCGTTCACACACGGTTTCTTCAACATTAGGTTAAAATTGAGAAAATGCAGATAATAAGCTCCAGTTTGTATTCGTGAAATCTGAGCCTTGATATTTAGGAGGAAATGATCTGATTAAGTCGTTACATTTACGCACGAGTTTAAACACATTTCTGTTACAAATTCATGTTCCAAGACTAGGGTTGAACGATTTTGCCAAAAATCAATATTGCGATTTTATTGCGATTTTCCGCTAATAACTTTTTGTTTCAATACAATTAAATATTAACAACTGACTTAAGTATTACTTACTCTTAAGTCCTTTATAATCATATGGAATATAATTCAAAATAGTCCACAAAGCCATTTACATAATTTACAATAAGTTTATACTGAATTTTATTTTTGTAAATAGCCCAAATAATGTCTTGCTATTTGCTCTTGTGTATTAGTCAGTAGTTGTGAGATAAGTTTTTATCTTTATCCCAAACATTCCCAAACATAAGGCTCCAAAAGTGGAGCCGCAAAGGACTCTTTACTCTTAACAAGCAGCACAGGCTCAGCTTCATCTCTGTGGAGGCTCAGACGTGTGAATCCGGAGGAGAGTTTCTGTGATCAGTGCATCAAAGGGATTAGCGCTGCAGCTAACGCGATGCTAACGGAGGAAACAGCAATAGTCCTTCTGCTGCTTTATAAACGCTGATATGTTCACATCCACGATCTACCGCGCACCTTAAGTAGACTGAGGAGTTAAACAAAAGCACATGGTGGAGCGCGGAGCGGACGTCGGGGGCGTCTCTCGCCGCTACATTCACTTCTATGGGCGGCGGCATCAGCTGCATGGGCTGAAATCACGTGCCTCTGCGGTTTTGAAATCACGTTGTGTAATATCGCGATAAAACTGCAAATGCGATTTATCGTTCAGGCCTTTCAAAGACTCTGTTCAGATCAGGTTTAGTTTATTTATTGGTTTATTTGTTTGGGACATGTTAATGAACATACATGAGTCTCATGCATGTAAACAAGCCACACTGTAGCCGTCGTCCCCCATGTTCTCGTTCTGTCTGTCTGTCTCTAAAATGGACTTTTTCAAGCTTTATATCATGTTATTATGTCATTCCCTCATTAAACACATGCCTGGAGTGTTGCCTTGGCTCATTCACATATTTTGAGTAATCAGTAAAAACTTAGACGGCAGCCATTTTAGGTGTAGCTATGCCTCAGTCCTCCTAGGAACGCCCCCACCTCCTGGAGACGCCTCTGGACCTTTCGTCACCAGCCAAGCCACCAACCACTGCTCCTCAGCTCAGCAGAGCCCCCTCCCCGCACAGTAGTGTTGTTTAGATGCCACAGCAGTGTGCTGAAGGGGGCGTGTCGGAAAGCTTCTTAAAGAGACAGAGGCCTATTTCAAGACGTTCAGTACAGCCATTTTGAGAGAGCAATTTTATTCAAGGCAGTTATTTTAATTTACTGCATATACAGACCAACAGAAGGTTACGTCATCATTGTAGTATGCTATAGACTGCTGCTATGTGATTGAAAAAGCATAATACCCCCTCTTTAAACATCTAAGTGCTTTTTCCTCTTCACCTGCAGTGCGTTGTGATCAGAGTTTAAATATTCGGCTCAGTTTGTCCTGATGGCCGTGAGACCTTCATGCTCCGTGGTTTCCCATTACCTGCAGAAAGTGGTTTTAAGTTTCTCGTCCTCGGACTGAAACGAACCAGGCGTGAAGGAGTTAATGGAGAAACAGAGGAATGAGTTAGAGAAACGTCCTGGACCTGGAGGAACACGAGCCACAGAGAAGCTCCAGGAAGTCACAGATCCTCCTTATTCCCATCGTCAGTGAAGAGGCTTTACCAAACTGGGATTATCCGTCTGTAACGGCAGATAAACAAGATAAAAATAAACAAGATAAAAATAAACAAGATAAAAATAAAAATAAACAAGATAAACAATAAACAAGATAAACAATAAACAAGATAAACAATAAACAAGATAAACAATAAACAAGATAAACAATAAACAAGATAAAATAAACAAGATAAAAATAAACAAGATGTCGTCAAATGAGCAAAACTCTGACTCAGTGTTTTCACGAGGGATAATGTCATAGTCCGGGAGCCAGACCCCCCTCCTCAGGCACATGTTTGCTACCTTTTCCAAACTCGTATCTTTCAGTAGAGAATCCCTTGGGTCATTACCAGTGGGGACCCCCCATTGCAACTCGGCCCCGTTCGGCTGTGGGACCCCAAAAACCACTTTAGCGGGACAGGCTTCAGACGGAACTTTGTGATTCTATCCAAAGTAGTGCTGTGGTCACATACAGAGTCACAGATTAATGAAATTTAGAACAAAGAAAGCTGACATGATGAGGAACAAAGTAATATGACAGTCTTGGGCTTTAGCTTTTTCTTTTTCCATATATTAAACTATATATCTACAAAAATGCAAAATAAATGTCATACAGATAAGAAAAGCACTTCATAAACGAGTACATTGTCTTTTTGTTTATCTTTACCATTTCAAATGTAAATAGAAAACTGCCCAAACTCATTAGCTTCACATTAAGCCCAAGATGAGCTCAGTACCTCAGATGGATCTCCAGCTCTAACAGAGGATGTGTTCAGGCTCCCTCTCTGAGCTGTGGGATTCTCATGCATGTGTCCATATAGGCCTGTGAGACCATGCCATGGAAAAGTTACACCTTTTAGAACAACAGTTCAACTTAACCTTTTTGTTTTGGCTTCAAACTTGGCACAGTTGATGTTGATATACTAAATATTCTGTGAGTAAAATTTGAGCTGCATATCTTTTTAATGTATGAGATTTAGGGGATTTCAAAGGGGGGGGGGGGGTCAAAATCAGGCCTTGATGCAATGAACAAGTTTCACTAACTTTAGGGATTTGAACATAAAACAAGCATTAAAAAGCCTTAAACTTGACTCAGACGATACGGCTGCATTAAAAGGCTGTGGGAACAGAACCCGTGACCCTCTGGCTTGTTGTTAGGGAGGCTGTGGGAACAGAACTCATGACCCTCTGGCTTGTTGACAGGGAGCTGCTGCTGCTGGTTCTCGCCGCCTCTGCGCTCCAGATGTTCGCTCAGAACAACTGGACGGGACCTCCTGTGGAGCTGCAGGACGAGGAGCTTCTGCCCACGGCTCTGCTGCAGAACCAGGTACGAACATTCATTCACAAATACATGTTGGTATCCACGTGTAGCAGGAAAGGCTGTGACCGAGATGACGCTGAGGGGACACACAGGGGGGGACACACAGGGGGGACACACTTTTACATAAGACTGAGCTTTGAACCTAATAAACAAGGCAAACTGATTTTTTCACTAATAACTAGTTTTAGGGCTGGGCAATAAATGTAATTAATTCAATTAATTCATGCTTTTAAAAACAGACGATGTGGAAAATGGCTAAATCGTAAAATCGTGTCGGCCGCTCCATGTCAGCCTCACGTGCGCCGTGTTGCCAGTTTAGCAGCGTTTCAGACGCTCCACAGCGACTGTTTTCTTTAATGTCACCGGAAGAAAACCCAGAGACTTTCTGACTCTGCTGCTTCACAAAGGCCGTGCGTTGTGTTTGTGCAATAAAGTTTTCTTCCGCTAAAACTGAGGCTGCATCCGAAACCCTTAAATGTAGCCTCTAAGTCCTAACACTAGCAACTAATCCTTAACCTTCCATGGGCTCAGCTGTTAGATCTCTATGCAGTTAGTGAACTAGAGCTTCAGCAGCATTTGCCCAATTCCACCGTCCTTACCCAGGGGAAGGGGAAGTGACATCACCAACAGCTGTTCTTCTTCTTCTTTAAAGTTCAGTGCAGGCCAAACAAAAGTGCATACCGCCCCCTACTGTATATTGTCCAACAACAACATAGTGTCCAAATGAAGACATTTAAGGGGAAAAAAAAAGAAACATCCAAATGATCCTTCACATTTCCCTTTATTTTATCTCAACAGCTGTTTCATAAAGCTACAGTATGCAAATTAGCCATGTGGCTTAAGTTTCTACTAAATGAAGCAAAAGCACAAACTGCTTCATTTAGGCCATTTACTGAGGAGGCTCTTTAAAACCATGTGACTGAGCTGTGGTGACAACAACATGTATTTTGTCACTTTATAAAGTTTGGCTTGTGCAGAATCTTATTTTTTAAATTATAATTAAATGTGCACCTGTCAATCAACAGTGGTTGCGCATGAATCACTCGAGGGTGGGGCGAGGGGGCGGGGAGATTGGCGCAGTGGCTTATGGGATGGCACATAGCTCCTAATCGCCAGTGAGTTAGCATCAGAGGTCCCTATGCTAAAGTGGCTATGATAGTTAGCATCAGAGGTCCCTATGCTAAAGTGGCTGTATATTAGCATCAGAGTCCCTATGCTAAAGTGGCTATGATAGTTAGCATCAGAGGTCCCTATGCTAAAGTGGCTGTGATAGTTAGCATCAGAGGTCCCTATGCTAAAGTGGCTATGATAGTTAGCATCAGAGGTCCCTATGCTAAAGTGGCTATGATAGTTAGCATCAGAGGTCCCTATGCTAAAGTGGCTATGATAGTTAGCATCAGAGGTCCCTATGCTAAAGTGGCTATGATAGTTAGCATACAGGCCACTTCCCCTAACTCCTTCCTAACTGACAGCCCAATTCGGACGCATCTTATCATGGCGGACGCTGACGCACATCCGGTTTGGCGTAAGACCTCTTACCAATTTACTGGTTTCGGATGGAGCATGAGTTTCCCTCAGTCTGATCCTCTTCCTTCTCTCACCCTGATGCTCTGAGCGGAGGCAGCAGCTTAACTCCGCCCCTTTCCCCTTGAGTCTCCATGGAGACGGTTGTCAATCACAGCAGAGGCATGAGGATGAGGAAACTAAAATGCTTTTGAAAACTCCATGGCTTATTTAGAAGTTTTACTTTTGAGAGCAGACAAAGAATATTTAAAAGAGCAATAACATGTTTTAATGGGCCTAAGTGTGGGCTATATTATGAATCTAAATATTAATGGTCTGGACTCTGAGCAGTTTTCTTATGAAAGATCAGGAGACCTTTAAAAAAAAAAAAAATCTATTAAAATCGTAATCGTCCAAACTGAGTAAAAAAATCGAGATTTTCATTTTTGGCCACATCGCCCAGACCTAATAACTAGTTTATTCAAAAACTAAACCAGATCCAAAATCGCTCTGAGCAGATCTTTGTAATCAAAGTGGACCGAGCTGATCCCGGGACAGGATTCTCTCTGGGGTTCATTACTTTCTCCTGATAAAGATCCTGTTGTGGTTTATGTGGAGAAAAGGACTGAATCTGTTGAGTGAATTAAACCCAAGTGAGTTTGTGTTTTTGCTCTGAAATGAGCTCAGAGGAAGCGTGAGTGTAAATATTGCAGATGCTCATGTCTAATTCACTAATGCTCTATCTTTAGAGCACATTAGCTGCTCATGAAGGACCTGAGCTGAACCTGGTCCTAATGCAGCTCTAATAACAGACCGGGTTAAATGTGGGGTTTGGTTTTGGGACGTCTTAGTAACAAAGATTTTAGATCTGGTTTAGTTTTGGAATAAGGGAAAAATCAGTTATTGAGCTTTGAACCCAAAAAAACAAGGCATTCAGGAATTCCATCTGTAAACATCTGTGGGACCAGGGAGCGACACAGCTGTGGAGGGCGACGGTGGCGCAGAGAGTCGAGCGGGGCGTCATGTGACCAGGGGGTCAGTGAGTCAGTCTGGTCACTGCTAGGAGTGTGACAATATATCGATTTTCTGATATCGCGATATTTTGTGGGACGATACGATACTTTTGATGATCAAGAATTCAGTCAGACCAGCAGGGGGCAGCGCTACAGTTTAGCACTTGGACCAAACACTGTCACACAAATAAATTACTTTTAATGATAGTTTTTATAATTATAAAGAAGATTAATCTGGGGTTGATTTATTCCTTTTTAAACAGGACTGTGGTTTCTTGTTTATTTAAATGTAAATGAAGTGACTGACAGATCTATGACCCATTTTCAGTGAGTAAGTCAGGGATCATTTATAAAAGTGGTACAAAGCACATGAAAAGAAATGTAAATGATGAATAATATGTAGTATGTTCAAATAAAGGTTAAAAGTAGCATTTTTTTTGCAATATATCGATTATCGCAGTATCGGCGTATCGTGAGATAATCGTTATCGTGAGCCATGTATCGAATCGTGAGCTACACAGAGGTTCCCAGCCCTGGTCACCGCAGTGTCAGTCCCATTTCCACAGTGGTTCATACGCAAGCAAACAGGAAGTGGAGTCAACCAATCAGAGAAGGGCGTCTGCCGTTGATGATGTTAGCGGTTAATATTCACACAGGATTATGACGAAACTCACCGACTGTGTTTTTATCATTTACCGTCGATTGGAGACTCGCTCTGTCTCTCGTCGCCGTTCGTAGTTTGTTATTGAGGGATTGAACAACACGACAATCTTTATTTACATCAGATTTGTAAATAAACATTCTAATAAAATCGTTTTGATTTTTCTGACGCCGCCAACGGGGGCGGGGCTTCCAGACTGATCTCGCTCTGTATGAAAGAATATTGAGGGGAATCATTCTGGTCTCACTGTCATTGTGTCCTTGGGCAAGACACTCCCCTCTCTGTGTGTGTGTGTGTGTGTGTGTGTGTGTGTGTGTGTGTGTGTGTGTGTGTGTGTGTGTGTGTGTGTAGGTGTGTCTGTGTGTGTGTGTGTGTGTGTGTGTGTGGTTCCTTCATGTAAAGCGCTTTGAGCTTTAAGCAGGTAGAAACGCGCTGTATAAATGTGACCAAAAAACGTTTCCAAACTTCCTGGCACAGTTTACCCACAAAGGGAAATGCCCATGTGTGTATTACAGCCTTTCGTGCTACACGTGTATACCGAACAGCATTAGTGAATGTGACCTGTGGGTTTCAGAGCTCGTCCTCGGTGCGAGACTCGGTCCTGTCGTCTCTGCTGTTGGACGGAGAGTCCGTCTACAGCCTGGTGTCCAACCCTCTGCTGTTGCTGCTGAGCCGCGTCCTGCTCAGCGCCGTCGCAGACAAGACCACGTCTCTGCAGGTGAGGAAATAAACATGTTCTCCAGCTCGGCTTTACCCAAATCTAAAAGCTTCTCCACTGGAGCTCGGCCAGAGTAAAACTGATCATAACTCCACCGCCTTTTATCACATGTTGATGTGTTTTGTTGCTTTTTCATCACTCTTTAGTCATGTTTGTTATTATTGCTTTTCCGGCACATTTTTGTAGCTTTTTTTTAGATGCTTTTTTCCAAGAAGCTTTTAGTTCTTTTTATTTATTTATTTTTTGTTAAAAAAATAATAATAACTTCAAGTGACACGAGAAATACAAATGTACCGTGATTACGTCATCTTCACAATACATAAGAGAGTAAGATATACATTTGGATGTGTGGGAGGAGAGGGTTAAGAAAAACAAAAGTAAGCTGGGCAGTGTTATGTTTGAGTGTGTGGAAGAACATGTGGTTGGGATAAAAATAACGACAAAAGAAAAATCAAGAACAAAAGGGAAACCGGGCAAAGGTCTGTCTGAAAGTCTGAAAGTACATGTGGTGCATTAATGTGAGGAATTGGGGCCTAGTCATTATTATGTTTTGTTAATTAAAAAAAAAAAGTATCTTTTCAGTGCCATTGCTGTCAACCAGCACTGCTCCATGATTAATTTTCCCTCTCCCTTCCTTTAATGTTATTTGCTTCGCTTTGCTTATTATCACTATTTTCATTGTAAATGTATCTTTTTTTTCTCCTCACTTTCCGTGTTACTGCAGATTTGCATAGTTGGGAGAAGAAGAAGGGAAAGAGGGAAAAAGGAAATCTGCTGCCAAAAGGGCGCACCTTTGTGTAGAAGCTTTTATTCTGCGTGAAGCTGAACTGGAGAAAATGTTCCTGGTTTTAAGACGTTAAACCTGTTTGTGTCTCGGTGCAGCTGGTTCGATGGTGGACGCTGCGTTACGTGGCTCTGCATCAGCAGGTCCTCGAGGCCTGTTCTCCTCAGCTCCTGACTCTGGCCCAAAGCAGCATCACCTCAGGTCAGACACATTTTCAGAATTGTCCCAGGTCTAGTGATGATTAAATATCTTTGAGACGTGTCCCCTGAACCTCTGGAGCACAGCTGGGCCATATATCAGTTACAGGACAATAATGAAACACAAATTTACATTATCGAGTTTATCTCCAGTGTCAAAAAATATGGAGTAAATGTGCAAAATATGTGGAAAACGGGGAAAAATTGGAAATGATCTTTTTAAGCGCTGTGTAAATTCAGATGTTTGCAGGACGGTTTTGTATATTTCTGATGTTTGCAAAAATAATACAGAAAGTCTCCACAAACAGTGATTTTAGTTTCCATCTGTGCGTCCCAGCTCTGCACTGGACGTCCTCTCCTCGTTGTAAATCTCCTGTGTTCCGCGTCGTCCTCGTGCTGGAGGTGACGGGGCCTTGGTCACTGAGTTACGGCCGCGCCCGGAGCCTGGTCCTGGGCCTCGCTCAGCGGCAGCTCAAGGCCGCGCTCAGAGTTACTGCACTTTTATCACGGTGAAAGTCGGACTCGGGCGACGGAAAGTCGATGACTTCAGTCATTTAGAGCCGAGGTTCTCGATTGGATTTTGGTTATCGGGTTCAAAATGGAAAGAAGGATTCTGAAATCTGATCGGATCATGTGATCCAAACCTTCACTTTGTGTTTAAAACATTTCAGTAGGATCTGGACAACTTTGATTAAAAAAAACAGGATTATCCTGATTCCAACAGGGGGAGGATTTCAGGAAGACAATTTAGCGAAAATTGGTCAAATAAACAATTTGTATCAATGTGTCCATCCATCTTCTTCCTCTTGTCCGTTGCCGGGTCGTGGGGGCAGCTGTTGGAGCTGCACCAGCCCCTATAGCGCCCCCTGCAGGTGGTGGGTCCACAGAAGGACGGCCTCATGGTTCTAACCGGGCCTGTTGGTCTCTCATAAGGGGCTTCTGAACCGCTCTTTGTCTGACCCGTCACCTAGGACCTGTTTGCCCTGGGAGACCCTACCAGGGGCACCAAGCCCCCGACAACAGAGCTCCAGGATCATTCAGGTCAAACCCTCCACCACGTTAAGGTGGAGGCTCCAGGAGGGGCAATGTGTGTCTATACTTGTATTTATATTTTGCACTTGATTTGTTCAGCTGTTACAGTGATGAAGTAGATAAAGTAGACTTGGGCTAATTAAACCTTTCAGTAAAGTAAAAAATAAAATAATCTTGTCTCCATGTAAAGCCCCAACAGATATATTCATATTTCTGTCATTCTTCACTCTATTCATTTCTACAAAACAATCAGAGATGAACCTGTCAAAAATAATGTTGAACTATTGCATCTCTGACTCCACGGACAAAACACCAGAGGCTGGTCTGGTTCTTCCGCTCAGGTCCATCAGAAACATCACAGAGGGACATTGCACCTGGTGGTGATGTTGTGCAGGACACGCAAATATTACATGATTTTTCCCCATTTATTTTCTTTTTTTTATCTTTCCATTTTTTTGCCCCTTTTTTCCAATTTTTAAAAAGCATTTCTTACCCAATTTTTTTCTCGTTTTCCCAATATCTTCCCCTCATTTTTGCTCATTTTTTTATTACTACTATTTTCCTTATTTCCCTCCAAATGATCCTCCATTTTTCACACATTTCTTGACATTGGAGAAGAACCTGAACATCTTCCAAACATCATTGTTCTGTTTTCTGGTTCAAGACGACAAATATTTTAGTATAAGTATCGTTCAGGTATCGGTGTCAAAATAACGTAACAGTGCCCAGCTCTACCCGTGTTTAACATGTTCCTCTCGTGTTCCTCTCGTGTTTAACGTGTTCCTCTCGTGTTTAACGTGTTCCTCTCGTGTTCCAGTGACGGAGCATCAGTCGCTGCTGGAGAAACATCAGAATCTGCTGCTTCAGTTCCATCTGGAGTGTGTCTATGTGAACCTCAGCTACTACGAGTATCCGTCTGCCAAAGAGCACATGAGGAGAGCGCAGGAGCTGACGGGGCTCGGAGTCAACATGACCGGTACCTCCTGATACTGTAACTGTTACTGATACTGTAACTGTTACTGATACTGTTACTGTTACTGATACTGTTACTGTAACTGTAACTGATACTGTTACTGAAACTGTAACTGTAACTGATACTGTAACTGATACTGTAATTACTGATGTACTTGTCTCTGCTGAACACTGTTTGGCGTTGGCGCTCAGTAATGTCCGTTCTCTGATGTGTTCAAGGCGCTCTGGGGAAACGGACGCGGTTCCAGGAAAAGTCTGTGGCTCAGCTGATTCTGGAGGTGAAGAGAGAGGAGCGACCTGATTGGACGAGCGGAGAGACGAGTCCCGCCCCCACACCTGTCAGTCTCCTGCCGAAGGTAAAACACCTGAGCCTTTGGAGGATGAATATAAGAACCTCACTCACTGACGACGGTAGAGCGGGTCAGAGGTTCGTGTCCCGGCTCCTGCAGGGCCACACTGTCATTGTGTCCTTGGGCAAAACACCTTCCAGTGTCTGAATGAACCGACCATGTTTTCTCCAGTTCGACTTGACCCAAATCTAAAGGCTTCTTGAAAAAATAGCAACGAAAACAAGACGTAAAACAGGGTAAAAACCTTACGAAAAAGGAAACAAAAACAGTGACAAAACTGTGACAAGAGGCGACGACAACGTGAGAGAAATTGATCAGTTTTGTTGGAGGCTGTGAGCTCCAGTCCAGGAGCTTTTAGATTTGGGTAAAGCTGAGAGGTTAATGTCCTGCGGTCTCTCCTCAGGACTGCGCTCTGAACGACGACACTCGCCTGGAGCGGATCAGCCTGGAGGATCCAGAGCAGTTCTGTCTCCCGGAGCTGAGCCCTGAGGAGCAGGCGGCCGTGCTGGGGCTGTGGTGAGTTTACTCCTGATGCCCTTAATCCAACACGACTTCAGCTCCAGCTCAAACATCTGTTTGTTCTGCAGCACAGACTTCCAGAAGAACAACCCGGTCCACAAACTCACAGAGGAGGAGCTGCTGGCCTTCAGCTCCGTGAGTCCTTTCCCTTCGTACACGCGTCTGTGAGCCTCATCTGAACAGTCTCTATGAGCTCATGAGTCTGTGAGCCTCATCTGAACAGTCTCTATGAGCTCATGGGTCTGTGAGCCTCATCTGAACATTCTATGAGCTCATGGGTCTGTGAGTCTCATCTGAACATTCTATGAGCTCATGGGTCTGTGAGCCTCATCTGAACCGTCTGAGCTCATGAGTCTGTGAGCCTCCTCTGAACAGTCTCTATGAGCTCATGAGTCTGTGAGCCTCATCTGAACATTCTATGAGCTCATGGGTCTGTGAGCCTCATCTGAACATTCTATGAGCTCATGGGTCTGTGAGCCTCATCTGAACCGTCTGAGCTCATGAGTCTGTGAGCCTCCTCTGAACAGTCTCTATGAGCTCATGGGTCTGTGAGCCTCATCTGAACCGTCTGAGCTCATGAGTCTGTGAGTCTCATCTGAACAGTCTCTATGAGCTCATGAGTCTGTGAGCCTCATCTGAACAGTCTCTGAGCTCATGAGTCTGTGAGCCTCATCTGAACATTCTATGAGCTCACGGGTCTGTGAGCCTCATCTGAACAGTCTCTATGAGCTCATGGGTCTGTGAGCCTCATCTGAACAGTCTCTCTGAGCTCATGAGTCTGTGAGTCTCATCTGAACAGTCTCTGAGCTCATGGGTCTGTGAGCCTCATCTGAACAGTCTCTCTGAGCTCATGGGTCTGTGAGCCTCATCTGAACATTCTATGAGCTCACGGGTCTGTGAGCCTCATCTGAACAGTCTCTATGAGCTCATGGGTCTGTGAGCCTCATCTGAACAGTCTCTCTGAGCTCATGAGTCTGTGAGTCTCATCTGAACAGTCTCTGAGCTCATGGGTCTGTGAGCCTCATCTGAACAGTCTCTCTGAGCTCATGGGTCTGTGAGCCTCATCTGAACAGTCTCTCTGAGCTCATGGGTCTGTGAGCCTCATCTGAACCGTCTCTATGAGCTCATGGGTCTGTGAGTCTCATCTGAACAGTCTCTATGAGCTCATGGGTCTGTGAGCCTCATCTGAACCGTCTCTATGAGCTCATGGGTCTGTGAGTCTCATCTGAACAGTCTCTATGAGCTCATGGGTCTGTGAGCCTCATCTGAACAGTCTATGAGCTCACGGGTCTGTGAGCCTCATCTGAACAGTCTATGAGCTCACGGGTCTGTGAGCCTCATCTGAACAGTCTCTCTGAGCTCATGAGTCTGTGAGTCTCATCTGAACAGTCTCTGAGCTCATGGGTCTGTGAGCCTCATCTGAACAGTCTCTCTGAGCTCATGGGTCTGTGAGCCTCATCTGAACAGTCTCTATGAGCTCATGGGTCTGTGAGCCTCATCTGAACAGTCTCTCTGAGCTCATGAGTCTGTGAGTCTCATCTGAACAGTCTCTGAGCTCATGGGTCTGTGAGCCTCATCTGAACAGTCTCTCTGAGCTCATGGGTCTGTGAGCCTCATCTGAACAGTCTCTCTGAGCTCATGGGTCTGTGAGCCTCATCTGAACCGTCTCTATGAGCTCATGAGTCTGTGAGCCTCATCTGAACAGTCGGAGCTCATGAGTCTGTGAGCCTCACCTGAACAGTCTCTCTGAGCTCATGGGTCTGTGAGCCTCATCTGAACAGTCTCTATGAGCTCATGGGTCTGTGAGTCTCATCTGAACAGTCTCTATGAGCTCATGGGTCTGTGAGTCTCATCTGAACAGTCTCTATGAGCTCACGGGTCTGTGAGCCTCATCTGAACAGTCTCTCTGAGCTCATGAGTCTGTGAGCCTCATCTGAACAGTCTCTATGAGCTCATGAGTCTGTGAGCCTCCTCTGAACAGTCTGAGCTCATGAGTCTGTGAGCCTCATCTGAACCGTCTCTATGAGCTCATGGGTCTGTGAGCCTCATCTGAACAGTCTCTGAGCTCACGGGTCTGTGAGCCTCATCTGAACAGTCTCTGAGCTCATGGGTCTGTGAGCCTCATCTGAACAGTCTCTGAGCTCATGGGTCTGTGAGCCTCATCTGAACAGTCTCTCTGAGCTCATGAGTCTGTGAGCCTCATCTGAACAGTCTCTATGAGCTCATGACTCTGTGAGCCTCATCTCTCTGAGCTCATGGGTCTGTGAGCCTCATCTGAACTGTCTCTCTGAGCTCATGGGTCTGTGAGTCTCATCTGAACAGTCTGAGCTCATGGGTCTGTGAGTCTCATCTCTCTGAGCTCATGGGTCTGTGAGCCTCATCTCTCTGAGCTCATGGGTCTGTGAGCCTCATCTCTCTGAGCTCATGGGTCTGTGAGTCTCATCTCTCTGAGCTCATGGGTCTGTGAGCCTCATCTCTCTGAGCTCATGGGTCTGTGAGTCTCATCTCTCTGAGCTCATGGAAGTATTTTCTCAGTATTTGTGTTATTTCCAGGCGTTGCTGTCGAAGCCGCAGATGTTCTCGGTCGAGGCGTCGGCGTTGTGTCTCAGGACCAAACTGGAGCGAGGCCAGAGGCGCTGTGTGGAGCGCGCCATGATGCAGACTCAGGTCAGAGACGCTGTCATACGTACGAAGCTGCTGAAAGCTTAGTCAACACTAGAATATCAACAGCTACGGCGAGTGAACTGACGGAGTCCCACAGGGCTCGTTCTTGGCTCGTTGCTGTTTGCGCTCTCTGGACGTACAGATGTGTAGTTTAGCTGTGTGGGTTTTAACAATTGTCCAGGTGCTTTTTGCTTGTTTTTTTACGAGCTCAAGTTCTGCTTCACATCGAAGAGACGAAATAATATCACTCCTGGACCTTTTTAACCGAGCGCTTTTGCTCCAGTTTGGCTTTACCCAAATCCAGAAGCTTCTTGACTGGGGCTTACAGGTCGGTCAGATCATTCATTTCTCATTCTTTAGAATTTAAAACAGCTCTGCTTGTTACAAGTCTTTTCATGGTTTAGCACCAAAGTCCATCTCTGACATGTTAGAGCCGTATGAACCATCTCAGGGAGGGGTCTCCTGGTGGTTCCAGAGTCAGGACTAAACACGCTGAGGCTAAAGCTCAAATCTGGAACAGTCTTCATGAGGATGTGAGACAGGCCTCAACTCTGACAATGTTCAAATCCAGGCTGAAAACAGCTCTTTTTACCCGTGCATATGAAAACTGAAAGTATTTTATCTGCACTCTTGCCTTTTACTGTCATTGATTCACTTTATGTTGATGTTTTATTGATTTTATCTGTTTTCTTGTAATTTTCTGCAACTGTGAAGGACTTTGAATTGTGCTCAACAAATAAACTTGCCTTTTATATTTCTGATGCAACTGATGAAAAGACTCAAACACATGGTCAATAAACAAATCCCGTATCGAATATATTCCTTTGAGTTTCCACTGAGAAAAAGCCATTTTTTCTTTGCTCTTTTTGACGCTTGTACATTTGAGTAAAGTCGAACTGTAGAAGCTGCTCGGTTCTGGTGGGGGTTTAAGGATGGGAGGAACTCTTTGCCTCTGTGTATTTGTATATCTTGTTTTCTCTGTATCAGGCGCTGGTGGATTATTTCGACGACCCGACCTGCCCGGTGTCCGAGCGGCTGAAGCTGTTCCACTGCTGCCGCCCGCCGCCGCGCTGGAGCGTTCAGAAAACGCTGGCGTCTCTGCTCACGGACCTGGGCTGCACCAGCGCCGCGCTGCTCATGTTCGAGAAGCTGCAGCTGTGGGAGGACGCCGTGGTCTGCTACGAGCGGCTCGGCCAGCACGGCAAGGTCAGGAGTCCAACCCGTGACCCGCCACTCACACGCTCCATCAGAGAGAGAGAGAGAGAGATACTAAACTTTAGAGACGTTTTCATTCCACTCTTTAGCGTCTGCACTTTAGTCGCTCCATCAGACTCCACACTTTACAGACTCATTCAGGGAGAGAGATCAGAGGTTCCGCTAGACTTTTTGGCCGATGGGTCGTAAAATGTCGGCCATTCACAAGAATTACCGGCCATTAAAAATATATATAATGAATGTGGCTTATTATCAATAACAATCTACATTTAGACAGAGCGTTACACGAGCGCTTTAGTGAGTCCAAAACAGGCTTTTTCTAATGAAAGAAAGACGTGAGAAAAATACAATAACTCAAATCCAAACATAAAGTGCGCGTGGAGACGATGGAGGCGCAGGTGTCACGCGGACGTATCCCACTCATCTGCGCTATAACTCAGACAGAAGGTAAACGCTGTCCAGATCTGACCACATCAGCTGCACAGCGAGGGCTGGGCTGTAGATGCCATTCCGCACTTTAAAGGAACAGGCCACCGTTTTTCCATACTGAGATATGTTCTTACCTGAGCTTAGACGAGTTCATTTGTACCTGTCTGGTCTTCACGTGTGTCTTCAGTCACGTAAACACAGCACAGACAGCGTTAGCATTTAGCCTCTCTCTTCTCCTCAGGTGAAGATAGAAGCTACCAAACTCTTCCACGTTTTCCCTATTTAAATATGGTTACGTGAAGTGTTACACTATAAAGTATAATTACACAAAATTAAACAATGTGGATTTTCTAAGCGGATAAAAAGGGAAACTATATTGTAAGGCGTAATAATACCAGGAGTAATTCAGCATCTGCACAGTAAAGTGAAGATATCACTGCGCGGATGTTTAATTTTGTGTAATTATACTTTATAGTGTAACACTTCACGTAACCATATTTAAATAGGAAAAACGTGGAAGAGTTTGGTAGCTTCTATCTTCACCTGGTTTGGAGCTATAGAGGAGAAGAGAGAGGCTAAATGCTAACGCTGTCTGTGCTGTGTTTACGTGACTGAAGACACACGTGAAGACCAGACAGGTACAGATGAACTCGTCTAAGCTCAGGTAAGAACAGATCTCAGTATGGAAAAACGGTGGCCTGTTTTTTTAACGTGGCTTCAATTGTAAAATTAGCAAAGTCTCGCACCGCTGAAATATTACGGACAAATCGATTATGCTAAAGTCATCAAAAGTCAGTCTCAAGCGATTCAACACAGACCCAGCTCTGCCACACTCCAGAGCGGCTCCAACTCCGGTAACTAAGCCGAGGCGTCTGCGCAGACTGACCGAGGGAAGAGCCGCTCAGTCTGACTGAACACACAAGTTTAAAGAATAACCTAATTAAATTCATTAGATGTTGAGTTCTTAACACACTTTTATAAAAGTAAATGTACCTGTAGTTCGCCGTTTTCTTGAAAAAATGTGACAAAGCTCGAAGTAAAAGTGTAACCTATCCAGAGAGCAATGAAGGCGCTTCAACTGCGCTTTGTACAATGGGCGAAGGGCGTAAGTCTAAACTTTATTTTGATAGAAATATTGAACCTTTTTTAATATTTAGGCCTGTCTCGAAAACACTTTGTCACTGACTTGGGTCAAATCTAGGGCTGGGCGATATGGACCAAAAGTCATATCCCGATATATTTATGTTGAATATCGGGATATACGATATATATCCCCATATTTTTTCCGCAAAGTGAGAGCAGTGAAATGAAATGTTAAGTCAAAGCCAAATATGAGTAGTTTTGTTAAACTCACTATAAAATATAAACATAAACACTGTATAACAAAGCTCTGTAAGGCGCACATTTAAATAAAATAAATCATAAATAAAAATAGCCTATAAAATAAAATAGCTCAATCCTTTTCTGAGGGCAGCATTTATATATAAAGAGATAACAAAATAAAGTGCTCAGTTTAAGATAAACTTTTTTTTTAATCATCTTGAGATTACCTGTTTTTGTTAACTTAATATCTTACCTGAATTTGAAATATCCCGATATATGTGATGTCTAATTCCATATCTCATTAAAAAATATATCGATATATCTTAAATATCGCCCAGCCCTAGTCAAATGTTGTATTTAATATGTTTCTATGTTCTCTCCATATTTTTTTATTTTTTTTTTTTTTACCGTTTGCCAATGTGGCCGATGGAAATTATTTTTACCGGCCATTTGCTTTTCAGACCGGCCCAAAGCTAACGGAAACCCTGAGAGAGATACTAAACTTTAGGGACGTTTTCATTCCACTCTTTAACCACGTCTGCACTTTAGTCGCTCCATAAGACTCCACACTTTACAGACTCAACCACATTTGGAAGGTTTTTATATTTCTGACCCTTATTGAGCTTGTCCGTCGTTCCTTTATTTTGCCTTATTTTATATGTCAGTGGGTTTTACTGAGATCTAAAACTAAACCGGATCCAAAATCCCTCTGAGCAAATCTGTGGAGCTCACGTGTCACGAACCTCACATTTAAACCTGAACACGTGTCCGCCCCTCCCTGTGCCCAGGCCGAGGAGATCGTGCGTCGGGAGCTGGAGCTGAAGGAAACTCCCGGGCTGCTGTGTTTGCTCGGGGACATCCTGAGGGAGCATCAGTTCTACGACCGCGCCTGGGAACTGTCCAAGCGACGCAGCGCCCGGGCCATGAGGTCCAAGGGGCTGCTGCACCTCGCACAGCACCAGCTGGAGGAGGGAGCCCGCTGCTTCGAGGAGAGCCTCCGCGTCAACCGCATGCAGGTACTGGGAGCTAAAGGAGCTGGGAGCTAAAGGAACTGGGAGCTAAAGGAGCTGGGAGCTAAAGGAACTGGGAGCTAAAGGAACTGGGAGCTAAAGGAGAAGGAAACTGGAGCTAAAGGAGCTGGGAGCTAAAGGAACTGGGAGCTAAAGGAGCTGGGAGCTAAAGGAGCTGGGAGCTAAAGGAGCTGGGAGCTAAAGGAGCTGGGAGCTAAAGGAGCTGGGAGCTAAAGGAGCTGGGAGCTAAAGGAGAAGGAGCTGGGAGCTAAAGGAACTGGGAGCTAAAGGAGAAGGAAACTGGGAGCTAAAGGAGCTGGGAGCTAAAGGAACTGGGAGCTAAAGGAGCTGGGAGCTAAAGGAGAAGGAGCTGGGAGCTAAAGGAGCTGGGAGCTAAAGGAGCTGGGAGCTAAAGGAGAAGGAGCTGGGAGCTAAAGGAGCTGGGAGCTAAAGGAGCTGGGAGCTAAAGGAGAAGGAGCTGGGAGCTAAAGGAGCTGGGAGCTAAAGGAGAAGGAGCTGGGAGCTAAAGGAACTGGGAGCTAAAGGAGAAGGAGCTGGGAGCTAAAGGAACTGGGAGCTAAAGGAGCTGGGAGCTAAAGGACTGGGAGCTAAAGGAGCTGGGAGCTAAAGGAACTGGGAGCTAAAGGAGCTGGAGCTAAAGGAGCTGGGAGCTAAAGGAGAAGGAAACTGGGAGCTAAAGGAACTGGGAGCTAAAGGAGCTGGGAGCTAAGGAGAAGGAAGCTGGGAGCTAAAGGAGCTGGGAGCTAAAGGAGCTGGGAGCTAAAGGAGAAGGAAACTGGGAGCTAAAGGAACTGGGAGCTAAAGGAGAAGGAAACTGGGAGCTAAAGCCCACTTGACGCAGAGTGACCTTTTGCAGCAGAGCGTCCAGCAGGTAAGCGAGGAGCTGCTGCTGAAGTATAAACAGACCTTACAGAATAAAGGGACTGGGGACTAGACTACACAATAAGCAGTATTGCCTTATATTACTTGAAAAAGTAATCCCTTACTGATTACTCCTTGAAAAAGTCACTTTACTCGCAACTTGAGTTTTAGGAGTAACTAAGTTTATTCCTTACTGTTATAGCTCCCGACTGTAGTGAGGTTAATCTGTTGTAGTTTGTGTACGTGACCACTAGAGGGCACTACGTTACTGCTATTGACTGAGTCTGATTCAGTTCAATGCGCTGATGTGAACAAACGCGCCTCTCGTTTGTGCCGTGATCCTCAACGTGTCGCAGACGTTACGTCAGTCCTTGCGACGCAAGAAGAAAGAAATGTCTTTTTACAAAACAAAAAATAAAATGTAAATAGTTAGGAAGAAACTGTGGTTTCGCTAGGGGTAATTTCTCTCCATTTTTTGACGGGCAGGTTTTAAAAGATCTGTCATGGGCTATTTTTATCCTTCATGAATTAATCTCGCATCATAAGCAATTTTTAAAGACCCATTTACATAGCCTATAAGCTGCATATTGTGTATGAAAAATGTGAGATCGCTGAATAAATGGAGTTAAACTAAACATCTGAACAATCATGGACTTATTCAGAGCGTCATCAGCTCATCAATATCAGGCTCACATTACACTGATACAAATGTAAAGTGGAGCTTATTATTTGCATTTTCTCCATTTTAACATTAATGTTTAAGAAACAGCGGGTGAACCGGACAATATTTACCAGTTCATCACTGCACAGAAACACACACGCGGGAGGAAATAAATGAGCTCGTCCTGAGACTTACCAGAGTTAAAGTTAAAGAGCGGCTCCAGATGAGAAGGATATTATTAGCCTTTAACTGCATTTGCATCGTGGTTTTCTTCCCCGAGTTGTTGTTAGCGCCCAGAAAGTTAGCTAGCTAGGCAGTGATACAAGTGAAACAGTGAAGCTGCTTTGAGAGAGAGAGAGAGAGAAAAACAGCAGCGCTGCGTCTTAATTTTAATCACGGCTTGATTTTCAATCCTTCAAAATGACGGACGGCCTTTGAAATTTTCCGTCAAAGCTTAAAATATTTCCTACATTACGGAAAATGTTCGGTTAACGTAACCTCTGGGAAGTAGTTACTCGTCAGATTACTGTTACTGAAAAAGTAATCAGAGCAACGCGTGAAGTACCGCGTTACCGACATCAATACGGCACAAGTGTTTACTGCAGCTGTCCAACATCGAGGCACTGATTTAAAGAATCATAAAGGAGTCCTGAGATTATGAGAAGATGAGGACGAACGTGGGCCCATAGTAGATCTTTAAAAAATAAAAAACCGCAAACCCCACAAATATATGTTTGGATCCCTTTCCCAAGAGCAGCCATACTAACTTCTGGAATACACTGGGACACCGAGAGCAATCTGTCTGTTTCTACAAGTGGATCTTTTTCCAGTGGTTCCAAATCGTAGCTCCTGTCGTGAGAGTATTGGTTATTATGTGGAAAATGATCATCTAAATATGACGACTTAAAGCAGTACTAAGTAACTCTTGCCCCTAAAGGCCATAAGCGTAACTGCAGGTGTCTTAGCAAGTTCTGTTTTTTTAACTTGTCCGTGAGAGTAAATACTACGCTGACAGAAAAGACAAAGGGACAGAGGGATATTGTTCATCCAGTTACACAATGGAGATCATTTTATTCACTCAAACTTGGCTGTAAATACTGTTTAAGTGGCGCTAGCCCGCAGTTAGCTTTGCGCGTTAGCCTGTTAGCTTCTTCTCTGTGATTCTATTATTGTGTATTGGTGACTCCGACCCGGTGGCAGTGAAGTTGCAAGCATGGTTTTCTGGCCAGAGACACCAGGGGGAGATGAAAGACCCTCCAATCATCCCATTAACACTTGTATTACCCCCAGAGGGACTATGGAAAGGATTTATTAAGGTCAACACGTTACTTAGTTCTGCTTTAAGGACTTTATTCTTACAGTGACTTTGACAGACATGTTCACAAAGTGCTTTACATGGGACCATTTACATCCACTTCACACACGGTAAGTATGTAGCCACTCACACACCAGTTATCCACATGGGCCTTTAACGCACCACAAGTAATATTAGGGAGTTATATTATTTCCTAAGTCCTCTGCAGATCTGGGACACTGATCTGAATCTGCCCGGTCTTTAAGTGTTTCTAACTCAGTCTGTTTGCAGCTCGGCCTGTGGTTTTCTCTGGGCTGTACACACCTGGCACTGCAGAACTACGAAGGAGCCGCTCAGGCGTTTCAGTCGTGTGTGTGCCTCGAACCCGACGTCAGTGACTCACAAATTATCTTTATTATTATCTTATATTTGTGACGCTAAAGTCGTGCTTTTGTCTGAGCAGAAC
This sequence comes from Neogobius melanostomus, assembly GCA_007210695.1. NCBI lineage: Eukaryota > Metazoa > Chordata > Actinopteri > Gobiiformes > Gobiidae > Neogobius > Neogobius melanostomus. Next base: position 478,792 of record VHKM01000521.1, read on the forward strand.
GCAGAGGCCTGGAATAACCTGTCCACCGCCTACATCCGCCTGAAGAAGGAGTGAGTCTCTCTTTGTCCTAATACAGACAAATCAGTCCAAGAAACATGAACAAGACACATCACTGTGTTAGGGAAAAGGAGTTCACTAAACACTAGGGATGTAACGATTCATCAAAAATGGATTTAAAATCGATTTAATATGCGTAAAATGTGAATCGATGTAAAAAATAAAATCGTTTTTAAAGCCGTCCCCTCAGCTCTTCTATTTTACGCGACCCGAAATAGACTGGAACAATAGCTCGTTGTTTCTAACGACGTTAACTTTTTCTCAAAACAGCTCCACACGCCCAACACACGCCTCACCCCCAACACCACCCACACAGTAAACACACACTCGACCCCAACACACCGCCTCACCCCCCACACACGCCACAGCCCATGTAAACACACGCCTCACCCAAAACACCTCACCCAAACAACAACGCCTCACCCCCCAACACACGCCACACCATGTAACACACGCCTCACCCCAACCACACGCCTCACCCCAACACACGCCACCCATGTAAACCACGCCCACACCCAAAACACGCCTCACCATGTAAACACACGCCTCACCCCCAACACACGCCTCACCCAACACACGCCAACACCATGTAAAACCACGCCGTCACCCCCAACAGCATACGACCTCACACCCAACACACGCCTCACCATGTAAGACACACGCCTCCACCCCCAACACACGCCTCACCCCAACACACGCCACACCATGTAAACACACGCCTCACCCCCACACGCCTCACCCCAACACACGCCACACCATGTAAACACACGCCTCACCCCCAACACACGCCTCACCCCAACACACGCCACACCATGTAAACACACGCCCACAACCACGCCTAAACACACGCCTCACCATGTAAACACACGCCTCACCCCCAACACACGCCACACCATGTAAACACACGCCTCACCCCAACACACGCCACACCATGTAAACACACGCCTCACCCCCAACACACGCCTCACCATGTAAACACACGCCACACCCCCAACACACGCCACACCATGTAAACACACGCCTCACCCCCAACACACGCCTCACCATGTAAACACACACCTCACCCCAACACACGCCACACCATGTAAACAACGCACACCCAACACGCACACATGTAAACACACACGCGTGTAGGCATTGAAGCAGCCGACGCAGCTAAAGTTAGCGGCTACGAGATTAGCGCTAGCGGCTAACGCAGAGTTTAGCATAATGACAGAAGTTTACCAAAGATCATAAACTGACAAACATCTGACCAACCTGCTCTGATTCTGCTGAAATCCTCATCAAATGTCCGTTTGTCAAATAATCCAAAACCTACAGGAGTTGCCATGTGTTTTTCCTCCTCATGTTTACAAAGGCTGCACCGGGAGGCTGTGAGGCGTTCAAGGGTGAAAAAAACTACACTGTAAAATTTGCTCTAAATGGTAGTATTATGTTCAAACTGCAAAAAAAAAAAAAAGATTTGGTAAAATAAATATGATCTTAAAATGTTCGATTTGCTACACGTCTTATTTATGCTGAAAACATGTAAATTTACAAGCACTCATGTCAAAATGATTATAGTTAATTTTCATGTCTTGTAATTTGTCTTACTGAGACAAAACGAAATAAACATTGGTATGAATGAGTCATATTCTTTTCTTAAAAAAGGTTTAAAAAAATCGGGGGGGGGGGGGAATCGAAATCGGGAACTTAAAATCGGAACTCGAATTGGGGCTTGAGTGAATCGTTACATCCCTACTAAACACAGGCTTTAACAGCGACTGAATAACCCTGATGTGTCTGTGCCGCCGCAGCTACAAGGCCTTCCTCACCCTGCAGGAGGCGCTCAAGTGCAACTACGAGTCGTGGCAGATCTGGGAGAACTTCCTGCTGGTGAGCACCAACATCGGGGCGTTCCGCGAGGCCATGGGGGCGCTGCACAGACTCATGGACCTGCGGGACGGCTACAAGGACCTGGAGGTGAGGGATTAATGTTCTCCTTAAAGCCTCAGCGTTTCCTCACGTCGCTGTCACAAACTCCGCTCTGTGCCTCAGGTCCTGGAGGTGCTGGTGCGCGCCGTCGCAGAGGACCTGCCCGACAGAGAGGGGGCGCCATCCTCCGCTCTGAAGCCCAAACTGAAGGAGCTGCTGGGGCGCGTCAGTTCCAGACACAGCCGAGAGGGGGCGGTGTGGAGGCAGTACGCTCGGCTCTACGGAGACGGGGCGAGCGAGAGCCCAGACGACAACGACAAGGTGAAGACCGACCGCCTCCACCTGATGATGTCACGAGGGGGTCACACTTAAACCTGGCTCTGTCCATTATATTTCCAAATGAATACCTCTACCTTGATAACGTGCTCCTGTTGTGCATGTTTTAGGCTCTCCACTTCCTGTCTAAGGCCCATCGCTGTGAGCTGCAGGACTCGGGCTGGGACCAGGACCCGGCGCTGTTCAGAGGAGTCCTGCAGAGGGCGCTGTCCATGGGGCGAGGTGAGAGGAGGATGTTTCTGAGCAGCACTGCCATAGAAAGAAAAAGGAGAAGCGTCGTTTCCATCCTGACGCTCAAAGTATTTTCCCTAAAGCCTCGTTAGAAATGACTAATACATGTGCAGAGCTTTGGATAATTTACTTTACATACAAATCAGCGTCTGAAAGTGTCCTCCGAGCTAAATGCTAAATCAGTTTCTGCTTTTAAGATAAGATGAGCCTTTATTGATCTCACAATGGACAAATTCACTTGTTACATTCAGCTCTCAGAGACACTCAGGAAATGTGCAAACTATTAAATAGTATCTTGTATACAAAGACTACCAAAAGCTTTAAGGGGGCGAAAAGTAAAAAAATATATATAAAAATAAAATAAACATTTAAAAAATGTCAGTATTAGCTGTGCAGGTTTACAGTCATTGTGCAGGTGGTTGATAAAGTGAAGCTGATGCAGCGGTTTTGCACATGTTGCTCTACAGTCAGACTGCAGTGGGGATGAAGGACCTGCTCCTTCTTGCACTGAGGCTTGGATTCACAAATACACATCTAATGGACATTAAACCTCATCTTGTGATCTGTGTGTGATATAGAAACCACAGAAAAGTATATAAATACTGTGAAATATGTCACACTTGGCCGTACTGTAGCTGCCTTCACTTTTCATAATGTAGTTAGCATCGTTAGCATCGTTACTATGGGGTTTGAGCAAAGATTCCTGTGCAGTTTAAGACTTAATCAAAGGACAGTCATTACCTTTCTCAGGTATGAACTATGATTTAAAGTTTATATTGTCAGATTTGATTAACTTTTGTTTGACAAATGTTAACGTCAGTTTGTGTCGCTGGTGTTTTTACTGATAATCAAAATGAGCCCATTAGGAAATCGGAATAATTAACATAAAACATTGGTTAACTTAAAATATAACATGATCCATCATTGAACAAAAAGTCATGTTGATGTGAAGGCTGCCACCTACTGTTTGTACAGGTCAATTACAGCCTGTTTAGCAATTTTTTTTTTAGCAATATTCTTGCCACATTTAAACATATTTTGTGAAGTTTTTATCGAAATGTGATTCGTGACGATCCTTAATCCCTATGATCAGACTTGCATTTGTTGTCATGAACGGTTTGATCAGAAAAATGTCATTATGCCATTACATTACACTGGCTGCATTATAAGATAACATAAGAACATCTGCCGGACCAAGATGGCGGCGTGGCGTCCGTATTGTAACAATGGAACAAAGCCACTAAGGACATGTCTCGTTTTACTGCGCTGGAACGACGTGGTCCGCATTAACACCTGTGTTCTCCTGCAGTGAGTCTGACGGTGTCCCGGGCCAAGGCGAGTCCGGCTGAAGCTCTGCAGACGCTGTCGTCGAGTCGCCTCAGTCTGAACAGCCTCCTGTCCAAGGCCAAGGTCCAGCTCCGACACAAACACCCAGAGTTTACATTACAGAGCATTAAAAACACAATGTATCCAAGGGTATTTCTGTGCAATCGATTATCGCCATTATATTAGTCTAATTAACTTGAGTTATAAGTGCATTTAAATGGTTTGTATTGAAATGCTGAACTCCCCCAAATAAAATGCACTAAATCAAGTTGAAAGTTGGTGAATAAGATCTGCAGTTGTCGTTAAAGTCGTCAAAACAAAAGACGAGAGAACAGGATAAAGAAAAGGAAATCTCTGACTGCACTTTTGCTCAGGTGCTTTATTACTATTTTCAGTTTAGATTTTGCCAAAAGTGACTCAGCTGCGTTTTTGAAACAGTAATACAAACACATTACATTATTAAAACTGGTCTGTGGCATTGTGAGAATGCAGTCATTTTTTTTCCATCTCGGAGGCCAATAGAAACTTCTGTTTTGGTCTGAATTGCTACAGCAACTTTTCACGCAACTACTGTTCCCCATTTTCCTACTGCAAACGCTTTAGTTCTAACGTAAATAATGACTCCACCTCCACAATGGCCGCTCCTGGGCCGAATGCGGCGCCACCATTTGTGGACCGATAGAACATGATACTCTTTGAAAGTAACTTGTCCATCAGCGGATTGTTCCACCCCTAATGGGAAAAGTAAATTAATTATAAGCACTCTACTTCCTCTCGTTTATATTTTGTCATCATTAATTCTTTGCTTTTAAGCGTCTCTAAAGCATGTCCTGGTTCTCCTGGTTCTCCTGCAGCAGCTGCACGTGGACCTGGTGACGTCACAGATCCGCCCAGAGCTGAAGGACGAGGTCGAGGCTTTGGAGAAACTCCTCGCAGAAATCCAGGAAGAGAGCGCGGCGCGCAGGAGCCAATCACAGTGAAGCTCCGGCAACAAATGACCAATCCCAGCGAAGGACTCTTGGACTTTTATTTTGAAGGCGGTGTGTTCTATACGCTCAAATGTCAACAAAGACTATATAACGTTTTTTATTATTTATCTGTAATGAAACTGAGCAGAAACTTCTTACTCCTGTAAAACCCAAACCATGAAATACTGTGGTGTTTATGAACCGTCTGACAAATTAAAATATATGGACAGAAATAAACATTTTCTTATGTGTTTAAATTTGTATCATGTTTACTTCATTTCTGTTTGAAAGATGATTGTAAAACACATGTCATTTGTAAATAAAGTACTCATGTTAAAGGGATATTTCAGGATGTTTGACATTGGGCCTCATTTCCTAGTTATCCAGAGTGTTGTTGATATCTGGAGATATTTGTTTCTTAAATTCATGCAGTTCTTATATTTGAAGAGTCTAGTGGTGCTAGGCTAATGCTAGGCTAGTGCATTTCTATGGTATCAGTTAGCCTGCATTAAAAACAGTGTGACCCACTCCACAGTGCACCTGAGGTAAATCACTTATAACACCAGACTAACCATATAAATGCCTGTGTTAATAGAATAATGTTTGAAATATAACTGACCTTGTATCACATGAATTACCGCATTTTGAGGGACTATTTTCTCGCAGATCACTCCGCCGCTGCGTTAGCTTACAGCCATGAAGCTGATGCTGCTCAAATATAAGTTATTTTAAATGATTCTATTAACACAGACATTTATATGGTTAGTCTGGTGTTATAAGTGATTTACCTCAGGTGCACTGTGGAGTGGGTCACACTGTTTTTAATGCAGGCTAACTGATACCATAGAAATGCTTTAGCCTTGCCCTAGCCTAGCGCCACTAGACTCTTCAAATATAAGAACCGCATGAATTTAAGAAAAAAATATCTCCAGACATCAACAACACTCTGGATAACTAGGAAATGAGGCCCAATGTCAAAAATCCTGAAATATCCCTTTAAACAGATATTTGTACTTTACCAGCTTGAAGATAGAAAATGGTAAATCGTCGACTGGACTGGGTTTTGTTAAAGTTTGAGGAAGTCTTCTGGTCACAGAAGCTTCTTAGCTCTTTAGGTCAGAAAACACACTTTTACCCAAACTGTCTGAGGCCCAGGGAACCAACAACTTCCAAACATTCCTACCCAAGTTGTTTACAGTGTCACTCAGTATCTGGCACTGGGCGTGGACGACCCATTAGCCTGAACAGAAGAGGGTCATTCGTTCACCTGATCTCAATAGGCCGTTATAGAGCGGGGACAAAGCATGCCTCTCTGGAAATAAGACACTTTCTGTGATACTACGCACTCCGCCATGATGGGAAGTCCAATGATGTCATCAATGATGTAAATAGTCGAAGTGCTTTGGGATCCTCATCTGTGAAAGTTTGTAGAAATCCCTTATAATTTCCTGTATTTTGGTGGGTTTTACATGAGGTTTTAAAGCCATGAACTCCAGTGCTCAAAAAGAACACATGATTTATTTAGTCACGACACTGCAGCATAATGGCTTTTATTTATTGTATATGTCGGCTGACAATCTGCTGGGCTGTCGGGCCAGCACTGGCACAATAACCTAAACACGGCTAACACATGGCTAACACACCTTATCATAAACATTTAGCTAGCGTTTTGATTTACTTACTGCTCTTGCGTCTCCATCAGGCGTTTTTACTGTGGGAATCGCGCCGGTTACAAGAGCTAACCTCGCGGTCAATCCACTTTGGTACAAGCCAAGGTTGGTGAAGCAGCCATCGGTGAAGTGACGGTCACACATATGTGACCTATGCTGTATGGCTCTGCGTTGTGTTTGCTGTGCTCTGATACACTCAGAGACCCAGGCTGTAGTTGGGGGGAGCAACGCTCCAAGCCCATTTATTTCTGGTGACGGAATCAAAAGATTGGCGTTAGCCCACTAGCATGTGGGATTGACCCAACGTGGTCTTTGGACATAAAACAAAAACAGAAACACGTAAGTGACAAATATAGACATGACTAATGATAAAACAATATAAACAACATAAAAGACAAGTTAAAAGCTTATGATGGACAATTTAACAATGTGATGGCTAACGATGCCCTAAACCCGCTCACCTCGTCTCAAGACACAGATATCAGAGAGGGAGGAAGAGGAGGAGCCATCCCTATATACTCCCAGACCGGATGTTCTCAACGTTGGACCAACAAAATAAAATACACAAGACAACTAACACCATTCAACCAGGTACATAAAACATATATATAACCAAAAAGGTGGGACAATATGTACACAGCTCCGAGTAACACTTACTCGGGGGCACTCCCACACCATGCCACACCATGGCGCTCAAAACCCATTACCAGGATTTAACCCGTCTATAATAACACCATTACATACACCCCCCAAAATCCTGAGTAATCGGGGATGCATAACCAAAAGACAGAAAGAAGAGAGGAAGAAAAAGAAAAATATACAAGAGTAACCCCAAAAACCGGAATAATCCATCCCAAAGGATCGCACAGAGTAGAGCCCTACCCCGCGCGGGTGTGAAGAGTGCCGTTTACACCCCTCGTACTGTAGTGAAACTCTTGAAAAAAATTATCATTTTACACCTCTTCTCTTCATGGGAGTTACAAAACCTCCCTAACACAAACCAATGGAAGCTGGTAAGCCTTCCCTTGCGTGAACATACTATTTACAAAAGAGATAACGAATCTCACAGGCATTGAGGGTCCCCTAACTCTACACTTTGTCCATTCATTTCACAAATTAACCGAGCGGGGGGGTTAACCAATCTGCCTGCTCTGGTACGCACAGGTAACAGTTGCGCGTCAGCTACTGCGTCACGCGTCACTACGTCTGCGGAGACTAGTTCTGATTGATCCTCAGTTGGGGTGTGGTCGCCCACGCTAAGTGGCAGTTGAGAGAGCGCGCCATCAGATTCAACACAGACAGAAGCGCCATCACACGGACTCAACGCCACAGAATCCACATCAGACTCAGCAAACGGATCAGACACGGTCTCTTCGTCGACTAGACTCGCTTCTACACTCTGGTAAGAACCATCTTCAGCGTTCAAAAGCCAATTAATCGTCCTAGTCTCACTGTCCTGTGTCTCAACAGGAATTTCTGGTTCGTCGTTCGCTAATGAGGAGCAATTAGACGCACATGGGCTCTCTACATTCGACGAGAGGAAACTAACAGGGAGTAGAAGATTTCTATTTACCGTTTTGACTTTCTGAGTGTCAGGGTCTTTGATGGAATAGACATTTACGCCCGGTCTCACAGAAATAACTTCAAACACCGTCGAAACCCATTTGTCCGCAACTTTCCGCTTCCCTCTCTCTCCTCGATTGGCGAGTAAAACTTGGTCACCCACGACGAGGGCCGCGCCCTTAGCCTTACGATTGTAGATTTCTGTCTGACGGGCCTGAGCTGTCCTACTGTTCTGGAGAGCAATGCGCGATGCCTCAGCTAAATCCCGCCTCAAAGCTGCAATAAACTCATGGTGGTCAACGACAGGTGTACCCTCGAGCACATGCTGGAAAACGACATCGACTGGCAAGCGTGGAACTCTCCCAAACATGAGGTAGAAGGGCGCAAATCCCGTAGTCTCATGTTCTGTGCAGTTGTAGCAAAAAGTCAGGATTTGCAACATCTGGGGCCATCTTGCTTTCGACTGCGGGGGCAACGCACGGATCATGTTCCCCAGAGTCCTGTTGAACCGTTCTGTGATGCCATTCCCCATAGGATGATATGGCGTCGTGTGCGATTTCTGGACCCCAGACAGCGTCAAAAGCTCTTTCATGAGACTGCTCTCGAAATTTGCACCTTGGTCTGAGTGGATGCGCCTTGGGAAGCCATACACGCAGAAAAAGTCATTCCACAATCGGCGGGCGACTTGTTTAGCCGACTGATTCTTGCAGGGAAATGCGTGCGCCATTTTCGAAAAATGGTCAGTAACGACCAAGACATCGACGCATTTTTTGTCCGTTTGTTCAGCAGTCTAGAAGTTGATGCAAACCAACTCCATCGGCTCCGAGGTTTGGATGCTTTCCAAGGGAGCACGTCCGTGTGGTTCAGGTGTTTTACCCACGATGCATCTGAAGCATTTCCTGACGTGGTTGATGACGTCCCTTTCCATCCCTATCCAGAAAAACATTTGCCTGGCCAGAGATAGCGTCCGCGCTTGGCCCTGGTGGCCCGCTGAGTCGTGGAGGCCAGTGAGGACTTGTTGTTTCAAGGCGCTTGGTACAACGAACTGATGGAGCGTCACGTTCATTTTATTGTCTCTTTTCGACCGGAACAACAACCCGTCCTTGATGGACAACTTCGCCCAGTGTTTGAGAAGGTTCTTCACACCACCTGGTTCACGTGCGTGCTCACGCTTGGTGGGTCTTCTCCGTCTTTGCACGTAGTAGAAGACTCTATTCAGGGTGCCGTCCTGTTCTTGCATGGACACAAGCTGGCTCAGCGGGAGCGAAGCACTGTCGGTGATACACGCTAGTTGCGGGACATCAGCACAGGTGACACGCAACGGACTGGCGTCCCCTTCACTCTGGGCGCTTAACACCGCTTGGACTTCGTCGAGGGACAGAGATGGCTGTGGGGAAAGCGAATTGGCGGAATCCCCAGACTCGTCTACGCGTTGGCAGTTATTCGTGCACCTAAACGCGTCTTGGACTCTCTGGTCCGCTAACTCACTAACTTGGGCGAGCAGGTGAGAGTACGGTTCAGACACCAGACGGTGGGTCACGCAAGACTTAACAAAAGGCTCCCTACTAAGTGCGTCAGCAACTACGTTCTTAGGGCCCGGGACATAGTTAAGGTCGAAGCTATACGCCGCTAACTTCGCCACCCACCTCTGTTCGCAAGCGTCAAGTTTGGGCTTAGTCAATATATACGTCAGTGGATTATTGTCAGTCCAAACAGAGAAGGTCCGTCCCTTTAACCAATGGCCAAATTTATCGCATACAGCCCACTTAAAGGGACTATACATAAGTTTAACCACAAATAAATGTATACAAATGTAAAATTTCTTCCTCATACATGCTCCAGCAATGCCCTGGTGAGTAGAATGAGCCCTGGCCTTTTCACCGCGATTGCCTCTATATGTCTGTAAAGTCACTTAAATAGTTTATGCTCGGGTCGAACAAGCAAACAGCGTAATGCGTAATGCGCGTGCACGCTCAGCTGTAGCGTCAGCTGTATCGCCTCTATACTGACGCTGCAGCGCGAGTGGTAACTTCGGAGGGATGGATTTAGCGGAGAATAAGAGGAGACCGGCTTCAAGCACCATCGAAACTCCAGCCCAGACCCCAAATAACGAAAAGAAACGAAGAGTTTATTCGAGTGTGACCAAAAAGGCGAAAGTCGAGTCTGATCAGCGTAGGCAAAGAACTGGAGTAAACATCGGAAAAGAGAATCTCTCAAAGACCCGCAGCTTATTTTTGCTTGAAAGGTAAGAAAAGATGACTAAATACATGGGGGAAAAGGGGTGATGCTTTCAAAACAACGGTGTCCGACAAAACATTTGAGTAGTAACAGTGGTAATGGGGCTGTATTTACAATGGCAAAAGTAATGTCGCTAATGTTAGCTTTTCTTGGCCGCAAAATAAGCCTGACTGTTCACGGATTTATAAGCAGTGAAACGACTACAAAAAGTGGACATGTTCCATTTACAATATAGTTTACGAGTTGTATTACTTGGCTTCTTCACTCGATTCACTTTGCTGCATTTGCTCAAGTATTTTATCTAGGAAAACATTCACTCAAACTGATTTGGTCTAAATATCTTACAAAACAGTAACGTTTCTTACCTCAGTTTAAGTCATGCCTGCAAATCTGTAAATTGACGGGACTGTTATTTCTGGTGCTCGTAAAGCCTGAGCGCCTCATGCACGAGCTTATCATGGAGGCTGCAGTTACGCGTTTGGCCTGAGGGGGCAATTGCGAGCACAAAACTTCCAAACTCCACAGAGCCCCTTTAAGAGCTAAAAACTCCAGGCGGTGAGCTGGATAATTCAACTGGGCTTGAGACAAAGTTTTACTGGCAAAAGCCACTGGTCTGGCGATCTTACTACCAGGTGGCAATTGCGAAAGAACAGCGCCTATCCCGTCGAAAGAAGCGTCAACAGCCAGGATAAAAGGAGCATCGAAATCTGGATGAGCCAACGTCACACTGTGTATCAAATCATGTTTGAGGGTCTCGAAAGCTTCACTACAGTCGTCAGTCCAGTCAGTGGGGGTCAATCTCACTAAACCTTTCTTGAACTTAGGCTTGGGAGGTCTACCCTTTTTCTTGGAAGTGGAGGGTTCTGACACGAGACTAAACAGGGGCCTAGCCTTGGCTGAACAGCCTTCAATAAAGTGGTGGTAATACAAGGCCATGCCTAAAAAGGACCTAATCTTTTTAGCGCAGGGGGTTTTACCGTCTGCCTCCATGAGGTCTGTTTCCCTAATGTCCCCGATGGCTTGGACCTTACTGGGGTCGGTTTTCATGCCTTCTTCGCAGACGATGTGGCCCAAGAACTTTACAGAACGCCGGAGGAAATGACATTTCTTGGGGGAAAGCTTAAGATTGTTTGCAGCTAACCGCGAAAATACCATCTCCAAACGCTCTAGCGCAATCTGTTCGGACGGCGCAAACACCATCAAGTCGTCCAGGTAACACAACAGGCTGGTAAAGTTCTTGTCACCGAAGATCGACATCATCATGCGCATGAACGTCGCGGGGCTGTTGGTCAGTCCTTGAGGCATCCTGTTATACTCGTGCAGCCCGAACGGAGAGGAGAAGGCGGTGTACCGTTTGTCATCCTCGTGTAGCGGAACGTTGTAAAACCCCGAGGTGAGATCCATGGTGGAGAAAAACACATTGCCCCAAGCGCCGCGAGCGCATCAGTCTGGTGGGGCAAGGGGTGTGCATCTTTAATAGTTCTTGCATTAAGCCACCGAAAGTCATTACAGATGCGTAAATCACCATTGGGTTTCACGACGAGGACTAGCGGAGACGCATACTCGCTCTGGGACTTCTTGATGATCCCGACTTCCTCCATCTCGTTCAAAGCTGTCCTCAATTTCTCGTAATGGCAAGGAGGGACACGCTGGTATGGAAGTCTGAACGGCTTGTCATCCATCAACCGTATCCTGTGTACAAAGTCTTTCGCCTCCCCACAATCCATCTTGTGCCTAGAGAATGTGGAGTCGTATCATTCGATCAGGTTGAGTAACTTGTTTTTCCACTCCAAGGACACTTCACACGACGTGATATCAACTTCCGAGAGTCCCATGTCGATGAGGGTTTTGTTTATCTCGTTCTCAGTCTTCGAAACTGGAGTCTCCGTCGTGCGCTGGGTATTTGACTGAACTCGTTGTGGCTTTGGTAGATCTTGTACTGACAAACTAGGCGAAACATCCACGAGTTTGGCATTTTTCTTCAGGGTGAGTGCTTTCTCCGTAGGGTTAACTATTTTAACGGGAACCCACCCGTCCCCATATAGAGTGGTGACAACTCTCCCCACCAAGATCTGCGCGGGTCTCGTTTTAGATCGAGTGTGTTCTACGATGACAGAGCTCCCCACCGCCGAAGCGTCTACAGATGGTAACTTAGCCCACACCAAATGTTCAGTCAAAGGCTGTAACGTAACACATCGTTTCAATTTCGCAGTCCCAAAATCCAGTGACGAGGTGTCAGTACGGTGCACTGTATGGGACAACAGTGACAGCAGCTGGGGTAGCTCTTTGCCAAAAGCGCCCATTTTACTCGAGTCTATTTCTCCATCTTCGATTCGCCTCATGAGCCATTTCAAGACGTTGCTTCCCAAGATCATGCTGTCGGACTGGCCTGGTACTACTAGGACTGGGACGATGACTTTGATACCGTACACTAGAACAGAGAGGTCGTACAGAGCAGTGGGCATTACCGGTTGACCTCCACAGCCCACGATGACATACTCATCCGCCCGCTTCCTGTCCATCTCCGGATAATCCCTCTTCAGCATCGAATCAGTCTCTTCGCTAATAGTGCACGCCATAGATCCACTGTCCACTAAGGCCTTGATAACGTAACCGTTGTCCATGATAACGTCCGTGTGAAATAACGAGTCGGTTTCTGAAAGTCTTTGCAATACCTGTACAACTGGTGTCTTGCCCAGCGGCACTTTGTCGCTGTAAGCTGCACGCCCGGAACCAGGATGTACCGCACTGTCCTTTGTGGGAGGTGAAGAATTCCCATCTACGCTGTCCTCCCCTACGCGCAGACTGACTAGTTTCCCTGAGGCCCTGAGGGAGAAGCGTTAACGCCCTGGGGACACGCATTGCTGGAGTGGCCCTGTTCATGGCACCGAAAACACAGTTTATGCTTCCTACAATGTGTGTACGTGGTGTGGGACACATCTCCACAGACCGCACACGGTATGCTGTTTAAACCACCAGCTCTGGGAAACCGTGCGTCACGACGCGGCCTCTGGGCAACCTGGGCGTATGAATTTAAAAAGAGAGCTTAAGGCAGACAAAATATCGCAATCTGACTCCTGGTCTTGTTGTACAAAAACAGAGATGAATTCAGAAGGTAATCAGAAGAAGTCAGCAGGCATCAGAAGGACACGTGTTCTCAGAAGGCTCTTTATTGAAGATAGATGTTACATGTTGCTGGTACAGTTGCTTGAAAAAGTCTAACTAAAACTCTGTTCTTCCCAAGTATTTCATTGATTGTTGCTCCGCCTACTAGCACATCACACCCAAAGACAAAGGGAGAAACGTGAAACCTTCTCAAATGCTCATCCCTTCTACTTCAAAGCACATTCCTTTAGCTCAGGCTAACATCTGGAAACCTCGTGTTGAACACAGATAACACTTCTTTTTATGACCATCTAAACAGGATGTTCTCTGCCCCCCTCGAGTTCAACTGGCCTTTGACCTCTACTGGCGCCACTAATTTAAAGAGTGAATTTAAGCCTTTACATACAGCTAGCATACAATTTATAAGGGGTAGCTAAAGATACATTTTAAAACCTGACAGGCGCCATCTTGGGACTGCGACAAAACCTTTTCCAACATGGCGGCTAGCTTCTCGAGTACTGAGTGGTCAGATACGTTAGCGGTGGGGGCTACATCAGCGGAAATATCACCTTTATTCACAGTAACCGTATTCATTACACTGGCCCTTCTAGAACTATTTTCTAAATGGTACTCGTCCAGCACCTCCTGTACCTCGCGAGCCGACCACTTATCAATGGTCTTAGACCGAAATGTGTAAGAAAGCTCTTTGTTCGGGAAGTGTCTTATGAACAACCGCGTGACATCCTCCCCCGGAATATCGGAGAATTTCCCCAGACCCGCAAGGCAGCTAATGGCAGTGTCCGCAGCATTGTTCAACCGTAACCAAAAATCATACGGGTCCTCATTAACTGTGGGGCGGATGGAGTAAAAATCAGCGAGAGGAACCGAGGAGCACAGACCAGTACCAAAATGTTTACGCAAAAGACCGTAAATGGCCTCGGGCCCTTGTGTGGAATTCAGACCCCCATTTTTAATACCCAGCTTCACGACATTTCTAGCTTTGCCCTTTAAATGGATAAGGATTTCCTCCGTCCTGCATTCGACGGGAACATTACTTTTGCGGAGATAAACCTTCATCAAATCCTCCCATTCATCGATGGCCAAAACATCTGAACCATCCCCTCTATACACCGGTGGCTCTTTGGCACCCTTTTCGATAAACGTGACATTTGAAAGGTTTAAACTATGACCATTCGTGGAAACATTTGCCTGTGGAGGCGAATCAGGAGCCCTGGGAGACTCGGCGGATGAGCTAGACGTGTTCAACCTAGACACAATATTATCAGCTAACATGTGACACAATATTATCAGCTAACATGTGACCCATTTGTTGCATCATTTCACTCATCTGGTTCATTCCCCCCACAGTTTCATCAACAGATACATGTCCCGTGCTGCACTTAGGCAGACCAAAACCCACGTCATCCATATTACGAGGCACAGCTCTGCCCCGAGCTACATTAACACCCACATCACTTAGAGGAAACGGGAGGAGACACCGAAGCTCCGCGCCCCCTGCCGGCCATGGCAGGCGTGTGCAGCTCCTCCGAGTCCATCTCAGCGGCGTGAAGAAGACGTCGACGTGGATGAAGTCTGGTCCCGCCCCGTTGGTACGAGCGCTAACGGCCCTACGTATGGTGATGGCGGCTCCCAGCGGCGAGGCGGCGATGGCACAGGAGAACCGTCCTGTAGCCCAATTACGAGAACCCGTGGACCCAGCAACGTCTGGTCCGGTTCCAACGGAGTCACGGCACCAATGTGACCTATGGTATATAGCTCTGCGTTGTGTTGTGCTTTGTGGTGCTCTGACCCATCGAAGAGAGGCGATGCTGCAATTTGGGAAAAGCAACGCTCGAACCCATTTATTGGTCCCTGGCAGAGGGAAATAAAAGATTGGCGTTAGCCCAATAACATGTGCCCAACGAGGCCTAAAAACATAAGGGGACAAAAACACGTAAGTACGAAATAATAACATGGATGGTACGAAAACAACATATTAACATAAAAGACAAGATAAAACTACATGAATGTACAATGAATATAAATAACACGATGCCTCTAGATTATATCTTATCTGACCTTTCTCTTCAGATTCACAGGAACAGAGAAAGGGGAAGAGGCGGAGTCTACCTTATATACCGGCAAACCGGACGTGCCATTCGTTGGGATGGACTACCAAAACAAAAGACATACATGGGCTACACACACCGCCAGGTACACTAACATCACAATAAGACAACAAATAGGGACAACATACATACAGTCCCGACTGTTGCCGTACTCTGCGTGCCATATCACGCTGCACCACGCAGTGGTGCTCTAATCCTATTACCAGAATTTAACGTAACCTTTACACTCTGTTACATATGCATCATATACAAAAATCCAAATTCAAGCCATATGGACTGATTTCGTTTCATTACCAAAAATGAGAAACGTTTTGTTTTGGTTTAATTGTTTAGGATTTTAATTAGAAAATCAATAAAAGTGTCAGGATCCATACCTTGCCTCTCCCCCTCCCTCTGTGTGTGTGTGTGTTTGTTTGTCCTCCCTACCTGGGCGTGGCCGTCCTGGCTTGGCTGCTGGCACACCTGACTCGCATCTAGACCTCGTCAACCTGCAGTGTGTATATAAGCCTGGATCTTCAATCCCTCGGCACCAGTTCGTTGTTAACACATCCCAGTCAGTAGCTTTGGTGTAACAATAGTTTTGTGTGTCATTCGTGGATACTTACGTTTGTATTGTTTGCCCAGGTGCCTGCCAGCCTGTTAACTCACCTGCCTACCTGCCTGCCTACCTGCCTGCCTGCCTGCCTGCCTGCCTGCCTGCCTGCCTGCCTGCCTGCCTGCCTGCCTGCCTGCCTGCCTGCCTGCCTGCCTGCCTGCCTGCCTGCCTGCCAGCCACAACTTACCATCTACCTCCAAGAGTTATACCAACCATTTGTCTGAATAAATCACTAGTCACTCACCTGCTGTATTCTGTTTTGGGTCCTAGTAAAACCGTGACAAAAAGGAAATATGCACGAAAACTTTCATTCTGAAACGTGGAAACGAAAAATGAATTATACTTTATACACGGACCCTGCAGCTCTAACAGCTGGTTTAGAAAGGCCAGTGAGCAGCCGTTACAGTAGTCTAACCTGCTGGAGACAAATGCATGGATGAGTCTCTCTAAGTCTGGTTTTGACACTATTCCTCTGATCTTAATGTTCTTCAGATGGTAAAAAGCTGATGATGTTATTGCTTTGATGTGGCTGTTTAAGTTCAGGTCTGAGTCCATGATTACTCCGAGATTTCTAACCTGATTTTTTGGTTTTAGAGCGAGAGACTCAAGGTGTCTGATAAGAGTATTTTCCATTATTCATTATGACAAATTGAGTTCTGATTTGTCTCGCGCTTCAGTCGCATTACAATTGACATTTTTAAAACCCTGAACTGGAGGAACGGGCTCAGGCATCGCCGACCTGCCGTTGAAGCGTGGGTGTGGCCTGACCTGTTTGGACACGCCTCACACTATAGAAAACGAAATATAAGTATAAAGGTGAAAGAAGACTCATAAAGATTCCCACTGCTGCTGCACAGGTCAGACATTTTCATTAATACATCACTATAACAAAGAGAAGAGTAGACATTAACCTCCAGTGTTTATGTCATTTTGTTTATTCTTATATATATATATATACCTGAGTGCGAAATGAAACTGTGTCCTCCTTTGGTTTATTGTAAACTAAGAATTTATATCAATTATCTGAATTTGATTTGATTGGATTGGATTTATTTGAGTGATTATTTACATTATTTACATTAGCATTGTTGCAGTGTAGAAAATAAATAAATAAAGTAACAAAAACTCAAAAGCAGCAGGCCGAAGCAAGAAAGCGTATAAGAGTTTGCAGGTGAGTTTTCCACAATTTTTTTGACATTGACCTTGAAAAGTCACAGTTTTATTGATTGACTGCGGAACTTTTCACAGTTTGAGCAATTTCTACAAGTTAAACATCAAAACGTTCTGCATGTTTGGGCAATCGGACAAAAATCGGTCGATTTTTTCCATTGACTTATAATGGGGCTTCCGCAAATTCATGGTTAATAGGGATTTTTACATGTAAAGCAGTATAATGCAACTTAATAGGGATTTTTACATGTAAAGCAGTATAATGCAACTTAATAGGGATTTTTACATGTAAAGCAGTATAATGCAACTTAATAGGGATTTTTACATGTAAAGCAGTATAATGCAACTTAATAGGGATTTTTACATGTAAAGCAGTATAATGCAACTTAATAGGGATTTTACATGTAAAGCAGTATAATGCAACTTAATAGGGATTTTTACATGTAAAGGAGTATAATGCAACTTAATAGGGATTTTTACATGTAAAGCAGTATAATGCAACTTAATAGGGATTTTTACATGTAAAGCAGTATAATGCAACTTAATAGGGATTTCCACAGTTAAAACAGTATAATGCAACTTAATAGGAATTTTTACATGTAAAGCAGTATAATGCAACTTAATAGGGATTTTTACATGTAAAGCAGTATAATGCAACTTAATAGGGATTTTTACATGTAAAGCAGTATAATGCAACTTAATAGGGATTTACATGTAAAGCAGTATAATGCAACTTAATAGGGATTTTTACATGTAAAGGAGTATAATGCAACTTAATAGGGATTTTTACATGTAAAGGAGTATAATGCAACTTAATAGGGATTTTTACATGTAAAGGAGTATAATGCAACTTAATAGGGATTTTTACATGTAAAGGAGTATAATGCAACTTAATAGGGAATTTACATGTAAAGCAGTATAATGCAACTTAATAGGATTTTTACATGTAAAGGAGTATAATGCAACTTAATAGAATTTTTACATTATACAAGTATTTTCCATTATTCATTATGACAAATTGAGTTCTGATTTGTCTCGCGCTTCAGTCGCATTACAATTGACATTTTTAAAACCCTGAACTGGAGGAACGGGCTCAGGCATCGCCGACCTGCCGTTGAAGCGTGGGTGTGGCCTGACCTGTTTGGACACGCCTCACACTATAGAAAACGAAATATAAGTATAAAGGTGAAAGAAGACTCATAAAGATTCCCACTGCTGCTGCACAGGTCAGACATTTTCATTAATGCATCACTATAACAAAGAGAATAGTAGACATTAACCTCCAGTGTTTATGTCATTTTGTTTATTCTTATATATATATATATACCTGAGTGCGAAATGAAATTGTGTCCTCCTTTGGTTTATTGTAAACTAAGAATTTATATCAATTATCTGAATTTGATTTGATTGGATTTATTTGAGTGATTATTTACATTATTTACATTAGCATTGTTGCAGTGTAGAAAATAAATAAATAAAGTAACAAAAACTCAAAAGCAGCAGGCCGAAGCAAGAAAGCGTATAAGAGTTTGCAGGTGAGTTTTCCACAATTTTTTTGACATTGACCTTGAAAAGTCACAGTTTTATTGATTGACTGCGGAACTTTTCACAGTTTGAGCAATTTCTACAAGTTAAACATCAAAACGTTCTGCATGTTTGGGCAATCGGACAAAAATCGGTCGATTTTTTCCATTGACTTATAATGGGGCTTCCGCAAATTCATGGTTAATAGGGATTTTTACATGTAAAGCAGTATAATGCAACTTAATAGGGATTTTTACATGTAAAGCAGTATAATGCAACTTAATAGGGATTTTACATGTAAAGCAAGGCCTCGTGGAAGGCCCAGGACACGCTGGTGGGACTATGTCTCCGAGCTGGCCTGGTGTCGCCTCGGGGTCCCCCCAGAACAGCTGGAGGAGGTGTGCGCGGATCGGGAAGTCTGGGCATCTCTGCTGAGACTGCTGCCTCCGCGACCCGGCCCCGGATAAAGCGGAAGAAAATGGATGGATGGATGGATGGATGGACATGTAAAGCAGTATAATGCAACTTAATAGGGATTTCCACATGTAAAGCAGTATAATGCAACTTAATAGGGATTTTTACATGTAAAGCAGTATAATGCAACTTAATAGGGATTTCCACATGTAAAGCAGTATAATGCAACTTAATAGGGATTTTTACATGTAAAGCAGTATAATGCAACTTAATAGGGATTTTACATGTAAAGCAGTATAATGCAACTTAATAGGGATTTTTACATGTAAAGCAGTATAATGCAACTTAATAGGGATTTTTACATGTAAAGGAGTATAATGCAACTTAATAGGGATTTTTACATGTAAAGCAGTATAATGCAACTTAATAGGGATTTTTACATGTAAAGGAGTATAATGCAACTTAATAGGGATTTTTACATGTAAAGGAGTATAATGCAACTTAATAGGGATTACATGTAAAGGAGTATAATGCAACTTAATAGGGATTTTTACATGTAAAGCAGTATAATGCAACTTAATAGGGATTTTGTCAGAAAATTAGGGCTAATACCTTTGTTTTCCAATTCTGGAGAACGCTTCAACTAGAAGAAAACGACACAGAGATCAATACTTTGGTTGGCTTGCAAGGGAGAATCGCAGTTCACCACAGCCACGCAGAGTGGTTCTCCTGCACCCATTCTCAAAGAGTTGTTTTTGGTACAGCCTTTTATTTGGTTTTTCCACAGCATATTACACATAGAGGTGGAGTTTACAGATATTGCTCGTCACTTCTCAAACACATGTATCACACCATATCTTAAAACATTAATCACACTATACTTATCCAATCGGGAGGCCCGGCCTGGACAAGGACACCTGATGTCAATGATACCCAGTCTGACCTGCACAGTCCGGGGCCAACCTTGATTTACATTCGTCCAGTTCACTCTGTTGTCTTACTACACATGGTCAACCTGATACCAGGCTGCTCTCTTACGTACTTTTGATACCAACAGTATCTTCTTAGATACTACTGGAACATTGTGAAACATATGCTAACCTTGAAGATAAATTCAAATACTTGGCTGTTGCATCATTCACATAATTATGATTTTATTATAATTTTATTCACATATTTACAAATCTTATTACAATTCTCTCCTGTTTATCAAAACATAAGCAGATTTTCTCACATCCAGATATACCATTCCTCACAGATTTCAGCATACCCTTCATATTTTTAAACTAATGCTTTTTACACCCAGAGTGGTAATATTTAGGCGCTATAGTAATTGCCAGTTTCAGTGTCCTCATTTTCTGCTGGTATTAGGGCGTATGTGGTGGTAAACTTACTCGAGACTGCTTTCTCAACCGTACGTTCAATGGTAGTTCTACACAGTGGTATACAACAACAACCACAGAATACAAAACAGGCTATCACTACTATTAGAGTGGTTAGAAAAGGTACTACCAAGCTACTCCATCTTCCAAAGAGACGGTTGAACCAGTCTTGTATCATGCTGTGTACCCCTGAGTGCTCCTTCAGTGTGTTTGCCATTGTTTTCAGTTGTGTCAATGTGTGCGTTATGGCCCATCTGCTGCTGTGTTGTTGGGGATGAACGTGCAACACTGGTCCCAAACAGTGAACAGACACCCCCTCTTTCCGCCAACAACATGTCCACTGCCATTCTAGTTTGCCACGCCATTAAGGACGTGTGGTGTAGTTGACTCCCCAAACTTTGTCCTAAGTTGTGGGTAAGATTGGTTAGTCGTTGCATCTGGAAATGCAGATAATTTATTCTATCAACATTTTTGTTTGGAGTTACAGGGAATACTGCTGATATCAGCGGGAGGTTTTCGAACCCTGTGGCTATTTGATCTACCAATTTATACTCATCAGGGACCCCCCTTGGGACGCCAATAGCATCCAGGTATGTGGTGTCAGGCGCCACCGGCAACAGGACCACAGGTGAAGACGCTATTTCACGCCTCCCCCGGCGCCCCGTCTCGGCGGGGTCGTAACAGCCGTGGCAGGCCATATTAGGGAAACATAGGCACAGCTCCCCGTACCGCTGGCTTCCATGTGACCTCGTAACATGTTACCTCCACACCACCACCATACATCTTGACGTTGTGTAGTGAGCATGCCATTCCCTTTTAATTCTATAGTTTTGTTACACAGGGTACTAGGCACCCTTCCAACGTCTGTGCATTTATTATTAGGTTGGCACGTGGTGATGTGGTAGCAGGTAAAGATGGTGTCTGTTGGCACTGTGAAGACAGGTGGCTGTGTTTTGGTGGGCAATTTTGGAAAGGCGGCTTGGTACGCAGTGCACAATCTCCTGTCACCTGTTCTATTCGCTAAGATGTGTGCACAAGACTCATTTACAGGTAATGCATTTACCAATAATAGTTGTGGCCTTGCTGTCATACATACCACACAGTCACGCTTTACTGTTGCAGCTACTCCCACTGCCTGTCGTACCCATGCATTGGTAGTTGCATTCACTCCTGTTGCTATATACATAAAGTCAGATGGGTCCATTTTGTCCGTGTCTATTACAATCAGGCTTTGTTGTTTAGCTCTTGCTCCTAATGCGCTGACAACTGTTTGTTTGTGTGTTACTGCCACAGAGCAGAGGATTATGTCACAATATGGGTCTTTACCGGTGGTGTACCAATAGAGTCTAAACAGGGTGCACTTTGTACGGTTCGGCTTGTTTTTCATGTTTACTGTCACTGATAAGTGTGTTGGTGTCTGTATGAGGATTAACCTGCCCGCCCATTCTTTGGCCTGCTCTGTCGTAGCCTTGGGTACCCACTGCTCTCCTGAGTTTACCACCTCATTCCCCCATGAGTTATCTACTTGCCCCGGCATAACATACACTATATCGTTTTTAACATCTGCTTGATCTGATATCTTGACTCCCCTACGCACTAACTGGTTGTAGGGCACCTGGAAGGTGTAAGTCTTGTTCACTGGTATGCAAAACTGAAGCAGTGATATACATTTACTTTGTCTAGAACATGGACCTGACCATACGACCTGTTCCTTCTCGTTCGTGCCGTCTGCTCCTTGTGTCCATGCCACGATGATCACCAGGTAGATGGCAATCATGGTGGTAGTCATGATGGTCGGTCTGGAGTTGCCACTCAGTGTCGCAGAGTAATGGTACTTTGCGCACCGTTGTACTCTGTTGTCGCAGAGTAATGGTACTTTGCGCACCGTTGTACTCTGTTGTCGCAGAGTAATGGTACTTTGTGCACCGTTGTACTCTGTTGTCGCAGAGTAATGTACTTTGTACTCTTGTCGCAGATAATGTACTTGTACTCTGTTGTCGCAGAGTAATGGTACTTTGTGCACCGTTGTACTCTGTTGTCGCAGAGTAATGGTACTTTGTGCACCGTTGTACTCTGTTGTCGCAGAGTACTGGTACTTTGCGCACCGTTGTACTCTGTTGTCGCAGAGTAATGGTACTTTGCGCACCGTTGTACTCTGTTGTCGCAGAGTAATGGTACTTTGTGCACCGTTGTACTCTGTTGTCGCAGAGTACTGGTACTTTGCGCACCGTTGTACTCTGTTGTCGCAGAGTACTGGTACTTTGCGCACCGTTGTACTCTGTTGTCGCAGAGTAATGGTACTTTGTGCACCGTTGTACTCTGTTGTTGTCTCTGCTTACAAGAGAAGTCCTGCGTCTGGGAGGTCTGGAAGTCCTGAGTCTCTGCGGGTCTACTCACTCGGTGTAGAGGGTTCGGTGAGGTTCAGGTCTGGCAGTTCCCGCAGCTTGCAGTGAGATAGGTGCACCCACGTGGTTCGTCCCTCCACTTTTACAGCTGTTGGTGTGGCCAGCAGTACTCGATATGGCCCCTCCCACCTCGGACTGTTCCACTTGGGCCTCTTCACAGCTTTGATGAACACCAGGTCTCCGATATGCACTGGCTGTGTGGACACAGTAGAGTCTTTCGGCAGTTCATGTGTTTTGTACAGTTCTCTTGTTAACATTGTCTGTTTCATATGCCATGATAAGTCCTTTGGTATTTTGTCGTCTTTTTCTTGTATGTCAGCTAGTCCAGGGAGTCTGAGTGGTCTGCCATGGATAATCTCAAATGGTGAGAGTGTCTGTCCTTCTGCAGGCATCATGTGCATATTTAACTTCACTAAGTCTATGCATTCTGGCCACGGTCTTCCTGTTTCTTTTACAGCTTTTGCTAGCTTGTTCTTTATCGTCCCGTTAGCTCTCTCAATTAATCCTGCTGAGGCGGGATGGAACGAACAATGATTTTTCAGGGTGATCTCGAGGTTCCTGGCCATCGCTGAGATCACTTCATTTACAAAAAAATTTTTTGTATACGTATTGACAATACTACCACACCATAGGTGTGGTAATATTGTTCTACTAGTGCCACCATCCCTCCTGTTGAGACATGGCATGCCCCATGGCTCAATTCAGCAGCCCATTTGAAAAGTGATTTTGGTAACCAGGGTTTACCATCGGGGGCTCTATATACATTGTCTTTTAAAAGTGCGCCTTTTGTGATCCACACTGTTTTTTCTGATCGTGGTGCGTCATTTTGGTGTTGTTTCAAAATGTCTAATGGGTCAGTGTCTTCTTGTTTTCCTATGTACATGACAATTATTCCAGTTGCTGCTTTTTTAGCTATGTCGTCAGCTAAATTGTTTCCCGTTGTTATGGGATCTGTTCCTTTTCTGTGTGCTTCACATTTACAAATGGCTAATTTTGACGGTAAATGTACATTCTCTAATAGTTTCTTAAGTAATCCCTATGGGTTACGGGCTTCCCTGTAGTAGTTTTGAAACCTCTTAAACTCCATTGTTTACAAAATGTATGAGCAGAGCCGTATGCATATTGACTGTCCGTCCAAATTGTCACATCTTTGTTTGCATATAAGCGACATGCCTCTGCTAGGGCGGCCAACTCAGCTGCTTGTGCTGATAGATTGTTTGGTAGTTTCAATGCTTTTATAACTGTGTCTTTTGTTGTAATTGCATAACCTACGTTATTTGTGCCGTTTTGGTCTTTACTGGCTGAGCCATCTACAAAAATGACATCCCCAGTTGGCAGCGGGATATCTTGAAGGTCTGCCCTAGCTTTGTATTCTGTTTGTGCTAATTCTACACAATTATGGGGGTCACCATCCCCGGGAAGCGGCAGCAGTGTTGCTGGATTGAACCCTGTGCATCGTTCTAGTGTCAAATGTGGTTGGGAGAGCAACACTGCTGTGCACATGAGGTGCCTAGCTGGTGATAAGAAAGTCATGTTGGTTTGCAGAAGTAGTGCTGCAACAGCGTGTGACACTTTAAGAATCAGTGGATGGAACAGCACCACTTCTGCAGAGGCCTGTACTGCTGCTGCTGCTGCTGCTAACACAGCCTGCACACACGGGACTGTGGCTCTAGCTACTGGGTCTAACTGTATGGAGTAATACGCCACTGGACGCATCTTAGAACCGTATTTTTGCAATACTACTGACGTCATAAACCCATTTCTGCAGTCTACTGTTTGCAAAAATTGTTTTTCATAGTTTGGTATGGCCAATGCCCCTGCATCACATAGTTGTGTTTTAATTCTGTCGAACGCTACATCCGCCTCTGTACTCCATGTTAACTTATCGGTCATGGCTAACTTTTGTTTGAACATCATGTCCTGGAGGGGTTTTACGATCTCTGCATATCCCAGAATCCACATGCGACAATAATTGCTCAAGCCCAGAAAGGACATCATTTGCTTTTTAGTTGTGGGCTTTGGAGCCGCTTTGATTGCTTCTTTGCGAGCATCATCAACCGTCCGGCCATCTGCACTAAGGGTGTGGCCCAGATATTTCACTTGGGGTTTCCAAAGTTGGAGTTTGTCTTTGCTTACTTTGTTCCCTGTTTTGTGCAGATGATTTAGTAGAGCCAATGTGTCCGCAATACATGCTTCTTTTGTATCACTGGCCACTAATAAATCATCGACATAGGACAGGATCTGTGAATGTACAGACGGTTGGTGTTGCGCAAGACAATTTGACATTTGTTGTGCGAATATCGTTGGGGATTCGCAAAAGCCTTGCGTTAAGCGCGAAAAAGAGAGTTTTTCTCCTTCAAATGTGAATCCGAACCATGTTTGTGCCTCTTTTGACAATGGGATTGAATAGAAGGCATTGGCCAAATCTATCACAGTGAAGTATTTCGCTGTTGGTCTGATACTGTTGAGCAACGTATGTGGATTTGGGACATTTGGTGACCTCTGTTGGACAGCCTCGTTTACTGCACGCAAATCTTGAATCATTCTGATAAGATTTGAGCTTTTTTGATGTCACTGTGACATCTTGTAAAACTGTTCTTTCTGCTCCTGAGTCTACTAGGAATATGAGTGGGACGCCATTTACTAGAAGGGTTACTTCTGGCCTTTGTTTGTTATTAACTAACTCTAGATTCAAAAACATTTCTGTCCCTGTGTCTGCTTCTTCTTTTTCATCTGTGATAACATCTACTGCTGATACACACTGTCCCTTTTTGCTTTTGCAGTTCTTACAGCAATTTTCTTCACATTTTCCTTCTAGTCATGCCTGTCCCTCACTGTCTTCTTCATCTTCGCTGTCTACTTTAGCCTTGCGCTTATAGCAGTTCCTGACTAGATGTCCCTTCTTGTGGCAAACAAAACATTTTCATTTTTTTCATTTCTACCTTTCCCTTTGTGCACTGTAAAATGTAAAATCTGCCCCAACTCAAAAAACCCACTCCAAGGGCCGCCAAGAAACTCCACGCGGAACCAACAACCATTCCACAATCCAGCCGACCCGAAACCCGAGGACCCCCCCCCCCCGCCCAACCGCACTCCCAGGCCGACACAACCGCCCCCAGCCGTCTGAAGCGAAAAACGTCAGCCACAAATTAAATAAGTTGTGTCAACCTAAGTTTTTCACCTCAGACAACCGGAAACAGCCATGCCAACCCAAGAACACAACCGAACGAAAGAGGCGAACCCCAAATTCCAAATCGACCAGACCGCAAAACGGTCACCGGTCACACACAAAACCTCCCGGCAGCCCCCGGAACGAGCCCCCCGAGCCGAAACACACTCACTGTGCTTTCCTTTTTTGTCGTAACTTCTCTGAGACAGGGCTTCTGAGGAAACTATGACATACTGTATGTTTCTGTTGCTGCCTCTGCGGCCTCCCTCCTCTGCCTATCTTCCTTCTGTCTCTGTCTCACCTCCTCTCTTTTTTTTTTATTTTTTATTTTTTTAATTCTCTTTTTTTTTCTCTCTCTCTCTCTCTCTCTCTCTCTTTTGTTGTTCTTCCCTTTGTTCCCTTTCCCTACTCTGTCTCTCCTCCACTGCTACTCGCCTACCTGCCTCTTCTCCTCTCCCTGCTTCTTGGACATTGTGTTGCCGACTACCTGTCCAATTTTCTCCACTGTTATCACCTGGTTTTATTATTGCAAATACCTCTGACTCTATTTTTCTCTTTGTATCCTGTTCTGTCTTCTTTCGGCCTCTTGTCTTTGCTTCTTTTAACCAAACTAATGCTGCTATCATTTGTTTTCCGGGCTTTTCTCTGGGGCGTCCCTTTAACTGGTCACGTGCTTTAAGTGCTTCCACTAACCGGTTTACCTTTTCTATGTGTAGAGTCCCTGTGAATCCATATTTCTTTGTCCATTTTGATAGATACTCTACACTGTGAGGGAAATATTTTCCCATCCATTTTGCGTCTGTTAAGTCGTCATCACTTGATTTTACTGATTTAGGGGCCACCTCATGGTTAGCCATTATGTGGTCTGGTCGTCTGGGAAAATGCTAAGTGCTCTGCCAACGGACCCAATGTCAAGCTTCTAGTGGTTCCCCTGTTGGTTACCACCGGACATTGGCCAGGTGTTCAAGATTCACACCCGTTTGACAGATTTTAGATTCCTCAGATTAACGCCTTTTGACCCTAATAGAATTAACGGTGCTCACACACTTTAAAAACAGCATGTCGTTAATTCACATTCATTTCAATCATACCTTTCATTCTGTTTGTCTGTCTTGCTCTGTCTTGAGCCTGGTCGTACGTTACGTTCAGTTCGTCCGTCTTGACTACTCTGTCTTGAGCCTGAACGCTCGTACTAAACCAACAATGCATATAAGCGCTATATGTCTCACTCTGTCACACAAAGTTATCTGACCTCTGTTTGTTGTCGCTCGTTCCCCTCTGGCTCGGATGACGAACCGTCTCCGCGGAGAATGAGGTGAGATGGACGGCCACGGGAAAGTGGGCTTTCTCTCGTTGCTGTACAGACTTCGCCAATCGCAGTTCACCCTCCACGAAGATCAGCTGTCAAGCGGCTCGAAGGACCATCTGTATGTCAGAAAATTAGGGTTAATACCTTTGTTTTCCAATTCTGGAGAACGCTTCAACTAGAAGAAAACGACACAGAGATCAATACTTTGGTTGGCTTGCAAGGGAGAACCGCAGGACATCACAGCCACGCGGAGTGGTGCACCCATTCTCAAAGAGTTGTTTTTGATACAGCCTTTTATTTGGTTTTTCCACAGCATATTACACATAGAGGTGGAGTTTACAGATATTGCTCGTCACTTCTCAAACACATGTATCACACCATATCTTAAAACATGAATCACACTATACTTATCCAATCGGGAGGCCCGGCCTGGACAAGGACACCTGATGTCAATGATACCCAGTCTGACCTGCACAGTCCGGGGGCCAACCTTGATTTACGTTCGTCCAGTTCACTCTGTTGTCTTACTACACATGGTCAACCTGATACCAGGCTGCTTTCTTACGTACTTCTGATACCAACAGTATCTTCTTAGATACTACTGGAACATTGTGAAACATATGCTAACCTTGAAGATAAATTCAAATACTTGGCTGTTGCATCATTCACATAATTATGATTTTATTATAATTTATTCACATATTTACAAATCTTATTACAGATTTTTACATGTAAAGGAGTATAATGCAACTTAATAGGGATTTTTACATGTAAAGCAGTATAATGCAACTTAATAGGGATTTTTACATGTAAAGCAGTATAATGCAACTTAATAGGGATTTCCACATGTAAAGCAGTATAATGCAACTTAATAGGGATTTACATGTAAAGCAGTATAAACTTAATAGGATTTTACATGTAAAGATAATGCAACTTAATAGGGATTTTTACATGTAAAGCAGTATAATGCAACTTAATAGGGATTTCCACATGTAAAGCAGTATAATGCAACTTAATAGGGATTTTTACATGTAAAGCAGTATAATGCAACTTAATAGGGATTTTTACATGTAAAGCAGTATAATGCAACTTAATAGGGATTTCCACATGTAAAGCAGTATAATACAACTTAATACAACTTAATAGGGATTTTCACAATAAAAGCACTATTATGCAACTAACTTGGGATTTTCACAATAAAAGCAGAATAATACAACTAAATAGAGATTTTTATGAAATTTTTCACAATGTTTTACCATTTCTGCAGCAATAGCCTACAGTTCCGCAGTCAATCGCAATGGCACAGCCATTGCTACAGTTTCTAGTTGTAATTAAAACCTCAAGAAGTGACATTTACTTTGCCTGGCCTGCCAAACGACATGCCTTTTCATAGATATTTCAAAGACGTATAGTCTGGGAGTAAGCATGATCTCAACAATTTCCCGGTGGGCGTGATTGACAGACGGCATCAACCAATTAGAGCAACGCTTTATACGTTGCAGTAACAAGCGGCAGAAAGCCTTTCCAAAGACGTCCTTTTTTACGAGGAACTCTTTGAACGCGGTTTCTTGTTCCGGTTTTAGGGATTTCATATTTTCCAAATGATATAAAACAAACGAAAGAGCAGAAGAAAACAGTGTATCGGCCGCCATCTTTAATGTTTTGGAAGAGTGCGTGGTGGTGACAGGTGACGGCTTCCGTCTCTTGGTGCGTGATTGGACCGATGTGGGTAAAATCGTGAAATGATTGGCTGCGAGCAGCCGCTCAGACGGTTCTTCTTTTGAACAGAAAGGAGGAGTGTCTGGCAGGCCAGGCAAACATTTACTGTGAGACAGAGCTGGCATGAAGGATCCGAGCCTAAATAAAGGTGTGGGGCACAGTTTAAACCTCTGAAAAGCAAAACGTGTTACTGACTCAGACCTGGTTTACTCTTTACTCTTTGTGTTTAGATGGAGTCTGTATCGTTCTGGATCCTGGACGTCACCGTCGTCGGAGCGAGGACCAAGACCCGTCAGGACTTCTGTGAGTCTGACTTTAAACCCGGGTCAGTCCCGGCTCAGTCCCTGCTCTGATCCAAGACCTGTTTCTCCTCAGTCTCAAAGTCAGACCTGTACGTGACCCTCGCGTTACCGACGGCGACCGCCATCACCCGACGAACCCGGACCGTCAGCAACAGCCAGAACCCGGAGTGGAACGAGAGCTTCAGCTTCAGAGTCTCCTCCAAGACCAAGGTGAGTCCAGAGTCTCCTCTAGGACCAAGGTGAGTCCAGAGTCTCCTCCAGGACTAAGGTGAGTCCAGAGTCTCCTCTAGGACCAAGGTGAGTCTCCTCCAGGACCAAGGTGAGTCCAGAGTCTCCTCTAGGACCAGGTGAGTGAGTCTCCTCCAGGACAAGGTGAGTCCAGAGTCTCCTCTACCAGGACTCCAACGGTGAGTCCAGAGTTTCCTCCAAGACCAAGGCGAGTCTCCTCCAGGACCAAGGCGAGTCTCCTCCAGGACCAAGGTGAGTCTCCTCCAGGTCTAAGGTGAGTCTCCTCCAGGACTAAGGTGAGTCTCCTCCAGGACTAAGGTGAGTCCAGAGTCTCCTCTAGGACCAAGGTGAGTCTCCTCCAGGACTAAGGTGAGTCCAGAGTCTCCTCCAGGTCTAAGGTGAGTCTCCTCCAGGACTAAGGTGAGTCCAGAGTCTCCTCCAGGTCTAAGGTGAGTCTCCTCCAGGTCTAAGGTGAGTCTCCTCCAGGACTAAGGTGAGTCCAGAGTTTCCTCCAAGACCAAGGCGAGTCTCCTCCAGGACTAAGGTGAGTCCAGAGTCTCCTCCAGGACTAAGGTGAGTCTCCTCCAGGTCTAAGGTGAGTCTCCTCCAGGACTAAGGTGAGTCCAGAGTTTCCTCCAAGACCAAGGCGAGTCTCCTCCAGGACTAAGGTGAGTCCAGAGTCTCCTCCAGGTCTAAGGTGAGTCTCCTCCAGGTCTAAGGTGAGTCCAGAGTCTCCTCCAGGTCTAAGGTGAGTCTCATCCAGGACTAAGGTGAGTCCAGAGTTTCCTCCAAGACCAAGGCGAGTCTCCTCCAGGACTAAGGTGAGTCCAGAGTCTCCTCCAGGACTAAGGTGAGTCCAGAGTCTCCTCCAGGTCTAAGGTGAGTCTCCTCCAGGTCTAAGGTGAGTCTCCTCCAGGTCTAAGGTGAGTCTCCTCCAGGACTAAGGTGAGTCCAGAGTCTCCTCCAGGTCTAAGGTGAGTCTCCTCCAGGACTAAGGTGAGTCCAGAGTCTCCTCCAGGACTAAGGTGAGTCTCCTCCTGGACTAAGGTGAGTCCAGAGTCTCCTCCAGGTCTAAGGTGAGTCTCCTCCAGGTCTAAGGTGAGTCTCATCCAGGACTAAGGTGAGTCTCCTCCAGGACTAAGGTGAGTCCAGAGTCTCCTCCAGGACTAAGGTGAGTCTCCTCCAGGACTAAGGTGAGTCTCCTCCAGGACTAAGGTGAGTCTCCTCCAGGTCTAAGGTGAGTCCATTCCAGGTCTAAGGTGAGTCTCCTCCAGGACTAAGGTGAGTCTCCTCCAGGACTAAGGTGAGTCTCCTCCAGGACTAAGGTGAGTCTCCTCCAGGTCTAAGGTGAGTCTCCTCCAGGACTAAGGTGAGTCCAGAGTCTCCTCCAGGACTAAGGTGAGTCCAGAGTCTCCTCCAGGACTAAGGTGAGTCCAGAGTCTCCTCCAGGTCTAAGGTGAGTCTCCTCCAGGTCTAAGGTGAGTCTCCTCCAGGTCTAAGGTGAGTCTCCTCCAGGACTAAGGTGAGTCCAGAGTCTCCTCCAGGACTAAGGTGAGTCTCCTCCTGGACTAAGGTGAGTCCAGAGTCTCCTCCAGGTCTAAGGTGAGTCTCCTCCAGGTCTAAGGTGAGTCTCATCCAGGACTAAGGTGAGTCTCCTCCAGGACTAAGGTGAGTCTCCTCCAGGACTAAGGTGAGTCTCCTCCAGGTCTAAGGTGAGTCCATTCCAGGTCTAAGGTGAGTCTCCTCCAGGACTAAGGTGAGTCTCCTCCAGGACTAAGGTGAGTCTCCTCCTGGACTAAGGTGAGTCCAGAGTCTCCTCCAGGTCTAAGGTGAGTCTCCTCCAGGTCTAAGGTGAGTCTCATCCAGGACTAAGGTGAGTCTCCTCCAGGACTAAGTGAGTCCAGAGTCTCCTCCAGGACTAAGGTGAGTCTCCTCCAGGACTAAGGTGAGTCTCCTCCAGGACTAAGGTGAGTCTCCTCCAGGTCTAAGGTGAGTCCATCCAGGTCTAAGGTGAGTCTCCTCCAGGACTAAGGTGAGTCTCCTCCAGGACTAAGGTGAGTCTCCTCAGGAGGTTCCTCCAGGACTAAGGTGAGTCTCCTCCAGGTCTAAGGTGAG
Organism: Neogobius melanostomus; assembly: GCA_007210695.1. NCBI lineage: Eukaryota > Metazoa > Chordata > Actinopteri > Gobiiformes > Gobiidae > Neogobius > Neogobius melanostomus. The sequence goes on from VHKM01000521.1 coordinate 510,661, forward strand.
TCTCCTCCAGGTCTAAGGTGAGTCTCCTCCAGGACTAAGGTGAGTCTCCTCCAGGACTAAGGTGAGTCTCCTCCAGGACTAAGGTGAGTCTCCTCCAGGACTAAGGTGAGTCTCCTCCAGGTCTAAGGTGAGTCCATTCCAAAAGACATTGCTTAGGGCAGCATTAACTGAGCACATTTTCTCCTGCTCAGGTTTACCTAAATCTAAAAGCTTCTGGACTGGGAGCTTCCAGCCTATAGACTCTTTTGCTGCTGACATCATCAGTGACATCATCAGTGACATCATCAGTGACATCATCAGTGACTTCAGCTGGAGGCAGGAAGTGATCAAGAGAAATAAGATTAAACTAAAACTAGCGATTTTAAGTGTAAAGCTACAGCTAAAAAGACCTAAGACCAGCTAAGACCAGCTAAGACCCTTTAATTGTTTGTAAACACTCTGGGATTAGCTGGAGGCGGGAAGCTCGATTCCTATCTATTTCCATTGTAGCTGTTGTCATAGTAACGATAAACAAATGTCTAACTGTTTTTGGAAATATCAGATAAACCTTATTTTATCGTCTCAAATGTCATTCCTCTTGTTCTGGCACCTTAAGCCACAACAGGACCACATGTTTCAGCTGTAGTTTTACACTTAAAATCACTAGTTTTAGTTTAATCTTATTTCTCTTGATCACTTCCTGCCTCCAGCTGATGTCACTGATGATGTCACTGGTTGTGCGCACGAAAACAGCGCGAAGCGCTGTCCCCATGTCAAACGTAAACTCAAACTCAAAACTAAACTCAAACGTAAACTCAACGTAAAACAGTGACTGCCCACACCAGAGGTGTGGGCCCTGTATACTTATAATTGCATGAAAATGAATGGGGGTATATGGCCAACTGTCATCAACCTCCGACCCCCACGGCTGCATGGGGGTCGTTGAGAGCTTTCCAAAAATGTATAATATGTTGTCGTCGCGAAAGCGACAAAATTGTTTTTGCAAAAAATATTCTTCTTCTTCTTTATTTATTTATTTCTTCTTCTTCTTCTTCTTCTTCTTCTTCTTCTTCTTCTTCTTCTTCTTCTGCTCTTTGAGCAGGATTTTGACCCCCTGAACATAAAATTATCCAAATTTTTTGGCTAAGTTTTACGGTTTGTTTGCGGCGAAGCCGCAATCTGTACGAACAATTTTGCGACTTATCGTAAACAACAAATTGCTCCCATTCGCACAAACAAACTCCGATTTAAAAATCGGAAATATACATTTTATTGACCTTTCACCCCCGGACACAACAAATGTGAAAAAGTGACATTGGACGCGATAGCGCCCCCTTTAGGCTGAGAAGAAAAAATGCATTATGGGAAAAAAATGTGTTTCTCGGAAATGGATAAAATTCCGCACAAAAATAGGTGATGGCATCCCGGTCAGAAAAGCCAATGGGACCCATAACGTATTTTGTACAGTGTTGCTATGGAGACGACCGAGGCCCCCCATGTTATTGCAATGGGACTGACACATAAATGTCACATTATACACAATTACAGCACGTTAGCGCCCTCTGTATGGAGCTTGTGGGCAATGGTCATGGAAGTACGGCCTGTCAGGGTCGTCCGATGCTGCTTGTGAAATAATAAAGATTTGGGGCACGCTAGCGCCCTCTGCAGGTTGGAGCCATTATTCACATGGAGAGGCTAAAAATCTAGTTTTGATGTTTACTGACAAAGATTTATGCCACATCAGGGCAATAAAATGTAGTGTGGTACGGTTATGGCGCAGCAACGGAGGCACTAAAGGAGGCACGGCCCGCGAGGGCCGTTCGATGCCGCTTGCGGCTTTAATTTTTATTTGAATGTTTAAGCTGCTGACAGTGACATAAAAGACATAAAAGACTCATTCATTTCCCACTGACTTAACATGGTCGGCACGGCAACAGTTTAAAATTGTTTACCTTCTTCGATGTCACTTCCTGTCGGTGTCCAATAAGGAAGTGAAAACATAAACATCACAAAAATGGTCAAACTAAAGAAAACTGGGAATAATCTTGAGCAAAATCTTAAATATAATCGTGTTAACTGTGTTTTAGCAAAGATTGTGTCTAATGTGTCAGATGCACTTTAAAGGGTCTATAGGCCAGAGTAACGCCAGATTTGAAAGCTAAGACCTACAAAACTCATCTAAATTTTTTTGTCAATTTTTCGTTGTATTTTTTGGCAGTGTTTTAATCCTCATTTATGTCTCGTTTTTGTCGCTATTCTGACACTTTTTCAAGAAAAAAACTCACTTATGTAACAATTGTGCAGGCACTGTATGGAGCACGTACGAGCTTAATCCTGAAACATTTGTGTGATGTTTATCTTATTCTTTGTATATCGTGTGGTGTTTTATAAATGCTTGACTAGAGTAATTCACCTCAGGGTAAATAAAGTGACCAAACCCTGTCAGTAAAGTTGTCTCCTCCTGCAGAACGTGCTGGAGCTGCAGGTGTTGGACGAGGACATCTTCACGGCAGATAACCTGGTGTTCACGGTGCTGCTGGACCTGGAGACGGTGGAGGCGGTGCCAAAGGTCCGGCGTCGGCTGCTCCTGGACCCGGAGGTCAGTCTGAGGCCTTAAAGCCGACTGCACACAGCTCTACACTGCCCCCCAGTGGTGCTTCGGAGGCTCTGGAGAAACTTGATTATTATTGTTGTGATGTGTGTCAGGATGGAGACGAGCTGGAGCTGGAGCTGGAGCTGAGGAGCAGGTCAGACGTCGCTTTGTACAGTTACTAAAAGTCGTTTCATTCATGAATCAAAGCGTGTGATTGTTTCAGTGAAGAGCCGCCCGTCCTGTATCCGTCTAACGGGATTCTGTTGGTGAGAATCTTCTTACACTTTTACACTTTACTACGATACAAATATATTAGAGATGCTCCTGTCGACCGCGGTGTCCTCTGCTGCAGGCGCCGCCGCTCTCCACTCTGGACGTCACCGTGGAGAAACTCCAGCACCAGCACTGTGAGTCTGAGGGGGCTGCAGGTCTGCTGCTGCGGGGGAGAGAGAGCGGAGAACTATTGATTGATTGATTGGATTTATTTGAGTGATTAACATTATTACAGTGCAGAAAACAAACAAAGCAACAAAAAAAACTCAAAAGGAGTTTGAGGCCGAAGCAAGAAAGCTTATAAGTGCCTACACACATATTCAAGATGAATTTACATTCCAGATACAGTGATACAACATCTCACGTTACATACAATACAACACTTTATATTACAAACTCCTGAATTACTTATTTTTATTTACAATTTGTACTTTTTCTTTTTCTTATTCCTCATTCCCGTTCACATAATAACCATTTCCAATCATTACTTATAAACACCAGTCACCATTCTATTAATTGACTATTAATTTAGTTATAAGTATTACATAATCAACACGACCCATTATTATTGTAATTCCCATTTCCACTGTAAAATATTGGTTGTGATTAGGGCTGTAACTAACGATTATTTTGTAATTGATTAATCTATCGATTATTTTTACGATTAATCGATTGGCTGTGAATGGTGTAGGAAAATAGTATTTTAGTTTTTTTAAAATAGTTTTTTTTAATTTTCTCACATAAAGCTAAAGCGGCGCCGCTTGAGGACATGTTGATGGAGTAAACTTAAAGTAAATGTTTGTTGGAGGCTCTTGGCGCTAATTCTGCTTTCTGATTGGATGAGACGCAGACAGATACAGTGGGGGAAAAAAGTATTTAGTCAACCAACAATTGTGCAAGTTCTCCCACTTAAAAAGATGAGAGAGGCCTGTAATTTTCATCATAGGTAAACCTCAACTATGAGAGACAAAATGAGAAAAAAAAATCCAGAAAATCACATTGTCTGATTTTTAATGAATTATTTGCAAATTATGGTGGAAAATAAGTATTTGGTCAATAACAAAAGTTCATCTCAGTACTTTGTTATATCCCCTTTGTTGGCAATGACAGAGGTCAAACGTTTTCTGTAAGTCTTCACAAGGTTTTCACACTGTTGCTGGTATTTTGGCCCATTCCTCCATGCAGATCTCCTCTAGAGCAGTGATGTTTTGGGGCAGGCGCTGGGCAACACAGACTTTCAACTCCCTCCAAAGATTTACTATGGGGTTGAGATCTGGAGACTGGCTAGGCCACTCCAGGACCTTGAAATGCTTCTTACAAAGTCACTCCTTCGTTGCCCGGGCGATGTGTTTGGGATCATTGTCATGCTGAAAGACCCAGCCACGTTTCATTTTCAATGCCCTTGCTGATGGAAGGAGGTTTTCACTCAAAATCTCACGATACATGGCCCCATTCATTCTTTCCTTTACACGGATCAGTCGTCCTGGTCCCTTTGCAGAAAAACAGCCCCAAAGCCTGATGTTTCCACCCCCATGCTTCACAGTAGGTATGGTGTTCTTTCTCCTCCAAACACGACGAGTTGAGTTTTTACCAAAAAGTTCCATTTTGGTTTGATCTGACCATATGACATTCTCCCAGTCCTCTTCTGGATCATCCAGATGCTCTCTAGCAAACTTCAGACGGGCCCGGACATGTCCTGGCTTAAGCAGGGGGACACGTCTGAGTCCCTGGCGGCGTAGTGTGTTACTGACGGTAGCCTTTGTTACTTTGGTCCCAGCTCTCTGCAGGACATTCACTAGGTCCCCCCGTGTGGTTCTGGGATGTTTGCTCACTGTTCTTGTGATCATTTTGACCCCACGGGGTGAGATCTTGCGTGGAGCCCCAGATCGAGGGAGATTATCAGTGGTCTTGTATGTCTTCCATTTTCTAATAATTGCTTCCACAGTTGATTTCTTCACACCGAGCTGCTTACCAACTGCAGATTCAGTCCTCCCAGCCTGGTGCAGGTCTACAGTTTTGTTTGTGGTGTCTTTGGACAGCTCTTTGGTCTTGACCATAGTGGAGTTTGGAGTGTGACTGTTTGAGGTTGTGGACAGGTGTCTTTTATACTGATAACAAGTTCAAACAGGGGCCATTAATACAGGTAACGAGTGGAGGACAGAGGAGCCTCTTAAAGAAGAAGTTACAGGTGCTTGTTTGTAAGTGACCAAATACTTATTTTCCACCATCATTTGCAAATAAATTCATAAAAAATCAGACAATGTGATTTTCTGGATTTTCTTTTCTCATTTTGTCTCTCATAGTTGAGGTTTACCTATGATGAAAATTACAGGCCTCTCTCATCTTTTTAAGTGGGAGAACTTGCACAATTGTTGGTTGACTAAATACTTTTTTTCCCCACTGTATGTTGGTTTTCATAAAAAATACACAATTTTCATGTCATTTTTGCTCTATTTGAATTAGGGTTGGGCGATGTCTCCATAATTGGCAGTTGACGATGTTTACAGTGAACCATCGTGATGAACGATGATATCGTCCATCTCTCATTATAAGCATTTTTAAAGACTTTTATATATAGGCTGCATTTTATTTATGTTAGGAAAAATGTGAGATTGCAGGATAAATGTATCTAAACTAAACATGACCTGAACAGAGTCATCTGCTCCTCAATAACAAGGCTCTTATCACTAATACAGCTGTAAATCTTTGCTTTTGCTCAATTTGAGCGTAATGTTTAAGAAACAGCGAGTGAACGAGACAATATTTACAAGTTTGCGTCGGAGCTTCAAAAGCGAAGCTGCTCCACGCACCGCCTGGTTCATGTGCTCATGCCTCGTACCTCTGCATCTCTCTCTCCTCTCTCCGTCCTTCGTGAGAACATCCAAACCCATGCGCTCTCAGCTCTGATGTGAGATCCATCGCGGCATTTTAAAACAGTTTAGTTTCCGTACGAAAAGCAAAGCGAAACCACGTGGTGTTAAACAGTAGCTGCTTTTAGAGAGAGAGAGAGAGAGAGAGAGAGAGAGAGAGAGAGAGAGACAGACAGCCCCGCGCGTCAGAAATAGAGCAGCTGCGTCTTTATTTTAATAATTACGGCTAACACATCATGTCTTCGGGCTTCTGGTAGGCTACTTAAACTAGCGTGCATATTAGCTATATTCAAGATTAAATTTACAGTGCAATCCCAGCAAAGTTTGTAGGTTTACAAGGCCCACAGAAGATCAGCGCGTGTTTCTGACAGGAGGGGGCGGGGCATCACGATGGTTGTGCTCCATCATGATGTTGCTTATGCATCACGATGGACGTCCCAACCCTAATTTGAGTCTGTGTGAACCAGAAACCGATTAATCGATTACTAAAATAGTTGACGACTATTTCAATAATCGATTACTCGTCGATTAATCGATTAGTTGTTTCAGCCCTAGTAGTGTGATTGTTTTATTATTTGTGTTGTTTGCCTTGTTTAGTGAGGTGCCTTTAATAAGCCAGGGTGTAATGTGGCCAGTAGGTAGAGGGCAGTAGCCCCCCACCAGCAAGCCCTCACCCTGCTGCCCTAAGTAGCTGTTGTTGTGAGGCAGTTCTGAGCCCTATACTCTATAGTCTCCAATATCCAATTATCTTCATTGCTTTGTGCAGAAAAGATAAATGCAGATTCTCTTTGTGTGTGGCATTAAAGATCCAGTATTCGAGTCTTTAAAGTCACTGACCTGCTGCGTCCTGCACAAACCCTGTGGCTTCTCCCTGTGCTCGTTTCAGTCCTGAAGATCGGCTGTGCTCCGGCGCTGAGGCTGAACGGAGCGTTTCAGGAGAGTCTGAGGATCGAGGACGAGAAGAAGCTGCGTTTCCACGTGAACGAGACCTGGAGGCGGAGCTGGAGCTGATGGTGAGTCGGCGCCGCAGGTGTTTCAGACACGACTGAAGCCGTTTCTGATTCTCAGGAGGTGAACGCGGAGAGCGAAGCCAAGGAGAAGCAGGAAGTGTCTCTGTCGTCTGTGCCTCTGAAGCCCCTCCCTCCTCAGCACTCTGAAAAGGTCTCTCTCACCCTGGACCAGGTACGACCACTACTCAAACTACGACCCATTGATTGGATTCACAAACCTGACACATTCATCTTCTGCGTTATGTGAACACATGCCTCATGTTTTCAGGACACGGTAGATCTGCTCCTGGAGGCAAATGAAATGTAAGTCCGCTTATACCCACCTCCTCCTCCTCCTCCTCTCCTCCTCCTCCTCCTCCTCCTCCTCCTCCTCCTCCTCCGACCCTCGCTCCTCTCCCTCAGCCCAGCGAAGGACCTGGCTGTGCGTCTGGACCGGGCTGTTCCTCCAGAGGAGAAGGAGTTCCTGCAGAAGAGGAAGAAGGTCGTGGCCAAAGCTGTTCAGACTCTGCTGGGGCTGAACTCTCCGCTCTCAGACAAACAGGTCTGAGATAAATAGTATTTGGGGAAAATACTATTTACTACATTTTGGATTCTTACTGATTCCTTAGAATTACTTTTATTAACTCGATCTGTAATCTAGTACATTGTGGTCATTTCATGCTTTAGCTTTACATGAACTCTGTACCTGCCCGGGTCCAAGACAAATTTCTGTGTGAGATAATAAAAGTATCCTGTCCTTTAAAGGCAAGACAATATATGATTAAAAATAACAATTTAACACAGAACAACAATGTGACTGGATTTATAAACTTGTTTTTATAGACTGTTCACTGTATTCAGTTCTAGAGCCTTCACACTGCTTTGCGAAAGTACTAATACACCTTGAAGTTTTGCACATTTTGTCATGTTTACAACCCTAAACATAAAGATTTTATTTTGAATTTTTTACTGAAAGTTCACACACAAGTAACAGACAACTGTGAAGTGAAAGCAAAATGATACATGATTCTGTTATTTTACAAAAATAGAAAAGTGAAAAGTGGGGCGTGCATAAGTATTCATACAGCATGACTTAATACTTTGTGGAACCTCCTTTTGCTGCAATAACAGCAGCAAGTCTTCTGGGGTATGACTACAAGGTTTGCACATGTAGAGACTGACATTTTAGCCCATTCCTCTTTACAAAACAACTCAAGCTCTGTCACATTAGAAGGAGAGCGTTTGTGAACAGCAGTTTTCAGGTCTTTCCACAGATTTTCAATAGGATTTAGGTCAGGACTTTGACTGGGCCATTCTAACTCATTAATATGTTTGTTTTTAAACCATTCCATTGTAGATGTAGCTTTGTGTTTAGGGTCATTGTCCTGCTGGAAGGTGAATCTCCGCCCCAGCCTCAATTCTCTTGCTGACTCCAGCAGGTTTTCCTCCAAAATGTCTCTGTATTTCGGCTCCATCCATTTTCCCAAATTACAATCTTCCCAGTCCCCGCTGAGGAAAAGCAGCCCCATAGCATGATGCTCCCCCACCATATTTGACACTGGGGATGGTGCACTCAGGACGATGAGCAGTGTTAGGTTTGTGCCGTACATAACGTTTTGTATTTGGGCGAAAAAGTTCATTTTTTGTCTCATCTGACCAAAGCACCTTCTTCCACATGGTAGCTGTGTCCTCCATATGACTTCTAGCAAACTTCAAACGGGATTTCTTATGGCCTCCTTTCAATAATGGCTTTCTTCTTCCACTCGTCCATGAAGGCCAGATTTGTGTAGAGACTTATAGTTGTCCCATGTACAGATTCCCCCAGCTCAGCAGCAGTACGTCGCTGCTCCTCCAGAGTTATCTTGGGGCACTTGGTTACATTTCTGACCAGTGCTCTCCTTGTTCGGTCTGTTAGTTTAGGTGGACGGCCGTGTCTTGGTAAGTTCACAGTGGTGCTATACTCTTTCCATTTCTGAATGATGGATTGAACAGTGCTCCGTGAGATGTTCAAATCTTGGGAAATCTTTGTATAACTTAACGCTGCTTTAAACTTCTCCACAGCTTTATCCCTGACCTCTCTGGTGAGCTCCTTGGCCTTCATGATGTTGTTTAGTGACCAATACACTCTGACCATAGCTCTGAGGCCCTCACAGAACAGCTGGAATTATACTGAGAGTAGATTACACACAGGTGGCCTCTATTTAATGGTTAGGGCAAGGTGTGAACATTCTGCAGTCATTAGGAATGTTATGAAGGCAATTTAATGCACTCAGAAAATGCTGTATGAATACTTATGCACGCCCCACTTTTCACTTTTCTATTTTTTGTAAAATAACAGAATCATGTATCATTTTGCTTTCACTTCACAGTCGTCTGTTACTTGTGTGTGAACTTTCAGTAAAACATTCAAAATAAAATCTTTATGTTTATGGTTGTAAACATGACAAAATGTGCAAAGGTTCAAGGTGTATTTCAACCTGAAAAGACTCACAGAGACGTGTTGCGTTAGAAAGTTTATCGAACTTAATTGAGATTGGGGCTCAGACCCCGGCGGAAGATGGCCGAACGATACGGACTGCCTGGTGTTGATGATGATGGCCAGCATCTTCCCCCAAAAGAGGTAGCCGGGGTCTGAGCGGAACTGTATGGCAAGATGGAAGGTCCCTCCGGCGAGGAGCAGAAAAGTCCCTCCGGCGAGGGGCCGGAAGTGCCTCTGTGATGGAGCCGCTGAGAGTAGAGGCAGAAGCGGCGGGGCCCTCCGACGAGGGCGGTATGGATTGAGACAGTGCAGAGATAGAGACGGCGGGCCCTCCGACGAGGGGTTTTGATCGAATGGTTGCTGAATAGGCCGAGCCTTGGGTTGATTGAGCCATTCGAAGTGGAAGTTTACGTCGGATGCCGAGTTTTGAGATGAGGGAGCATGTAGTGCAAGAGACTATTGAGATGAGCAGTCTTAAGACGTGACAGAGCATCGGCGATAGCATGATATGGCCGGGAGTAGAACGAGCTGTAATTGAAATTTGTGATCTACGCGTGAAAGGCGTATAGATTTTGAAGAGGTTTGCCCTGATGAAAACCCCCAAAGAGGGCGGAGCGCGTCCGAAACCGAAACGAAACAACTGCCGGATGTGCGAGGCACGGAGACAGTGGGCGTACAGCTGTCTGATAATGGAGTACTCGAAACACTTATTCAGAGAACAGAACCAATGACCAGAGATCAACCATGCTTGTGTCGGAGAACCGGAGTTACTGTAGGTAACCGTGCTTGTGAGAGCCGCATGGATTGAACCCCTCATTGACCAGGCCGCGTGGGCGGAGAGTGAGTGAGCGCTGTTGAGTAACCGTAAAACACCGTAGTTTGACTGAGATGCGGGGCCCTTACGCTGCGGGGCCCTACGCGCCTTGCGTAGTTGCGTGTAGGAAAGCCGGCTCTGCGTGCGGGGCAACCGGGATTGAACGAAAGCGCCATGCGATAACCCGGGGAACAGCTGGAGATACTGAGAGGACACGCAGACGAGACCATGATAATGCGATGCATTGCAGAAACCACCACCAGTAAGTTGTAGCGAGAATAATCGACATGAAGTATTTGAGGAGCACTTGCCAAGTGTGATAAGGTGACGGGAACAAAGTGCGGGCGGGTAGGGAAACCCCTGGGTTATGTGAGCACGTGCAGGGGTACGTAACGAAGAGGGTGAACTTCAACCAGTGTCGTAGGAAAGTTGATGATCAATGATGTTAGCAGGGGGTACGAAATTGAGAGCGTACGCCTCCGTTTGGACACGACGCTCGACTAAACACTGAAAACCTCCGAGTAACATGTGGACACATCGAAGTAAAAACTAATGACGGAACACCGAGCTGGCGCTACTTGGTGTAAAAAAAGGACTCAGGGGGAGCGCAGGACATCTGGGTTGGGACCCACGAAGAGCATGATGCCTATGGGTCAGCGCCCTGAAGGAGCGAGCCTCCTCAACGCGGAGGCCGCAGCGCACGACACGAAGGCTCGCAGACACGGAGCGTGTGCGCTTGAGTGCAGATGTGGGTGTATACGTCTCACCTAGGAAGCCCGCCCCGACAGCCCGCGGGGCCGGGGCAGGCGCAGCGAAGGTCCGGAGGAGCGTGCGCTGCCAGACGTGACACCGAAGAGAACGGCACAGCGGGGGTGCGCTCGTGGCCGCCCCGAGCAGCAACGGGGGCGGCGTGCGATGAAACCGGAGCAGCGAGCGTCGGGTGACTCTTCATCGAGGAAGAGGACGGGTCCGGAGCCAGGAGGGGGAACTCGAGGTCCAGGCATCAGCGCCCGGAGAATCCCCCAGAGGAGACGGCATGCGAACACCTGACGCGTCAAAGTCCTGGTAACGTGCGACAACGCAGGCAGAGTCGCTGCACGCTGTGAAACTCCGAGTGATTGACCGGGGAGCTTATGAAGGGAGGTGATTGGCTGAGCGGACAGCGCTGCGCTGATTGCTGATGCGAAAGCGCGCTTGCGATGGGGCCGTGATTGGATGCTGGTGAAGCAGCCATGAAAGATGAGTGAAGGCTGTAGGTACGTCTCCAAGTTGAGTTTGCGCTCAAGCTTCATTAGTACTTTCGCAAGGCACTGTAATCGTCCCTCGTCCCTGATGAATTGTCAGGGACGAGGTTTGTTAATCCAGCCACCCCGTGGAGTCTGGGAGGGCATCTGACTCTCCTCTGCTGCAGGTGCCTGTGGTGGCGGTGGTGGCGTCGGGGGGCGGGGCCAGGGCCTGTACGGCGACGATGGGGGCGCTGAAGGGTCTGAAGGAGCTCGGAGTCCTGGACGCCGTCACCTACATCACTGCGGTGTCCGGGGCCACGTGGTGAGTCTCCTCTGCCCGCCTAAAACATGTACAATAGACTCTTATATAGCTGTTTTGTCTCCTTCTCATTGCTTTTTTGTTGCGTTTTGGTCTCGGTTTTGTCTCATTTGTGTCAAACTGGAGCGGATGTGTTTGCTGAGAGGACAGACTGTAACCCCCTGATCCTGACGTGTCCTCAGGAGCCTCTCCAGGGTCTGTCAGGACGAGCTCTGGTCTCAGAACCTGGACTCCATCATCGCTCAGACCAAAGAGCAGATGACCAAAGACGTGAAGAGCGCCTTCACCGTGGACAAGCAGCACTACTACCTTGAGGAGCTGGAGGAGCATGAGCGCCGGGGCCACCTGGTGTCCGGCGTGGATATGGCAGGGCTGTTCGTGGAGCACGTGATCTACGGAGAGGTGACTCCCTCTCCCCAGACGCCTCCTCTGTCTCCTTTGTAACGTGTTTTAACTCTTTCTCTCCTCTGTTTCCAGAAGAACAGCAGCACTCTGACGGACCAGCAGAGGGTGCTGAAGGACGGGCAGAACCCTCTCCCCATCTACACCGCCGTCCACGACATCAAAGCAGCGGAAGGACACCAGTCTGAGGGCGGTAAAGCCAAACCCTCCACCATGTTCCTCTGTTCCCATGTGGTCGATATGAATCAGGAATCAGGAGCTAAATTAGTGACAGAATAGTGAGAGTAAAAGCAGGGCAGGTTTATAACCGTTTATGTTTACAGAAGCATTTATTAGTGGTGGAAATGGCAAAGAAGAGCAATAAATACATTGGGCCTGATCTTGTGTTTCTATAGGAGCGCACTTTCAGAACTTACAGCTCCAGACTTTAACGGAACAGGCCAGTGTTTGTCCAGACTGAGATCTGTTCTTACCTGAGCTTAGACGAGTTGATGCGTACCTGTCTGGTGTTTACGCGTGCGCTCAGTCACGCACAAAGACCAAAGATGTTGTTAGCATGTAGCCTCTCCTCCTCTATGGGGCCAAACGGGGTGAAGTTAGAAGCGACAAAGCTCTTCCACGTTTCCTCTATTTAAATACAGTTACGTGAGAAGTTACACAAAATAATGTGGATTTTCTAAGCTGATAAAAAGGGGAACTATATTGTGAGGCGTAATAACACCTTAGGAGCATTTCGACTTTACTGTGCAGACGTCGAAGTGCTCCTAAGGTGTTATTACGCCTTACAATCAATGTTAATTTTAACAACATATTTTAATTTAGTTTTAGTTTTAGTCTTTGACGAAAATTTAATTCAATTTTAGTCTAGTTTCAGTCGACTAAAATTGCAAGTAAATTTAGTCGACTAAATTTAGGACACATTTAGTCGACTTTGCATTTATAATCTTCATGATAATCATATTTAATCAGCTCCTCTGCTTCATGGAGCTGCTCCACATGAACAAAGCTCAGAGGATTTACATGATCTGAGGCTCTTTCAGACGGTTAATACAAGTTTGGATGATTTTAGTCTCTCCTTTTCATTTTTATTGAGTCTTATTTTAGTCGACTAAAATATCTGGATATTTTAGTCACAGTTTTAGTCTCATGAAAAACTTTTAATTTAGTTTTAGTCCAATTTTAGTTAAACATATCACTTTGACTCAAATTAAGACTAAACATTTTAGTCGACGAAATTAACACTGCTTACAATATAGTACCAGACCACAGAGTCATAAAAGTCCTGAGCAGAGGCCTGCTCACTCAGAAAGACCTCAGTCTCCTCAGGAGGTGGAGGCCACTTTGGCCCTTCTTGTACAGGGCGTTGGTCCAGTTTATTGTTGAGGTGAAGACCCAGGTACTTGAAACTGTCCTCCTCCTGGATGTTCAGCGGTGTGTGCGGTAGTGTTTTCCTCCTGAAGTCCATCACCATCTCCTTCGTCTTACTGGTGTTTTGTGAAAACGTGGTGTGAATGGATGGATTTTGTTCATATTAAGTCACCTGCTAATTAAGCTAACAATTCAAAACAATGTTTACCGTTAAACCTTGGTCATTGTTGAATTCTGCTGCTCAGAGAAAACGCCATGTTTATAAACGGCTCCACAATGATCAGAGTTTGCCCTGAGTTTAATACAAAGTGACAAAAAAGCCTAAATGCTTAGATCATAAAGTAACTTGGTCTGGAGCTAAAGAAGTGGCACAGCGGTCCCGGGTTCGATCTCCAGCCGGGCGGGGCTTTTCTGTGGAGATTGCATGTTCTCCTCTGGGTTCCCCTACCCTAAAACATGTACAATAGGCCAGGATGAATGAGAGTGTGAGATGGGGGACGACGGATGGAAATTAGCCCATGTTCATATCTTATGTTGCTCCTCAGAGTGGGTGGAGTTCACGCCGTTCGAGGTGGGTATGCAGAAGTACGGCGCCTTCGTGCGGGCGGAGGACTTCGGCTCCGAATTCTTCCTGGACATTTGATCAAGAAGCTCCCGGAGATCAGGCTGCCCTACCTCTTGGGTGAGAACTCCTCTTTTCTCTCTTGTTCTTCTGCTGAACGTCCGTCTGAAGCCTCTGTTTGTGTGTGGACCTCAGGGATCTGGAGCAGCATCTTCTCCTACACTCTGGAGACCATCATGAAGAAGCTGACGGGATCCGAGCTGAAGTGGGCTGAGGACAAGACCGTCATCCACCGCATCGGTAACAACTGTGACACATGTTGAGTTTAGTTTGTCAGAGCTCCTGTCCTAAAGCCGTCCCGTCTCAGAGGAGGACCGCGGAGCGTCTCTGGACACGCTGGTCCTCATCCCGGACTCTGGACTCAGCGCCGTCTTCAGCGGATTCTTCCAGGACCGTCCCATCCTCAACCGCACGCCCAACTTCACCCGAGGACTGTCCATGCACCGGGACTACAGCCGCAGCAGCAGCTTCCAGGCCACCTCAGGTACCTCCACAGATGTGTTCAGGCCGGGCTTCTAACACGTGAAATCAAATGGTTTTATGACATTTCAAAAACATAATACAATATAAATAAACTATATAAAGCGTCCAAAATAGATGGGAGCAACATCCGGGAACTTTTACTGGGCAGCGCCCCCTTTGGGGAAATCGAGAGTTAAAATGTCATTAGTGTGTATGTGAAAAAGGGACTATTTCTGGTTCGGAGGATAAAATATTCCAAACCAGTGTCAGAACTACAGGACAATGTCCGTTCTTGATCACAGACACATCAAGTCACTGTCAGGAGACGATTGGAAGATTTTTTATTTTTTGTGGACACTTATATGAGCGAGTTTATCATCACTAGCATCTGTTATGTCCATGTCAGAGCTCATTACTGAGGAAACAGCTCCCCCTGGTGGCCGTGTATTATGCACTTTGTGTAACGTCTTTAATTGGTAATTATTCAAACTCATCAAACCTGTTCAGCATTAGGCCTAATTAATGATTCTCTCAGTTTTAAAACACACATTAACGTTAGCATTAGCAGCTAGTAGGTTAGCTGCTGAATGAACCATACCATTTGATACAGTTTATACAGTTTATTGATGGAATGCCCCTTGAGATGTGACATCTCGTTTTCGAGGGGGTCCTTAAACACAAATAAGGTGAAGTTTCGGGCGTCTTGGCCCTTCATCAGACGCCCGAAACGTCACCTTGGTGTAAACATCATTAATAAATCTCAACTTGGGAGCTAAGCAAGCTGTGCGGATCTTTCTTGTTTCTTTGTATTTTCCCTCGGTCCGGCATGCTTTTTAAGTTTTTTGGGATGTGCGTGTCTTCCTCCTTTATGGTCCTTAAACACAAGACACAAATAACAATTAACAGGACACAGTACACGACAGGATACAGACAGGACAAAATACATATTAAGACAGTCACACAGACAAAACAAACTTGCTCCATAGTCCTCCCAAACCCCCCCAAGATACCCAGACAAGATTTACAGAAAAAACAACAGAAATATAGTAAAAGAGAAACAAAAAACTTCGAGACAAGTAACAAACAGAATTATACATATTCCAAAAGATGAACTAAAAGTACAAATTACAGATGCACTTAAAGACATAAACAAGGAGTTTTAAGGTGTGAAAATAAGGAGGATCTAAAGAAACCAAACAATGTTAAAGAACGAATGGATAAAGGTAAACTGTTCCAATCAGAGGGGGTTTTGAACTGAAAAGCTCTGCGTCCTATTTCTTTATTAATATATTTGCTCTCATAAGCTACAAAACTACATCGTAGGCTGTATGATTTTAATTTTATGATAATATAAAAGCAACAGACTAAAAGCTGAAGCTGTAGTGACATTATAAAGCATCCAGCGAAAAAGTTCCACAGGCAAATGTCACAGACAAGTCATGATCACAGTGGGTTAGCAGCTCAGTTCAAAACGTTAACCGTCTTCAGTGAAAGCTACCGAGTCGTCTTCTGTACTTTGTGCAGAGGATGACTGTTGTGGTCGTCTTCTGACTGTCATCTAATTTGTCACTGGTAAGAAAAGACTAATGACAAACAAAAATAATAATAAAATAAAAGGAATAAAAAATGTAAAAGAGTATGGAGTATGCTTATAGTAGCAACCTTAAGCTTGAGAGGCATTATGATTGTATATGTGTGTATATTATATTATCTATTGTGAAGCCTTGTGAAGCTTGTATGAGTGAATGTAAGACATAAGACAGCCTCCAAACGTTTTTAACTATTATTATTGTTGTTGTTGTTTGTTTCTGTTGTTGTCGATGTCTCTTAATTTATACTAATGTGTTTGTTTGTTCTATGTAGGGATTTGTTTTGTTTGTTTTTCTCTGTGTCCTTAATAAAAAATTACAAATTGCAAAAAAAGTTATGAATGAAAGATGAATAAAAGACATTTACGTCATATCTAAAATGTTTAGAACATTTCAGTAAAAGTTCCGTCCCAGCTCCAACAGTTTCAGGAGTGCAGGATATTTCCCTGAGCTCAGTGTCCCAAACATGAAGATCATTTAAGTCTGCGAGTCAAAGTGCTCTTGACCCATGTGACTTATAAGTCCCTTTGTCGTGACACCTGAATGTCCTCTCACACGTGTCCTGTTTTTACAGAGTCTCACCCAGATGCCCTCCCAAACCGCCTGACTCCGTCCGAGCCGACTCTGCGTCTCATCGACTCAGGCCTGTCCATTAAAATTGCCTGTCCACCAGTGCTGCGCCCCGAGAGACTCGCCGATGTCCTCATCATCCTGAGCAACGGCTGGGACCTCGACAAACCCTTTGACGTGAGCGGGTTTTAACTCTGTCAGAGTAAAAAACAGACCAAACTCTCTCTTTACCAGGTTTATTCTCCAGGAAGTGACTCCAGCATGTCTGTGTGGCTCCCTGGTCTTTCTCACACTTATTTATTCACTAATACTGACAAGTTTGGTATCCACGTGTAGCACGAAAGGCTGTGACCGAGATGACGCTGTAATCCAAATATGGTCATTTCCTTTGTGGGAGACAGTTTGGAGAAGTTTGGAAAATGTTTACAATTTTTTTAAATTTAAACAAATTATTTTTATTTATGTTTAATTATTGAACAGTTTGGAAAAGTTTGGAAAATTATGGAACTTTTAGAAAAATTTTAAGAATCTTTTAGAATTTTATTTATTTATTTTATTTATTTTTCTTAATTGTTTTTTATTTTTTATTTTCTTCTTAATTTTTTTATTTTTCATTTTTTATGTTTCTTGCAAATGTCCTCCAACATGGCTGTGTCGCTCCCTGGGCTTTCCCACACTTATTCCCTCACAAATACTCTACCGTATGTTCGGTATCCACGTGTAGCATGAAAGGCTGTGACCGAAATGACGCTGTCAAATTTTTCTTTAGTTTAAATCCCGGTTTGATCACAGTTCATGTGTGTATTGTCTTTTAAAGGCGACTAAAGCCGGTTTAGTCCTGGTTTAGTTTCAGTGCTTACATTACACAGTTTTGACGTGCTGCACTCATGGTTTAGTCCTGGTTTATTTCTGTCCAGTCCTTGTGTTACCATGTTTTACTGTTCCGGGTTTTGTCGTTTTAGTCTGTTCCTGGTTTAGACCTTGTTTTCACTCCCTGCTTTAGTTTGGTTTACTTCTTGCTTTAGTCCCGGGTTAATCCAGATTCAGTCTGTGATATTTAGGCCCGATACGAAATGCCCGTCAGTGACCCAGGACCTCTACCATGAGGTAGGAATGCACGAGCACTTTCCGAAAATATATAGTTTATGGTACCCGCGTAAGCAGGAACATTGTTTTCGTATGGGAATATTTAGGCCCGAGCGGCCTGCCGTCGCAAGGGCATATTGTAATCGCAACGCAGTGCATGTAGCGCACTGTACCAAGGTGCGCGGAGCGCACGAAAACAGCGCGAAGCGCTGTCCCCATGTCAACCGTAAACTCACCGTGTAAAACAGTGACTGCCCACACCTCTGGTGTGGGCCCTGTATACTTATAATTGCATGAAAATGAATGGGGTATATGGCCAACTGTCATACGTCACCTCGGACCCCACGGCTGCGTGGGGGTCGTTAAGAGCTTTCCAAAAATGTATAATATGTTGTCGTCGTGAACATAGTTGAAAACTCACCAAACTTTGCCCAAAATTCACATCCGGTGAAACATTTATTTAAATGTGTGTTTCATATTAGGGAAATAAAAAATGGCGCGACAGCGCCACCTACAAAAGTGAAAATACATTGCGCCTATGGAGGAGGGGTCAACGTCAACTTTGTCGTAGAGCGACGGGATTCGGTACAGACATTCGTCATGTGACGACAAACAAAAAATATTATTGTGGCCACGCCCCCTGACAAACCGGAGGTCCGCCATTTTGACAGAAAGTCTGGAAAATGCTGAGTCAGCGTTTTCGCTGACGTCGCATTTTAACGAACTCCTCCTAGGGCGTTTCACCAAATTACCTCCAAATCGCTCCAGCTCATCTCGAGATGTGGGGCATCAAAAGTTATCCAAATTTTTTGGCTAAGTTTTACGGTTGTGTGCGGCGAAGCCGCAATCTTTACGAAGAATTTTGCGACTTATCGTAAACAACAAAATGCTCCCATTCCCACAAACAAACTCCGATTAAAAATCGGAAATATACATTTTATTGACCTTTCACCCCCGGACACAACAAATGTCGTCAAAAAGTGACATTGGGCGCGATAGTGCCCCCTCTAGGTTGAGAACAAAAAATGCATTATGGGGAAAAATTAGTTTCTCGGAAATGGATAAATTCGGCACAAAAATAGTTGATGGCATCCCAATCAAAAAGCCAATAGGTAGCGTTCATGTGACATCACAACATTCTAAGAGCCCATAGTTTAAAATTGAGGTGGAGGTCAACTGAAAATTCCATTGCGGTAACCATGGTAACGCTCAAAATGCAGATTACTACTCTTATTTATTGCTCATTTCTCTGTAATTCTTGAGCCAAATTACATGAAAGAAAAACTGTCAAAAACTTCGAAGTCCTCTCTTTCAGCTCATATGAACTATGGTCTAATTATTTCCTCATAAAGGCGTCCAAAAGTGGAGACAATATTCAAAAACATATTTGTAATTTGGCTGGTAGAAAGGACTTTCAGCCATAAAAAAAATATATGGCGGGTTTGTGAATCAAATCCCTATTAAGTGATGATCAGGGAAAACATTTGGACATTTTCATTTGGAAATTTCTTTCAAAAACTGTTTTGCTCCCATAGAGTTGTATTGGCACCTGCCCTCCAACTGAAATAGAATCCTAAAACGTGAACGCAACCTATGGGACCCATAACGTATTTTGTACGGCGTTGCCATGGAAACGACCGAGGCCCCCCATGTTATCCTAATGGGACTGACACATAAATCTCACATTTTACACAATCACAGCGCATTAGCGCCCTCTGTAAGGAGCTTGTGGACAGGGGTCATAGAAGTATGGCCCGTCAGGGCCGTCCGATGCTGCTTGTGAAATAAAAAAAGATTTTGGGCACGCTAGCGCCCTCTGCAGGTTGGAGCCATTATTCACATGGAGAGGCTAAAAATGTAGTTTGGATGTTTATTGACAAAGATTTATGCCACATCAGGGCAAAAAAACTAGTAGGCACATTAGTGCCCTCAGTACTGTTACAAAGGCGCTAAAGGAGGCACGGCCCGCGAGGGCCGTTCGATGCCGCTTGCGGCTTTAATTATTCTTCTTTATTCTTTCTTCTGCTCTTTGAGCAGGAATTTGACCCCTGAACATAGTCGAAAACTCACCAAACTTTGCCCAAAATCAGGTCCGGTGAAAAATTAATTTAAATGTGTGTTTCATATTGGGGAAATAAAAAATGGCGCGACAGCGCCACCTACAAAAGTGAAAATACATTGCGCCTATGGAGGAGGGGCCAACGTCAACTTTGTCGTAGAGCGACGGGATTCGGTACAGACATTCGTCATGTGACCACAAACAAAAAATATTGTGGCCACGCCCCCTGACAAACCGGAAGTCCGCCATTTTAACAGGAAGGTGGGAAAATGCTGAGTCAGCGTTTTCGCTGACATCGCATTTTAACGAACTCCTCCTAGGGCGTTTCACCAAATGAGCTCCAAATCGCTCCAGCTCATCTCGAGATGTGGGGCATCAAAAGTTATCCAAATTTTTGGCTAAGTTTTACGGTTTGTGTGCGGCGAAGCCGCAATCTTTACGAAGAATTTTGCGACATATCGTAAACAACAAAATGCTCCCATTCGCACAAACTCCGATTCAAAATCGGAAATATACATTTTATTGACCTTTCACCCCCGGACACAACAAATGTGAAAAAGTAACATTGGGCGCGACAGCGCCCCCTCTAGGCTGAGAAGAAAAAATGCATTATGGGAAAAAATTAGTTTCTCGGAAATGGATAAAATTCGGCACAAAAATAGTTGATGGCATCCCGATCAAAAAAGCCAATGAGACCCATACCGTGTTGCCATGGTGAGCCTGGGGCCCCATGTTAATCTAATGGGACTGACACATAAATCTCACATTATACACAATTACAGCGCGTTAGTGCCCTCTGTATGGAGCTTGTGGGCAGTGGTCATGGAAGTACAGCCCGCTAGGGCCGTCCGATGCTGCTTGTGAAATAATAAAGATTTGGGGCACGCTAGCGCCCTCTGCAGGTTGGAGCCATTATTCACATGGAGAGGCTAAAAATCTAGTTTTGATGTTTACTGACAAAGATTTATGGCACATCAGGGCAATAAAATGTAGTAGGCTCGTTAGCGACCTCGGTACTGTTACAAAGGCGTTAAAGGAGGCACGGCCTGCCGCTTGCGGCTTTAATATTCTTTTTTCTTTCTTTCTTTCTTTTCTTTCGCACCGTCGCAATTTTCACCCAGTGAACATCGACGAAAAGTCACAGATTTTGGCCCAAAATTCAAACCCGATCTGACGCAACTTTTGACTATTTCCAAATTTTGAATTTCAAAATAGTGGCGCGATAGCGCCACCTCAGTTTTTTTTTTTAACATTGCGAGATAGGACTTGGCCAAAAATGAAGTTTGTCGTAGAATCATAAAAATCGGTACAGACGTGCATCATGACAAGTTGAGCAAAAAATATTATTATGGCCACGCCGTCCGCCATATTGGGTGTCGGCCATTTTGGATGACAGCCCGCGAAGCGGGAATCCGCCTTTATTTTTCACTTTGTACAAAATCTATCTCCTCCTAGAGCGTTTATCGGAACGACCTAATTTTGGGTGGAAAATAATCTTGAGAAGTAGAACTTTAAAGTTATCCAAATTACTTTTCTAAGTTTTATGGTTTTTATGCGGCGAAGCCGCAAACTGTACGAAGTATTTTGAGATTTTTCGCAAACAAAAAATGGCTCCGATTTCGCTCATTTTGTTATCAGTTGTTAAAGTCTCAGTCCTAAACACTTTCACTTGGCAAAATTCTAATTGGGCGCGATAGCGCCCCCTATAGGAATTATATGGAGAGTACAAATTTTAGTTTTACGAAAATTAAAATAATTTGGCACAAAATTCTATTTGGTCGTTCCGATCAGAAAAGTCAATCACACCCATGCCATATTTTTCACGGTGTTGCCGTAGCGATGACCAGAACGTCCCATTTTATTCTGATGGAAAATGTTAAACTCCATAATTCAGCGAGAAGTGAGGAACCAAAGGTTATCCAAAGTACTTGGATAACTTTGTGGATGATCTGCGGCGCAGCCGCAACCATAAGTAAAATGTAAAAATATGCTTCAGTTTGCAGATATAGTGTGATACAAATTCATACTAATTTTTCTCTGTATAATGTCAAAATTGAGCGCGGAGTGCGCGTTAGCGCATTCCAAAAATCCTAAAACTAAGACCCTTGGGAAAAAGTGAAAAACAAACATAAAGGCAGTAGCAATACCATAATTTTAGATTGAGGGAGACAAAAGGGCGCGAAGCGCCCCCTTGCTTTAGGCAGGGCGGTCGGCGAGGGCCGATAATCGCCGCCTGCGGCTATATTGTTCCCATTGATATCGTTAAGTGTTTCCTGTTTACCTGCAGAGCCACGCCTTAAACTCGAGCTCCTGTTTGTGCAGGTCCTGGAGAAGACGGTGGAGTTCTGTCGTGAGCAAGGATCCCGTTCCCCTCAGGAGACTACGCAGAGCTCATGAAGCAGCCGCTCAGAGAGGTCTACGTGTTCGAGGACCCCCACACGCCCGGGGCCCCATCGTCCTGCACCTGCCCCTGGTCAACGACTCCTTCAGGAAGCACAAGGCCCCAGGTGAGACGCCTTTTACAGGTGAGATGCCCCTACAGGTGAGACGCCTCCTGCAGGTGAGACGCCTCCTGCAGGTGAGACGCCTTTTACAGGTGAGACGCCTTTTACAGGTGAGACGCCTTTTACAGGTGAGACGCCTCCTACAGGTGAGACGCCTTTTACAGGTGAGACGCCTCCTGCAGGTGAGACGCCTCCTGCAGGTGAGACGCCTTTTACAGGTGAGACGCCTTTTACAGGTGAGACGCCCCTACAGGTGAGATGCCTCCTACAGGTGAGACGCCCCTACAGGTGAGACGCCCCCTACAGGTGAGACGCCCCCTACAGGTGAGATGCCCCCTGCAGGTGAGACGCCTCCTACAGGTGAGACGCCCCCTACAGGTGAGACGCCCCCTACAGGTGAGACGCCTCCTACAGGTGAGACGCCTCCTACAGGTGAGACGCCTCCTACAGGTGAGACGCCTCCTACAGGTGAGACGCCTCCTACAGGTGAGACGCTTTTTACAGGTGAGACGCCTTTTACAGGTGAGACGATTCCTACAGGTGAGACGCCTCCTGCAGGTGAGACGCCTCCTACAGGTGAGACGCCCCTACAGGTGAGACGCCCCCTACAGGTGAGACGCTTTTACAGGTGAGACGCCTTTTACAGGTGAGACGATTCCTACAGTTGCAGTAGTAGTTGCAGTAGTAACAGTAGTAACTGTAGTAGTTGCAGTAGTAACAGTAGTAGTTGCAGTAGTAACAGTAGTAGTTGCAGTAGTAACAGTAGTAACTGCAGTAGTAGTAATAGTACTGCTGTGTTCCAGGGGTGCGGCGGGAGACCCCGGAGGAGCTGGCGGACGGTCAGGTGGACGTGAGCTCAAAGAAGTCGCCGTACACGACCAAACACTTTACGTACTCGGCCAAAGACTACGACGCGCTCATCAAGCTCACCTCCTACAACGTCCTGAACAACAGGGACGCCATTCTGAGCGCCATCGGCCGCGCCCTGAGACGCAAGTGACGCCCACATCACGAGACCACGCCCATATCGGGAGACCACGCCCATATCGGGAGACCACGCCCACATCAGGATACCACGCCCACATCACGAGACCACGCCCACATCAGGAGACCACGCCCACATCATTCATTATGGATCTATTAAAGTCTTTTCACTAGTTTCTTACTTTATTCATAAGCTTATATATTGTTGAATGATAGTAGATTTTAACTGATCTTCTAAATCGTTCCACAGATTAACACCTCTTACAGAAATACATCGACTTGTTTTATCTTTCTAGCTTTCGCTTTTTGAAAATGGCAGTTCCTCGGAGGTTATACTGACTTTTCCTGTGTTCAAAAAGCTGCTGGATGTGAGGAGGGAGAAGATTATTATTTGCTTTTACACTATTACTAAAGTATTAAGATCAACAAGATCATGGATTTTCAATAGATTTAGCTCTACAAAGATAGGGTTTGTTGGTGCATAGAAATCTGCTTAGTGATGATTCTTATTGCCTTTTTTGGAGTAGGAAAATAGGATGAGTATTGGATTTGTAATTGTTTCCCCATATTTCCAAGCCATATTTTAGGTAAGGAAGTATGAGGGAGTTATACAGTAATAAAGAGATTTTTATCAAGTGCAGTTTTCATTTTACCAATTACAGCAATGGTTTTTGCTAATTTTGTTTTAATGTACTTATATGCGATTTCCATTCAAGTTTTCCCTCAATGGTAACTCTTAAAAATGTATTTGCTTGAACTCGTTCAATTTCTGTATCATTTATTTTTAAAGTTGTAAGTGAATAAATGATGGGAAAGAATAAATTTGACCTTTATTTGTGTTTTAAATATCTGTGTGTAATCTGACCATAAAGTGGCCACATAACAGTAACGTTAACACATATTTTCTGTCGCTGTTTCTCTGCTGTCGAGCTAACTGCCGATTAACCTTTAGCTCCTGAGAGATTTTAACTTCAACTTCATCAGATTAAGGCCAACAATAATGAAAACAAATCCCTAAACAAAGTGTTAAACATCCTTATAAAACATTATTAACACAAACTGACACATTTACTCACCTGTTCCGTGAATAAAATGATTAAAATCCCAGTCGTTAGCTTCACACAACAGCAGCAGACTTTGGGAAAGAGCAGAGTGTGGTGTTGCCGCGGTAACGCACTTAACTGTTTCTCTACAGCCAAAAGTGTGAAATAAAACCTCTATACACAGAAATAAAAATGAGAATGATGTTCAGTCCTAACGTATGAGGACAGTAAACAAGTCGGCTGCTCCTGGAATCTTTTCAGAACACTTTAGCCCGTTCAATGTGTTTTTCCTATAGCCGTTAGCATTTAGCCTGCAGCTAACATCGCAAATTATCCAGATGTTTGCAGCTGTTGTCAACACATCGACCACATTTAGATGATGTCAGAGCCTGGTTATAAATCATGACTGAACACACAGAGCTTTTCAGATTTAACCTCGGATAAGCATTAGCGTATAACTGCGGCATCAGAGCTAAAGGCTAAGTCATAGTCAGTGAAGTTTCTGCTTTTTGTGGGGTCAGATTCAGTGAACACAGAAATACATATGAAATGGACATGGTGTACCTTTATGTGTAAATATGCCTTCTGGAAATAATTTAATGATTAATGTCCATAATGGTAACAAAGTGCAGAGATGAGATTTTAAACATTTATTTACAATTTGAAAACGGATTAAATCAAATGGAAAACTAGAAACATGGAGCTTTAAAGACTGAACAGGTAACTCAAATCAATGCAAACATTTCTGATTATAATTCATTTAGTATTTCATGAATAAATGTTTTCGACAGTAAATCGACACCCGGGCAGTGATATCTTCACTTTACTGTGCGGATGCCGAATTACTCCTGGTATTATTACGCCTTACAATATAGTTCCCCTTTTTATCCGCTTAGAAAATCCACATTGTTTAATTTGTGTAATTATACTTTATAGTGTAACACTTCACGTAACCATATTTAAATAGGGAAAACGTGGAAGAGTTTGGTAGCTTCTATCTTCACCTCGTTTGGAGCTATAGAGGAGAAGAGAGAGGCTAAATGCTAACGCCGTCTGTGCTGTGTTTACGTGACTGAAGGCACACGTGAAGACCAGACAGGTACAGATGAACTCGTCTAAGCTCAGGTAAGAACATATCTCAGTATGGAAAACTGTGGCCTATTCCTTTAAAAAGCCTGGCTCCAAAGAGTTTTATTTTGCTATAAATACAATTGTTATGACCCATGTGACAACGCTGGGGTAGGTGACATATTTTTAACCTGGTTTCTGTACATCAGCCCTAAAAACTGGAAGCCTTTTCAGTGCATTAATTGGCTCCAGAGCCTGTCAATCAAGCTCTTGAGCTCTGTGGAGGCTCTGCCGCCCTGTGAGCGCAAGGCTTCCCGCCTTTTTGCCCTTTTAAGGAACATGCCGCGTAGGAGGAGACTAATGGTGCATTCAAGGAAACTGGTAACTAGTATCTTTCCCACTTGAAAATTACGACTCACGACCTCAGAGCGTCCTGGTGAATAAAGTCGTATGTAAACAACATGGCTAATGCTACAACTGTTAGCCCATACGATGCTAACGTTATATGAAAGTTTCTCCAGACCTGATCTAATTAAAAACATGCGACATAACTTTATGTTGAAAGCTGTGACCAAAAACGTTCACGTCACTGATGTGGTTTTGTTACAGTTTTAGCATTAGCTGCTCCTCCACTGGGGCGCTGTGACTGTCTTCATCTCGTAAACGAACTCGTAGCAGTCTTGAGGTTTCCGAGTTTACAAGTTGTAATTACCAGTTCGAGCGGTGTTCCATTTTTCCAAGTGGGAGGAGGGAAATTTATCAGTTACCTGGAACGCACCATTAGCAGCCATGTAAGTTTCACAGACGACTCGGGACCATTACTGTGAATGGGGACACTAATCTCTAATTACTAGACTTTTAAACTGTCACCAAAATAAATGATAGAAAATAATCAATTGGACCTTAGTGTTTTTAAATAGTTTAGTGTAGACTGATGATCATAAGATTCCACATAAATGTTATTTTCTCATATATTTGCTGCTACAGAAACAGTTTCTCTCCTGTCGAGCTAACTGCTGATTAGCCTTTAGCTCCTGAGAGATTATAACTTCAACTTCATCACGATTAAAGCCGACAATAATGAAAACAAACCCTTAAAAACGTGTTAAAGAACCTTATAAATCACATTTACTGACCTGTTCTGTGTCTAAAATGAATAAAATCACAGTCGTAGCTTCAACAGCAGCAGACGAGAAAAGGCAGAGGGCAGTTGAGTTGCCGCGGTAACGGACTCAAACAAATCAAACTGAGCTGCAGATAGTTTTATATTCTCTCTTTTCTAACATCGTTGGGCTCAGAAACTAATCGAGTCTTTTAAGAGGTACAAAGTATTATTTAATTTTTTTAACCGGAAAAAAAAGGAGGAAAAAAATACACTTTGAGACTAAATGTAGGAAGTTTTGAACAATAACAATAAAGCAGAGGTGGGTAGAACCAATGGGCGCTGGCTGCTCTGCTTTGTGACCGCAACACTGGAGGCCGCCATTGCTCCTCCATTGCTGTAGTACCTCCATTTGGCCGCTAGGCCCCCATTGAAAAGCATTGGACTTTAGACACGTTAAAAACAACTTTAATGCCTGGTTTCAATTTTTTCAACACTTAATATGGCTACATATTCCTCCTGAGATAACGCTGGTTAGTCAAAAAATAGAAACCTGGCTGGTTTTCGAAATTATTATTTTTTTCATCTCCTACTTAACGGAGGTCGGACTGTTGGCATTGGAGCTGCGCGAGCTACACGTCACGCAAGGGCCGAGTCTACAGTGAGATCCCGCCCTTTTGCCCTTATTAGGAACATGCTTCGTCAGAGCTGGGGAGGAGGAGTCTGTAAATCCGCCATGATTTCCCCATGGAACGTGGTCATTCTGGTAAACGGGGAGGAGTGAGGAGGCGTTGTCTATTCTTTTTTTACAGTCTATGGGTAGAACTCATGTAACTGAGTACTTAAGTCACTTTTTGAAGCAATTGTAATTCACTTCTAGTTGAGTAATATTAAAATGAAGAATCTGAACTTTTACTTGAGTAAAGAAAATAGTAACTTGTGCCACTGGCCCTCATTTATCAAACTTGCGTACGGTGAAATCAGAGCGTATGTGGGGTGTACGAAAAATCACCGCCTGTTTTGGCATTTATCAATCTGAGCCACCGTACACCTGGCGTACGGTGGCTCAGATCCTCCACCAAGTCAGGAGGTGGTGTACATGATACACCAATTTTAACTAAACACTAAACAGCACTGGAAAACAGTTTTTAACAGCATGAATTGCATTGCCACATCGCATATTATCCTCATTAGTGATTTAAACATGAAACAAGGCTACAGCGTTAATGTTTATGGACAGACTTGATTCAATGTTGTGCTGCATCGACACGGGTCAGAGGCTCAGCCCGGACCAGAGACACTAGAACCTGGACTGCAGCCACAGAGGCGCTTGAGCGTTGAGTCTGTGGACCGTATTCCGTGCTCGCGAGTAGCCCGGGCGTCAAACAAATCCTTCGACAGCTCCACAGCTTTCGTCGGTCCGGACGGGTTCATAAAGTCCGGGTGTGAGCGGCGCACAGGGTCTGGTGACCGCGCGCTCTCCTCTCAGCAGGGGAATAAAGCTCGTCTCGTAGGGCTGTCTTTGGTCTGGACGGGTTCGTTAGGCTGTCAGCTCTCCACACACCTGTTTCCTCCCGGAGGAAAGCTCTGCTTTAGGCCGAAAGACGCGTGGTTCTGCCCGGCTCCAGCGCTCTGTCCGCGGAGCTGACAGCTGCTTTTCACTGGTTCAGATCATGGTCCAGAGTCTGTACTGCAGTGTTATGTCCATGCTTTTTTTATGTGGTCTAATTTTATACCCTTTTTATATAGGCTATTTAGGCCTACAGCTTATAAAGGTCACTTTTTATTATTAGCCTATTTCTTTTCCCCCTCTTTTTTTAATTTAGTAAATGTGATCTTGGATTGGCTACAAGGTTAATGTTACTAACAGATCTTTCAATCTTCCTCATGCACAAAATATCATATTTGTTAAAAACAACTATTTATCATTTCCTGGTTGGAGAAATGTTCTTTTTTTGCCGTGTTTCGTGCGTGCCGTAAACCCGTGGGTGAGGCCTCCTCATACATGAATATTTTTGGGCGTTTCATTCAAATGACGCTAGGATTTCTCCGTGGCATTTACTATCAGCAGCTCTTGTGTACGATAAGATCTGAGCGGAAAGCACAGGTTCATAAATGTCACGCGCCCTCTGGCGTATATCGCAAATACACCTACGCATATGTAACCCGTTCATGTGTAATAACGTTATAATTACACAAAATTGTCCTTTTGTTGACTTGAATTTTGTCCATACCTGGCGTTTGGTCTTGGTCCTCCAGCCACTTCTTCTACGTTTTTGTTTCTTCTTCGTGTGACCCTTGACATGCCCCTAGTATAAATTAGGGGTTTGACCCCCGCCTCTTCCCTTTGTAAATCCGATATTGGGAAGAGGTCAGTCATCCATTGTGATCCAATGTTTTAAGAGTCCTTTTATAAATATTTTGCATTTATTTTCTTCTGCAAACATATTTTACCTGTATTTACGTTGACATTGAGCTTCGTCCTTGCCCCGATGTTTTAATTTATTCATGTGAAGAAATGCGGGGAGATGCTAATATTGTCCATTGTCCTCTCCCCTTTAGTTTGGGCTGGATCTTGTGAGCGGCACTTTCTGATTGTATTTTATGTCTATTTACCAGAGTAAACGGAGACCGCCTCCAAAAAGTTGTGTCTCGCTGTGTCTCGTGGCTTCTTAATGCACCACAAACTGCACAAACAACACAACGCAGAAGTCCACCGGTCACACATATACCATTTTTTTACGCAATGTTGATAAATGAGGGCCACTGTGAGTAAAAAGATGTATTTCTTGTTTATTTTTCTGTTTTTATGGTATTTCTTTGAACATTTACAATTTTCGCATTATTTCATGTTTTGTTTCTCATAATTTTTGTCACAACTGAAACATGAATCAGACTTTTACTCAAACAGTTACTCAGTTACTCACAGTACTCGAGTAAAATGACCTCCAAGTACTTTAGCTTAGTTCTAGTACTTAGTTTATTTTGAGCAATTTTACATTCATTTTGTCTTTCAAAATTCATACAATTGTGGATGCTCAAAATGGAGGAGGCTGAAGCAATAAGCTTATAAGTGCCTACCCCGTGTTAACCTCAATATACATTTACATAGCATAATAAATTATAAGGTCTAGATTACATCAACTTTAGATACAAACACGTCCTTTTTTTTTGGGCATTTTTTCTTCAGTCCATATGTGACCCGTGTGGTATTTTACCCTGCGTTGTGTTACAGTGCTCTAATTCATGTGGAGGAGACCCAGGCTGAGTTGGGAGTGAGCAACGCTCCAGCTCCGTTTATTTTCTGGTGACAGAAATAAAATGAATGGCGTTAGCCCAATAGCATGTGGTGTCGACCCAACGTGGTCTTCGGACATAAAACAAAAACAGAAACACGTAAGTGACAAATACTGACATGAATAACAATAAAACAATATATTAACATAAAAGACAGATTAAAACCTTATAATTATAAGTTTTAACAATGCGATGGCTAACGATACACAAAACACGCTCACTTTCTCTCATGACACAGAAACAAGAGAGAGAGGAAGAGGAGGAGCCACCCATATATACTCCCTAGACCGGATGTCCCAGGCGTTGGACCGACAAAGTAAGACAAGAGAAGACAGACTAACGCACACTCAACCAGGTACATAAAACATATACAAAACAAAAAGTGGGACAATATATACACAGCCCGAGTAACAAATACTCGGGGGCACTCCCACGCTATGCCACACCGTGGCGCTCAAAACCCATTACCAGAATTTTAACCCGTCTATATTAACACCATTACATACACCCACCCAAAACAAAACAAAAAAACAGAAAGAAGGGGGGAAAAATATGAACAAGAGCAACCCAAAACCGGTATAAACCCATCCCAAGGGATCGCACAGAGTAGAGCCCTACCCCGCGTGGGTATGAAGAGTGCCATTTACACGCCTCGTACTGCAGATACTCTTGAAAAAAAATTTTTACACCTCTTTCTCTTAATGGAAGTTACACAATCTTCCTAACAAAAAAAACAATGGGAACTGGTGAGCCTTCCCTTGCATGAACATACTATTTACAAAAGAGATAACGAATCTCACAGGTTGTGATGGCCCCCCTGACTCTACACTTTGTCCATTCATTTCACAAATTAACCGAGCGGGGGGTTAACCAATCTGCCTGCTCTGGTACGCACAGGTAACAGTTGCGAGTCAGCTACTGCGTCACACGTCACTACGTCTGCGGAGACTAGCTCTGATTGATCCTCAGTTGGGGTGTGGTCGCCCACGCTAAGTGGCAGTTGAGAGAGCGCGCCATCAGATTCGACGCAGACAGAAGCGCCACCACCCGGACCCAACGCCACGGAATCCACATCAGACTCAGCAAACGGATCAGACACGGTCTCTTCATCGACTAGACTCGCTTCTACACTCTGGTAAGAACCATTTTCAGTGTTCAAAAGCCAATTAATCGTCCTAGTCTCACTGTCCTGTGCCTCAACAGGAATTTCTGGTTCGTCGTTCTCTAATGAGGAGCAATTAGACGCACATGGGCTCTCTACATTCGACGAAAGGAAACTAACAGGAGTAGAAGATTTCTATGTACCGTTTTGACTTTCTGAGTGTCAGGGTCTTTGATGGAATAGACATTTACGCCCGGTCTCACGGAAATAACCTCAAACACCGTCGAAACCCATTTGTCCGCAACCTTCCGCTTCCCTCTCTCTCCTCGATTTGCGAGTAAAACTTGATCACCCACGACGAGGGCCGCGCCCTTAGCCTTACGATTGTAGTTTTCTGTCTGACGGGCCTGAGCCGTCCTACTGCTTTGGAGAGCAATGCGCGATGCCTCAGCTAAATCCCGCCTCAAAGCTGCAATAAACTCATGGTGGTCAACGACAGGAGTACCTTCGAGCACATGCTGGAAAACGATATCGACTGGCAAGCGTGGAACTCTCCCAAACATGAGGTAGAAGGGCGAAAATCCTGTAGTCTCATGTTCTGTGCAGTTGTAACAAAAAGTCAGCATTTGCAAAATCTGAGGCCATCTTGCTTTCGACTGCGGGGGCAAAGCACGGCTCATGTTCCCCAGAGTCCTGTTGAACCGTTCTATAATGCCATTCCCCATAGGATGGTATGGCGTCGTGTGCGACTTCTGGACTCCAGACAGCGTCAAAAGTTCTTTCATAAGACTGCTCTCGAAATTTGCCCCTTGGTCTGAATGGATGCGCTTTGGGAAGCCATACACGCAGAAAAAGTCATTCCACAATCGGCGGACGACTTGTTTAGCCGACTGATTCTTGCAGGGAAATGCGTGCGCCAATTTCGAAAAATGGTCAGTGACGACCAAAACGTCGACGCATTTCTTGTCCGTTTGTTCAGCAGTCCAGAAGTCAATGCAAACCAACGCCATCGGCTCCGAGGTTTGGATGCTTTCCAAGGGAGCACGTCCATGTGGCTCAGGGGTTTTACCGACGATGCATCTGAAGCATTTCCTGACGTGATTGATGACGTCTCTCCATCCCTATCCAGAAAAACCTTTGCCTGGCCAGAGATAGCGTCCGCGCTTGGCCCTGGTGGCCCGCTGAGTCGTGGAGGCCAGTGAGGACTTGTTGTTTCAAGGCGCTCGGTACAACGAACTGATGGAGCGTCACGTTCATTTTATTGTCTCTTTTCGACCGGAACAACAACCCGTCCCTGATAGACAACTTCACCCAGTGTTTGAGAAGGTTCTTCACACCACCTGGTTCACGTGCGCGCTCACGCTTGGTGGGTCTTCTCCGTCTTTGCACGTAATAGAAGACTCTACTCAGGGTGCCGTCCTGTTCTTGCATGGACACAAGCTGGCTCAGCGGGAGCGAAGCACTGTCGGTGATACACGCTAGTTGCGGGACATCAGCACAAGTGACATGCAATGGACTGGCGTCCCCTTCACTCTGTGCGCTTAACACCGCTTGGACTTCGTTGAGGGACAGAGATGGCTGCGGGGAAAGCGAATTGGCGGAGTCCCCAGACTCGTCTACGCGTTGGCAGTTGTTTGTGCACCTAAACGCGTCTTGGACTCTCTGGTCCGCTAACTCACTAACTTGGGCGAGCAGATGAGAGTACGGTTCAGACACTAGACGGTGGGCCACGCAAGACTTAACAAAAGGCTCCCTACTAAGTGCGTCAGCAACTACGTTCTTAGGGCCCGGGACATAGTTAAGATCGAAGCTATACGCCGCTAACTTCGCCACCCACCTCTGTTCGCAAGCGTCAAGCTTGGGCTTAGTCAATATATACGTCAGTGGATTATTGTCAGTCCAAACAGAGAAGGTCCGTTCCTTTAACCAATGGCCAAATTTGTCGCACACAGCCCACTTAAGAGCTAAAAACTCCAGGCGGTGAGCTGGATAATTCAACTGGGCTTGAGACAAAGTTTTACTGGCAAAAGCCACTGGTCTGGCGATCTTACTACCAGGTGGCAATTGCGAAAGAACAGCGCCTATCCCGTCGAAAGAAGCGTCAACAGCGAGGATAAAAGGGGCATCGAAATCTGGGTGAGCCAACGTCACACTGTGAATCAAATCATGTTTGAGGGTCTCGAAAGCTTCTCTACAGTCGTCAGTCCAGTCAGTGGGGGTCAATCTCACTAAACCTTTCTTGAACTTAGGCTTGGGAGGCCTACCCTTTGTCTTAGAAGCGGAGGGTTCTGACACGAGGTTAAACAGGGCCCTAGCCTTGGCTGAACAACCTTCAATAAAGTGGTGGTAATACAAGGCCATGCCTAAAAAGGACCTAATCTTTTTAGCGCAAGGGGTTTTACCTTCTGCCTCCATGAGGTCCGTCTCCCTAATATCCCCAATGGCCTGGACTTTACTGGGGTCAGTTTTCATGCCTTCTTCGCAGACGATGTGGCCCAAGAACTTCACAGAACGCCGGAGGAAATGACATTTCTTGGGGGAAAGCTTAAGATTGTTTGCAGCTAACCGCGAAAATACCATCTCCAAACGCTCTAGCGCAATCTGTTCGGACGGCGCAAACACCATCAAATCGTCCAGGTAACACAACAGGCTGGTAAAGTTTTTGTCACCGAAGATCGACATCATCATGCGCATGAACGTCGCGGGGCTGTTGGTCAGTCCTTGAGGCATCCTGTTATACTCGTGCAGCCCGAACGGGGAGGAGAAGGCGGTGTACCGTTTGTCATCCTCGTGTAGCGGGACGTTGTAAAACCCCGAGGTGAGATCCATGGTGGAGAAAAACACATTGCCCCCAAGCGCCGCGAGCGCATCAGTCTGGTGGGGTAACGGGTGTGCATCTTTAATAGTTCTTGCATTAAGCCACCGAAAGTCATTACAGATGCGTAAATCACCATTGGGTTTCACAACGAGAACTAGAGGAGACGCATACTGTACTCGACTTCCTCCATCTCGTTCAAAGCTGTCCTCAATTTTTCATAATGGCAAGGAGGGACACGCCTGTATGGAAGTCTGAACGGCTTGTCATCCATCAACCGTATTCTGTGTACAAAGTCTTTCGCCTCTCCACAATCCATCTTGTGCCTTGAGAATGTGGAGTCATATCGCTCGATCAGATTGAGCAGCTGGTTCTTCCACTCCAGGGACACTTCACACGACGTGATATCAACTTCCGAGAGTCCCATGTCGATGAGGGTCTTGTTTATCTCTTCCTCAGTTTTCAAAACTGGAGTCTCCGTCGTGCGCTGGGTGTTTGACTGAACTCGTTGTGGCTCCGGTAGATCTTGTACTGACAAACTAGGCGAAACATCCACGAGTTTGGCATTTTTCTTCAGGGTGAGTGCTTTCTCCGTAGGGTTAACTATTTTAACGGGAACCCACCCATCCCCATATAGAGTGGTGACAACTCTCCCCACCAAGATCTGCGCTGGTCTTGTTTTAGATCGAGTGTGTTCTACGATGACAGAGCTCCCCACCGCCGAAGCGTCTACAGATGGTAATTTAGCCCACACCAAATGTTCAGTCAAAGGCTGTAACGTGACACATCGTTTCAATTTCGCAGTCCCAAAATCCAGTGACGAGGTGTCAGTACGGTGCACTGTATGGGACAATAGCGACAGCAGCTGGGGTAGCTCTTTACCAAAAGCGCCCATCTTACTCGAGTCTCATGAGCCATTTCAAGATGTTGCTTCCCAAGATCATGCTGTCGGACTGGCCGGGTACCACTAGGACTGGGACGATGACTTTGATACCGTACACTAAAACAGAGAGGTCGTACAGGGCAGTGGGCATCACCGGTTGACCTCCGCAGCCCACGATGACGTACTCATCCGCTCGCTTCCTGTCAATCTCCGGATAATCCCTCTTCAGCATCGAATCAGTCTCTTCGCTAATAGTGCACGCCATAGATCCACTGTCCACTAAGGCCTTGATGACATAACCGTTGTCCATGACAACGTCCATGTGAAATAAAGAGTCGGTTTCTGAAAGTCTTTGTAAAACTTGTACAACTGGTGTCTTGCCCAACGGCACCTAGTCACCGTAAGCTACACGGGCGGACTCAAATTGCACTGCACTGTCCATTGTGGGAGGTGAAGAATCCCCATCTACGCTGTCCTCCCCTACGCGCAGACTGACTGGTTTCCCTGAGGGAGGAGGGAGAAGTGTTAACGCCCCGGGAACAAGCGTGGCTGGAGTGGCCCTGCGCGTGGCATCGAAAACACAGTTTATGCTTCCAACAATGTGTGTACGTGGTGTGAGACACATCTTTACAGACCGCACACGGCATGCTGTTTAAACCGTCTATTTTGGGGAACCGTGCGTCTCGACGCGGTTTCTGAGCAACCTGGGCGCCATCTTGAGTTTGCGACAAAACCTTTTCCAACATGGCGGCTAGCTTCTCAAGCACTGAGTGGTCAGATACGTTAGCGGTGGGGGCTACATCAGCGGCAATGTCACCTTTATTCACAGTAACTGTATTCATTACACTGGCTCTTCTAGAACTATTTTCTAAATGGTACTCGTCCAGCACCTCCTGGACATCACGAGCCGACCATTTATCTATAGTCTTAGACCGAAATGTGTAAGAAAGCTCTTTGTTCGGGCAGTGTCTTATGAATAACCGGGTGACGTCCTCCCCAGGAATATCGGAGAATTTCCCCATCCCCGCGAGGCAGCTAATGGCAGTGTCCGCAGCATTGTTTAATCGTAACCAAAAATCATACGGATCCTCATTAACCGTGGGGCGGATGGAGTAAAACTCAGCGAGTGGGACCGAGGAGCACAGACCGGTGCCAAAGTGTTTACGTAAAAGACCGTAAATAGCATCGGGCCCTTGTGTGGAATTCAGACCCCCATTTTTAACACCCAGCTTCACGACATTTCTAGCTTTGCCCTTTAAATGGATAAGGATTTCCTCCGTTCTGCATTCAACGAGAATATTACTTTTGCGGAGATAAACCTTCATCAAATCTTCCCATTCATCGATAGCCAAAACATCTGAACCATCCCCTCTATACACCGGTGGCTCTTTGGCACCTTTTTCAATAAACGTGACATTTGAAAGGTTCAAACTACGACTATTCATGGAATCATTGGCCTGTGGAGGCGAATCAGGAGCCCTGGGAGACTCGGCAGAAGAGCTAGACGTGTTCAACCTAGACACAATATTATCAGCTAACATGTGACCCATGTGTTGCATCATTTCACTCATCTGGTTCATTCCCCCCACAGTTTCATCATCAGACACATGTCCCGTGCTGCACTTAGGCAGACCAAAACTCACATTATGCATGTTACGAGGCATAGCTCTGCCTCGGGATACATTACTACCCACATCACTTAAAGGAAACGGGAGAGGAGACACCAGAGCTCCGCGCCCCCTGCCGGCCATGGCAGGCGTGTGCAGCTCCTCCGAGTCCATGTTAGCGGCACGAAGAAGACGCTGATGACGACGATGTTATTCTCCTGCCCCGGTGGTCTGAGCGCGAACAGCCCCTCGTGTGGCGATGGCGGCTCCCAGCGGTGAGGCGGCGATGGCACCAGGAGGTCCTTCCCGGAGCCCAATTTGTAGACACCGTAGGCCCAGCGACGTCTGGTCCGGTTCTAAACGGTGTCACGGCACCAATGTGACCTGTGTGGTCATCACCTCTGCGTTGTGTATTTTCTGTGCAATAATGTACGGAAGACTCAGGTTGTTGTCAGGGTGAGCAACGCTCCAGGCCCAGTTTATTCTCTGGTGGACATAAAAGAAAAGTGGCGTTAGCCAAAAGCGCCTCTTGCCGACCAACGTGGCTACGGACATAAAATGAACAGAAAAACACGTAAGTGACAAATAATGACATAGATGACGATAAAACAATATATTAACATAAGGGACAGATAAAAAACTCATAAAGTATATTTAAAAGGGACGATGTCAAACGATATAAAATTACACGCTCACCTTCTCTCATGGTACAGAAACAAGAGAGAGAGGAAGAGGAGGAGTCACCCACATATACTCCCCAAACCGGACGTCCCAAACGTTGGACGGACACCAAAATAAAATACAACAAACACAGACCAACGAGCACTCAACCAGGTACATAAAACATATATAAAACAAAAAGTGGGAACAATATATATACAGCCCCGAGTAACAAATACTCAGGGACAATCCCACGCTATGCCACACCGTGGCGCTCAAAACCTATTACCAGAATTTTAACCTAACCTTTACACTCTGTTACACAAGCTGCACTACAACGACTCGCGCGAAAAGCAAAATGGATAATCACGTCTTATTCAGACGTGGTAGACGGAATTCTTTTAGCCCAGATGACGTTACCACCAACAAAATTGCCATGATAATCCGTGTACCTCTTGGCCATTCTATTTTCCACTTAAAATCGGAAATCACTTTAATTTTCATTTTTCATTTCACAGACCAAAATGCGTTTTTCGATTTTGGTCTGTGAAATGAAAAATGAAAATTAAAGTGATTTCCGATTTTCTATTTTTATTTTTGAAACGGAAATGGAGAAACGAGTGGTCTCCTGTTTTTTCATTTCCGATTTTAAGTGGGAAATAGAATGGCCAAGAGGTACACAGACCGAGGGAAAACTTGAATGGAAATCGCATATAAGTACATTAAAAACAAAATTAGCAAAAACCATGGCTGTAATTGGTAAAATGAAAACTGTACTTGATAAAAAAAATCTCTTTTATTACTGTATAACTCCCTCATACTTCCTTACCTAAAATATGGCTTGGAAATATGGGGAAACAATTACAAATCCAATACTCATCCTATTTTCCTACTCCAAAAAAAGCAATAAGAATTATCACTGAAGCAGATTTCTATGCACCAACAACCCCTATTTTTGTAGAGCTAAATCTATTGAAAATCCATGATCTTGTTGATCTTACTTTAATACTTTAGTAATAGTGTAAAAGCAAATAATAATCTTCTCCCTCCTCACATCCAGCAGCTTTTTGAACACAGGAAAAGTATAACCTCCGAGGAACTGCCAATATGGAGGACCGTGGCTGCCAAAACAATAAATAAATATATAAATAAATAAAATAAAGATTACATTTGCAAAGAAATAAATGCATTTATTGTAATAAGTGCATTTATTTATTTATATATTTATTCATTTATGTATTTATTTATATATTTATTTATTTATATATATATTTATTTATTTATTTATGTATTTTTGTATTTATTGTATATTTATTTATATATTTTTGTATTTCTGTATTTATTTTTGTATTTATTTATTTATGCATTTATTTTTGTTTTTATTTATTTATTTATGTATTTCTGTATTTCTCTTAATGTATGTAAATCATGGGGCGGGTCTGGATGCCGCTGCTGTAAGGTGATTGGTTAATCTTTCTCCATGCACACATGCCAAACACGAGCTCTGCTTCAGTCTATTGACAGTGGCACAGGGCGGGTCATCTTGTGACTGGAGGATCGGCGGTTCGAATCCTGCAGGGGCACACTGTCGTTGTCCTTGGGCAAGACACTTCACCTGCCTTGCCCCCAGTGTTTGCGTACACTGGTGTATAATGAGCGTGTGAATGGGTGAGTGGATCCTTGCTGGAAAACACTTTGAGTGCCTAAAGCTCAACACACACCAGAAAGCAGCTGCAGGTCCTCTGACGCTGCGTCCATGTGGGATTTCGACACACACCGGAGCGCGCCGCGTCACGGCACTTCAGAGGCTTTTCTCAAACCGTGCGGGCCTTTACACACGTGATTTATACATTTATTATAAATAAAAGAAGACACGTATGTGCGTGTTGCAGAGAGAGAGAGAGCAAACCTGGCTCTGTTTTGTAGGTTAATAGTGAGTTGGCGACAGACACGAGTTTAACTTCCTCTGATGCCTGAGCCCTGACGATGGTTTCTCTGTCTCCTTCTCTCGTCCAAACAAACAAAGTTCACGGCGCCCCCTGTCTGTCACTGAGCAGACCCGCCTCTGTGCCTCTGCAGGAGGTTAAAAGCCTGTGTTTTCCTCCTCGCTGATCGTGGCGCGGGGTCCAGCGTCGCTGGGCTTAATGTAGGTGGAAAAGCGCTCGACTAAAGCACAGTTCATGTTTGGCCATGTCTATGCTGGAAGTGAGATTCAAACCCTTGACCTTCATGAGACGACCAGCTCTACCAACTGACGCCTTTCTACACTCAAAGCGCTTTCAGCAAGGATCCACTCACCCATTCACGCGCTCATTCATATACCAGTGCACGCAGACACTGGGGGCAAGGCAAGTGAAATGTCTTGCCCAAGGACACAATGACAGTGTGCCCCTGCAGGATTCGAACCTCTGATCCTCCAGTCACAAGATGACTCGCCCTGTGCCACTGTCAATAGACTGAAGCAGAGCTCGTGTTTGGCAGTGTCTATGCTGGACAAGGCATGTGTGCATGGAGAAAGATTAACCAATCACCTTACAGCAGCGGCATCCAGACCCGCCCCATGATTTACATACATTAAGAGAAATACAGAAATAAATAAATAAATACAAAAATAAATAAATAAATACAAAAATAAATAAATAAAAACAAAAATAAATACAAAAATACACAAATAAATATATAAATAAATAAATATATAAATAAATAAATGCATTTATTTCTTTACAAATTTGATCTTTATTTTATTTATTTATTTATTTATTTATATATTTATTTATTGTTTTGGCAGCCACGGTCCTCCATACTGGCATTTTCAAAAAAGCAAAAGCTAGAAAGAATAAAAAGTCGATGTATTTCTGTAAGAGGTGTTAATCTGTGGAACGATCTGGAAGATCAGTTAAAACAGTCTGAAACAGTCAAAGCTTTCAAAAAGTTGTATAAATCTACTATCATTCAAAAATATATAAGCTTAGGATGAATAAAGTAAGAAACTAGTGAAAAGACTTTAATAGATCCATAATGAATGAATTTAAATGATGACATGATTTTGTTTTAAATAAATTAACATAAAACAAAATGTATATATATATATATATTGGAATATTGAAATTTATGTTAAAATAAATTCTAAATACATGCTTATTTCTCTTCTGTTTGACACTTGATATTGTTTACTATAAATGTTTGTTTGTTTTCTCGTGGAAGTCTGTAAACTGTGTTAGGCATAAAAAGTTTTCACTTCAGCCTAAACCCTTTCGGTCGTGTTGTGCACGAATAATGGAAATGTTTGTTTAAAGTGATAGTCTGGATGTTGTCAGAAAAAAAGAGAGGGTCTCTTTTTGAAAAAAACGGCTCAAGCTCCCTCCCCCTCCCTTCCTGATTGGTCTTGAAAGCCACGCCCGTTTTCCCGTGCACGCGCAAGGTTCAAAGGGCCAAGAAGTGACCAGAGGGAGACTTTACGGTGACAGTGTCAACAATTGAGTTCTCCAAGGTAACGATGCTTTTTATGTTAAAATCGTTGTTTTTTGACGGGGATTGACACGTTTATGCAGCTAACTTTGTACTGAAATTTCCAATAAACTGGCATATCAAGTAAACATGTAGTTTTTACATCGTTTGCATGGTTTATAGCATGCGACATTGTTTACTTCTTTGATATGCTAACAGCTAGCGTACGATTATCTGTCCTGTCGTCTTTTTTGTGTTTTAGACCACTTCAGATTTAGGCCATATTGCATTTGTTTTTTCTAATTATTTTATCTTTCGTCTTCTTCAAAGCTCTGTAATGGCAGGATCTTCCGATGATGAATAAAACCCAACCTGCAGCATCAACCAGACGATCTCCAAAAGCTGCTGCTCCAGAGAACTGCATATCTAAAGTGCCACATGTGGAAACTAAATCAGACACATTTTCACTACATTGGATTTATACCAATATACCATTTGTATATATTTATAACATCGATTACATTTCAATTGAAGTCACTTTGCTTTGTTTTCATGGGAATAAAGAATGAAATATAATAAAGTCTTCTAATTTCAAAGCACAACTAACACATTGCCTAAAAAACACCTCTTGCACAAAAATAGCATCTCATAAACATTTACAGAGAGAAACAAACAATGGTCAACTAGTTTTCAACAACAACTTTATTTACAAAAATAAAACATTCTTCATATTTCTGTGGCAATTATTGACCTGTAAAAAAAAACAAGGATAAAGAATATGTTATGGATATATAGATGTATGCAATTTCTATATTGAATATTGTGAGAAGAATAAATGAGTCCATACCATCTCCTCGGGTGTGCTGGTGTTGGACTAACTCCAATGTTGTTGGGTCAGGGACAGCTTAGAGCAAACCCAGTTGTCTGAGGATCTCAATTTTGCAGGGCGTGGGAGTCCTTTTCTGCTGTTCAACCGTGCAGCAACAATTATTGTCTGGAGCTCCGGAATATATGAATAGTCCTTCTCAACCTTCACTGTATAAATCCTGCAGCACCTGGATTTTTTATTGAATACTTTCCGGTATCTGAAATAGAGACAAAATAATGCCAAAAAAGAAAGTCATAGAAAAGGAATGAAGATGCATAGTTTACAGAATGCGTACATACTGTATACAATTATACATCCACCAGCATTCCTTGTTGCAGGTCTGTACATGGTGAGGACTGCAATGGGCGGGTCATAACTGAATCTTTTGCTGGCGTACATAGGATGACTGCAATGCCTCCAGGCGTCCAGTTGATCTACAAAAAAGTTAGCATATTTTGAAGCTTCTATACTTATATATATATATATATATATATATATATATAATATCTAAATACAATACCCAAACTTGAGATACTTTGGTACTTCTTTGAACCAACGTCTTTCAGAATGACCTCAATGAGAGTATTTTGCGCCGTTGAACCTTTCACTGTCCACTCTTTCTACCGTTCACTTTCCAGTGTGTTGCGTTCGTGCAGCAGAACCAGAAATGATTACAAATGTCTTAGTTCACTGTAGTTGTGAAACATCCCTTTGCTGGCCAGCCTACACAGAAAAGAGACAAAAATCAAATACATGTACAGTATAAATGCACAATAAGCATCTTTTACAAAGCTCACAATTTTACTTACTGCGTGTAACTTTTTGCCCAAGTTCTTAGTCCCATGCCACATATTGTGTGCGCCACACCACTGTCTTTGTATGTCCCATTTCCTGTGTGAGGATTATGAATTAAAATAAAAAATATAATTTCTTTAGATGTGTCCAATTATAAAGTTTCATATCATAAATACAATGACACTTACTGAAAAGAGCAGAAATCTGTGAGTGGGCATCAGTAAACACTTCTGTAATGTGGACCTCTCCCTGTGTCCTGCTCACGTATGTGCTGAAGGTCATTCAGTTTTCCTTCTCAGAGAGGCCCCTGTCCTGTGAACACAGTGTGTAAACATTAGTATTATGTACAAAGTGTTACATGTTCTCTTGCTTATGTATGCATGCATGTATTTATGTGGAACAGGACTTGATTGGTTTAGACTTGTTTTGGAAACACAAGCACAAATCCTCACAGTGTGGTTGTACTCCTCCTCAGGGATACCAAGTGATGGTAAACTAAACCAAAAACAGCAACATTATTTTCTTTTAATTGTCAATGACCAGTGTAATAACTAAACAGATACCAAACATGTTTTACTTACTCTCCAGTTCTGGAAGTAGAGGCTTCCTTTGCTCCAAGATGTTCACTCCCTCTTCAAAATGGTTATCTCTACAAATACAAGAGGCAGTTTATGAATAATTTCCTAAACCAATTGATTGTGGTTTTGTGGTGTTTTTGTGTCTATTTTTCCATGGCTAGCATCAGTAAGGCTTACCTATTTTTAGTAAGTAAGTAATTCACGCCATTTCATTTTTGTAATTATACTGAGAGTAGATTACACACAGGTGGCCTCTATTTAATGGTTAGGGCAAGGTGTGAACATTCTGCAGTCATTAGGAATGTTATAAAGGTAATTTAATGCACTCAGAAAATGCTGTATGAATACTTGCACGCCGCACTTTTCACTTTTCTATTAAAAAAACAAAACAGAATCATGTATCATTTTACTTTCACTTCACAGTTGTCTGTTACTTGTGTGTGAACTTTCAGTAAAAAATTTAAAATAAAATATTTACGTTTAGGGTTGTAAACATGACAAAATGTGCAAAAGTTCAAGGTGTATTAGTACTTTGGCAAGGCACTGTAGTTACATACATTTACACAAAATGTAACAACGACATTGTGCAATTCTAATAACATTCTTACAGAGTAAGCTATATTTTGAATCGCGTTTCCTTCAAAAACATACAGTATGTAGCCCGCTGGCCCTCAATTATTTATCGCACAATAAACATCAGATGCTAGCACTACAGAGTTTGGCATTACATATACAGTACTGCATGTCTGCACGTCTCCACATCTCAATGCTGCATTTGATGTAATGCCAGTACGCACAGAAATATACATAGTCAAGTCAACTTTACATACATAGCATGCAAAGTTGTGAATAGCTTTATAACGCGATGCGAACAGTTCAAAGTTAGCCGGCGTAATAACGCTTAGAATTT
This sequence comes from Neogobius melanostomus, assembly GCA_007210695.1. NCBI lineage: Eukaryota > Metazoa > Chordata > Actinopteri > Gobiiformes > Gobiidae > Neogobius > Neogobius melanostomus. Next base: position 554,024 of record VHKM01000521.1, read on the forward strand.
GCAAAAAGCCTAACCATGACGGACGCACTAAATTCAACAAATTGTCGCCATGAATACTTCAAAGTGTCATGTATTTACCTGTCCATTAGAAACTCTGCCAAGTCTTCATGCCTTCTGCAGCTCACGAAGCTCCGTCCATCTGTTGAACGACTCTCCGATATAAATTCCACATCTATCTTGCATTTGTTTTTCTGCTAGTTTAGAAGATGGACTTTTGAACTGTTTAAATTTGTTATGAGAAGCAGCAGGCAGTCGTAGCTTCTGTCGTGAGCTGTTTGTTGTGCCATAGCGGCGCTCAGGCCGTGATGGCGGATCCAGGTAGGAGGAGAAACACTCTCTGCGGCTGCGCGTGCGCAGTTATCGGGAGCGAGCCTACAGCGCACATGATGTTTCAATCATCGTCTTGCTTGCATTTTATTGGTTTAGGCCATCGGCGAGGGGACTCTTGAGTAGTTGCTGAGATCACGGAAGGAGGGACTTAACAAAAATATAATAATATATATTTTTACTTACTTTATATCATAATGTGAGGCCAGGAGGTCAATTTTGTACATTTCTTAAAATTTGTAATACATTTAGAAATCCAGACTATCACTTTAATGTTTAAAGGAATTAAATGACCGAATAAACTACTACTACAGTTTAAAAGTCCAGGCCCAGCTTTAGCTCTATTTGACAGGAGAGTAAGATGTAAATGATGAGCTGAAACCTCATTGTTTTCTCTGTCGTCTCTGTTTAGGGCTGTTTGTAAAAATGTGTGAAGGCCAAACGTTCAGAGCTTTTGTGAACGAGCGTCTGGCTGCGGCGGCTGGAGAGACACGTGCGCTGTTTGAAAGGACGACAGCGGAGTGTGAGGAGGAACTGCGTCGCTCCCAAGACGAGAACCGGAGGAAACAGCGGCTCCTGGACCAGATCCTGAGCCCGAGAGTCGTACTGGTCAGAGTTTGAAACGGGAAATCACCGAGACCTCACGGATCAAAGAGGAGCCAGAAGAGCAGAGCGTCACACGGGAGGAAGAGCAGCTGCCAGTGTAGGCTCACACACTTTCAAACACGTCTAAGTCACATTATTGTTCAGTTTATTCATATTTAAATCATGTTTCAGGTGTTTCCCAGAGTCCAGTGCTGTGAGCGTGAAGAGAGAAGAGCCCTCCCCGCTTCCACAAAGACAAACTGAGCGCGGGAACATCAGCTCAGAGCCACATTTCCGCTCAGAGACGGAGGGACACACCGAGCACTCGTCTGACACTGACGACGATGATGAAGACTGGGAACCTCCATTCAGCCGCTCAGACGCACAGATGGAGACAGAGGCTGATGGAGAAAATCACCACAACCAGGTCCAGAGCAGAAGCACCAAAGCCCAAAACAAGTTTGCACCAGAGACGAGCGCTACGGTCAACAACGGAAGACGTCTGGAGCTGACGGAGGAGACAAGAGGAAGATCATCAACAACAGAGAGACGTCTGGAGCTGACGGAGGAAACAAGAGGAAGACCATCAACAACAGAGAGACGTCTGGAGCTGACGGAGGAAACAAGAGGAAGACCATCAACAACAGAGAGACGTCTGGAGCTGACGGAGGAAACAAGAGGAAGACCATAACAACGAGAACGTCTGGAGTGACGGAGGAGACAAGAGAAGACCATCAACAAGAGAACGTCTGGAGCTGACGGAGGAGACAAGAGGAAGACCATCAACAACGAGAGACGTCTGGAGCTGACGGGGAGACAAGAGGAAGACCATCAACAACGAACTGAGCTGACGGAGGAACAAGAGGAAGACCATCAACAACAGAGAGACGTCTGGAGCTGACGGAGGAAACAAGAGGAAGACCATCAACAACAGAGAGACGTCTGGAGCTGACGGAGGAAACAAGAGGAAGACCATCAACAACAGAGAGACGTCTGGAGCTGACGGAGGAAACAAGAGGAAGACCATCAACAACAGAGAGACGTCTGGAGCTGACGGAGGGAGGGTGAGCGGAGCGAGGAGACAAGAGGAAGATCATCAACAACGGAGAGACGTCTGGAGCTGACGGAGGAGACAAGAGGAAGACCATCAACAACAGAGAGACGTCTGGAGCTGACGGAGGAGACAAGAGGAAGACCATCAACAACGGAGAGACGTCTGGAGCTGACGGAGGAGACAAGAGGAAGACCATCAACAACGGAGAGACGTCTGGAGCTGACGGAGGAGACAAGAGGAAGACCATCAACAACGGAGAGACGTCTGGAGCTGACGGAGGAAACAAGAGGAAGACCATCAACAACGGAGAGACGTCTGGAGCTGACGGAGGAGACAAGAGGAAGACCATCAACAACAGAGAGACGTCTGGAGCTGACGGAGGAAACAAGAGGAAGACCATCAACAACAGAGAGACGTCTGGAGCTGACGGAGGAAACAAGAGGAAGACCATCAACAACAGAGACACGTCTGGAGCTGACGGAGGAAACAAGAGGAAGACCATCAACAACGGAGAGACGTCTGGAGCTGACGGAGGAGACAAGAGGAAGATCATCAACAACGGAGAGACGTCTGGAGCTGACGGAGGAAACAAGAGGAAGACCATCAACAACGGAGAGACGTCTGGAGCTGACGGAGGAGACAAGAGGAAGACCATCAACAACAGAGAGACGTCTGGAGCTGACGGAGGAAACAAGAGGAAGACCATCAACAACAGAGAGACGTCTGGAGCTGACGGAGGAAACAAGAGGAAGACCATCAACAACAGAGAGACGTCTGGAGCTGACGGAGGAAACAAGAGGAAGATCATCAACAACGGAGAGACGTCTGGAGCTCACGGAGGAAACAAGAGGAAGATCATCAACAACGGAGAGACGTCTGGAGCTGACGGAGGAAACAAGAGGAAGACCATCAACAACGGAGAGACGTCTGGAGCTGACGGAGGAAACAAGAGGAAGACCATCAACAACGGAGAGACGTCTGGAGCTGACGGAGGAAACAAGAGGAAGACCATCAACAACGGAGAGACGTCTGGAGCTGACGGAGGAAACAAGAGGAAGACCATCAACAACGGAGAGACGTCTGGAGCTGACGGAGGAAACAAGAGGAAGACCATCAACAACGGAGAGACGTCTGGAGCTGACGGAGAAACAAGAGGAAGACCATCAACACGGAGAGACGTCTGGAGCTGACGGAGGAAACAAGAGGAAGACCATCAACAACGGAGAGACGTCTGGAGCTGACGGAGGAAACAAGAGGAAGACCATCAACAACGGAGAGACGTCTGGAGCTGACGGAGGAAACAAGAGGAAGACCATCAACAACGGAGAGACGTCTGGAGCTGACGGAGGAAACAAGAGGAAGACCATCAACAACGGAGAGACGTCTGGAGCTGACGGAGGAAACAAGAGGAAGACCATCAACAACGGAGAGACGTCTGGAGCTGACGGAGGAACAAGAGGAAGACCATCAACAACGGAGAGACGTCTGGAGCTGACGGAGGAAACAAGAGAAGACCATCAACAACGGAGAGACGTCTGGAGCTGACGGAGGAGACAAGAGGAAGACCATCAACAACGGAGAGACGTCTGGAGCTGACGGAGGAGACAAGAGGAAGACCATCAACAACAGAGAGACGTCTGGAGCTGACGGAGGAGACAAGAGGAAGACCATCAACAACGGAGAGACGTCTGGAGCTGACGGAGGAGACAAGAGGAAGACCATCAACAACAGAGACACGTCTGGAGCTGACGGAGGAGACAAGAGGAAGACCATCAACAACGGAACGTCTGGAGCTGACGGAGGAGACAAGAGGAAGACCATCAACAACGGAGAGACGTCTGGAGCTGACGGAGGAGACAAGAGGAAGACCATCAACAACAGAGAGACGTCTGGAGCTGACGGAGGAGACAAGAGGAAGACCATCAACAACAGAGAGACGTCTGGAGCTGACGGAGGAAACAGAGGAAGACCATCAACAACGGAGAACGTCTGGAGCTGACGGAGGAAACAGAGGAAGACCATCAACAACGGAAGACACGTCTGGATCTGACGGAGGAGACAAGAGGAAGACCATCAACACCAGAGAGACGTCTGGAGCTGACGGAGGAGACAAGAGGAAGACCATCAACAACGGAGAGACGTCTGGAGCTGACGGAGGAGACAAGAGGAAGACCATCAACACCAGAGAGACGTCTGGAGCTGACGGAGAAAACAAGAGGAAGACCATCAACAACAGAGAGACGTCTGGAGCTGACGGAGGAAATCAGAGGAAGACCATCAACACCAGAGACACGTCTGGAGCTGACGGAGGAAATCAGAGGAAGACCATCAACACCAGAGACACGTCTGGAGCTGACGGAGAAAACAAGAGGAAGACCATCAACAACAGAGAGACGTCTGGAGCTGACGGAGGAAATCAGAGGAAGACCATCAACACCAGAGACACGTCTGGAGCTGACGGAGGAAACAAGAGGAAGACCATCAACAACAGAGAGACGTCTGGAGCTGACGGAGGAGACAAGAGGAAGACCATCAACAACAAGAGACGTCTGGAGCTGACGGAGGAAACAAGAGGAAGACCATCAACACCAGAGAGACGTCTGGAGCTGACGGAGAAAACAAGAGGAAGACCATCAACAACAGAGAGACGTCTGGAGCTGACGGAGAACAAGAGGAAGACCATCAACAACAGAGAGACGTCTGGAGCTGACGGAGAAAACAAGAGGAAGACCATCAACAACAGAGAGACGTCTGGAGCTGACGGAGGAATCAGAGGAAGACCATCAACACAGAGACACGTCTGGAGCTGACGGAGAAAACAAGAGGAAGACCATCAACAACAGAGAGACGTCTGGAGCTGACGGAGGAAATCAGAGGAAGACCATCAACAACAGAGAGACGTCTGGAGCTGACGGAGGAAACAAGAGGAAGACCATCAACAACAGAGAGACGTCTGGATCTGACGGAGGAGACAAGAGGAAGACCATCAACAACAGAGAGACGTCTGGAGCTGACGGAGAAAACAAGAGGAAGACCATCAACAACAGAGAGACGTCTGGAGCTGACGGAGGAGACAAGAGGAAGACCATCAACAACAGAGAGACGTCTGGAGCTGACGGAGGAAACAAGAGGAAGACCATCAACAACAGAGAGACGTCTGGAGCTGACGGAGGAGACAAGAGGAAGACCATCAACAACAGAGAGACGTCTGGAGCTGACGGAGGAGACAAGAGGAAGACCATCAACAACAGAGAGACGTCTGGAGCTGACGGAGGAAACAAGAGGAAGACCATCAACAACAGAGAGACGTCTGGAGCTGACGGAGGAAACAAGAGGAAGACCATCAACAACAGAGACACGTCTGGAGCTGACGGAGGAAACAAGAGGAAGACCATCAACAACGGAGAGACGTCTGGAGCTGACGGAGGAAACAAGAGGAAGATCATCAACAACAGAGAGACGTCTGGAGCTGACGGAGGAAACAAGAGGAAGACCATCAACAACGGAGAGACGTCTGGAGCTGACGGAGGAAACAAGAGGAAGACCACAACAACGAAGAGACGTCTGGAGCTGACGGAGGAAACAAGAGGAAGACCATCAACAACGGAGAGACGTCTGGAGCTGACGGAGGAAACAAGAGGAAGACCATCAACAACGGAGAGACGTCTGGAGCTGACGGAGGAGACAAGAGGAAGACCATCAACAACAGAGAGACGTCTGGAGCTGACGGAGGAGACAAGAGGAAGACCATCAACAACGGAAGACACGTCTGGATCTGACGGAGGAGACAAGAGGAAGACCATCAACAACGGAGAGACGTCTGGAGCTGACGGAGAAACAAGAGGAAGACCATCAACAACAGAGAGACGTCTGGAGCTGACGGAGGAAATCAGAGGAAGACCATCAACACCAGAGACACGTCTGGAGCTGACGGAGGAAACAAGAGGAAGACCATCAACAACAGAGAGACGTCTGGAGCTGACGGAGGAGACAAGAGGAAGACCATCAACAACAGAGAGACGTCTGGAGCTGACGGAGGAAACAAGAGGAAGACATCAACAACAAAGAGACGTCTGGAGCTGACGGAGGAAACAAGAGGAAGACCATCAACAACAGAGAGACTGATGGAGCTGATGGAGGAGACAATAATAAATAATAATAATGCATCGGTTTTATATAGCGCTTTTCTGGACACTCAAGACGCTTTACATTGCACTATTCATTCACTCCATACTTGATGGTGGTAAGCTACTATTGTAGCCACAGCTGCCCTGGGGTAGACTGACAGAAGCGAGGCTACCAGTTTGCGCCATCGGCCCCTCCGACCACCACCAACCTCTCACTCACTCACTACATTCGCTAGTGAGGAAGACCATCAACAACGGAGAGACGTCTGGAGCTGACGGAGGAAACAAGAGGAAGACCATCAACACCAGAGAGACGTCTGGAGCTGACGGAGGAAACAAGAGGAAGACCATCAACACCAGAGACACGTCTGGAGCTGACGGAGGAAACAAGAGGAAGACCATCAACACCAGAGACACGTCTGGAGCTGACGGAGGAGACAAGAGGAAGAACATCAACAACAGAGAGACGTCTGGAGCTGACGGAGGAAACAAGAGGAAGACCATCAACACCAGAGACACGTCTGGAGCTGACGGAGGAAACAAGAGGAAGACCATCAACACCAGAGAGACGTCTGGAGCTGACGGAGGAAACAAGAGGAAGACCATCAACAACAGAGAGACGTCTGGAGCTGAGAAGAAGAAACACCAGTGTCATGTTTGGGGCAAGAAATTTGGTCATAAACATGACCAAATCTTCTTCTTCAGAAAACATTTATTCATGAAATACTATTTATTTGTTAAATTAATAATAATCCAAAATGTTTGCATTGATTTGAGCGAACTGTTCAGTCTTTAAATCTACATGTTTCTGACAATAGTTTTAGCCGTTTTCCATTTTGATTCTCAGTTTTCAAATTGTAAATAAATGTTTTAAAACCTCATCTCTGCAGTTTGTTATGGACATTAATCATTAAATTATTTCCAGGAGGCAAAAGTCCAGGCCCAGATGGATTCGGGGTGAAGTTTTATCAAGCATTTCATAAAATATTGACATTGGTTTTCTCTGAGTATAGAATGAAATATTTGTTTAACATGAAAGAAGGATAAGGATCAAATAGAACCCGCTAATTATAGACTCATTTATTTGTTAAACATTGATCATAAACTTATAACAAAAACTTTAGCCACACAACTAAACAAAATCAGACCATTGTGGATTTGTGCCAGGTAGATCTTCCTCCTGGAATGTACGTAGAACTTATACAGCACTTTTTTCTACCTTTATCAGGCCCAAAGCGCTTTACAGTAAGGAACCAGTCACCCTCTTGCACCGAGGAACACGACAAGGGGACTGTCTGTCCTCATTATTATTTATTTAGCTATTGAACCTCTTGCAATAGGAATAAAGAATCAGACTCTCTAGATGGTACACATGTAGGGGGTTCAAGTGAATGTCTTGCATCGTTATATGCTGATGAGCTGATCATACAAATCCATAAAACATCAACATAAAGTTAATCAATGACAGTAAAAGGCAAGAGTGCAGATAAAATACTTTCAGAGTCATATTCACGGGTAAAAAGAGCTGTTTTCAGCCTGGATTTGAACATTGTCAGAGTTGAGGCCTGTCTCACATCCTCATGAAGACTGTTCCAGATTTGAGCTTTAGCCTCAGCGTGTTTAGTCCTGACTCTGGAACCACCAGGAGACCCCTCCCTGAGATGGTTCATACGGCTCTAACATGTCAGAGATGTACTTTGGTGCTAAACCATGAAAAGACTTGTAACAAGCAGAGCTGTTTTAAATTCTATTCTCTGAGTGACAGGAAGCCAGTGCAGAGACCGGAGCACTGGACTAATGTGGTCGTATTTCCTGGTTCTTGTCAGGACTCGAGCAGCAGCGTTCTGGATGTTCTGCAGCTCTAACAGCTGGTTTAGAAAGGCCAGTGAGCAGCCGTTACAGTAGTCTAACCTGCTGGAGACAAATGCATGGATGAGTCTCTCTAAGTCTGGTTTTGACACTATTCCTCTGATCTTAATGTTCTTCAGATGGTAAAAAGCTGATGATGTTATTGCTTTGATGTGGCTGTTTAAGTTCAGGTCTGAGTCCATGATTACTCCTAGATTTCTAACCTGATCTTTCGGTTTTAGAGAGAAAGACTCAAGGTGACTGATAAGAGTTTCCATTTTTGATCACTGAGGTCTTCCATCTGATGGAGCGTTACACATTGTTTTGCTAAAATAGCCTTAAACTAAATTGCAAGGTAACTCAGAACTTCAGTGAGAGAAGTCAAGTTTAAGTCATGATTTGGCCTAGTTTTGATCCTGATGTAGTATTTTAAATTCTTGCTTTGGCACAATTTGCTAAAAAACAGGACAAATTGCTTGTCATTTCTGTTTAGATTCCCTGGAACAAACATCATTTACATCATGTCCTGCTGCCCTAATAATGTCCTTTCAGTCCAGGGTTCTCAAGTCAACTCTACCCCAGGAGGGCAGCTACATTGTCCGGGCCTTTGTGAAGCTGTGGACGCACAATGCAGTCGCTCCTCCACATTCGGAGACCTTTTGTTGACAACAGGGGGTTATGTTCACATGGAAATCTACTGGGCGTGATGCGGCTCACTGGGGAGACTTCAAAACACAAGGGCTGCCACTTGGCAAACAAAACATTACCTCTTTGCAAAGATGTATGCTTAAACATCACCGGTAAAGCTGCACAATACAATATTTGATAACTAACATGAATATTGCAATAATTATATTATTTTGATCTAATTGTGATTTGTTTTAACAGTTATTCTGCGAATAGCAGAATAGATAGATGTTTATTTATTTTGTAAGGGGAGGGGAGGGGGGGTATTTTCCATTTTTGAGTTCTGATTTGCCTCGTGCTTCACTCGAGAGGCTGAAACCTGTCATTACTATTGACATGATTAAAACCCTGAACTGGAGGAACGGGCTCCGACTCAAGCATCGACCTGCCGTTGAAGAGTGGGTGTGGGCGTGGCCTGACCTGTTTGGACACGCCTCACCCTTCATAAAACGATATACAGGTGAAAGAAGACTCATAAAGATTCCCACTGCTGCTGCACAGGTCAGACATTTTCATTAATACATCACTATAACAAAGAGAAAAGTAGACATTAACCTCCAGTGTTTATGTCATTTGTTTATTCTTAAACCTGAGTGCGGAATGAAATTGGCAGTGTTTCCTCTATGTTCATTAAGGAGCGGCGGCAGAAATTAAGGAGCGGCGGAGCGGCCGCTCCTTAATTTCTGCCGCCGCTGTATCAAAAATGGAAAAGAAAAAAAAATCTGAAGAAGAGAAATGGGGCAGACGCACATTAGTCGCGGTTGCCTTTAAATGATCCTGCCGACATAATGCAGCCCCGTTGGCTGCCGCTTTAACAAGTAGAACTATTCAGAGGTTATTGGTGCTGTCCAGTTTAACTCCACATACTGTTGTGTTGATGTAGCTTTTTGTGAAAACGTTAGCTTTCTTCTGAGTCGACTATTAAACTTAACAGCTCCTCCAAAAACGTCACCGCGGAGTTTAACACAAAAGCACTGACACGGGCGCTAAAGTCAGTCTGCAAACTCCAAATTAGACGCTGACTTCTCCACTCGCCGCTGGAAAAAAAACCTCTCAGAACATCAGGGAGGATGAACAACTCTATCGCGCCCAGAGATACGCGAGGGACGATCAATGTGATGCAGCGGCGGCGCCAGACATTTGTCCCAGGGGGTGCTTAGGGGGAGCTGAGGTCTTTCTTGGGGGTGCTCACAAAACATGACATTTTGGGGGCGATTAGACAACATAACACACATTATAAACGCGCGCGTATAGTGAACGGAACAGCAGTGTTTGGGCAAAGGCGTCGTGAGCGGGGAAGGTGCTGTGTGGAGGAGGAGGACGCTCTGGACCTGCCTTTAACTCCAGCGCGCAGGAGCCTCCGTGAGACGGTTTTATGTGGACCCCGGGAGGACGTGAGGCCAGAGGAGCAGGTCCTCGTGAATGTGTGGCTCTGCTCTCATGTCGTAATCTCCCCTCACGCTCTGCCTCCTAGAGCCGCGTCTACCTCGAACGCTGTTACACAGTTAATGTTAAGGTTGAGCTGATTATCAGACGGATGTTCATGACGTGAGTGAAGGGCAACGCGCTCATGACTTAAGTCAACTTTTTTTCCGCGGTTGTGCGTAATTTCCTGGTCCAGACTTTGTCTCGCAGCTGGAGGACTCACTCTGTTCTTGTGCTTTAGGTTCAGCCGCGCTCACGTCGCTGTATCGAATTTGGCCCGCCGAAACAATTCCGTTGGCCCGTCAGAGAGTGACCTACTTTTGCGCCGCATCTGGTTAATACTAACTCTCTTCCATTCATTCTCAATGGTAAATATGGATGCAGTACACGTTTTGGCCACCTGCGTCAAATTGGGGGCGCTGTTTCACTCCTTTCGCAAAGTTAAGGAAACACTGTTGTGGTGTCTTGGTGTTTATCACAGAGCTTTGTAGCATCAACTTTCCCAGTTTTCCAACTTTTATGGCAAAGGTTGTTGACATCAACATAGGTCATGTTAAAAACTGCCTTATAAAGAATTTATGCTGAACTGACACTTTCAAAATGATCTAATGTGGCATTTTCTTTGAGTTAACGAATGAGGTAAAGTCACTGTACGTACTGTAGATACTGGTGTTGTTTTTTTACATTGTGCACTATATTGCTACAATTATTGATTTTGTTCAGCTAAAGCTAGGCTGTTGCCATAGTTAACATTTGTTTTAATGTAGCATGTTATTTGCATAGATATAATCAAATTCAAATGTATACCGAAAAATAAAATAAAGTAACTATTATTATTTGCAGTTATATGAGTTTCACGCTCGACATCGCCGTGTTTGGCCCGCGACCCACAGGCACTTTTTCATTTTGGCCCTCGGAGACTAAAAGTTTGGGCACCCCTGTCCTACAGGAAACACTGAATTGTGTCCTCCTTTGGTTTATTGTAAACTAAGAATTTATATTGATTTTCTGAATTTGATTTGATTGGATTTATTTGAGTGATTATTTACATTATTCACATTACCATTGTTGCAGTGCAGAAAATAAATAAATAAAGTAACAAAACTCAAAAGAATTAGGCTGAAGCAAGAAAGCGTATAAGGATATGCAGGTGAGTTTTCCACCATTTCTTTGACAGTGACCTTGAAAAGTCACAGTTTTATTGTAATTAAAACCTCAAGAAGTGACATTTACTGTGAGACAGAGCTGGCATGAAGGATCTGAGCCTAAATAAAGGTGTGGGGCACAGTTTAAACCTCTGGAAAGCAAAACGTGTTACTGACTCAGACCTGGTTCAGACCTGGTTCAGACCTGGTTCAGACCTGGTTCAGTCTTTACTCTTTGTGTTTAGATGGAGTCCGTATCGTTCTGGATCCTGGACGTCACCGTCGTCGGAGCGAGGACCAAGACCCGTCAGGACTTCTGTGAGTCTGACTTTAAACTCGGGTCAGTCCCGGCTCAGTCCCTGTTCTGATCCAAGACCTGTTTCTCCTCAGTCTCAAAGTCAGACCTGTACGTGACCCTCGCGTTACCGACGGCGACCGCCATCACCCGACGAACCCGGACCGTCAGCAACAGCCAGAACCCGGAGTGGAACGAGAGCTTCAGCTTCAGAGTCTCCTCCAAGACCAAGGTGAGTCCAGAGTCTCCTCCAGGACCAAGGTGAGTCTCCTCCAGGACCAAGGTGAGTCTCCTCCAGGACCAAGGTGAGTCTCCTCCAGGACTAAGGTGAGTCTCCTCCAGGACTAAGGTGAGTCTCCTCCAGGACTAAGGTGAGTCTCCTCCAGGACTAAGGTGAGTCTCCTCCAGGACCAAGGTGAGTCTCCTCCAGGACTAAGGTGAGTCTCCTCCAGGACTAAGGTGAGTCTCCTCCAGGACCAAGGTGAGTCTCCTCCAGGTCTAAGGTGAGTCTCCTCCAGGACCAAGGTGAGTTTCCTCCAGGACCAAGGTGAGTCTCCTCCAGGACTAAGGTGAGTCCATTCCAAAAGACATTGCTTAGGGCAGCATTAACTGAGCACATTTTCTCCTGCTCAGGTTTACCTAAATCTAAAAGCTTCTGGACTGGGAGCTTCCAGCCTATAGACCCTTTTGCTGCTGACATCATCAGTGACATCATCAGTGACATCATCAGTGACATCATCAGTGACATCATCAGTGACTTCAGCTGGAGGCAGGAAGTGATCAAGAGAAATAAGATTAAACTAAAACTAGCGATTTTAAGTGTAAAGCTACAGCTAAAAAATGTGGTCCTGTTGTGACATTTGAGACGATAAAATAAGGTTTATCGTACAAATGTCTAGCATCCTTTGTTAAATAAATAGAAATCGAGCTTCCCGCCTCCAGCTAAGACCCTTTAAATGTTTGTAAACACTCCGGGCTTAGCTGGAGGCGGGAAGCTCGATTCCTATCTGTTTCCATTGTAGCTGTTGTCATAGTAACGATAAACAAATGTCTAACTGTTGTTGGAAATATCAGATAAACCTTATTTTATCGTCTCAAATGTCGTTCCTCTTGTTCTGGCACCTTAAGCCACAACAGGACCACATGTTTCAGTTTTACACTTAAAATCACTAGTTTTAGTTTAATCTTATTTCTCGTGATCACTTCCTGCCTCCAGCTGATGTCACTGATGATGTCACTGATGATGTCACTGATGATGTCAGCAGTTAAAGTGCATATGACAGATTTTAATGCTCTTGAAAATATGACTTATTTAGATGGATTACATCAGGTGCATAATTATCATTTTTTTCAGTGAAGCAGCAATTTTAATGAAGAAATGTTGGGCAGAAAAGTTATTTTTATTTGAATGTTTAAGCTGCTGACAGGAAGTGACATAAAAGAAGGAAACATTCCATAGCAGTTTGACTCATTCATTTCCCATTGACTTAACATGGTCGGCACGGCAACAGTTTAAAATAGTTTACCTTCTTCGATGTCACTTCCTGTCGGTGTCCAATAAGGAAGTGAAAACATAAACATCACAAAAATGGTCAAACTAAAGAAAACTGGGAATAAACTTTAGCAAAACCTTAAATATAAATCGTGTAGTGATTATTTGTCAACAAAAAAAGGGGAACTCAAACTGAGACATAGGCAAACTTAGAACTTAACTCAAATAAACACTTAGACGCACCATGGATTTTGGTTTTACGCAGCAGCAAAAATAAGTGCAAAATCCAAACAACTTAAAGTTTCAAAAAAAGGGTTTATTTCCAAATAAGAAAGGCAAACAGCAAGATAACGTATGCCAGGCCTACTTGCTGCCTCTCCTAATTTACTGGTAAAAAACCATTAGCCCACCCAGGTGCTGAACTGTGTGCGGTACTCCCTTATATCCCCTAGGTGCGCAATGATAGAATAACCAAACAAAAGTAAACAAAAAGTAAACGAATTAGAATTAACTTAGCATATTAAAGAATATATTATAACCACAAAAAAAAAGAAAACCAAAAAAAAGTGTACTAAAAAATACACAACTCAAAATGTGTAACTTAATTTTAACTTTAAACCAAAACTGACAAAATAGCTCCTAACTGTGTTTTAGCAAAAATTGTGTCTAATGTGTCAGATGCACTTTAAAGGGTCTATAGGCCAGAGTAACGCCACATTTGAAAGCTAAGACCTACAAAACTCATCTAAGATTTGTTGTCAATTTTTCTTTGTATTTTTTGTCGCTCTTTTGATGCTTTTTTTTGGCAGTGTTTTAATCCTCATTTACGTCTCGTGTGGTGTTTTATAAATGCTTGACTAGAGTAATTCACCTCAGGGTAAATAAAGTGACCAAACCCTGTCAGTAAAGTCGTCTCCACCTGCAGAACGTGCTGGAGCTGCAGGTGTTGGACGAGGACATCTTCACGGCAGATGACCTGGTGTTCACGGTGCTGCTGGACCTGGAGACGGTGGAGGCGGGGCCAAAGGTCCGGCGTCGGCTGCTCCTGGACCCGGAGGTCAGTCTGAGGCCTTAAAGCCGACTGCACACAGCTCTACACTGCCCCCCAGTGGTGCTTCGGAGGCTCTGGAGAAACTTGATTATTATTGTTGTGATGTGTGTCAGGATGGAGACGAGCTGGAGCTGGAGCTGGAGCTGAGGAGCAGGTCAGACGTCGCTTTGTACAGTTACTAAAAGTCGTTTCATTCATGAATCAAAGCGTGTGATTGTTTCAGTGAAGAGCCGCCCGTCCTGTATCCGTCTAACGGGATTCTGTTGGTGAGAATCTACTTACACTTTTACACTTTACTACGATACAAATATATTAGAGATGCTCCTGTCGACCGCGGTGTCCTCTGCTGCAGGCGCCGCCGCTCTCCACTCTGGACGTCACCATGGAGAAACTCCAGCACCAGCACTGTGAGTCTGAGGGGGCTGCAGGTCTGCTGCTGCGGGGGAGAGAGAGCGGAGAACTATTGATTGATTGATTTGATTTATTTGAGTGATTAACATTTATGGAGGACTGTGGCTGCCAAAACAATAAATAAATATATAAATAAATATATAAATAAATAAAAAAAATAAAGATCAAATTTGTAAAGAAATAAATGCATTTATTGTAATAAGTGCATTTATTTATTTATATATTTATTTATTTATGTATTTATTTATATATTTATTTATTTATATATTTATTTGTGTATTTTTGTATTAATTTTAGTATTTATTAATTTATTTTTGTTTTTATTAATTTATTTCTGTATTTATTTATTTATTTTTGTATTTATTTATTTATGCATTTATTTTTGTTTTTATTTATTTATTTTTGTATTTATTTCTGTATTTATTCATTTATTTCTATATTTATTTATTTCTGTATTTATTTATTTCCGTATTTCTCTTAATGTATGCAAATCATGGGGCGGGTCTGGATGCCGCTGCTGTAAGGTGATTGGTTAATCTTTCTCCATGCACACATGCCTTGTCCAGCATAGACACTGCCAAACACGAGCTCTGCTTCAGTCTATTGACAGTGGCACAGGGCGAGTCATCTTGTGACTGGAGGATCAGCAGTTCGAATCCTGCAGGGGCACACTGTCATTGTGTCCTTGGGCAAGACACTTCACCTGCCTTGCCCCCAGTGTCTGCGTACACTGGTATATGAATGAGCGTGTGAATGGGTGAGTGGATCCTTGCTGGAAAACACAGAAATAAATAAATAAATAAATACAGAAATAAATAAATAAATACAGAAATAAATAAATAAATACAAAAATAAATAAATAAAAACAAAAATAAATGCATAAATAAATAAATACAAAAATACAGAAATAAATACATAAAAACAAAAATATATCAATAAATACAACAATACATACAAAAATACATAAATAAATATATAAATAAATGCACTTATTACTTATTACAATAAATGCATTTATTTCTTTGCAAATTTAATCTTTATTTTATTTATTTATTTATATATTTATTTATATATTTATTTATTGTTTTGGCAGCCATAAACATTATTACAGTGCAGAAAACAAAAAAGGAGTTTGAGGCCGAAGCAAGAACGCTTATACGTGCCTACCCCCATATTCAAGATGAATTTACATGTTACATACAATACAACACTTTACATTACAAACTCCTGAATTACTTATTTTTATTTACAATTTGTACTTTTTCTTTTCTTATTCCTCATTCCTGTTCACATAATAACCATTTCCAATCATTACTTATAAACACCAGTCACCATTCTATTAATTGACTATTAATTTAGTTATAATAAGTATTACATAATCAACACGACCCATTATTATTGTAATTCCCATTTCCACTGTATAATATTGGTTGTGATTAGGGCTGTAACTAACGATTATTTTGTAATCGATTAATCTATTGATTATTTTTACGATTAATCGATTGGCTGTGAATGGTGTAGGAAAATAGTTTTTAATTTTTTTAATTTTCTCACATAAAGCTAAAGTGGCGCCGCTTGAGGACGTGTTGATGGAGTAAACTTAAAGAGGGGGTATTATGCTTTTTTCAATCACATAGCACCAGTCTATAGCATACTACAATGATGACGTAACCTTCTGTTGGTCTGTATATGCAGTAAATTAAAATAACTGCCTTGAATAAAATTGCTCTCTCAAAATGGCTGTACTGAACGTCTTGAAATAGGCCTCTGTCTCTTTAAGAAGCTTTCCGACACGCCCCTTCAGCACACTGCTGTGGCATCTAAACAACACTACTGTGCGGGGAGGGGGCTCTGCTGAGCTGAGGAGCAGTGGTTGGTGGCTTGGCTGGTGACGAAAGGTCCAGAGGCGTCTCCAGGAGGTGGGGGCGTTCCTAGGAGGACTGAGGCATAGCTACACCTAAAATGGCTGCCGTCTAAGTTTTTACTGATTACTCAAAAATATGTGAATGAGCCAAGGCAACACTCCAGGCATGTGTTTAATGAGGGAATGACATAATAACATGATATAAAGCTTGAAAAAGTCCATTTTACATAATACCCCCTCTTTAAGTAAATGTTTGTTGGAGGCTCTTAGCGCTAATTCTGCTTTCTGATTGGATGAGACGCAGACAGATATGTTGGTTTTCATAAAAAATACACAATTTTCATGTCATTTTTTCTCTATTTGAGTCTGTGTGAACCAGAAAACGATTAATCGATTACTAAAATAGTTGACGACTATTTCAATAATTGATTACTCGTCGATTAATCGATTAGTTGTTTCAGCCCTAGTAGTGTGATTGTTTTATTATTTTGTTGTTTGCCTTGTTTAGTGAGGTGCCTTTAATAAGCCAGGGTGTAATATGGCCAGTAGGTCGAGGGCAGTAGCCCCCACCAGCAAGCCCTCACCCTGCTGCCCTAACTAGTTATTGTTGTGAGGCAGTTCTGAGCCCTATACTCTATAGTCTCCAATATCCAATTATCTTCATTGCTTTGTGCAGAAATGTTAAATGCAGATTCTCTTTGTGTGTGGCATTAAAGATCCAGTATTCGAGTCTTTAAAGTCATTGAATCTGACCTGCTGCGTCCTGCACACACCCTGTGGCTTCTCCCTGTGCTCGTTTCAGTCCTGAAGATCGGCTGTGCGTTTCAGGAGAGTCTGAGGATCGAGGACGAGAAGAAGCTGCGTTTCCACGTGAACCGAGACCTGGAGGCGGAGCTGGAGCTGATGGTGAGTCGGCGCCGCAGGTGTTTCAGACACGACTGAAGCCGTTTCTGATTCTCAGGAGGTGAACGCGGAGAGCGAAGCCAAGGAGAAGCAGGAAGTGTCTCTGTCGTCTGTGCCTCTGAAGCCCCTCCCTCCTCAGCACTCTGAAAAGGTCTCTCTCACCCTGGACCAGGTACGACCACTACTCAAACTACGACCCATTGATTGGATTCACAAACCTGACACATTCATCTTCTGCGTTATGTGAACACATGCCTCATGTTTTCAGGACACGGTAGATCTGCTCCTGGAGGCAAATGAAATGTAAGTCCGCTTATACCCACCTCCTCCTCCACCTCCTCCTCCGACCCTCGCTCCTCTCCCTCAGCCCGGCGAAGGACCTGGCTGTGCGTCTGGACCGGGCTGTTCCTCCAGAGGAGAAGGAGTTCCTGCAGAAGAGGAAGAAGGTCGTGGCCAAAGCTGTTCAGACTCTGCTGGGGCTGAACTCTCCGCTCTCAGACAAACAGGTCTGAGATAAATAGTATTTGGGGAAAATACTATTTACTACATTTTGGATTCTTACTGATTCCTTAGAATTACTTTTATTAACTCGATCTGTAATCTAGTACATTGTGGTCATTTCATGCTTTAGCTTTACATGAACTCTGTTTGTACCTGCCCGGGTCCAAGACAAATTTCTGTGTGAGATAATAAAAGTATCCTGTCCTTTAAAGGCAAGACAATATATGATTAAAAATAACAATTTAACACAGAACAACAATGTGAATGGATTTATAAACTTGTTTTTATAGACTGTTCACTGTATTCAGTTCTAGAGCCTTCACACTGCTTTGCGAAAGTACTAATACACCTTGAACTTTTGCACATTTTTGTCATGTTTACAACCCTAAACATAAAGATTTTATTTTGAATTTTTTACTGAAAGTTCACACACGAGTAACAGACAACTGTGAAGTGAAAGCAAAATGATACATGATTCTGTTATTTTTCAAAAAATAGAAAAGTGGGGCGTGCATAAGTATTCATACAGCATGACTTAATACTTTGTGGAATCTCCTTTTGCTGCAATAACAGCAGCAAGTCTTCTGGGGTATGACTACAAGGTTTGCACATGTAGAGACTGACATTTTAGCCCATTCCTCTTTACAAAACAACTCAAGCTCTGTCACATTAGAAGGAGAGCGTTTGTGAACAGCAGTTTTCAGGTCTTTCCACAGATTTTCAATAGGATTTAGGTCAGGACTTTGACTGGGCCATTCTAACACATTAATATGTTTGTTTTTAAACCATTCCATTGTAGATTTAGCTTTGTGTTTAGGGTCATTGTCCTGCTGGAAGGTGAATCTCCGCCCCAGCCTCAATTCTCTTGCTGACTCCAGCAGGTTTTCCTCCAAAATGTCTCTGTATTTGGCTCCATCCATCTTCCCAACTATTCTTACAATCTTCCCAGTCCCCGCTGAGGAAAAGCAGCCCCATAGCATGATGCTCCTCCCACCATATTTGACACTGGGGATGGTGCACTCAGGACGATGAGCAGTGTTAAGGTGCGTTCAGACCGAACGTGCGTCCACGCTCCGTCAGCCTCTAGTTGGAACCAAACATTGCCGCTTCACACTCGCGAGAAACGCCCGTTTGCTGCGCGTGAAGTTTTGCAAGCGTCATAATTAGGAGGCGTGTCATACAACTCAGGCCAAGCGCAAACCGCGATGATCAACTTCTCCTCCATGCTGCAGGTCAGGGGCGCAACTATCCCCCCCCCCACACACACACACACACATGGCTCTTTGATGGTTGTTTCTTTCTTTTTAAAGAAAATAAATACCCTCTGAATTGACTTTATTTTAACGAAAATGTCACTATTTCACACAATATAACATCGATATTTCCCTCTATGGAGTTTGTTATCACAAAAAACAATCACACGGCCCGATTAAGCTTCTGTTGCTTCATTCACGTAACTTTTCCTCCTCTCCCTCTCTCTCCCTCGCACAAGAGGGGAGAAAACAACACAAGCTTCAACGTGATCTCCTCTGTAACCGTGTTTATTATTTCATTAGGACTTTTATTTCTCAAACTTGTTGCCTTATGCTCACTTTGAGCTCCTCGTGGGGGGTGGAGATGACAGTCCCTCTGCACTCCTCTCCGCCCCACTCCAGCAGTGACTTTTGTTTCGCAAAATAAGCACAACTAAAGTGACGCCCGTCCCCCAAAGAGGAATAAAAAAAAAAACACTTCACCTCCGCGAACCTGTTCATATCGTTCACTGTAAAGACTCGTTCAAAAGAGCCGGATCGTTCACGACCGACACACATAGACTGTTAAAAAGAACACATCACTATTGGCGCCCCTATGAAAGGCATATATTGCGTATGCCCTTTTTGTGCCACTGCTGCAGGTAACAGGTGACCTCACTATTTGAGCCCAGTCCCGGATTGGTTAACAAGGCGTAAATGAACGCACGTGTAGATTGTGATTACTTGAGTGCATGAAGCAGTGGGCGGGGCATCGCTGCTCTGTACCGCGCTGTTCTCACTGGCTTTGACGCGCGTTAATCCTCATCTGCTCACATTTGGAACGCTTCATACGCGCGGACATCTTTGCTTACATTTCGACGCGCGTCGAAGCACGTCTACATAGGGTTAACATGGAAGTTAGTGGCGTGTCAGCGTTTGGTCTGTACGCACCATTAGGTTTGCTCCATACATAATGTTTTGCATTTGGGCCAAAAAGTTCAATTTTTGTCTCATCTGACCAAAGCACCTTCTTCCACATGGTAGCTGTGTCCTCCATATGACTTCTAGCAAACTTCAAACGGGATTTCTTATGGCCTCCTTTCAATAATGGCTTTCCTCTTGCCACTCGTCCATGAAGGCCAGATTTGTGTAGAGACTTATAGTTGTCCCATGTACAGATTCCCCCAGCTCAGCGGCAGTACGTCGCAGCTCCTCCAGAGTTATCTTAGGGCACTTGGTTGCATTTCTGACCAGTGCTCTCCTTGTTCGGTCTGTTAGTTTAGGTGGACGGCCGTGTCTTGGTAAGTTTGCAGTGGTGCTATACTCTTTCCATTTCTGAATGATGGATTGAACAGTGCTCCTTGAGATGTTCAAATCTTGGGAAATCTTTGTATAACTTAACGCTGCTTTAAACTTCTCCACAGCTTTATCCCTGACCTCTCTGGTGAGCTCCTTGGCCTTCATGATGTTGTTTAGTGACCAATACACTCTGACCATAGCTCTGAGGCCCTCACAGAACAGCTTAATTATACTGAGAGTAGATTACACACAGGTGGCCTCTATTTAATGGTTAGGGCAAGGTGTGAACATTCTGCAGTCATTAGGAATGTTATAAAGGCAATTTAATGCACTCAGAAAATGCTGTATGAATACTTATGCACGTCCCACTTTTCACTTTTCTATTTTTTGAAAAATAACAGAATCATGAATCATTTTGCTTTCACTTCACAGTTGTCTGTTACTTGTGTGTGAACTTTCAGTAAAAAATTCTAAATAAAATCTTTATGTTTAGGGTTGTAAACATGACAAAATGTGCAAAAGTTCAAGGTGTATTAGTACTTTCGAGAGGCGCTGTAATCGTCCCTCGTCCCTGATGAATTGTGAGGGACGAGGTTTGTTAATCCGGCCACACCCTGGAGTCTGGGAGGGCATCTGACTCTCCTCTGCTGCAGGTGCCTGTGGTGGCGGTGGTGGGGTCGGGGGCGGGGCCAGAGCCTGTACGGCGATGCTGGGGGCGCTGAAGGGTCTGAAGGAGCTCGGAGTCCTGGACGCCGTCACCTACATCACTGCAGTGTCCGGGGCCACGTGGTGAGTCTCCTCTGCCCGCCTAAAACACATACAATAGACTCTTAACCCCCGCCTAACCCGAGCGCATTTCCTCCCGTTCAGCTTTACCCAAATCTAAAAGGTTACAGCCTCTAGGCCAGAGTAACGGCCTCTTTTTTATCATCATGTTTCAGTCATGTTTTTGTTGGTCTGTTATAGCTGTTTTGTCTCCTTCATCATTCTTCTTTTTTTAAAGGAAGAATGTTGTTGCTCTCAACGGTTGTCATTCTATTGCTCAAAATGACAAAGAGAGAATTAGGGTAGGCGAGCTATGGATCTGTTGAGAGGGATCCTCCCAACGGGCTCGTAATCCTCGTCTTTTAACACACCACACAGCATGGGAACATCATCTACAAAATCAGCTAGTTAGGGCAGCTGTGTAGGGGTTTGTTGATGAGGAGCTACTGCCCTCTACAACTGGCCCGCTCTACACCTGGCTTTGTAACGCACTACACTGCGTAGCTTACATAATAAATGTACATAATATTATTCACGGAGTATAATATGTATATTAATCTGTCTGTTTAACATAAAACTAGTGACTTTTGGTAATGCTAACAATGTTACCATGGTAACCATCTGAAAGAAATGTAATGATCTCCTTTTGTTACTTGCTTTGTTCTAGACTTCGTACATGAAACTAGAGCGTTGTTGTAATTGTGCTTCTTTTCTGTTGATGTACGAACACTTCAAACAGTGTTTTGTAAGTTATAGTTCTTTGTAAATAGTTTGTAAGTGTGTAGCATTATCATAGTTGTTTTGTAATTAGTTGATACGTAATCAGTATTGCTCTGTTTTGGGGTATGGTCGGATGCTGCGGGTGTGTAGGGTAGTGATGTGCGTTTTGTAGTCACAATGAATGGCACACTAATATTATGTGTGTGTAGCTAGTTTGAGCACAGAAACCAAAAGCTTATTGTTCACAACTAATAACTATTTCCCCCTAACGTCCTCCCTCCTGCCTGCGCCTGCTCTACGAGCCGTACGAGCAGTGAACGACTCACTGTGGTTCTGGTTCAGCCCCGTCCCGCTGCCCTTCGAGTCGTTCATCTCATTCAGCTCAGTCTATGATGCTGACTCGTCTCGTAACTCTCGTTCTCCCACGGAGCCGCTAACTGGGTTGAAGAAAGTCGTTTCTTCTGACAAAAAAAAAAAACCTCTACACGTGCCCGCCTCGAACATTATTGATGTTAAATGAGGTTGAATATTTCTGTACAAAACTAGAGTTATTGCACTCAGAAGTCCTGTGCTGCTCTGTGTGAGTGAGTGACTCGTATGAACTGGGAGAACGAATCACTCTGTGGTTCACGTCAAACAAAGGCACTGATACGTCCGAATCAAATGACTCAACTGCTAACTCCCGGCTAAGCTAGCCTCGCGCTAAAGTGTAAATAAAGCGGAGTGGTCAATTCAGGCAGAGTACTGGAAAAACAGATAAATATAATTGAATGCCAAAATCATGGATTACATAAAATATAACTTTATCCAGTTTTACAGTCTAAAATGGCACCAGATTACAATCAAATCACCATGTTTTTTTTAATTTTTATTAAACAACAATTATTAATGAATTTAATTATGTGTGGAGGTTACGTTTTTTGTTCTCTATGATATTTTCCCAACTACTGTAATATTTTAATTGGTTTAAACCAGGAGTCTCAGACATGCGGCCCGGGGGCCAAATGCAGCCTGCGAGATAATTTTCTGCGGCCCGCGAGATGATTTCTTATTTATATTACATGCGGCCGGTAAATTGCATTAAAGACGTTAGAACTACATTTCCCATGAGGCACCGCGCGGTAGCGCCAATGCCTCTGCGGACGCGTGAATGACAACATGAGACGGGGAAGAGAGATGTGGCGCTTCTGCAGATGATTTATCAACTGTTTTCAACACAGAAACGGACTAACAGCAGCGGACTGTGAGAGGAGCTTCTGAAACAGGTGAGAGACTGTCAGAACACGAGGGAGAAACTTTAGTTGTTCAGCTAAACATGTGCTGGAAAAGTCACAGCACTGCAGCCTGACAATAAGCACCTTTACCATCTTTACCTTTATGACTTTGCAAAGTGAACACATCGTAATTAGTGTTTAAAAGCGTCACAACAGTAAAGTGAGGAGCCTTTTCTCTCCATCTCTCAGAGCAACATTATCATGTCAATTCATTTAATCTTTATTTGGGACACGTGTGAACACATGATCCATAGTTACATTA
Source organism: Neogobius melanostomus (assembly GCA_007210695.1). Lineage (NCBI taxonomy): Eukaryota > Metazoa > Chordata > Actinopteri > Gobiiformes > Gobiidae > Neogobius > Neogobius melanostomus. The sequence goes on from VHKM01000521.1 coordinate 577,291, forward strand.
AAATAGAGAATTATGGAAATGTATAAAAATACTGCAAATAATTACAGCAACATTGACAATAAAAAATATAAGCACCATCCATTATCTAACTGTAGGTGAGAAAAAGGCCTGAGGCCACTGACTCCACATTATTTACATGAGGTGAAGCTTATTGCTAGTGCTCATTATCAGCTCCAGTCCCTGGTTGGGCCTTTCTACACTACATTAAAATGACATTTGTTGTACATTTTGCATTTCTTTCTAAATAAGCCAACAGACAGAAACTGGACCTGACTCCTGAAAGATCATTCACTGATGCCCTGAACCAATTTACCTGAACCAAAATGAGATTAATTACAAAAACACTAATTGTCTAAGTCTGTAATTTCTAATTTAGAAGCTCAGCAAATGTTTGGCCAATTGGAAACCTCTGTAAGCTTAAACATGTGCAGATAGTTCATGTACAGTCTATTTAAAGGTATATTATAGCAAACAATAAAAAGTTGCTAAATCATAATTGACTTAATAAAAAAGGCTTTGTCTGTTGCGGCCCCCGACCAACACTGGGTTTGCATTTGTGGCCCCCAGTCCAAATGAGTTCGAGACCCCTGGTTTAAACGGTGGTTTACATTAGACTCAAAACACCCGATTCACTTTGGTGAGTGATTGATTTGAACTCGAGTCAGTAAAATGAAATGAACTTCACATCACTAGTGTAGGGTCTATTTTGTTTTGCTGTTGTTTCCTTGTTGCTGTTTTGTTCCTTTGTTGTTCCACTATGTTCTTGTGAAATGATGATTTTAATTGTATTGATTTTGGGGGTGGGGCTTATAAGCTCTTGCTTCGGCCCACTCCTTTAGAGCAGAGTGTTTGCTGCTCAAATAAACTAAACTAAACTCATTGCTTTTTTTGTTGCGTTTTGGTCTCGGTTTTGTCTCATTTTTGCTAAACTGGAGCGGACGTGTTTGCTGAGAGGACAGACTGTAACCCCCTGATCCTGACGTGTCCTCAGGAGCCTCTCCAGGGTCTGTCAGGACGAGCTCTGGTCTCAGAACCTGGACTCCATCATCGCTCAGACCAAAGAGCAGATGACCAAAGACGTGAAGAGCGCCTTCGCCGTGGACAAGCGGCACTACTACCGCGAGGAGCTGGAGGAGCATGAGCGCCGGGGCCACCTGGTGTCCGGCGTGGATATGGAAGGGCTGTTCCTGGAGCACGTGATCTACGGAGAGGTGACTCCCTCTCCCCAGACGCCTCCTCTGTCTCCTTTGTAACGTGTTTTAACTCTTTCTCTCCTCTGTTTCCAGAAGAACAGCAGCACTCTGACGGACCAGCAGAGGGTGCTGAAGGACGGGCAGAACCCTCTCCCCATCTACACCGCCGTCCACGCCATCAAAGAAGCGGAAGGACACCCGTCTGAGGGCGGTAAAGCCAAACCCTCCACCATGTTCCTCTGTTCCCATGTGGTCGATATGAATCAGGAATCAGGAGCTAAATTAGTGACAGAATAGTGAGAGTAAAAGCAGGGCAGGTTTATAACCGTTTATGTTTACAGAAGCATTTATTAGTGGTGGAAATGGCAAAGAAGAGCAATAAATACATTGGGCCTGATCTTGTGTTTCTATAGGAGCGCACTTTCAGAACTTACAGCTCCAGACTTTAAAGGAACAGGCCAGTGTTTGTCCAGACTGAGATCTGTTCTTACCTGAGCTTAGACGAGTTGATGCGTACCTGTCTGGTGTTTACGCGTGCGCTCAGTCACGCACAAAGACCAAAATCATCTGACTGAAAATTTTTTCCGAGTATACATTTTCACAAAACGTGGTGCAGCACGGGGCACAGTGTTTTCCTGTTACACAATGCACAGTAAATGTACTATGGTACAGTTTGACTAAAGTAGAAAATTCCAAACACCCAAAATGAAACATTGTGAAACATGAGCAGTAAGGATGGGACGACATTATGTGGGGGGGCTGGGGGTCCCCCCGAGAATTTTTTTAAACAAACTGACTGATGGCGTGTCAAGACTTTTTTGCCATTACTTCCATACATAATCTTCTTATGGCAAACTACGCACATACACGCACCTGGCTGTTTAAGTTTTTTGCACCACGATCGATGGGGCAAGCCATTGTCCCCGTTCTCATTTAGCCATGCCCATCTCCATCTATTTTTGACACCTCTGTCGATATTAGGGATGGGTATCATTAAGGATTTATCGATACTCCTTATCGATCCGGTACTTTAACGGTACTCTTATCGGTACTTTAAAAGGAAAAAAAAAGTTAGATAGAGGCTACTGTATAAGTAGGCATTAATCCTTGGCCTAGATTTATTTTTTTATTACTCTACATTTTATTTCCAATTTGCATGTACACTTAATATATGGGAGTTAAAATAGGCTACTTCACTTATTGAGTTGCCTTGTGTACAAAATGCGCGGTATAAATAAAGTTGCCTTGCCTTATTTTACTATTTTTTTTAATCATTATTATCTAGTAAATCAAGGCTGTTGGTTAGATTTGGCTGTAGCTCTGAGGACTGAGTCCAAATGAAAACTTAGGAAGTGACTCGAGTCTAGTTCATTATCTTACTGCACTGTCATCTGCCTCTCAGCTTGTGTCCAGTGGGTTGACACCGCCTCGCGCTGACGTGCACGTGGGAGCGCGCACGCATGTTTGTGGAAAACCAGACTCCACCCGAAACTGTTTAGTTCCAGTATTTGCGAAAGAAGAAAAGTGCGCGTGGCTCTGTCTGTGCAGTACGAAGTCGTTACGTTTGGCTTTTTACAGCGGGTTAGCGGCAGCAGCTCGGGGGATTCTGAGTAGATTAAGCACGTTTTGAATGTCTAACACACACGCCTTTCCCGCACGCACCTGTCTCGCTGCACACAGCTGCAGAGGGAAGACAGGGCAGTGGCAGAGCATGAGGATGGGCTGACACCGTGCGCTCTCGTGCGGGGTAGCGGGGATGAATAGATCCGATGCAACGAACGCATCCATGAGAGCGGAGAGAGACTTTTTTAAGTGCTTATTTGAGCGCATGGGGGCCGTTATGATACCGGGGTTCGATACCCATCCCTAGTCGATATTACCCACTTCTGCACCTTCCTCAATAAACAACGCGTCCATCATTATGTCGCGTAATAATGTTAGCTAGGTCAATTTTAGCATCTGCCGTCCCCTCCCACCTGTCAATTTTAGGCGTTTATTGGAAGATCATGTCACGTTACTATCAAGACGTTCATAGGCCTATAGCATAATTGAAAGCATTAATAAAATATACGCATCAATTGTTTTGCACACAAAGCTACGTTATGGCCAACGAACGTATCAGTTTAAGCATTTTTGCTTTGCGTAACTTTTCAAACCACCCATTCTCGCAGGACACCCATTAATTGTGTATTTATTTTCATCTCAATTAACAAAAAAAACACAAATAAACGGTGTCACCGTACCTGCTCCACATCCTGCAGCCCGGTCGGTGTTACCACGAAGAAAGGAGCAAAGCGGGCGCGAGTTCTCCTCGACCCCGTGTTCACAGCTGTGTGAAGCTGGCCCCCCATGAAACGTATTATTAAAAATAAAAAGCCAATCGTTTCAGCATGATGAGGGGCCAGGTTCACATGCAGGCAGCATTTTATTTTTATTTTTTCAAAACAATTCATCGACGGATTTTTTTCTCTGACTTTACCAATCGACGGAATTCCGTCGGGTAGACGGAGAACTTTAATCCATGTGTTAGCATGTAGCCTCTCCTCCTCTATGGGGCCAAACGGGGTGAAGTTAGAAGTGACAAAGCTCTTCCACGTTTCCTCTATTTAAATACAGTTACGTGAGAAGTTACACGATCCAAGTTACACAAAATAATGTGGATTTTGTAAGCTGATAAAAACTATATAAAAAACTATATAAAAACTATATTGTGAAGCGTAATAACACCTTAGGAGCATTTCGACTTTACTGTGCAGACGTCGAAGTGCTCCTAAGGTGTTATTACGCCTTACAATCAATGTTAATTTTGACAACATATTTTAATTTAGTTTTAGTTTTAGTCTTTTGACGAAAATTTAATTCAATTTTAGTCTAGTTTTAGTCGACTAAAATTGCAAGTAAATTTAGTCGACTAAATTTAGGACACATTTAGTCGACTTTGCATTTATAATATTCATTATAATCATATTTAATCAGCTCCTCTGCTTCATGGAGCTGCTCCACATGAACAAAGCTCAGAGGATTTACATGATCTGAGGCTCTTTCAGACGGTCAGTAGAAGTTTGGATGATTTTAGTCTCTCCTTTTCATTTTTATTGAGTCTTATTTTAGTCGACTAAAATATCTGGACATTTTAGTCATAGTTTTAGTCTCATGAAAAACTTTTAATTTAGTTTTAGTCCAATTTTAGTCACAAAAATATCACTTTGACTAAAATTAAGACGAAATATTTTAGTCGACGAAATTAACACTGCTTACAATATAGTACCAGACCACAGAGTCATAAAAAGTCCTGAGCAGAGAGGCCTGCTCACTCAGAAGGACCTCAGTCTCCTCAGGAGGTGGAGGCCACTTTGGCCCTTCTTGTACAGGGCGTTGGTCCAGTTTATTGTTGAGGTGAAGACCCAGGTACTTGAAACTGTCCTCCTCCTGGATGTTCAGCGGTGTGTGCGGTAGTGTTTTCCTCCTGAAGTCGATCACCATCTCCTTCGTCTAACTGGTGTTCTGTGAAAACGTGGTGTTAATGGATTCATTTTGTTCATATTAAGTCACCTGCTAATTAAGCTAACAATTCAAAACAATGTTTACCGTTAAACCTTGGTCATTGTTGAATTCTGCTGCTCAGAGAAAACGCCATGTTTATTAACGGCTCCACAATGATCAGAGTTTGCCCTGAGTTAAATACAAAGTGACAAAAAAGCCTAAATGCTTAGATCATAAAGTAACTTGGTCTGAAGCTAAAGAAGTGGCACAGCGGTCCCGGGTTCGATCTCCAGCCGGGCGGGGCTTTTCATTGGAGATTGCATGTTCTCCTCTGGGTTCCCCTACCACTAAAACATGTACAATAGGCCAGGATGAATGAGAGTGTGAGATGGGGGACGACGGGTGGAAATTAGCCCATGTTCATATCTTATGTTGCTCCTCAGAGTGGGTGGAGTTCACGCCGTTCGAGGTGGGTCTGCAGAAGTACGGCGCCTTCGTGCGGGCGGAGGACTTCGGCTCCAAGTTCTTCCTGGGACATTTGATCAAGAAGCTCCCAGAGATCAGGCTGCCCTACCTCTTGGGTGAGAACTCCTCTTTTCTCTCTTGTTCTTCTGCTGAACGTCCGTCTGAAGCCTCTGTTTGTGTGTGGACCTCAGGGATCTGGAGCAGCGCCCTCTCAGCAACTCGGAAGACCATCATGAAGTCGCTGACGGGATCTGAGCTGAAGTGGGCTGAGGACGAGACCGTCATCCACCGCATCGGTAACAACTGTGACACATGTTGAGTTTAGTTTGTCAGAGCTCCTGTCCTAAAGCCGTCCCGTCTCAGAGGAGGACCGCGGAGCGTCTCTGGACACGCTGGTCCTCATCCCGGACTCTGGACTCAGCGCCGTCTTCAGTGGATTCTTCCAGGACCGTCCCATCCTCAACCGCACGCCCAACTTCACCCGAGGACTGTCCATGCACCGGGACTACAGCCGCAGCAGCAGCTTCCAGGCCACCTCAGGTACCTCCACAGATGTGTTCAGGCCGGGCTTCTAACACGTGAAATCAAATGGTTTTTATGACATTTCAAAAACATAATACAATATAAATAAACTATATAAAGCGTCCAAAATAGATGGGAGCAACATCCGGGAACTTTTACTGGGCAGCGCCCCCTTTTGGGGGAATCGAGAGTTAAAAATGTCATTAGTGTGTATCTGAAACAGGGACTATTTCTGGTTCGGAGGATAAAATATTCCAAACCAGTGTCAGAACTACAGGACAATGTCCGTTCTTGATCACAGACACATCAAGTCACTGTCAGGAGACGATTGGAAGATTTTTTATTTTTTGTGGACACTTATATGAGCGAGTTTATCGATCACTAGCATCTGTTATGTCCATGTCAGAGCTCATTACTGAGGAAACAGCTCCCCCTGGTGGCCGTGTATTATGCACTTTGTGTAACGTCTTTAATCGGTAATTATTCAAATCAAACCTGTTTAGCATTAGGCCTAATTAATGATTCTCTCGGTTTTAAAACACACATTAACGTTAGCATTAGCAGCTAGTAGGTTAGCTGCTGAACGAACCATTTGCTCTCATAAGCTACAAAACTACATCATAGGCTGTATGATTTTAATTTAATGATAATATAAAAGCAACAGACTAAAAGCTGAAGCTGTAGTGACATTATAAAGCATCAGTGAAAAAGTTCCACAGGCAAATGTCACAGACAAGTCATGATCACAGTGGGTTTAGCAGCTCAGTTTAAAACGTTAACGTCTTCTCTGTAAATGATCTGAAACAACAGGTCACTTCCATGGCTTCCTTTTTACGTTCCATAATTAAATAAAACAAAGAAAACGTTTTTTCATGTGTAAATTTAAAGTTTTCAGACGATCTTTCCTCATCTTTCCTCCACTGATGTGACGTAGACGTTGCTCCATCTATCGCATCCATCACTCCACGTGCGCCATGCGGCCAATTTAGCAGCGTTTCAGACACGTGACCGTTTTTGGAAACAACTCCAGAGGATCCAGCAACTCTCTTGACGATCTCTGCTGCTTTACAAAGGCCGCGTGTTGAGTTTTATTCTCTGCTTTATTCTGCTAAAACAGTTTGGTTTCCCCCAGTCTGATAATCACCACCACTCACTCACAATTTATACTGGCCAAACTGTTGGCTCCGCGCACTGTCTGTACAATAACAACAGGCCCGGACCCTGTCAGGCTCTCGGGCCTAAATAAAAAGGAATAAAAAATGTAAAAAAAACACTCTATAATCTACATAACTACAATTACAGAGGAGTATGCTTATAGTAGCAACCTTAAGCTTGAGAGGCATTATGATTGTATATGTGTGTATATTATATCATTTAGAAAAGTGGGTGTGAGTTATTAATTATCTATTGTGAAGCCTTGTGAAGCTTGTATGAGTGAATGTAACCTCCAAATGTTTTAACTATTATTATTATTATTTGTTGTTGTTGTTTGTTTCTATTGTTGTCTTTGTCTCTTAATTTATACTAATGTGTTTGTTTGTTCTATGTAGGGATTTGTTTTGTTTGTTTTTTCTATGTGTCCTTAATAAAAAGTTACATATTGCAAAAAAAGTTATGAATGAATCCGAGGTTCGAGTCGAACCTCGGATTCAGGAGGAACAATGCAGTTTTCGTCCCGGTCGCAGCACACTGGACCAGCTCTATACCCTACATCGGGTGCTCGAGGGTTCGTGGGAGTTCGCTCAACCAGTCCACATGTGCTTTGTGGATCTGGAGAAAGCGTTCGACCGTGTCCCTCGTGGTGCCCTGTGGGGGGTGCTCCGGGAGTATGGGGTCCGGGGCCCTCTGCTAAGGGCTGTCCGTTCCCTGTATGACCGCAGCAGGAGCTTGGTTCGCATTGCCGGCAGTAAGTCAGACTTGTTTCCGGTGCGTGTTGGTCTCTGCCAGGGCTGCCCTATGTCACCGGTTCTGTTCATTACCTTTATGGACAGAATTTCTAGGCGCAGCCAGGGGCCGGAGGGTGTCCGGTTTGGGAACCTCAGGATCTCATCTCTGCTGTTTGCAGATGATGTTGTTCTGTTGGCTTCATCAAACCAGGACCTTCAGCTGCACTGGGGCGGTTTGCAGCCGAGTGTGGAGCGGCCGGGATGAGGATCAGCACCTCCAAATCTGAGGCCATGGTTCTCCACCGGAAAAAGGTGGCTTCCCCGCTTCAGGTCGGTGGGGAGTCCTTACCTCAAGTGGAGGAGTTTAAGTATCTCGGGGTCTTGTTCACGAGTGAGGGACGGATGGAGCGTGAGATCGATAGACGGATCGGTGCAGCGTCAGCAGTGATGCGGTCGCTGTATCGGACTGTTGTGGTGAAGAGGGAGCTGAGTCAGGGGGCAAAGCTCTCGATTTACCGATCGATCTACGTTCCCACCCTCACCTATGGTCATGAGATCTGGGTAATGACCGAAAGGACAAGATCGCGGATACAAGCGGCCGAAATGAGTTTCCTTCGCAGGGTGGCTGGGCGCACCCTCCTTCACGTCGAAAGGAGCCCGCTGAGGTGGCTAGGGCATCTGTTCCGGATGCCTCCTGGTCGCCTCCCTCGGGAGGTGCTCCAGGCATGTCCTATTGGGAGGAGGCCTCGTGGAAGGCCCAGGACACGCTGGTGGACTATGTCTCCGAGCTGGCCTGGTGTCGCCTCGGGGTCCCCCCAGAACAGCTGGAGGAGGTGTGCGTGGATCGGAAAGTCTGGGCATCTCTGCTGAGACTGCTGCCTCCGCGACCCGGCCCCGGATAAAGCGGAAGAAAATGGATGGATGGATGGATGGATGGTTATGAATGAAAGATGAATAAAAGACTGGACACAACTGGCAGATTTTGAGAAAACATTTACGTCATATCTAAAATGTTTAGAACATTTCAGTAAAAGTTCCGTCCCAGCTCCAACAGTTTCAGGAGTGCAGGATATTTCCCTGAGCTCAGTATCCCAAACATGAAGATCATTTAAGTCTGTGAGTCAAAGTGCTCTTGACCCATGTGACTTATAAGTCCCTTTGTCGTGACACCTGAATGTCCTCTCACACGTGTCCTGTTTTTACAGAGTCTCACCCAGATGCCCGCCCAAACCGCCTGACTCCGTCCAAGCCGACTCTGCATCTCGTCGACTCGGGCCTGTGCATTAATATCGCCTGTCCACCAGTGCTGCGCCCCGAGAGACTCGCCGATGTCCTCATCATCCTGAACGACAGCTGGGACCCCGACAAACCCTTTGACGTGAGCGGGTTTTAACTCTGTCAGAGTAAAAAACAGACCAAACTCTCTCTTTACCAGGTTTATTCTCCAGGAAGTGACTCCAACATGTCTGTGTGGCTCCCTGGTCTTTCTCACACTTATTTATTCACTAATACTGACAAGTTTGGTATCCACGTGTAGCACGAAAGGCTGTGACCGAGATGACGCTGTAATCCAAATATGGTCATTTCCTTTGTGGGAGACAGTTTGGAAAAGTTTGGAAAATTATGGAACTTTTTGAAAAATGTTTTGAATTTTATGATTTTTTGTTTTATTATTATTTTTTCTTAATTTTTTTTGTTTTTGTTTTTTTATGTTTCTTGAAAATGTCCTCCAACATGGCTGTGTCGCTCCCTGGGCTTTCCCACGCTTATTCATTCACATACTGATATGTTCGGTATCCACGTGTAGCATGAAAGGCTGTGACCGAGATGACGCTGTCAAATTTTTTCTTTAGTTTAAATCCCGGTTTGATCACAGTTCATGTGTGTATTGTCTTTTAAAGGCGACTAAAGCCGGTTTAGTCCTGGTTTAGTTTCAGTGCTTACATTACACAGTTTTGACGTGCTGCACTCATGGTTTAGTCCTGGTTTATTTCTGGTCCAGTCCTTGTGTTTAGTCCATGTTTTACTGTTCCGGGTTTTGTCGTTTTTAGTCTGTTCCTGGTTTAGACCTTGTTTTCAGTCCCTGCTTTAGTTTGGTTTACTTCTTGGTTTAGTCCCGGGTTAATCCAGATTCAGTCCGTGATATTGTTCCCATTGATATCGTTAAGTGTTTCCTGTTTACCTGCAGAGCCACGCCTTAAACTCGAGCTCCTGTTTGTGCAGGTCCTGGAGAAGACGGTGGAGTTCTGTCGTGAGCAAAGCATCCCGTTCCCCTCAGGAGACTACGCAGAGCTCATGAAGCAGCCGCTCAGAGAGGTCTACGTGTTCGAGGACCCCCACACGCCCGGGCCCCCATCGTCCTGCACCTGCCCCTGGTCAACACATCCTTCAGGAAGCACAAGGCCCCAGGTGAGACGCCTTTTACAGGTGAGACGCCCCCTACAGGTGAGACGCCTCCTACAGGTGAGACGCCCCCTACAGGTGAGACGCCTCCTACAGGTGAGACGCCCCCTACAGGTGAGACGCCTCCTACAGGTGAGACGCCCCCTACAGGTGAGACGCCTCCTACAGGTGAGACGCCTCCTACAGGTGAGACACCCCCTACAGGTGAGACGCCTCCTACAGGTGAGACGCCTCCTACAGGTGAGACGCCTCCTACAGGTGAGACGCCCCCTACAGGTGAGACGCCCCCTACAGGTGAGACGCCTCCTACAGGTGAGACGTAGCAGTAGTAGTAACAGTAGTAACAGTAGTAGTTGCAGTAGTAACAGTAGTAGTTACAGTAGTAGTTGCAGTAGTAGTTGCAGTAGTAACAGTAGTAGTTGCAGTAGTAACAGTAGTAGTTACAGTAGTAACAGTAGTAGTTGCAGTAGTAACAGTAGTAGTTGCAGTAGTAGTTGCAGTAGTAGTTGCAGTAGTAACAGTAGTAGTTGCAGTAGTAACAGTAGTAGTTGCAGTAGTAGTTGCAGTAGTAGTTACAGTAGTAACAGTAGTAGTTGCAGTAGTAACAGTAGTAGTTGCAGTAGTAGTTGCAGTAGTAGTTGCAGTAGTAACAGTAGTAGTTGCAGTAGTAACAGTAGTAGTTGCAGTAGTAACAGTAGTTTCAGTAGTAACAGTAGTAGTTGCAGTAGTGGTTGCAGTAGTAACAGTAGTTGCAGTAGTAACAGTAGTAGTTGCAGTAGTAGTTGCAGTAGTAACAGTAGTAGTTGCAGTAGTAGTTGCAGTAGTAACAGTAGTAGTTGCAGTAGTAACAGTAGTAGTTACAGTAGTAACAGTAGTAGTTGCAGTAGTAACAGTAGTAGTTGCAGTAGTAGTTGCAGTAGTAGTTGCAGTAGTAACAGTAGTAGTTGCAGTAGTAACAGTAGTAGTTGCAGTAGTAGTTGCAGTAGTAGTTACAGTAGTAACAGTAGTAGTTGCAGTAGTAACAGTAGTAGTTGCAGTAGTAGTTGCAGTAGTAGTTGCAGTAGTAACAGTAGTAGTTGCAGTAGTAACAGTAGTAGTTGCAGTAGTAACAGTACACACTAAAAAATGCTGGGTTAAAAGTAACCCAACTTTTAACCCAATGTTGGGTCAAAGTTGGTCCGACCCAGCGTTGGGTTATTTTGACCCAACTGTTGGGTTATTATTTTTAACCCAACAGTTGGCTTAATATTTTAACCCACCGTTGGGTTGTTTATTCTTAATTTTACCCAATGATTGGGTTAATTCGTAATGATCACCCCAGTGCTGTTTTAGAAACTTTATTTCTTACAAAAAGCAGAACATAATTGTTTAACACAACATCATCAGCAGCAAATAATTAATTTGGTTGTTAACAAGCCTAAGGAAAGTCCCCCATTGTCCATATTGTACTTGCTGTATTTTGGTGAAGTGGTCCTTTTTCAGAGTCAGAGACAGGGCTGTGGACAGTTCAGTCACAGCAGGGACAGGGCTGGGAAAAGTTCAGTCTGAAGCAGGAGACAGGGCTGGGGACACTGCAGCAGGAGACAGAGCAGGAGACAGGGCTGGGGACACTGCAGCAGGAGACAGAGCAGGAGACAGGGCTGGGGACACTGCAGCAGGAGACAGAGCAGGGACAGGGCTGAGGACACTGCAGTCTACAGCAGCAGAGACCACTGTGGAAATAAAGAGAGACATTGTCACAGATGAAATCCAATACCTGGTAACCATTACTCCACCAGGGACACCAACCATCCCATAAGACAGTGACAGTATAATGTAAGATCTTACCTTGGTGAAGTAACAGAGGCATCGTCTCAGAGGCAGGCGGACACTTCCACTGAGCTGAAGATTCCACTGGAAGAGAAACATTACATTTGTGTTTGGTCTAAAACTATAAAGGGTCATGTTATATTTTGTAAAAAATATACTGCACTTACTGGGACTGGTGTCCAGTGATGCAGATGATGATCTTCAGACAGACAGAGCTGTTGGATGAGCTCAGGAGAGTTTGTTTTCTGTAGGACACCCATTAACACAAGTTTGTATTTTAGCAAATGAATTAAACAGAGAATAAAACATTTCTGATCATTATAAAACTGCTGCTTACCTGTAAAGCTTTAGTGGCATTTATCAGCTCTGGAGGTCCAGATGGAGAGGGTAAAGTTGATCTGAAACACACAGGACAGAGGCTTTAAAATATCCTAACTGAAAACTGTCCTAACTTAACACTTTTCTCTGTTTCTCCCATATCTGAGCCTCTCCTTCTCTCCTCTGCTGCTGCTCATCTCCTCATCCCTTTAACCATATTAAATTACTAAAGGCATTATGTAAGAAACAACAGCAGAGATAAGACACTGACAAACAGTTTAAGAAAGAGTTCGCGTTAGCATTAGCATTAGCGTTAGCATTAGCTAACGGTTGTCGCGCGCATTATATTAAATAGGATATCATAACCGATTATTTTAACTACCTTTAGCCCTCATTATTTCAGTCAATACTTGTCCTATCAACACGAAATAAAAACTGGGACAGAGAGTGAAGTGTCCTCTGTCAGGATTATTTAACTACACACCTCTGTGTCGAATCGTTTTTTAGCTACAGCTCGTCCAAAAGACGTGACTTTAACCCTTTCTCTTCTATGACAGATGCTAACAAGGTGTTAGGGAAACACAAAGCCAAAACCAAATTGATTAATTATTTGTGCCTAATCAGTTTCATTTGGATAAATACTGACTCTTTATGACAGAGTAATCAAATAAAAACATGTATAAATAAATACCTTTATGAGCAGTTTCAATCGGAGGAGGTGGAGGAGCAGTAATGGCCGCTGCTGACAGTTGAGCTCAGTGGTTTTGACCCAACCTGCTGGGTAGGAAAAAATCAACCCAACTCTATGAAAATAACCCAACAAAATGACCCAACAGCCATAACCCAACAGTTGGGTTGTTAAAATAACCCAGCATTTTTTAGTGTGTAGTTTCAGTAGTAACAGTAGTAGTTGCAGTAGTGGTTGCAGTAGTAACAGTAGTTGCAGTAGTAACAGTAGTAGTTGCAGTAGTAGTTGCAGTAGTAACAGTAGTAGTTGCAGTAGTAGTTGCAGTAGTAACAGTAGTAGTTGCAGTAGTAGTTGCAGTAGTAACAGTAGTTGCAGTAGTAGTTGCAGTAGTAACAGTAGTTGCAGTAGTAGTTGCAGTAGTAACAGTGGTAGTTTGCAGTAGTGGTTGCAGTAACAGTAGTTGCAGTAGTAGTTGCAGTAGTAACAGTAGTAGTTGCAGTAGTAGTTGCAGTAGTAACAGTAGTAGTTGCAGTAGTAAAGTATTTCAGTAGTAACAGTAGTAGTTGCAGTAGTAGTTGCAGTAGTAACAGTAGTATTGCAGTAGTAGTTGCAGTAGTAACAGTAGTTGCAGTAGTAGTTGCAGTAGTAACAGTAGTTGCAGTAGTAGTTGCTGTAGTAACAGTAGTTGCAGTAGTAACAGTGGTAGTTGCAGTAGTGGTTGCAGTAGTAACAGTAGTTGCAGTAGTAACAGTAGTAGTTGCAGTAGTAGTAGTAGTTGCAGTAGTAGTTGCAGTAGTAGTTGCAGTAGTAACAGTAGTAGTTGCAGTAGTAGTTGCAGTAGTAACAGTAGTAACTGCAGTAGTAGTTGCAGTAGTAACAGTAGTAGTTGCGGTTGCAGTAGTAACAGTAGTTGCAGTAGTAGTAACAGTAGTAACAGTAGTAGTGTAGTAACAGTAGTAGTTGCAGTAGTAACAGTAGTAGTTACAGTAGTAGTTGCAGTAGTAGTTGCAGTAGTAACAGTAGTAGTTGCAGTAGTAACAGTAGTAGTTACAGTAGTAACAGTAGTAGTTGCAGTAGTAACAGTAGTAGTTGCAGTAGTAACAGTAGTAGTTACAGTAGTAGTTGCAGTAGTAGTTGCAGTAGTAACAGTAGTAGTGCAGTAGTACAGTAGTAGTTACAGTAGTAACAGTAGTAGTTGCAGTAGTAACAGTAGTAGTTGCTGTAGTAACAGTAGTTGCAGTAGTAACAGTGGTAGTTGCAGTAGTGGTTGCAGTAGTAACAGTAGTTGCAGTAGTAACAGTATAGTGCAGTAAGTAGTAGTTGCAGTAGTAGTTGCAGTAAGTTGCAGTAGTAACAGTAGTAGTTGCAGTAGTAGTTGCAGTATAACAGTAGTAACTGCAGTAGTAGTTGCAGTAGTAACAGTAGAGGTTCAGTAGTAACAGTAGTTGCAGTTCAGTAGTAACAGTAGTTGCAGTAGTAGTGCAGTAAGTAGTAAACAGTAGTAGTTGCAGTAGTAACAGTAGTAGTTGCAGTAGTAACAGTAGTAGTTAGTAGTTGCAGTAGTAGTTGCAGTAGTAACAGTAAGTAGTTGCAGTAGTAACAGTAGTAGTTACAGTAGTAACAGTAGTAGTTGCAGTAGTAACAGTAGTAGTTGCAGTAGTAGTTGCAGTAGTAGTTGCAGTAGTAACAGTAACAGTAGTAGTTGCAGTAGTAACAGTAGTAGTTGCAGTAGTAGTTGCAGTAAGTAGTTACAGTAGTAACAGTAGTAGTTGCAGTAGTAGACAGTAGTAGTTGCAGTAGTAGTTGCAGTAGTAGTTTGCAAGTAGTAACAGTAGTAGTGCAGTTAGTAACAGTAAGTAGTTGCAGTAGTAACAGTAGTTTCAGTAGTAAAGCAGTAGTAGTTGCAGTAGTAGTTTGCAGTAGTAAAACAGTAGTGCAGTAGTACAGTAGTATGCAGTAGTAGTTGCAGTAGTAACAGTAGTAGTAGCAGTAGTAGTTGCAGTAGTAACATAGTAGTAGTTTGCAGTAGTAGTTGCAGTAGTACAGTAGTAGCAGTAGTAGTTGCAGTAGTAACAGTAGTTGCAGTAGTAGTTGCAGTAGTAACAGTAGTTGCAGTAGTAGTTGCAGTAGTAACAGTGATTGGTAGTTTGCAGTAGTAACAGTAGTTGCAGTAGTAGTTGCAGTATAACAGTAGTAGTTGCAGTAGTAGTTGCAGTAGTAACAGTAGTAGTGCAGAGTAAAGTAGTTCAGTAGTAACAGTAGTAGTTGCAGTAGTAGTTGCAGTAGTAACAGTAGTATTGCAGTATAGTTGCAGTAGTAACAGTAGTTGCAGTAGTAGTTGCAGTAGTAACAGTAGTTGCAGTAGTAGTTGCGTAGTAACAGTAGTTGCAGTAGTAACAGTGGTAGTTGCAGTAGTGGTTGCAGTAGTAAATAGTTGCAGTAGTAACAGTAGTAGTTGCAGTAGTAGTAGTAGTTGCAGTAGTAGTTGCAGTAGTAGTTGCAGTAGTCAGTATAGTAGTTGCAGTAGTAGTGCAGTAGTAACAGTAGTTGCATAGTTTGCAGTAGTAACAGTAGTAGTTGCGGTTGCAGTAGTAACAGTAGTTTGCAGTAGTAGTAACAGTAGTAACTGCAGTAGTAGTTGCAGTAGTACAGTAGTTGCAGTAGTAGTAACAGTAGTGGTTGCAGTAGTAACAGTAGTTGCAGTAGTAACAGTAGTGCAGTAGTAGTAACAGTAGTGGTTGCAGTAGTAACAGTAGTTGCAGTAGTAGTTGCAGTAGTAACAGTGGTAGTTGCAGTAGTGGTTGCAGTAGTAACAGTAGTAGTTGCAGTAGTATTGCAGTAGTAACAGTAGTTGCAGTAGTAGTTGCAGTAGTAACAGTAGTTGCAGTAGTAGTTGCAGTAGTAACAGTAGTAACAGTAGTAGTTGCAGTAGTTGCAGTAGTAACAGTAGTTAGTAATTGCAGTAGTAAGTTTGCAGTAGTAACAGTAGTTGCAGTAGTAGTTGCAGTAGTCAGTAGTAACAGTAGTTGCGTAGTAGTTGCAGTAGTAACAGTAGTTGCAGTAGTAGTTGCAGATAGTAGTAACAGTAGTGCAGTGTTGCAGTAGTAACAGTAGTAGTATGCAGTAGTAGTTGCAGTAGTTGCAGTAGTAACAGTATAAAGTAGTATTCAGTAGTTGCAGTAGTAACAGTAGTAGTTGCAGTAGTCAGTAACAGTAGTAGTTATGCAGTATAGTTGCAGTAGTAACAGTAGTAGTTGCAGTAGTAACAGTAGTAGTTGCATGTAGTAACAGTAGTTGATAGAGTATACATAGTAGTTGCAGTAGTTAGTGCAGTAGAACAGTAGTAGTTGCATAGTCAGTAACAGTAGTAGTTGCAGTAGTAACATAGTAGTTAGTATGCAGTAGTATTGCAGTAGTAACAGTAGTAGTTGCAGTAGTACAGTAGTAGTAGTAGTGAGTAGTTGCAGTAGTAAATAGTAACATGACAGTAAGTAGTGCAGTAGTAGTACTGCATAGTTAAAGTTCTGCTTTTCCAGGTGCGCGGAGACCCCGGAGGAGCTGGCGGACGGTCAGGTGGACGTGAGCTCAGAGAAGTCGCCGTACACGACCAAACACTTCACGTACTCGGCCAAAGACTACGACGCGCTCATCAAGCTCACCTCCTACAACGTCCTGAACAACAGGACGCCATTCTGAGCGCCATCGCCGCGCCCTGAGACGCAAGTGACGCCCACATCAGGAGACCACGCCCACATCACTAGACAACGCCCACATCAGGAGACCACGCCCACATCATTCATTATGGATCTATTAAAGTCTTTTCACTAGTTTCTTTATTCATCCTAAGCTTATATATTGTTGAATGATAGTAGATTTTAACTGATCTTCTAAATCGTTCCACAGATTAACACCTCTTACAGAAATACATCGACTTGTTTATTCTTTCTAGCTTTCGCTTTTTGAAAATGGCAGTTCCTCTGAGGTTATACTGACTTTTCCTGTGTTCAAAAAGCTGCTGGATGTGAGGAGGGAGAAGATTATTATTTGCTTTTACACTATTACTAAAGTATTAAGATCAACAAGATCATGGATTTTCAATAGATTTAGCTCTACAAAAAATAGGGGTTGTTGGTGCATAGAAATCTGCTTTAGTGGTGATTCTTATTGCCTTTTTTTGGAGTAGGAAAATAGGATGAGTATTGGATTTGTAATTGTTTCCCCATATTTCCAAGCCATATTTTAGGTAAGGAAGTATGAGGGAGTTATACAGTAATAAAAGAGATTTTTTATCAAGTACAGCAATGGTTTTTGCTAATTTTGTTTTTAATGTACTTATATGCGATTTCCATTCAAGTTTTCCCTCAATGGTAACTCCTAAAAATGTATTTGCTTGAACTCGTTCAATTTCTGTATCATTTATTTTAAAGTTGTAAGTGAATAAATGATGGAAAGAATAAATTTGACCTTTATTTGTGTTTTAAATATCTGTGTGTAATCTGACCATAAAGTGGCCACATAACAGTAACGTTAACACATATTTTCTGTGGCTGTTTCTCTGCTGTCGAGCTAACTGCTGATTAACCTTTAGCTCCTGAGAGATTTTAACTTCAACTTCATCAGATTAAGGCCAACAATAATGAAAACAAATCCCTAAAAAAAAGTGTTAAACATCCTTATAAAACATTATTAACACAAACTGAACACATTTACTCACCTGTTCCGTGTCTAAAATGATTAAAATCCCAGTCGTTAGCTTCACACAACAGCAGCAGACTTTGGGAAAGAGCAGAGTGTGGTGTTGCCGCGGTAACGCACTTAACTGTTTCTCTACAGCCAAAAGTGTGAAATAAAACCTCTATACACAGAAATAAAAATGAGAAATGATGTTCAGTCCTAACGTATGAGGACAGTAAACAAGTCGGCTGCTCCTGGAATCTTTTCAGAACACTTTAGCCCGTTCAATGTGTTTTTCCTATAGCCGTTAGCATTTAGCCTGCAGCTAACATCGCAAATTATCCAGATGTTTGCAGCTGTTGTCAACACATCGACCACATTTAGGTGATGTCAGAGCCTGGTTATAAATCATGACTGAACACAGGGCTGCCAACTCTCACACTTTCACCGTGTGACACACGCATTTGAGTGGCTTCACACGCTCTCACGCCACACTCCTCATATCACACGCTCTCACGCCACACTCCTCATATCACACGCTCTCACGCCACACTCCTCATATCACACGCTCTCACGCCACACTCCTCATATCACACGCTCAAACAAAAATATCCCTGACGTTTTGCAGCGAGCGGCTGCAGTCACTTCATTTTGTCTGTGTGCCTGTCCGCGGCTCCCCGAGCGCCTACAGTGTGTGTATGTGAGAAAACTCCTCTTGCGCTATTGGCTGGTCCGTCTGTCTTTCTAACGATTTCTCGCCTCTGATTGGACATTGTACCAATGAGCTCCGCCCTGATGTGTTCAGCTCGCGTGTGATTGGCTGTGTGACCGGTAGCGGTGTATTCCACATGGTACTTAACAACAAACAACACGAGACACGTCTCCCTCTGTATTACAAAACTACAATAGGATAAAACAGCTGTTGGATAAACATACTGTGAGCTGTGCGTGTGGAGCGACTGCAGAAGCTTCAAACAGGGATGTGGACATTTTACTGCAGGTCGATGTAAGTAGTGCTGAGCAGGCTACGCTAACGTGTCCCCCCATTATCACAGATGTAAGAGTTTGTCATATAAAGGGTGTGGGGGTCCTCTTACAGTACATTTATATTTATAACCAACGTCATTTGTAACATGTAATGTAGACATAAAACAACATACAAATCAGATGATTTAATATTGTACACAATGATTTATTTTTGTGTTAGAGTTGTTTTGCCTTTTTCTAGTTTACAATGGCTTTTTAGTTTATGTTGTGGCGCATTTAAAAGTTGGTTGAACGCGTGCTTCGGCTATGTGCAGGATGATTTACTGTATTGCAGATGTCCAGTCGGATATGCCAATCCATTTATTTTGTTAAAAAGGATTATGATGAGACTTACAGCTTTGTTGGTTATTGTTTTAACACACAAACGAGCACGGTCAAAACCATTTGCCTCTGTAGCACCACACCTGGCACTAGATTGGCTCACCCTTTAACCTTTTGGTAGAGCCACTCCCAGAGCGCCCTCTACCTGTATTGGCTCCGCCAGTTTATATATCTTTCTTTATGTGCCTCTGATAGTTATTACATTGAATAATCATAATCAAAGTTAATCATCAAACATGCTCTAACATACTGCAGGAGACAGGGAATAACATTTTCCAGATTTTCTAAAGTTTATGCTACTTGCTTTTTGTTGGTAATAATTGGAATGACTGCCACAGAGAAACAGGAGGGACTTGACTAAAAACACTCAAATAGAAGCCAAACAATGCCTAACATAAATGTTTTGAAAAGTGATGCCAGGGTAACTTTAAATATATATATTTAATGGACTAATATAAACGAATAAATTATGATAACAGGAAACACGAGTCAAACTTTATCACTGACTTCAGTGCGGGGGATGTTTTAAACGTGTTTCTGAGCTGCATGTGACTGACTACCCTCAACTATGCACAATGCTTTGTGTCATTGTACCATTTGGCAGGGCCGTAACGATGAAAGGGGCTAACTGGGCCCAGAAATATAATTCTTTAACACCAGTAAATAGACCAGCTAAAATGATTATTTATGATCTAAAATGCACCAGATTGCAGGAAATTATATCTGAATTATTAAAAAATTCTTGGGGAGGACCTCCAAACCCCCCCTTTGGACTGCCCTCTCACACGTTAAACAGGTTCTGATGGTCATGTGGGGTGGTGCCAAACCCCCACTGACTTAGCCATTATGCAGCTCCTGATGTGCTCAGCCATGTAAATCATACACTGGTTTTTGGCTTATAAATTAATACGATTACGAGACACTATCGCCATGAAAAAGGCCAAGCTCAGGACCGACCAATGTCTCACTCCAAGGTTTGGTGAAAAGTTGGCAGCCCTGTGAACATACAGAGCTTTTCAGATTTAACTTTGGATAAGCATTAGCGTATAACAGCGGCATCCGAGCTAAAGGCTAAGTCATAGTCAGTGAAGTTTCTGCTTTTTGTGGGGTCAGATTCAGTGAACACAGAAAATACATATGAAATGGACATGGTGTACCTTTATGTGTAAATTTGCCTTCTGGAAATAATTTAATGATTAATGTCCATAATGTAACAAAGTGCAGAGATGAGATTTTAAAAATTTTATTTACAATTTGAAAACGGATTAAATCAAAATGGAAAACAGGCTAAAACTAGAAACATGGAGCTTTAAAGACTGAACAGGTAACTCAAATCAATGCAAACATTTCTGATTATAATTCATTTAGTATTTCATGAATAAATGTTTTCGACAGTAAATCGACACCCGGGCAGTGATATCTTCACTTTACTGTGCGGATGCCGAATTACTCCTGGTATTATTACGCCTTACAATATAGTTCCCCTTTTTATTTTAGAAAATCCACATTGTTTAATTTTGTGTAATTATACTTTATAGTGCACACTTCATGTAACCATATTTAAATAGGGAAAACGTGGAAGAGTTTGGTAGCTTCTATCTTCACCTCGTTTGGAGCTATAGAGGAGAAGAGAGAGGCTAAATGCTAACGCCGTCTGTGCTGTGTTTACGTGACTGAAGGCACACGTGAAGACCAGACAGGTACAGATGAACTCGTCTAAGCTCAGGTAAGAACATATCTCAGTATGGAAAAACTGTGGCCTATTCCTTTAAAAGCCTGGCTCCAAAGAGTTTTATTTTTGCTATAAATACAATTGTTATGACCCATGGTGACAACGCTGGGGTAGGTGACATATTTTTAACCTGGTTTCTGTACATCAGCCCTAAAAACTGGAAGCTTTTCAGTGCATTAATTGGCTCCAGAGCCTGTCAATCAAGCTCTTGAGCTCTGTGGAGGCTCTGCCGCCCGCGAGCGCAAGGCTTCCCGCCTTTTTGCCCTTTTAAGGAACATGCCGCGTAGGAGGAGACTAATGGTGCATTCAAGGCAACTGGTAACTAGTATCTTTCCCACTTGAAAATTACGACTTACGACCTCAGAGCGTCCTGGTGAATAAAGTCGTATGTAAACAACATGGCTAATGCTACAACTGTTAGCCCATACGATGCTAACGTTATATGAAAGTTTCTCCCAGACCTGATCTAATTAAAAACATGCACGACATAAACATGCATGACATAATTTTATGTTGAAAGCAATGGCTGCTGGCTGCTCTGCTTTGCGACGACGACACTGGAGGCCGCCATTGCTCCGCCATTGCTGTAGTACCGCCATATACCCGCTATTCCCCCATTGGAATGCATTGGACTTTAGACACGTTAAAAACAACTTTAATGCTGGTGCTAATTGTTTAGAACTGTCTAGAGCTAGATATTCCTCCTGTGATTACGCTGGGTTAGACACAACTAGAGGCACCGGGCTGGTTATGGTAGCATAAATTTTAGAAATCTCCTACTTAACGGGGGTCGGACTGTTAGCATTGGAGCTGCGCGAGCTACACGTCACGCAAGGGCGGAGTCTACAGTGAGATCCGCCCTTATGCCCTTATTAGGAACATGCTTCGTCAGAGCTGGGGAGGAGGAGTCTGTAAATCCGCCATGATTTCCCCTCGAACGTGGTCATTGTGGTAAACGGGGAGGAGTGAGGAATGACGGTCTATTAATAATATGTCTGTGGTTGAAAGCTGTGACCAAAAACGTTCACGTCACAGCTTTCCTCTGCTCTTTGTCCACCACCACAATGTCCGGTTGGTTCATTACCATTCTGTCCGTCTGTATCTGGAAGTCCCACAGGATCTTGGCTCGGTCATTCTCTACCACCTTTGGAGGTGTTTCCCACTTTGACCTTGGGGTTTCCAGCCCATACTCTGCACAGATGTTCCTGTACACTATGCCAGCCACTTGGTTATGGCGCTCCATGTAAGCTTTCCCTGCCAGCATCTTACACCCTGCAGTTATGTGCTGGATTGTCTCATTGGCCTCTTTGTACAGTCTACACCTGGGGTCTTGTCTGGTGTGATAGATCTGGGCCTCTATCGCTCTGGTGCTCAAGGCCTGCTCCTGTGCAGCCATGATGAGCCTCTGTGCTGTCCTTCAGGCCAGCTCTGTCCAGCCATTGGTAGGATTTCTTGATATCCGCCACTTCAGTTATGTTTTGGTGGTACATCCCGTGTAGGGGCTTGTCCTCCCATGACGGGACCTCCAGCACCTCATCTTCTGTTCCCCATTGTCTGAGACATTCACTAAGCACGTCATCTGTTGGAGCCTTGTCCTATATATACAGGGTGCGATTTGTCAAAAAAACAGAAGTGGGGATAGTTACTCAATCACCATTATTGCATAAAAATCACATGCATTTCATGCTGTTGAACTTGAAACCCAGTGTTGTAAGATGTCTCTAACTGGCTAGTAGCTCAGTGTGTGTGTGGAACGGAGGGTGAAGTTGATAGCATTGTGTGCAGGGCGTCCGTGCCTGTGTGTGGGCTGAATATAAGCGCACACAGCCCAACTCTATGCATCCAGCCTATAGCCTACTCCGAGGCAGATATTTATATATGAGACATATAGGCCTTACGTTTTCCTCCGTATAGTTTTGGGTTATATTCAGCGAGGAAAACAGGAGATGAGAGACTTCAAATGGCCTGTGCATAGACGACTGAAGTAGGGGGGCGACCCTCCAGAGCGCGTGTTGCTCAGGGAGCTGGGCCGTTTTGGAAACTCTTGATGATCAAACTTTAAGTAACCAGCGTAGTGTGACGCAACAGGTGTCTTCTTTTTTTGAGGGACAGAGCTGAAAATGTAACATGCGCACGGCTGGCACTTCCCAGAACCGAATCAGAACCGTGCGTAAAGGTTCCTAATCCTGCTTGTCAAACTGTCGTAAAACGCGCTGGGTGTCACACATGGCTGGGGCATTAACTCAAGGGTTGCGCGGGTCCCTCCGCGGTCCCCGCAGGCTGCCCGCGGATCGAGTCCGGTCATAAAATGCTCCTGTCCGGGTTGGGGCGGTTGCCGCCACTCATTGCCGCCATGCGCGCATTCATAGTTCAGCCACGATTCAGTCTATCATCTTTACAGCGTTTTTTTTAAATACATAAAGTAAGCAGCGTTTTGCTGTTTGTGGTCCAGAGAACGCTTTTGTCGAGCCCTATTTTCCATGTGCGTCTGTGCGCGACTTCTCTGCAGCGCTCTACACAGAAGGAGAGAGAGAGCGCGAGGGGATAAGACACGCCAGTCCTGCTCATTTCTGTATGTGTGCAAAATAGATTTAACTGATCATAAAGTCAATCAGGATACATAACACAGTTCCCTGTGCATATTCATTCATCAGAAATGACACATGCAGCCTTACAGGCTACACTTAAACAGTCCACTCTCACAATATAGTTCCCCGGGCCTGTGCCATCCCGGGAGCGCGTCAGCTTTCAGGCATTCATAATAAAAAGAAAAGAAAAACACCTATTTGCAAAGTTGCTGATGACGAGACATGTGATGCATGAGTGTTTCTGACTCCACAGACCTTCACTAGTATAGAGCATAGACCCCGTGCGCATTAAAGCCGCTAAAGCAGAGATCACCCGCGTGTAAAATGAAATCAATTGGCCAGCAGGTGCACGTACCTTGAACACACAGCCAGTTTTACAATTGTATCCCCCCCTACATTTAATACAATAATACAGCAGAAGTAAGGATAGGGATAAAAGAAACAGAGACGGGGACAAGAAAACCAGAAGGGGGGAAAATCCCCCCATCCCCCCAGCAAATCGCACCCTGTATATATATATATATATAGGACATATACATATACATATATATATATATATATATATATATTATATATATATATATATACTGTATATATATATATATATATATATATATATATAATGGTAATAATTAAAATCTTGATGGGTTGTATTGATGCAGAGTTGATTTTGTCGGCTGGGGTATTTGTATACTGTGTCTTTGTTTTGGTTGTGTCACTTTTAGTCCAATGATAATGAGAGGCCTGCAAACAGAGGCAGGTGCTTTTTTAATGGCACTTGTCTGTTTTTTGTTTTTTTTGCAGATCTCTTCGAGGGTCACCTAATAACTGACCCCCTCGCGTAGTATTGCAAACTTTGTATGTATGTATGTATGTATATGTATACAAGTGTGTGTATATATATATGCATGTATATGTGTATGTACAATGTGTCTTCTTTTCTTATTTCTTTTATAAAAACCCTTTAAAAAAATATTAATAAAAACAAATCTTTCTTAAAGGGACAATGTACAGAGACATTAAAGGGATATTTCAGGATGTTTGACATAGGGCCTCATGTCCTAGTTATCCAGAGTGTTGTTGATGTCTGGAGATATTTTTTTCTTAAATTCATGCAGTTCTTATATTTGAAGAGTCTAGTGGCGCTAGGCTAGGGCAAGGCTAAAGCATTTCTATGGTATCAGTTAGCCTGCATTAAAAACAGTGTGACCCACTCCACAGTGCACCTGAGGTAAATCACTTATAACACCAGATTAAACATATATTATAAGCCTTTGGCTTCGGCCCATTCCTTTGAGCAAATAAACTGCTCAAATAAATAAATACAATAAATAATAAATAAATAGCTTATTTTTATGTAAATGTTTTGTTTTATGTTTTATGTTGCACAATTGTACTGAGAAAAAATCCTAGTTTGTGAACCTAATAAAAAATAATCTGATTCTGATCAGCGTCTGAAGAGCGACTGAAGACGGGCTGCGTTTCCTGTTTCCTGTTTCCTGTCAGCTCTTTATCGGCATCATCTCCTGTGGTCTGTCGGCTCAAAGCAAGAACGGCCTCATAATCAGCATCATTTTAGTCCAAGTCATATTTTTCTGACTGAAATGAGATTGTTAAAGCATTTTTGTTTATATAATAACGTAATGAAAAAATGCAGAAGAGTGTTGAAGTCTGAATCAAGTGGCCGTTTATTGTCTTAAACGCAGGGAGAACACAGACACAAAATGGCGGGCTCACAGTGCTCCGCCCTCTCACACACTCAGGGACAAACTTATAACCGCACTCGTACGTATCAGATCGACAAGACATGACAGGCTGGCGTCAACATATCTGTTGATTCTCTGCATGTACGCGCTGTCCCAAGGCCTAGTCTCTATCTGTGACATGACCTGAGATGACTTTTCAGGTCATAGCACAGACATTCACTTCAGCCGTTAAACATGTGCATGGCAAATATATTTTGACATTACAATTCCCGTCTTCTATTTATCAAAGCATTTGATACATTAATCACACCACATTAAAATTACCACCCATGTTTAACAGGAGAAGATTCACAGCCAAAACTTAAATAAATCAAAACACAGACAGTACACATGCATAGTACCAAGCGTCATTATTAAACCATAATAAATCAAACCAAACATCTCAAAGACAAATCCTACCAGGCCATCTCCTATCACTCACATTTATGTTCCAGGACATTGGAACAGAGCTTAAAACCCACAAATTGTCCCCAAGTCCTGAATGTGATAGAGTAATGAGTAAAAGAGCGAGTAAATCCTATGAATTCACAGCGTCTGGACAGTGGAGATTTGGTCTGTGTCAGCAGTGTTGTAACAGAGCCTGAAGCTCTGTTTGAAAGCATGTGGAGTGAATGTAGTAAAGACAAAATTGTGTCAAAATTTTTGTTTTTGAATGAACACTACGCAGCGTTGAGTGTATGTTTAAACAGTAACAGAAAAAGGTTTTTACATGTGCAGATGAATGTCCTAACATTGTGTTATCTAAGCCCGAGGCTGTGATATGGGTCGAAGTGTGTGTGTGTGTGTGTGTGTGTGTGTGTGTGTGTGTGTGTGTGTGTGTGTGTGTGTGTGTGTGTGTGTGGTGTGTGTGTGTGTGTGTGTGTGTGTGTGTGTGTGTGTGTGTGTGTGTGTGTGTGTGTCTCACAGTGCGTGTGTGTACCGCGCTCCTCTACAGCGCTGGCTGAAACGTTGCATCAAATAAAGGAACACTGGTGTTTGGAGTAAACAGTGTGAGAGTTTGTTCCTGTTCTACGTTTGGCTTCTATACATTCTCTTACACACTGTTTCATACAAGAGATGTGTGAAGTAAACCGTCTAAACCGAGAAAGAGCCAAAGCCTGAGAAACTCTGAGACGACACATCACTCTTGTCTTCATTGTTTCTCCTGAGAAAAACACATTTTATTGTTTTTTTTGTCTAATACATGAATCAATACATAAAAGTCATAATATAAAAGTAGCAGAATCCTCCAAAGCATCGATGGATCTGTCATTTCTCTCCTGTTACATTTGATCTGCGTCACCAAAGTGTTTACAGCAGAAAATACATCAACAACAGTAAGAAATACAAAAGTATTAAAAGTGTCAACATGAGGATTCACATAATGACTGTCTCTAAACAGACGAGTCGCTCCAAATAAATGACACCATTAAAAAAACTCTTCATCAAACGTTTGCATATTATAAGAAGAGGAGAGACCGCGGCTGGTAGGGGGCGCTGTGACCTGATATTGTTATGGAATATCACAGCGCACCTTTCATGGAAGCTTCTTACTCACACGTTTGTTCTTAAGCCTCTCACGGAGCCATTTGGTTTTTACAACATGAGTTCTTAGTTGAAAGTTCTTCTGGAAGAGCAAATCCTGAGAACAGTCATGAGGATCTTACGCTCAAAGATTCTGACGTTTTAGAATATTATCACCGTCACAATGGACCCAAACATTAAACGTCCTTCCTCAAGATGTTTTTCTACCAGCCCCGGTCTCTCCTAAAGCACATTTCAATCTTTTACAGCAGAAAATACCCCACCATCTTCAACATCAGCATCGTCATCAGTGACTAAAGTCAAACTATTAAAGCCATCAAAGTGAATGAGGATGAAGATAATGAGCCCTGGAATCTGTCTCTAAACTGAAGCAACAGTCGCTGAAAACAAATGAGCCCATAAAGCTCAATAAAAGGTCTAAAGTTATTACAATATTTATCCGTCTGTCTCTCTGTCGTCTCATTTCTTTCATTACATGGTCTCAGAACAACAGCAGTAAAACACAATCATAAAACTATAGGAGCGAGTCTGTGTGAGCTCTCATAACCTCCAACACGTCTTTATCACAGGCTGAGGAAACGCTGTAGATCTAAAACATACAGTTGTTTCACTTCCTGATTCTCCAAGCGAACTCACCCTAAGCCCCTCCCACTCCCCTGCTCTTAAATAAAGAGGGAAAATAAGATCAGGGGTTTTTACAGTACCTGCTTTGGATACTTTTATTTCTTTGATACTAGTAATACATCAACTCTATTGGGTAACACTTTATAATAAGGTTACATGAAGTCCTGCATGAATAACATGAAATATGCATGAATTAATGCATGATTTCATGATGTATTCATGTATGACGATATCATGACTCATCATGAGTTAACATGACTTCATGTATGAATTAAGTAACTACTGTAATGAATTCATGAGAAAATCTTGTAAATATGTCATGATCTTAGAATCATGATGAATTCACTAAAACATTTGTTTTAAATGAACAAAAACATTAACTAATCATAATTATGAAGTTTATGCATGAATATCATGATTCATCATGATTAAAACAATAGTTTGCAAGATATACCTTAATACAACATTTACTGCTGTAATTAACTCATCATTAGCTAATCCTTAGTTCATTCATAAATTCATGATGATTGTTTCTCCTTTACTAAAGTGATGCACTTTATGCTTTGGACAAATCAAGGACAAAACAAACACAAACTTCACAGACATTATAATTTAGAACTGTCCACAATGCATTATGAGTTTAAATTAATTAACATTAATATTAAAGTTAATGCTTTGTGGTCCATTAAATTTCACTTACATCAACATAAACACTGCCTATTGCTTACATTTATGCTTAACTTTAAAAACAATTATATTAAGACTTCTTCATGATGTAAATAAGTAAAAAATATTGCACTTTTTTTATTCTTGCACAAATTTGTCCAAAGCATAAAAGTGCATCACTTTAGTAAAGGGGAAACAATCATCATGAATTATGAATGAACTAAGGATTATCTAATGATGAGTTCATTACAAAAGTAAATGTTGTATTAAGGTATATCTTACAAACTAGTTTTCTTAAAAATCATGATGAATCATGAACTTTATAATTACAATTAGTTAATGTTTTTGTAAAAAAAGTAAATGTTTTAGTGAATTCATCGTGATTCTAAGATCATGATATATTAACAAGATTTTCTCATGAATTCATTAAAGTAGTTACTTAATTAATTCATGCATGAAGTCGTCTATGAAAAACATGAAGTCGTGTTAACTCATGATGAGTCATGATATTGTCATACATGAATACATCATGAAATCATGCATAATTTCATGTTATTCACACGTGACTTCATGTAACCTTATTATAAAGTGTTACCCTTTATTCTTTGGTTTGGTTAACGGTGCCCAGTCCTATTCCAGGTCCTGTACAAATAACTGATGAAGCCAGGCCCTATAGTAAAGTACGGCCCATGGCTTTGTGTTTTATTCTTCTTTTTTAGATATATTAGGAGATGTGGATCCAAACCCACAAACAGCAGAAACTTGACTATGATACTTTTAGACTGGAATTCATAACTAAAGTCAGATCAGATCTGCAGATCAATGAATCTTTGATCAGATTTAATGGATGTTGAGCTGGAAACATCTGGATGGTTGATAATCTGCGATGGTTATGGTTAAACACCAACAGTTACAGGAAAAACACACGGAGCTAAAGGTCGATCCATGTGGGCTTTTCTGAGGCCGATATTTTTGGCCGATTTTTCCAAATGTCTCGTGTGTAATCCTGTGTGTGAAGCTTCTGAACTGTGTTGAGCTGTGACAGCAGGGGCGCTGTATTAGGGCTTAGGGGCCATTATCAAATATGGGCAATAACCGGTCCCTGCACCTCCCCCCTGAAAATTAAATAATTAAAAAAATCAACAAATTCCTGTAAAACAAAAACATGTTAAATCGAGCGCCACATGATAAGAGCCAGGTCATTTCAGATCATTCAGTTTTTACTTTTTATCTCACTTTGAATATCCAGTGTATGTTGAAAGTAAAAAGGAATATTTACAATAAATCTATAAATATTTTTCTTGCCAATTCCAAACAGAGAATAGACTTCAATAATCTGCAGATCTTAAATGAAAAATCACAACTAAAATAACGAAGAAAAATCTGTGTCCCTCAGGTTTGTGTCATTGGTGTTATCAGCATTACTTTCCAGGATGTTTAAGGTTAAAAAAAGATGTGAAGAAATATTTTTCTGACGTGATGAGACCAAGTTAAAATCCTAATCCTGGGAAATATAAAGAACGACATATTTTCCTCACTAAGACAAAAAGTAACTTTAAAATGTGACTTTATACTGTATAATGTCACTGGTGTTACGGCTGTTTGCATCAGTTAGTAGAATTTCTCTGGAAAAACAGGTTCACAATTAAAACTATACAACTGTACTGTGATACACCACCTTTGTTCAGGAATAACATAGAAATACTTAAGATTGAAATGTGTCACTGGTGTTACAGCCACACATTAAATGAATGGAGGCTCTGATGCAAAGTCACTGTTACACTTTAGTCATTGGTGTTATGAAAACACTGGGCTTCATTTAACATATAATTCTCCCTTATTTTAATCAAATACTGTTCTTAGACAAAACGGCTATTGTTTCATTTCCTAAATGCAAAACTTTACACAATTGACACAATGTTTTGTTGCATTATTGCCTCATGTTTGTCATTAAAATAGTTGTATCACCAATGACACAAAACTAAATGATAAAAAATGAAAAATACCCGAGCCGTCCCTTATGACTGGTAGTAATACTAAGAGGGTATTGATTGTACATTATTATTTATTTATTTTCGGGACAGAAAATGCCCATATTTTGATAATGGCCCATAGGTCTGATTTATTAAAACATTTCTTTTTAGTCGGTGCTTCACAGGGAGTTTGTTTTAAAGACTCAAATCTGCAGATTCTAAAAATGGTTCTTATGTTTCTCTTTTGGTTCTAAAATTATAAGCAAAAGTCTGAAACATAAAAGATTAAAACTTAAAAAACCTTGAAAACAAGTAAAGTGTCACTTTCAGATATCGGCTTTTATCGGCTTAGATAAGGCGATATCCGATATTGAAAAATACCCAAATATCGGCCCGATATATCGGTGGACCTCTGGCCTAACGGACTCTGAAGAGTTTCCTTGTTAACTGTCCACATGCTTTAGGATGATCTTTTTATTTGTGCTAAAAATAACCACTGGGGAAGATTCAAAGATGAGTCAAAGCTGTGCGAGTGGAAACCCTCCTCCTGGAACACATTTATAACCCGGTAAAAAGCTCTGAGTAGATTTAGCTCAATAGATCCTTGGATCATGTTATGAAATAGTAAAAAAGCGTAATGATTATTAATCTGCGGTGATGATGCGAGCAGGAGAAGTTGGTCCATCACATCTGCTCCATGACGACGTCAGTGAGTTCTTCTTCAGGGCGGGCTCTGCGTCTCCTGGCTCTCTGTGCTCTCTCATGCCCCCTGGTGGCCTGAAACGACACCTCACAGAAGAATTAGGGTTCGGTGTGTAACCACGGTAACGAGGGAACGAGGACACAGGGTTAGGAGTTAGTACGTGAGCTCGTACCTGGCGGTAGAAGAAGTACGGGATGAAGTGCAGCGGCATCAGCAGGAGAAGGACCAGGACTCGGACCAAGGTCTGGAAGGCAGACACTGGAACACATGGAACAGAGCGTCCCGTCATTAAACCGGGACAAACCGGGACACAGAGCTGTACTTTTACTGGAGTAATATCTGATCAGTCGTATCAGTAGTTTTACTCCAGTAATCGTACTTTGACCAGCGAGGAGAGAGTACGATGGAGATCTACGTCACTGAGAAGGTTAGCTCCCCCTGTGGGTGAAACAGCCCGTCCATTGACATGAATGGGCCGAGATCGTCTGAGGACTTCATTTACGTGTGAAAAGGAAGTGGAAGTGTCGCTTCAGATCATTCACAGAGAAGACGGTTTCTCTTGTTGCTTTATGTTGTCACTGCAGCTTCAGCTTTTATTCTGTCTCCTTTACATTGTTATTAAATCAAACGTCTGCAGCCGACGATGTAGTTTAGTATCTTTTTAGAGCAGATGGTTCATGGTTCATTCAGCGGCTGATCTACTGCTGCTGTTGCTCAGGCTAATGTGCGTTTTAAAACCCAGAGAGTCATTAATGAGGCCGAACACTGAGCACGTGTAATAATAATAAAGTAAAGGCTCTAATACACGAGCCTGGCCACGACAGACTTCTTTCTCTTTATATTTCAAATATGTTCAAATAGAATAAACAGAGAATACATGTCTGGCCAGGCTAATGATACACGGCCACCAGGGGGAGCTATTTCTCAATAATGATCTGGACAGAGAAGAGCAATCGATAAACTCACTTATATATTTGAGCGAGTTTATATTCAGTATATTTGCTCATAATGTCTCGGCTTCCATGATCCAGGAAGTTGCTCCATCTATAAAGAACTGGTGAGTGATTATGGACTTAACGTGTCCCAGACGGAGCCTGTACCCATGGCCTTACCTCCTGGGTGGATGTAGGTGAGCTGTTTAACACAGGTGTAGTTCCTCTGTGGTCTTACCTCCTGGTGGATGTAGATGGAGCTGTTTAAACACAGGTGTAGTTCCTCTGTGCCTTACCTCCTGGGTGGATGTAGATGGAGCTGTTTAATCACAGGTGTAGTTCCTGTGTGGCCTTACCTCCTGGGTGGATGTGGATGGAGCTGTTTAAAACAGGTGTTTCTTTGTGGCTTTCTGGGTGGATTAGTGAGCTGTTTAAACACAGGTGTAGTTCCTCTGTGGCCTTACTCCTGGGTGGATGTAGATGGAGCTGTTTAAACACAGGTGTAGTTCCTCTGTGGCCTTACCTCCTGGGTGGATGTAGATGGAGCTGTTTAAACACAGTGTAGTTCCTCTGTGGCCTTACCTCCTGGGTGGATGTAGATGGAGCTGTTTAATCACAGGTGTAGTTCCTCTGTGGCCTTACTCCTGGGTGGATGTAGAGGAGCTGTTTAAACACAGGTGTAGTTCCTCTGTGGCCTTACCTCCTGGGTGGATGTAGGTGGAGCTGTTTAACACAGGTGCAGTTCCTCTGTGGCCTTACCTCCTGGGTGGATGTAGAGGGAGCTGTTTAAACACAGGTGTAGTTCCTCTGTGGCCTTACCTCCTGGGTGGATGTAGGTGGAGCTGTTTAATCACAGGTGTAGTTCCTCTGTGGCCTTACCTCCTGGGTGGATGTAGGTGGAGCTGTTTAAACACAGGTGCAGTTCCTCTGTGGCCTTACCTACTGGGTGGATGTAGATGGAGCTGTTTAAACACAGGTGTAGTTCCTCTGTGGCCTTACCTCCTGGGTGGATGTAGGTGGAGCTGTTTAAACACAGGTGTAGTTCCTCTGTGGCCTTACCTCCTGGTGGATGTAGGTGGAGCTGTTTAAACACAGGTGTAGTTCCTCTGTGGCCTTACCTCCTGGGTGGATGTAGGTGGAGCTGTTTAAACACAGGTGTAGTTCCTTTGTGGCCTTACCTCCTGGGTGGATGTAGATGGAGCTGTTTAAACACAGGTGTAGTTCCTCTGTGGCCTTACCTCCTGATCCAGGTGTAGTTCCTCTGTGGCTTACCTCCTGGGTGGATGTAGATGGAGCTGTTTAAACACAGGTGTAGTTCCTCTGTGGTCTTACCTCCTGGGTGGATGTAGATGGAGCTGTTTAAACACAGGTGTAGTTCCTCTGTGGCCTTACTCCTGGTGGATGTAGATGGAGCTGTTTAAACACAGGGTAGTTCCTTTGTGGCCTTACTCCTGGGTGGATGTGGAGGGAGCTGCTGGAGGTGAAGTTGTGGTTGAACACTTCCTGGATGTAAACACAGGTGTAGTTCCCTTTGTGGGCGCGGCCTACGTCAGTAAACAGGAAGTGGGCGGAGTGATTGAGGGCCGGCAGGGTGAGGTTGAGAGTGGGAGAGAGCAGCTGGAAGGAGCCTCCCGGGTACTGCGGCTCCACGGAGCATTTGACCCGGAAATGTGCCCCCATCTGCACCCAGACCCCGCCCTCTCCCGGCGACGCCCAGTCACCCTCCTGTGCCCGCGGCCCAAAGAGCTCGCCCTCTGCCCGCGGAGCCCACACCCCCTCAGACACAGACACCTCCGGGACGTTCAGCAGATCTGAGGAGCAGAGGTCACATTAACCAGAAACTCTTCATCATTTACCGAATATTTTTATCTCTGACGGTGAAGGACGTTTGTATTTGTGACGGATTGAAAATCAACACAAATAATAATAATCTCCTATTTGCATTTGTAACAGTGAAATATGAGCCTGAGCTGCAACAGTTACTGAACATAGTTGATGCTGTGGCCTGGAGCAGGACGTCAAATACAATGCAGTGAAAAGTTCTGATCTGTAGAACCAAAGGAGGATAAAAGTACAAAATGTCCTGATTCTTATTTGTCAAATATAGTGCGTAATGTTACAAAGTAAACAAATCTCTTGTGCATATATTTACAGAGGACTTGTCTGATGACGATGACATGAACAGACAGTAGAACGTTGTAGATTTGGATTTTGTACGGACTAAATGAAAATAGTGTTGTTCAAATCCTCCTGTGGACTGAATAAGTGGGTGAATACAGTAGTTGTGTCTCTGGTTGACGTCACCTGTAGTTTCATTGGTGATCAGTGGAGGATGTGGAGGTGCTGCTATAGCTGTGTTTTTAAACTCACCGTGTCATTGTTATGTTTTGTATTATTGTTGCTTTTATTGTGTCCCTCTGAGTCTGTAATAAAGTTGAATAGAATTGATATTGAGGAGCAGATGATGCTCTGAATAAGTCGTCCTCCTTTGAGACTTTTACGCACGAGTTTGAACACATTTCTGTTCAAGGTTCTGTATCATGTTATTTTAGCCATTCCAAAGTAAAGTATAGGCATTTATATGTAAGGATTAAACAACTCGGAGCCGTGCATTAGACGGTTATAATGCACGACGCGGAGTCAAGAACACCACGACGCGCAGCGGAATGCACGGCTCCGAGTTGTTTAATCCGCTTATACCATGGTCCCACAAACGTAACATTTTATAACAAATGTTGTTTTCATTTACTAAACTCACTAAATATGCCAAACTACAGGGACTATTTTATGTGGGCTTTTAAGCGGCCACTGTCTGAACGCTCGTCTCAGAGCGAGTCATTCTCTCCGTCAGGCTCAACGAAACAACAGGACTAACCTCGCTCTTTTCCGTGGAAGTAAACACCGATATGCGGCTCCTCGGCAGGAGTTATTTCACTTTTACGCTGTTTAACCTAAAGCTAGTTAGTTAGCTAGCAACATGTAGCTCGACTGAAACAGCTGCAGTGGAGTCGCTTACACCTCGGCCCCACGAACTGAAACTTTTATATGTGACTTTACTAATCCAGCCAAATATGCTTAAGTGCAGGGATCATTTTATATACGTCTGAAAATAATGACTAGTGCCTTAACCGTTTACAGTAGAAATGGAAAGCTCATATTTTATTAACAGTAGGCTAACCTAGCTGCTTGTTCTCCTCTATTCCACATTCATGAACAGTTTTGTTTTGGCCAAAAACTTTGAAATTAACCACAAAATCCATCTCATTCGTTCATGTCAGTCACTAATGAAGCATTTGTCTGATTCAGCTGTGTTATGCGTTGCTATGGCGATGCCCGCAGCGGAGTGATATCCCAGTGATTTAACCACCGGACTACGTGTGCGGTTATACAAAAATAATGCACCCACCAGCCAATCAGAATCGAGTATTCACCCAGACCATGGAATATGATATATTGTACCTCTATCACTATGGAGTACTCATTTTGAGAGAAATATAAGTATTTTTGGGGGTATTTTCCCTACCCGGAAGACAAGACGCTTCGATTCAGTTAACTCCGCCCCCTCTCTCCGCTCATTACACATTTACAGTATTATAAATATAAATATCACTGCAAAAAGTGAAGTTACTTCACATAATGCAGTTATAAGGAGTTGACATGTGCAACACAGTTTCATAAATGGCTAACACCCACGCTAACACACACGCTAACACACACGCTAACACACACGCTAACACACACGCTAACACCCACGCTAACACACACGCTAACACACACGCTAACACACACGCTAACACACACGCTAACACACACGCTAACACACATGCTAACACACACGCTAACACACGCTAACACACGCTAACACACACGCTAACACACACGCTAACACACGCGCTAACACCCACGCTAACACACACGCTAACACACACGCTAACACACACGCTAACACACACGCTAACACACACGCTAACACACACGCTAACACACACGCTAACACACACGCTAACACACACGCTAACACACACGCTAACACGCGTTTTGATTGACTCACCGCTCAGTCTGGCCTCCCCATCGTCGGGTGTTTACGTTATGGGATCGCGTTGGTTATAAAAGTGAATCCACTTTGATTCTGGCCGAGGTTCACCAAGCATCCATCAGGTTGGTTGATAAAGTCGCTGAATCCCAGAAAGAAATTCCAACTTCTGGCGAGTGCACTCTTCTTTAGGAAGGTTGAATAGTCCTGTTCCTCTCGTAGCCAAACCATGGATCTAATCGAGCCAAATGCGCATCCGTGACATTATCGTAAGCAAAATGAACAGCCGTGTCCAGAGTAGGTTAGAAAGAGCTCCGTCTTCACAAACAATGCACCCTCCGGCCGTGGGAGCGTTTGCTTACTGTCCCGGGACAGCACAGACGGTCGGAGACGGAGAGTTTTTTTTTTTTCTTTTCTTTATTTCTCTCTTACAACAACAACAAAAAAAGCTGTTTTATAAATTAAAATCAGGCCGTAAGGCATTACATACAGACGTAGAGCACTTCCGTTCCCTTGTGACGACATAACTGAACAGCTCAGTGGTTTACCAGGAGAGGGCGGAGCAGCTGCTCAGAGAGCAGGATTCAGGAGGATTACTTAGAACTGCGTGAATGAAGCCAAAAACGCTCTAGGGGTGTTTTTGAGAAGGAAATAGCAACAACATGGCTAAAAACTCCAAAAAGTCGATTTTGCATGATATAGGACCTTTCAGATCAGGTTTAGTTTAGCTCCGTTTATCCTGCAGTCTCACATTATTTCCCAACATAAATAATAGCTTTATATCTCTTTAAACGCCTTAAACATGTGTCAAATGAGAGATGAATGAATGAAGAGTAAAAACAGCTCATGACAGATTATTTATGAGCCTGTCCTTCAAAATGACAGAGAAATGATCCCGAGCAAAAGGTCATGTGACTAAACTGACCAATGGGCCGGGGCCTCAGTATTCACTGGAATAAGAGTCAGGCTGCTTTAAAATCATTTCACTCAAAGTACATTTAAAAGTA
This sequence comes from Neogobius melanostomus, assembly GCA_007210695.1. Classification (NCBI taxonomy): domain Eukaryota; kingdom Metazoa; phylum Chordata; class Actinopteri; order Gobiiformes; family Gobiidae; genus Neogobius; species Neogobius melanostomus. Next base: position 613,648 of record VHKM01000521.1, read on the forward strand.
CTGACCCAAACAGCTACTCCAGTAAAAGTACATAAGTACTAATACTCGAGTAACTGTTGGAGTAAAGTCTGATTCATGTTTGTTTCATGTTAATGAGACAAAACAACAAATAATGTTTCAAATAATAATCCATAAACTTTAGCCAAAGGAAAGTCATGTTAGATACAAATATATAAGATTGAAGTAGTTTTTTATGTGTACTGTTACTTCAACATAAACTACTGCAGTAGAAGTAAAAGTACTGTGTGATACTCTACGTGCAGTTAGTGGAAACAGTTACATAAAGTACTTGAGTAAAAGTAACTGAGTACTCCCCGCCTCGGCCAATGGGAGCAGAGGATTATCTGTGTCCTCCTCTAGGGGCAGCACCACATTCACTGAACTGACTCTGAGCAGAGATTGTGAGAAGAAGAAACTCTGGATTTAAACCAACCTGAACAAATAACCTGGAGGAGGGAACCAGGTGAGTCATCATCGTAGAGACAGTCTCTCACAGAGCTCTTCTTCACACAGTCAGTGCGGACGCTCCACACTTTACTGTCAGACCCGTATCTCTTTTCTGTAGAAACAGCAGATCCACAGTCCAGGTCTCGACACACGGCGGTCGCCGCCTCCAGGTCCCAGAGGTCAGAGGTCATCACTCGTCTCCACTCTCCTTTGAGCTCCGCCTCCACCGTCCCCTCACAGCGACTGGCCCCTCCCACCAGCCTCAGTGGCTCTGAACACAAACACAGGTGAGCCCCGCCCCTCTCCAGGCCCCGCCCCTGGCCCCGCCCCCTTACCTTTGCAGGTGAGGTTGAGAGTGGGGCAGGTCTCTGGGCCGGTCCTGGTCCGGTTACAGTCCATCAGCTTAGACTCGTTTCCCTCACAGTGGAACGTCTGCCCCAGAGGAGAGAGCGCCCCCTGGAGGAGAGGAGCCCCACAGCCCAGCTCCCTGCACAGCACCTCTGCCCCGCGACGGTCCAAGGCCCCCTCACAGACCCCGGCCCAGGACTGGGCCAAGGACTGGTCCTGGATCTGCAGAGATCCTGAACACAGGCTCCGCCCCCCGACCAGCCGCACCGAGTCTGAGGGTACACACATGAGGTCACACATGAGGTCACAGTCTGAGCCGCTCTGCAGTAAGTCTCTCCTTTATGTAGTAAGGTCAGTAATGTTTCAGTGTCTCTGATGTGGGTCTGTGCAGAGCGGCGCCGTCAGCAGGAAATAACAAACTATTACCTTTAACTTCAATCAATCAAATCAAACTTTATTTCTATTCACTTTATTCCGGAAGTTCTGGTGGGCGTGGCCATGAATTGGCCCCGCCCCTTCACTCGTATTAGTTACACAGGACTGGAGACGGTTCTACTCGGACACAAAGCCGTTTTTATCCCGCGCAGAGAAACAGTGCAGTGTCGACTTGTTGATGCAAATGAACATTTGACACAAATCAATCGACTCCACATCAGATTTTAGACACAAACATTTCCCCTCGTTCTCCGCTGAATGAACAGACTTCACGCTCTACAGGAAGAGGCGTGTGCTTCAAAGACACACATGTGACCTGCTGAATATCGGCCTGTTCGCCCTCTGTGTTTCTTTAACACGTGCTTTAAAATGAGGAAACACAAATAATCATCTGTTTGTAACAGTGAAATATGAGCCTGAGCTGCAACAGTTAAAGAGCCTCAGACACATTAGACACAGTTTGTGCTAAAACACATTTAGATAAAGATTGTTCCCACTTTTCTTTAGTTTGTCCATTTGTGACGTTTATAGTTTCACTTCCTTATTGGACACTGACAGGAAGTGACATAGAAGAAGAACAACAATTTTAAACTGTTGCCGTGCCGACCGTGTTAAGTCAATGGGAAATGAGTCAAACTGCTGTGAACTTTACCTTTATCTATGTCACTTCCTGTCAGCAGCTTCAAAAATCAAATAAAAGAAACTTCTGCCCAACATTTCTTCATTCAAATTGCTGCTTGACTGAAATAAAAAGATAATTCTGTAACTGATGTGATCCTTCTAAATAAGTCCTATTTTCCAAAGCGTTAAAACCTGTCATATGAACTTTAACATTGTTGATGCTGTGGCCTGGAGCAGGACGTCAAATACAATGCAGTGAAAAGTTCTGATCTGTAGAACCAAAGGAGGATAAAAGTACAAAATGTCCTGATTCTTATTTGTCAAATATAGTGCGTAATGTTACAAAGTAAACAAATGTCTTGTGCATATATTTACAGAGGACTTGTCTGATGACGATGACATGAACAGACAGTAGAACGTTGTAGATTTGGATTTTGTACGGACTAAATGAAAATAGTGTTGTTCAAATCCTCCTGTGGACTGAATAAGTGGGTGAATACAGTAGTTGTGTCTCTGGTTGACGTCACCTGTAGTTTCATTGGTGATCAGTGGAGGATGTGGAGCTGCTGCTATAGCTGTGTTTTTAAACTCACCGTGTCATTGTTATGTTTTGTATTATTGTTGCTTTTATTGTGTCCCTCTGAGTCTGTAATAAAGTTGAATAGAATTGATATTGAGGAGCAGATGATGCTCTGAATAAGTCGTCCTCCTTTGAGACTTTTTTACGCACGAGTTTGAACACATTTCTGTTCAGATCAGGTTTAGTTTAGCTCCGTTTATCCTGCAGTCTCACATTATTTCCCAACATAAATAATAGCTTTATATCTCTTTAAACGCCTTAAACATGTGTCAAATGAGAGATGAATGAATGAAGAGTAAAAACAGCTCATGACAGATTATTTATGAGCCTGTCCTTCAAAATGACAGAGAAATGATCCCGAGCAAAAGGTCATGTGACTAAACTGACCAATGGGCCGGGGCCTCAGTATTCACTGGAATAAGAGTCAGGCTGCTTTAAAATCATTTCACTCAAAGTACATTTAAAAGTACTGACCCAAACAGCTACTCCAGTAAAAGTACATAAGTACTAATACTCGAGTAACTGTTGGAGTAAAGTCTGATTCATGTTTGTTTCATGTTAATGAGACAAAACAACAAATAATGTTTCAAATAATAATCCATAAACTTTAGCCAAAGGAAAGTCATGTTAGATACAAATATATAAGATTGAAGTAGTTTTTTATGTGTACTGTTACTTCAACATAAACTACTGCAGTAGAAGTAAAAGTACTGTGTGATACTCTACGTGCAGTTAGTGGAAACAGTTACATAAAGTACTTGAGTAAAAGTAACTGAGTACTCCCCGCCTCGGCCAATGGGAGCAGAGGATTATCTGTGTCCTCCTCTAGGGGGCAGCACCACATTCACTGAACTGACTCTGAGCAGAGATTGTGAGAAGAAGAAACTCTGGATTTAAACCAACCTGAACAAATAACCTGGAGGAGGGAATTAGATGAGCCATAATCGTAGAGACAGTCTCTCACAGAGCTCTTCTTCTTCACACAGTCAGTGCGGACGCTCCACACTTTACTGTCAGACCCTCGTCTCTTTTCTGTAGAAACAGCAGATCCACAGTCCAGGCCTCGACACACGGCGGTCGCCGCCTCCAGGTCCCAGAGGTCATAGGCCATCACTCGTCTCCACTCTCCTCTGAGCTCCGCCTCCACCGTCCCCTCACAGCGACTGGCCCCTCCCACCAGCCTCAGCGGCTCTGGACACAAACACAGGTGAGCCCCGCCCCTCTACAGGCCCCGCCCCTGGCCCCGCCCCCTTACCTTTGCAGGTGAGGTTGAGAGTGGGGCAGGTCTCTGGGCCGGTCCTGGTCCGGTTACAGTCCATCAGCTTAGACTCGTTTCCCTCACAGTGGAACGTCTGCCCCAGAGGAGAGAGCGCCCCCTGGAGGAGAGGAGCCCCACAGCCCAGCTCCCTGCACAGCACCTCTGCCCCGCGACGGTCCAAGGCCGCCTCACAGACCCCGGCCCAGGACTGGGCCAAGGACTGGTCCTGGATCTGCAGAGATCCTGAACACAGGCTCCGCCCCCCGACCAGCCGCACCGAGTCTGAGGGTACACACATGAGGTCACACATGAGGTCACAGTCTGAGCCGCTCTGCAGTAAGTCTCTCCTTTATGTAGTAAAGGTCAGTAATGTTTCAGTGTCTCTGATGTGGGTCTGTGCAGAGCGGCGCCGTCAGCAGGAAATAACAAACTATTACCTTTAACTTCAATCAAATCAAACTTTATTTCTATTCACTTTATTCCGGAAGTTCTCGTGGGCGTGGCCATGGTTTGGCCCCGCCCCTTCACTCGTATTAGTTACACAGGACTGGAGACGGTTCTACTCGGACACAAAGCCGTTTTTATCCCGCGCAGAGAAACAGTGCAGTGTCGACTTGTTGATGCAAATGAACATTTGACACAAATCAATCGACTCGACATCAGATTTTAGACACAAACATTTCCCCTCGTTCTCCGCTGAATGAACGGACTTCACGCTCTACAGGAAGAGTCACTACAAAGGAAGTGCTGAGACAAAAAGAGGTCAAAGTGGGCGGGGCCTCTTTACAACAACACCAGGAAGAAACACTAAACTATTACATCCTAAACTCTTTACTTTGACATTGACCTGGATTACAGATGTTTCCAGCTGTTGTCAAAGGTTAAATCTAATGTGTATTTGAACCTGTGACCCAGCGGAGGCTTTGGTGATTTGAGCCTGTGAAAGGGGGGCTTCCACCCCTCCTTTCACTGTGTATGTGTTGGTCAATTCTTTGGTAATATGGTTAGTTATTGTTTTGATAGGTTTGTTTACTTCAGGTGCGGTCAGCTCAGCTGACTGATTAGTGGTAACACCTGGGGTAGTTGGGCTGCAGCACTGGGATTGATTTGGAGGGGGATTGAGTGTTCAATTGTTAATGGTTTTGTTTATATAATCATTTATGTTGCTTTAATATGATTTGATTATTGTGTGTATAATTTGTTATTGCTTACCGTTTATATTGTTTGTTATTTGGTTGTTTTAAAGACCAACTTACTCCCCTCCCTACCCTGAAGGCCAGTGGTATGTACCTGTGGGTGAGGTGGAGAGCTCCTACTTGTAAGGTGTACTTGGAGAATGGGGTGAGAGGAGGCAGTTTGCCGTGAGGCTGCGCCGTTATTTTTGTTTGTTTCCTGTGTTTGTTTAAGTTAAGTCCTAGGCATATTCTTTATGAGTTATCGTTCTTCTCCTTTTGTAAATAAATCCCTTTTTGAGCACTATTTCGGATGCCTCCTCGCCTGTCTTGCCGAAACATCTGGTGACTATTGTACAGAGCCTTTACTTCCCATCCTGACGGCCTGTAGGGAGGGCGGGGCCATAAATCCAATTAAGACCATTAATTCCTGCTTTTGAAAACAGACCATGTGGAAAATAAGGGTAAAATGGCGTCCGTGGCTCCATGTCCGCCTCACGGCCGATCCAGCAGCTTTTCATTTCATTAGTGACTGTTTTCCACCTCGGAGCGTGGAACACGTTCTCTGTTAGAGCTGGGGATCCGTTTGAGTTAAGTTTCTCTTTGCATTTGGTACAGCGACTGAACAGCTGTGAACAACATGATCACGCTCACATCAGAGCTCAGAGCAAATGGACTTGGATCAATGAAGGACCGAGAGGAGAGAACGAGGCGTGTGCTTCAAAGACACACATGTGACCTGCTGAATATCGGCCTGTTCGCCCTCTGTGTTTCTTTAACACGTGCTTTAAAATGAGGAAACACAAATAATCATCTGTTTGTAACAGTGAAATATGAGCCTGAGCTGCAACAGTTAAAGAGCCTCAGACACATTAGACACAGTTTGTGCTAAAACACATTTAGATAAAGATTGTTCCCACTTTTCTTTAGTTTGTCCATTTTTGTGACGTTTATAGTTTCACTTCCTTATTGGACACTGACAGGAAGTGACATAGAAGAAGAACAACAATTTTAAACTGTTTTTTCATTTATTCATTTATTTCAGGCAGACAATAGTAACAAAGAAAAATATACAATATATAAATAAAATGATCAATTTCTACCTGAAAGGGAGTGGGAAGAAGATAACTTATTTAATCCCACCCCCAGTTCCCCATTCAGAGCTCACTACATTCAGCTTCACTGTTACTTGTTCAAGGATTATTTTACAAATGAAATCAATCAATCAATCAAACTTTATTTATAAAGCGCTTTTCATACCGAAAGGTATCACAAAGTGCTTTACAGATAACATTTAAAACAATACGCCCACATCATACATCCATACACACACACACAATTAATAAATGTCAGTTAAAAGCTAAGCTAAAAAGGTGGGTCTTGAGCCTGCTTTTAAAAACATGAACGTTCTCTGTGGTCCTGAGCTCCTCCTCAGGTCGTTCCAGAGGCGAGGGCCGTAATACTGGAAAGACGCCTCGCCGTGAGTCTTTCTGTTGACTTTAGGAATAACTAGGAGACCCCTGCCGGAGGAGCGAAGGGACCGCGAAGGTTCATAAGGTAAAAGTATTTCTGAAAGATAAGAAGGACCAAGACCATTAAGACATTTAAAAACATTAAAAGAACTTTAAAATCGATCCTGAAACACACGGGGAGCCAATGCAGCGACTCTAAAACCGGTGTAATGTGGTCCCGCCTCCTGGTCTTCGTCAGGACACGAGCTGCTGAATTTTGTAAAAGTTGTAAACCTGAGATACTCTTTTTGGGAAGACCAGAGAGCAGGGCATTACAGTAGTCGATACGACTGGTGATAAAAGCATGCATCAGCGTCTCCGTGTTGGCCCGAGAGAGAATGGGGCGGACTCTGGCTATGTTCTTTAGATGGTAAAAACCTATTGTGGCATTACCAATTTTATTGTTAAAAATAGGCTAGTAGATCTTATTAATTTAATATTCATTATTAGTATATAGCATCAGAACATCAGCAGATGGCGCTTGACCCCTTAAAATCCTATAAAAGCCCCTCCCCTTCGTTCATTCGTCCTCTGCTATTCTTCGTACTTCCGCCTTGTGTCCGCGCTGGGCTGGGAGCGCCCAGGGTGTGTGTACGTCTTCTGTCAGGTAGATATTGCAGCTATTTGCCGTCATTATCTTCGTACTTTGTATGGCCGCTAATACAAGCTCTTCTGTAGTGTCGCGGATGGTTGAGGGCTTCATAGCGCACCATCACATGGCGTCCAAAGCTCTGCTCGGTTGGCATTCCAGGGTCTGCTGGGGTGCGGTGTGAGCACTATCGAAGCACTGGAATGGCCGAGTAGCTCGTGCGGGCGTGCGACGGTAGGAGTCAGCTAGCGTTACGGTCATTTTCTTTCTTTTTATGTTACAGTCTAACATTATCTTTAATTTATAGGTCGAGAGGTTGGGTCATGTCCTTGCTGCTTGTGTTCTCCTGCTGCCTTGTTTTTCTCCTTGTTTTATTAGTGTCCGGTTTATATGGACCTTTTCTTTTAAAAGAAACGAAAACACTGTTAAACGATGAACTGATTTCTGAGATCGCAAAATAATGGACATGTGAACAAAAGATTTTAAAGGAAATGATGTGATAAAATAAATATCATGTATACTTTTGGAACATTGTCTGTCCTCCATCAATGAACGAACCTACGAGCCTTTCTAGAGGTCCGGAGCCTTCTCTCCGGTGGCGTTGTCTTTAGTTTTATTTAATTTGAATCCTGCTAAAATATAACATCACCGCTCGTCTTGCTACACTATCTTTGTGATATTCTTAATGTGTGGAATTAAAGTCAGCTCAGAGTCAAAAATCACACCCAGGTTCTTCACCTGTGGGGAAGGATTAAAAGACAATGACTGTAGTTTGGGTAAAAGTTTCTCTCTCTGGGCCTCAGGACCGATGACTAAAACTTCAGTTTTGTCCTGGTTAAGCTGGAGAAAGTTTTCTGCCATCCTGGATTTGATCTAAAATGCAGTTAAAAAGTGCATCCATTGGCCTGGTGTCATCAGGAGACATGGAGATGTACAACTGTGTATCATCAGCGTAACTATGAAAGTTGACTCCATGTCTCCTGATGACATCACCAAGAGGGAGCATATACAGGTTAAATAGCACTGGGCCTAAAATCGAACCCTGGGGCACACCACATGTAATGTTATGGACCTTAGAGGAGCAGGTATCCACACTTACCATGAATGTCCTGTCTGTGAGGTAGGATGTAAACCATTTGTGGACAACACCAGAGAGGCCGATGTGTTTTAAACGAGTTAAAAGAATAGTGTGGTCGACTGTATCAAAGGCAGCGCTCAGATCCAGTAGAACCAACACTGTGACCTTCTGTGAGTCATAATTTAATCTAAGATCATTTAAAATCTTTAAAAGGGCCGTCTCTGTGCTGTGGTTTACCCTAAAGCCAGACTGGAATTTCTCAAGGACGTTATCTGCAGTAATAAAATCATTAAGTTGGATAAAGACAAGTTTTTCTAAGATTTTGCTTAAGAATGGTAAGTTGGATACCGGTCTAAAATTGTTAAAATCATTACAGTCCAAATTGCTCTTCTTCAGTAGAGGCCCCGCCCCCTTAAAAGCAGCAGGGAAGACCCCCGTCTGAAGAGAGCAATTCATCATGTTTAAAAGCTCGTCTTTAAAGGATCCATACAATGTTTTAAAAAACTGTGTTGGGACCGGGTCTAAAAGACACGTGGTGGGCCTCACTGAGGAGAAAACTTTATCATCTCAGCATTAACCTGGACAAAACTGTGCAGTGTTTCCTCTGGAACAAATAGACAACCAGATGTATTTAAAACTGTGTTACTTTGGGTAGATAAAATATTACATCTGATGGTGTCTATCTTTCCCCTGGTCTGCAAACGCCTCACAGAGAGCATCTGTGGGATTTAAAGGAGGTTTGTTAAAATCAGGATTTAAAACATTTTCTATTGTTGAGAATAGGACTTTTGGGTTGTTTTTGTGGTTGGTGATTATTGTGGAAAATAATTGATTTCTTGCATTTCTTATTGCTGTATTGTAGGTCTTTTGTTGAGCACGGAATATTTGAAAATGTATTGTTATTTTGAATTTCCTCCATCTCCTCTCGGCGTTCCTGCAATTTCTCTTGAGCTGCTTCAGCTCCTCGTTTCTCCAGGGGGGAGGGATTTGGGATTAATCTTTTTAAGTTTGAATGGTGCAACTGCATCGAGGGCGATGAGTAGTTTACGGTTAAAATTGTCAACAATAAAATCGCAGTTAGCAGGAAAATCACAGGAGGAATTTGTTGTAAAGCATCAATACATTTTGCAGCCACTTCAGGGTCAAATTTCGTTTCCTCACAGTTTTTGCCGAGGATTCTCGCTGGATAAAACCGGTGACATTAAAAAACACACAGTAATGGTCAGAGACGGCCAAGTCGATAACAGAGGACACAGTAGTGGACAGGCCATACGTGATGACCGGGTCATACGTGATGACCGGGCCATACGTGATGACCGGGCCATACGTGATGACCGGGTCATACGTGATGACCGGGTCATACGTGATGACCGGGCCATACGTGATGACCGGGTCATACGTGATGACCGGGCCATACGTGATGACCGGGCCATACGTGATGACCAGGTCCAGACTGTGCCCTTTCTCGTGAGTTGGCTGCGTGACATGTTGGGTGAAATCCATATAATTAAGGACATTTAAAAACTCCGCAGTAATGGGGTCTAAAACGTTGTCTATGTGTAGATTAAAATCACTGGTTAAAATGATCTTATTAAAGGAGGTATGTAAAATAGATAGAAAGTCTGAGAATTCATTAATAAAAAGGGGACATCTTTTGGGCGGTCTATAGATTGTGACACATAAAATCGGGGGGTTATTAAAAATAATTGCGTGCTGCTCAAAACTCGTGTATTGATCGAATAAAATGGGTTTGGTGGCAAGAGTGTTTATGCTTATAGAGGCAGTGCCACCTCCCCTTTTCCATTTCTGGTTGAAAAGGCACTGCTAAAATTAGGTGGAGAGGCCTCAGCAAGAACGGCATTCGCATCCGCACCCAGCCAGGTTTCAGTTAGAAACAAACAATCAAGATTATTATCTAAAATCAAATCATTTACAATAAAAGACTTATTCGACAGAGAGCGGACATTTATTAGAGCCATGTTCACTGTGGTAGGAGACTGAGTATATAAGGAACTATGTGATGACTGAGCTTTGGTGATAGGTCTGAGGTTATTAGTATTAACAGTGCGAGTAGTCTTACCTTTGGTGCGCTCTCTGCTGATAAAAACAGGAATATCCGTTATGGTGGGTGTGGGGGGAGACCTTCATGCTGCTGATTCTATTGTAAGTTGAATGTTCTGTGAGAACAGGTGGGATCCGGTGAAGTTGGGGTGTAGTTTGTCCTTTTTGAAAAGTCCAGGCCTGTTAAAAAATGTTAAGAAATTGTCCACGTATGGTATGTTATTCTTCGTACAGTAGTTCTTTAAAAACAAATGGAGCAGCCTCGCTCTACTAAATTTTCCATCCCCAAAACGGGGCGCAGAGAATGGTCCAGAAACGATACAAGTTTTATTGTTGTTTTTAATGGTGTTGATGAGTGAAATGAAGTCTTGGTTGAGTTTTTCTGACTGCTGAAGTTTGAGGTCGTTGGTACCGGCGTGAATTACTACGGTTGAGACAGAAGGATGATTATGGAGGATATTTGGGGCAGCGTTATTGATGTCCTGCACGAGAGCACCTGGGTGGCAGGAGGTGTGACCGTTAATCACCCTCACGTTGTGGACCATGGACGTTCCCAACACAAGGACTGATGGATTTGGCTTCACCGTAGCATGATCCCGGCTCCGAGTCCGATCCACAGCGGAGGAGCGCCCTCCTGCTGCTCCGTCCGTGCGCCCGAACGGAGCAGCAGACGTGTCCTCCCGGTCACTATGTCCCAACGTGCCCGAGGAGGAGGCGCCGCGGTCTTCGGGCTGCGTCTGTACTGCACACTCACATGTTTGCAGGCAGCGCAGGTCCGGAAACTGAGTCTCATGCAGTATGCCAATATGAGGTATTGATCCGTCCTTGTAACCAGGAGCTGGGGTGTAGAGCGCACTACCGCAGCGTCTGACCGAAGCTGGGGGTTCACTGAAGGCCTGTGAGAGTCCTGGAGGGGGCGTCCCGGACTGAGTAAGACTGGGCAGAGGAGGAAATTCTCGTTGTCCAGGATGTTGAATCTATTTGCCAGCGTTATGCTATCAGCGTGATGGGAGCCACGCTTACGGGGAGCTTTGCTGGCTGGCACAACTATCCATTTTTCTGACTTCCTCCGTGGAGTCGAACTAGTCGGAGCTTTAGGTTTAGCGCCGACTTGGAGCCAGTAGTTTTGGCTGCGAGGGACACCACCGGCCTGATGACGTGGACAGGTAGCATTGGAGTGTGATGAGACGTTACCGGAAGAATGCGCCGTGTCAGCGAGCTGCGCACTAGTGGGACTGGTTTGAGTTTTACCCACGATTATCTCAGAGTCCTTTTCCTCCTGGATTTTGAACAGCAGGGAAATCCTTTGCTCCAGATCAGCAAATCTTTGGCTCAGACCAGCACAGTCCCCGCAACTGGGCGTGGAGGTGAGTCGTGTAGCCATTAGCTAGCCGCCGGTTAGCACAAGTCCACGCCGCCGATTAGCACAAGTCCACACTGAGGTTAGAATGTGTTTAAAAGTTGTGAAAGTATAGATCCAGGTAAAAGCAACGTTAAAAACGTATGGGAACCCCGAGGTTTAAGAGAAAGTTTTGTAAAAATCAGCTAAAACTACGTTTGTGTAAGAGCACGTCTGAGCTGTCAACGAAAACGCCAACGCATGCGCACACGAAAGATCATGGTGGCGTTACCACAGGTAACAATAATTATTACATTACAACTGTATACAAACAATATAAAGAAAATTAACAATACCAACAATGGTAATGGACAATATACCAATAATGGTAAAAGACAAATTAAACCAACGATGGTAAAGAAACATTGAGCTCTTGTTAACACTATGAGACAACAGTAATTTAAATGAAAGACCCTCATCTCTATATTTTGACCAGACCTGATGTTTATACAACAGTTTGAATCGATGGACAGTTTGGCATTGCTTGTGTTGTAAGTCCAGTTTGTTCCAGAGTTTCACTCCACATACAGACACACAGAAACGTTTACGAGTGTTTTGAGCTCTCGGCAATGAAAAATATCCAAAACCTCTCAAGTAATAAGCTCGCACTGGAGTTATAAAAAAACGTTGTAGGTTAGGCGGTAATAATTTGTTGAATGCTTTGTATAAAACTATAGCTGTACTATATTTTACAAGGTCATCAAATTTGAACAACTTTGCATAAACAGATAATGAGTATGGTCTAGGAAACCAACCTTGTGAATGATCCGCATTGCTCTTTTCTGTAATATGATCAGAGGATTAATTGTGTTCTTGTAAGTATTTCCCCACACTTCAACGCAATACGTAAGGTATGGGAGTACCAAGGTGCAGTATAGAGTACGGAGTGCATTTCCATCAAGGTATAATTTTGCTTTATTTATAATTGAGAGGCTTTTTGATATTTTTGTTTTAATGTGTCTGACATGGGATTTCCATGACAATTTACTATCAATAATTACGCCCAGAAATTTAGTCTCACTTACGATTTCAACCTGGGAACCATCAATACTTATGGTCTGATCAGACATAGTATTGCGATTACCAAACATCATTATCTTAGTTTTGTTTATATTCAAGGATCATTTATTTGTGTCCATCCACTTTTATTATATTTAGTTCCCTGTTTACCGTATTTACGAGGTCATTATAATCATCACTACAGTAGAATATATTAGTGTCATCTGCAAATAGTATGAGTTTCAGATCTTTGGACGTATTAAAAATATCATTTATATACACATTAAACAGTTTTGGCCCCAACACTGACCCCTTGGGGACACCACAAGCAACACCAAGAGTATCTGATAAATACTGACCCATTTTTACAAACTGTACTCTCTCTGTTAAATAACTTTTTAACCAATCCCCAGCCAGCCCCCTAATTCCATATCTTTCCATCTTATTTAGTAGGATTGAGGCAAGGCAAGGCAAGGCAATTTTATTTATTCCGCGCATTTCATACACAAGGCAACTCAATGCGCCTAATTGAGTGATTAATCGTATCAAAGGCTTTTTTTAGATCAATAAAAACACCAACTGCATACTTTTTTTGCTCCAGTGCATTAGTAATTTCTTCAATAGCTTCAGTTATTGCCATTGAGGTAGTTCTTTTGGATCTAAAACCATACTGGCCGTCATTAATTATATGATGTTTTTCAAGAAACTTTTCAAGTCGAGAATTGAAAAGCTTCTCTAAGATTTTTGAGAACTGGGGCAAAAGAGAGATTGGTCTGTAGTTTGTAAAAGCGTGTTTGTTTTCATTTTTGAAGCGGAATTACTTTAGCGATTTTCATTTTACTTGGAAAACAGCCAGTCTGGAATGACAAGTTACAAATATAAGTTAGGGGTTTTGCAATATTCAGTATAACTTTTTTAACTAATGCCATGTTGATATCATGACAATCAGTGCAGAACTTACTTTTACACATCCGCACAGTTTTTGTTACTTCCTGCTCATCTGTAGGTGAGAGGAAGAAAGACAAAGGATTCCGTTCAATAGCTGATTTTACAACTCCATGGTCTGGAATATCAGCAACTCTGGGCCAACATTAACAAAAAAATTGTTGAACTTATTTACTACATTGTTCATATTATAATCTTCACCATTTTCATCAATGAAGTAATCAGGATATTTCAACTTTGAAGAGCCTTGTTTGATTTGGCTATTCAAAGCATCCCAAGTTCCTTTTATATTGTTTTTATTTTCATAATTTTTTTTAATAATATAACCGTTTGCTTGTTCTTATGATATCAGTTAATTTATTTTTGTACTTTTTATATCTTTGCTCCACTTCAAATCAAATCAAATCAAACTTTATTTATAAAGCGCTTTTCATACAAAGTGTAACACAAAGTGCTTTACAGTGCTTAAAAATAATTAAAATAGTCCCCACCAGCAAATATACATAAATAACAACAACCCCCACCTCCCCCTACCCCACCCGCACACACAGACACACAGACACATATACATACAGACAGCCCAGTTGTTAAAAGTCTTAAAAAATGGACATAAAGTGGGGACATAAGGCTGAGTACAGATGGACCGAAAGAGGAAACACCATCCAAGGAGCCGTCTGCTACTTCTTTTGTTTTTACTTTGATAAACAATTTGTAAAGATTGTTTTTCTTTTTACAGGCATTGATTATTCCTTTCGTAATCCAAGGGCTTTTTTTATATTTTTCCTTTACAAAATATTCTTTCACAGGACAGTGTTTATTATGCAGGGAAGTGAAGATGTTTATAAAGTTACAATATGCACTGTCCACATTTGGTTCTCTGTAAACTGAAGTCCAATCATGGACAAACTACTATTTAGGACACGGATCGTTTCCTCAGTTGTTATTCGTTTAGAGATTTTTACCATAACGTCTTTAGTTTTTTTGAGATTACAGTCATACAAAGTAAAAACAGGTAAGTGGTCGGTGATGTCACTATAATAGCCACTTGT